>VDFB02047230.1:581000986-581129698 GCA_007258455.2 Sequoia sempervirens | reverse complement strand
CCATATCCTAATATTTTACTTGCTTGTTTTTTCTCATTCCCATCATTCACAACATGTCATTCATTAATTGGTTACCATAAAACTCTAAAATGATATTTACAATTCCTATGTCAAAGTCTTGTTTGTTGATGACCTTTCTCAATCAATTGCATATTTTAATTATACGGCGAACAAGCACTACCTCATTATTGATGAGGGAAAATAATATTCAAAAAATATTATGTTTAAACTAAGCATTTTATATTTAAACTAAATATTTTCTTTTTATTTATATTATTATTATTTTTATTTTTATTTATTTATAATTTTATATTTATTTACACAATATATTTTTTAATGTATTTAATTCAAAAGTATATTGATATTATAATATTTATTGTGATTATTTATAATATATAAGTATATAGTATATTATTTATAATTATTAATAATATATATGATTTATATATTATTAATAACTACTATATAGATATATTTAATATTATAGAGATTAAAAAGTATATAATTAATATTATATATTATAAAATAAAACTAGTGGAAACATGGCAAAAAAATAAAAATAAAATGGATTCATGGTAGGGGGTTCGAGTGGACATCAGTTAATAGTCCACTCAAACTAGCTCACCAATATTTTTTTTATATTATTTTGAAATGGTTCGAATGAACTATGGTTTGACCAAACCCATATTCGATCGAACATATTTTTGAGGTTCGTGTAAACTCTAGTTTGCTCGAACCAACCATTTCCCCCTTCTCCCCCTCAGGCACCAAAAATGTCCAAAATTTTGTGCTTCGAAGCTCGAGTTGAGGATGAAAATGGAGGAGACTTTACGAACCCAAATAGATGATGGTAGTCCTTGGAATGAGCTATCCAACAAATATAATTTTAATATGTTTTGGTTTTATTATTATTTTTTTTATAGTTTTATTAAACATACGTTTTTCACCGAAAATAATCTCTTTGTTCTCCACGTGGAAAAATAGAAGATTATCAAAAAAAATTGAAAAATATTAGTGCACCAGATATTGAAGTCCTTGATCCAACAAAAAAAATTGAATTTCGATACATACAAAAAAAGTTACGCGTTATATAGTCTGCCTATGTCTGAATTGTAATTGGTTTGAATTTGAAACTTGATTAAGGAATAAATATTCAATAAAACACTATCTAACCAATTGGAAGCACTAGATATCATAGTTACAAATCTAAATTTGAAAAAATTGGAATTTTATCCTTCGTGGAAAAAAAGTTATGCATTATACAGTGAGTGCCACTCCTTAAAAATGTTGTTTTGTGAAAAAAGCTAGTTTTCCAGGGAGATGGAAAAAGAAGCACAATCTGATTCCAAAATTTTTGAAAAAAATATATTTAGAATCTACAGACAAAATGTCACGAAACTCTAGTTTGCATCATCTTCAAATTCCTCATGGTTTAGCCGCTATAGGTGCCAAAAGTGAAGATTTAGTTATAAAAAAATATTTCAGTATCTAGTTTGGCCAAAAATTGTAAACTAGTATTGTGGGATCACCAATTCACAAAGTGTATAATAGGAATGCATTAAGCACGAATGAGTAGAAAGGGAACATGTGCTTGTCCATGATTGCAACACTCAATTCCTTCATAGTGTGGTTTCTAATATTTAATGCATAGGAAGAATGTGCTAGCCTTGAGCCATTCAGAGGCTAAAACTTGGCAAGTTTTATTACAGTGCATTTTCACAATGCGAATATTCTTCCTTTAGTGTGCTAATACCTATGCGATTGAATAATAAAAGCTACATGTCTATTTCTCATTGGAGCACATGGCTTCTTCACATTGCCTTTTCACCAAATGCCTTTCAGATGGTTTATGTTGTGAATTATGGGTATGCATAAATCATTCATCTTGTCGTGACTTCTAGATCAATGGTTGAAATTTAAATTTTTATGGACAATATGTGATCATTGATTTTGGGTCCACAATTTCTCATCTATGGTATGTATTCAAACTAGGAAATTGCTAAGGCATCATGTTTGTGACAAATCTATACTAATTGCATAAACACATTTTCAGCTACTTGATCAAATCTGATTGACTACGAAGTGATTCTCCACGTATCTCTCCATGTTGTATTGATGGTAAAATGGCTCCCATACTTCTCTGTGTGCTACGAGCATCAACTCTTCTTTAAGGCCATTCATGACCAAATTTTTCTATGTGATTTTCAAGAGGATCCATCCCTCTAGATGCAAGAAGTAAATGCTTCTGATCAGGAGTGCTCTATTAGGGTTAAAAGGAATATATCTAACAATTAAATGTAGATTTGATCAATAAAACAAAGAAATAAAACACAGAAAATTATAGCAGAAATAAGACAACACAAATAATTTAATGTGGTTAACCCAATTTGGGCTACATCCACAAAACCACAACCATCCAATAATTTTATTATCCTATGTAAAGCATATTACAATCTCACTAGTAATGCCCTACTACAACCCCCATCCCAACCACTTATAACAAGCCTTTTAGAAGCTTCTAGAATTAGGGTTCTACAAAGTCAATTTTTTCCTTTTTCGGTGGCGATAGAAAAAAAGTAGGATGTTTTTTTCTCGGGGGCAGCCCTGGGGTCCGGCCCAGCCCTGGACTCCAGTGAGGATACATGAAGTGTGTATAGTATAGCATGATTAGTCACCATATACTAACAATATCCCACTTGGAGACTAATTAGGCTCCACACCAACACAATCTCCCACTTGGAGACTGATCCTGGACAACATTGCTGCACTTATAGCTCCCACTAGAAATAAGCACCTTGAACCCTGTTGCTCTATTATACTTGAATTCAAACTTGAAGGCCAACCAAAGTTGAAGAGGAGCTTAGCTTCTCCCTTGTCACTACCTTCATAAACATATCCACTGGATTGGCATATGTATGTATCTTTTCTAGCTTCACCTGTCCATCCTCCAACATTGACTAAATAAAATGATATATCAACTATATGTGTTTGGTTTTAGAGTGCAAGCCATAATTATTTGCAATATGTATAACACTCTGGCTATCTGTAAACAAGTAATTTTCAGCCTGTTGTTTTCCCAACTCTTACATGAAAATTTGCAGCCATACCATCTCGTTTGCCGCCTTTGTTGCAACAACATACTTTGCCTCTGTGGTGGATAAAGCAACTACCTTTTGCAATTGAGAAATCCAACTCACTACTATCCCATCAACTGTAAATACATAGCCTATGGTACTCTTCTTGGTATCTATATCCCCTTCCAAATTGGAGTCAACATAGCCTTTTAAATCAGTATTAGAGCCCCCAAAACATAAATATTTATTGGATGTACCTCTCAAATACATGAGAATCCATTTTACCGCATTCCAATGCTCAACTCCAGGATGACTCATATACCTACTAACAAATCCTACAACATGTGCAATATTTGGCCTTGTGCATACCATGGCATACATTAAATTGCCTATAGCTAAAGCATATAGTACCTTGGACATTTTTTCTTCCTCCTCTTGTGTCTTTGGACACATATCCTTAGTCAATTTGACATGACTGGGCAAAGGTGTCCTGACAACTTTTGCATTCTCCATATGAAATATCTGCAACACCTTTTCAATATAATCAACTTGAGATAAAAACAATTCTCTATTTTTCCTATCTCTTGTAATCTTCATACCAAGAATTTTCTTTGCTGCCCCCAAATCCTTCATAGTAAAGAAATTTGCTAACTGTTGTTTTAACTCCCTTATGTGATCCATGTTAGACCCCGCTACAAGCATATCATCAACATATAAACATAAAATAATGTAGCTATCATCATCTAACCTCTTCAAATAAAAACAATGGTCTATTACACCAACTGTAGCCATGCTCATCCATAAAGCTATCAAATTTAATATACCATTGACGAGGTGCTTGCTTCAAGCCATATAAACTTTTCTTCAATTTGCACACCAATTTCTCTTGACCTTTGACCTTAAATCCTTGTGGTTGTTGCATGTATATTTCCTCTTCCAAATCACCATGGAGAAAGGTTGTTGCAACATCAAGTTGTTCTAAATGAAATTTTCAGTAGCCACAATACTTGAAATAGTACGAATAGAAGTCATTTTAACAACTAGAGAAAATATTTCATCAAAATCAATACCCTTTTTCTATGTAAATCCCTTTACAACTAATCTGGCTTTAAATCTTTTCTTACCTCCATCGTCCTCTTTCAACTTATAAACCCATTTTTTTGGTAAAGTCTTTTTACTTGCAGGCAACTTGCATAATTCCCAAGTCCAATTTTTCAGCAAGGAGTCCATTTCTTCTTCCATTCCATGCTCCCACTAAACCTTGGTATCCACCTGCATAGCTTCATCATAATATTTTTGTTCACCAACATTAGTTAATAAAAAAGAATACAAAGAGGGAGAAAATCTTTCAGAAGGTCTACTTATCCTTGAAGATCGTCTAATATTCACTGGAGTTTGTGTTATTTGTTGTTGCTTTTATTGTAAAGCATGAGGAACCAATGTAATATCATTGTTTGGTATATCATCTAGCATTACATAATCATTTTCTTTCTTCTCATGCTGCTGCAACTGATCTTTGTACAACACTTTCTCATTGAATATGACATCCCTGCTTCTCACAATTTTCTAATTTTCAAAATCCCAAAGCCTATAACCAAATTCATCAATGCCATATCCAAAAAATATACATTTATTTGATTTTGCATCAAGCTTGGTTCTATTTTTAGAATCTACATGTGAAAATTCTTCACAACCAAAGGTCTTGAGAAAAGAATAACTCACCTTCTTACCTGTTCATGCTTCCTTTGGAATACCACAACACAAAGGATTAGAGAGACCTCTATTGATTAAATAAAAAATAGTGTTTACAACCTCTACCCACATGTTTAAAGGCAACCCAACATGCAATCTCATAGTCTGTGCATGCTCCATTATTGTTTTGTTCAGCTTAGCCACTCCATTTTCCTGTGGAGTCCTTAGAACCATTTTCTGCCTACGAATACCATTATAGGAACAATAATCTTCAAAATATTTAATGCAATACTCACCACCATTATCAGATCTGAGACATTTTAAAATTTTACCTGTCTCATTCACAACCAAGCTTCTCCATTTCTTAAAAGTTTCAAATACATTAGATTTTTGCCTAAGGAAATAGATCCATACCTTCCCTTTTGCATCATCAATAAAAGTGACATAATATCGAGAGCCACCGAGAGAAGATACTTGAGCTGGTCCCCATACATCCGTATGCAAAAGCTCTAATTTCTCATCTTTCTTTTACTTCCCATCCTTGAGAAAACTAACTCTTTTTTTTTTTCCATACACACAACTTTCACAGAAATCCATATTAACACATTTCAGACCTAGTAAAAAATTCTTTGAATGAAGGAATTTCATACCTTTTGAACTCATATGGCCAATTCTATTATGCCATAGTGTTGATTCATAATCCACAGTAACTATTTGATTTTCTTCTTGCTAAACTGCAACAACTATTCCTGAACATTGATTTTTATCTGCAATAGCTAAAGTAGAAGGAACAATATGACTTGTACAAAGATATAAGGTTCTTACTTTCACATCTTTTTCTACCACTAAGGAACCTTTTGTAACCTTCCAATTTTTATCACTAAATGTAACAACACAACGTTCATCATCTAGTTACCCTGCTGAAATTAAATTTCTTTTTAACTTTGGAACGTGCCTTACCTCATGTAGTAGCCAATGATTCTCATTCTACAACCTAATCTTTATTCTTCGATTTCCAACAATTTGACAAGGTTCGTTATCTCCCAAATAAACCAACCCAAAATCCCCTTGGACATAATCAAGAAAATAACTTCTATGGGGCGTAGCATGAAATGAAGCCCCTGAATCTAGCACCCAAGAATCATCAGCATTATCAAGGGAAAGAATCAAAACATCCTCATTAGATTTATTACTTACCACATTTGCATCTTTATTTCCTTCCTTTTTGTCTCTATTTTTCTGAGACCAACAATCTTTCTTTAAATGACCCGGCTTACCACAGTACCAACAATCCCTTTTGTCTCTAGATTAGGACCTTTTGTCCTTTAATTTTCCTCGTGACTTCCCACAACTTCTAGAATTGTTTCCTCTCTCCTTTGTTATGCCACTGCTTTCTGCATTCAAAACACTTCCTGATGTGGATGTTCCACCTAAGCTTTTCCTATGAATTTCCTTGCTTAAAATAACACCAACAACGTCATCAAATTTCAATGTATTTGAACCAAAAATAGAATTGCTAATAGCCATTACTAAGCTATTCCAGCTTTTAGGCAATGAACACAGAATCAAAAGAGCTCTAACTTCTTCATCAAAGTTTACATTTACAAAAACTGATTGACTGGTAACCATATTAAACTCATTTAAATGATCAACAAATGACCCACCTTCTACCATTTTTATATTAATAAGCACTTCATAAGAAATACCTTATTCAAAGTGGAAGGATTTTCATATAACTTCGTCAGGGTTTCCATCAACTCTTTAGTTGTCTTTTCTGTTGTAATATTGAATGCCACCAATTGTGCCAGATATAAATGAATTGCTCCCAGTTCCTTTCTATCTAGAAGATTCCAATCCTCATCACTCATTGTTTATAGTTTCTTGGCTATTCCTTCCAATGGCCCCCACAAATCCTTTTGATAGAGACAATCCTCCATTTGCATCTTCCATAACTAATAGTTCTTCCCATTGAATTTATCTACCTTCAATTTACCCTTGTCCACCATTGCTCCCACTTAACTGTGAGACTCCCACTCAACCGTGAGACTTTCTTGCAGATGATAATCAAACACAACCCACTTTGATACCAATTTTTAGGGTTAGAAGGAAGATATCTAACAATTAAATGCAAATTTTATCAATAAACCAGAGAAATAAACACACAAAAAATTATAGCAGAAACAAGACAACACAAAGTATTTAATGTGGTTCACCCAATCTAGGCTACATCCACAAAACCCCATCCATCCAATGATTTTATTATCCAGTGTAAAACATATTACAATATCACTAGTAATGCCCTACTGCAACCCCCATCCCAACCGATTATAACAAGCCTTTTAGAAGCTTCCAGAATTAGGGTTCTACAAAGTAATTTTTTTTTCCTTTTTCGGTGATGACGCAAAAAAAATGGGATTTTTTTTTTCTCAGGGGTTGCCACCCTCAAACCCTTGCCCAGGGCCCTGCTCGACCCCAGACTGTGACGAGGATACATGAAGAGTGTATAGTATAGCATGATGAGTCACCACATATTGACATGCTCTGCACACATTTTATTTTATTTGATCTAAATTTGATTGATACCAGATCTTGTAATCTAATCTAATTTTGTTCCATGTGAAAGCCCTAGTTGGGTTAGGGTTCGTGCTTGATCAATTTTTTAGTTAAGCCTAAACTATAAAGGTAAGATTTTTTATTTTTCTTAAGGGTACTGAGGTCAGTTCCTTTTGAGGTTCTGTAGTTTTGGTGGCCATGGGCTATGTATAATTATTTTTGAGTGCTAAGGGTGAAGATCCTTATGTTGAAAGTCCACGTATTCTAATGCTCCCATAACTTGAATGATGTGGCATACATGAATATATACTATTATGTAAATATCTCCAGTTTTGAGATGTAATATCCTTTGAATCAAAATAATAACATTATCAAGGTTCTTCAAATATATTTACTATTTGATTTGGTTGCATGTTTGTTGTCCATTCAAGGAGTGGTGTAAATGCTTATATGTAGGTAGTGAGGGTATTGTATTTTCAAGTGGATTGTTAAGTAGAATTTAATGAAAGGTTTAAGCAAACCTTTATGTCATAAGGTGATAGATGTCTTTAGGTCATCAATATTATGGTATAGCATTAGAGTATGATGTTCATGATATGTGACTCTGTAGCCCAAGGAAGGCACTAGTCTTGTATAGTTTTCCTCTCCCCATCCTCAAAAATACTGTTTAAATTCAAAACCCATTTTCCTACTTTAATTAGTTTAGATTAGTTAGATTTGCTTTCTGCTAGCTTCGTGCCTAAATTTAAATGAGAACAAGGGGTGTACCATTTATGAATGTATCTATACAAACCATTGTCATTAATTATGAATCTCATCTACTAAGACACTGTGATAGAACCATTGGCTAAATATTTACATATAGTGTCATTAAGGGTGACCCCCCTAGGTTTTGTAGAGCCTAAATTTTAGGGGATAAAAGTGTAAGATAAATATCCTATTCTTTAGCCACTAATATTGAAGTCCTTGAACATAAGAGTTAGCTATCCTTTAGAGGATTCCAAGGTTTAGCTAGAAAAAGAACCAACAGTGACCTTGTAATAGGCATATGATTTTGATGACCTTATGAAATATGTATGTAAGTGAAGGCTAGTGATGTGATATGGATGAGTTTTATTTCAAGATGGACTTGAGAAATACATCAAGGGTAGATTTGGAAAAAAAGTGATGTTTATTTTTCTTGATTGATGGAAGATACAAAAACCTCTAAAAGTCAAAGCTAACCTAGATCTTTATTTTGATAAGTACTAATGATAGTTTTTACTTATACTAAATTGACAAGTCTAAGAAAAAGGATGATGGTGAGTTCAAAAACTTATAAGTAGACAAGAATACTATTGAAGCGGATGTTGTACACACACCAATAGTCAAATAAATTCTCATAGAGTACCGTGGGAACCTACCTTTCTTGAAAGATTCCATCAAGAAACCTAAATCTAAGGAAAAATTGGCTTGATCTCAAGGCTTGTTTATGTTAGGTCTTGATGCACTAGGTTCACTCAGGGTTCGTTGTGATTTTTTTGTTAAACACGAGGGGTAAACAATTGTTAGGAATTGGATGGTATCTGAAAGATAGAAACATAATCTAAGTCTGATCATTCAAATGTTACTCAATAACTTCATGAAATCAAATAATTTTCAATAATATTTCATGAAAAATAACTTGCATACACTCAAGTAGATTTAGCATTTAAGTATTCAAAAAATTCATGGAATCAAAAGATTTATAAGAAAAACTTCATGTATTTATCATTTTTAGAACATTTTCTGGAAATATGAAGCATCTACTCTAAAATAAAGCATAAAAAAATACTGAAAAGTAAAATTTCTCCCAGGTATTATCCACGCATGCCTTAAGAAATAACTAAACCAAAGAAAACCATTCTATACTTCACTAAATTGCTTCACAACCAGGCACAAAATGATGTAAGAGTTTAAAGAAAGGGGGATTATTTTCCACCAAATAGTGTCAGTATGCACCCTTAAACAATGTAGCACATAGTCTTATCTGATAGGAACAAACAATCGGATATGTAAGATTTCATATTAGGAAATATATTTGAATTTGGATCTAATATTAGTTAACTTCTAATGAAACATACAATTTTTTAGTCTGGAATGGAACAAAAAAAGAATAAAAGAATAAAACTTGAGAAAGTTTTAGTTCTTTTATATCCAAAAATTCTGAACTTAGCTAAAATAATACATCTCCCAACCTTTTGTAAGAACAAGACACTTGGGAAATTCAACCAACACATGAGAGGAAGTCCAAGGGATGAATCATAGAAAAGCATGTGGCACATGACAGTTGGCAAGAGAAACTTCTGAATAAGGACTAATAGATTTTGACCTCCTTTAACACTTAAAATTTTTGGACTTATGTCTTTAAAAGTTGATCAGGAAATCAAACTAGATTGAGCAGATTTGTCAGAAAAAATGTAGGAACTTCCTCAGCTAGATATTTAGAGTGATCAAGTGGAACTAGTTATTCAAATCCACCAGAACTTATGTTTCTGCATTCAGGTTTGGGCTTTAGGAAAAAACACCTGGAAGTAAATCACCCTAGAGCTAGGCACCCTCCTTCATCGCATGCGTAATACTTGGATCCCTAATCTCCTGGTTATCAATGTTTCTTCTCAAAAAGCTTTATTCTCACACGAGCTTTCAAAGTGAGCCACCAAACTTGGTAACATCATTGGATCTGCTTGCTATCCAAATTTTCCTAATCGTCCATACCAAAACATTGTCCAACAACCTATTTCTCCTACACATAAAATTCCATATATTAGTCCCTTGTATAGCATAAAAAAATCATTAGTATTAATCTACTTTTAAAACAAGTCATAAATAACATGATTTAATGCATTCTCATGTATTATCACTTTAGGCAAGCTACTAGAACTTTTGAGTGTTTGGGAAAAACCAAACAACAACCTTTAACATTTCAACACCAATGCACCATCTACCCGATACCTTGTCTCCAACATACTTAAGCTTTATTGGAACAAAACTGAACTGAATCCTGATTACCACTGGAACTTTTATACCCCTAGGCCTTTACTCCCAGATTGCAACAACTTAACAAACTTCACTTAAACATTCCAATTACTTAGTTGTTAGGGTTCAAGTAGATTGGAGCAATAAAAATTAACAATTATATGCAAATTAAATAACATATAAATAACAATGAAGAATAACACAAAAGAGATCAACACAAAATTTAGCGTGGTTCATCCACTATGGGCTACATCCATAGAAACTCAACCATCCAATGATTTTATTATCTAGTGCAAAACAAATTACAATCTCGAAAACACAATGCCGCAACATACATCACAACTGCTTATAACAAGCCTTTTGGAACCTTCTAGAAATAGGGTTTTATAAGGTCTTTTTTCATTTGACATGTTAACAGGAAAACCTTGACGTGTTAATAGGAAAAAAACCTTGACGTGTCAGTGAGAAAAAACCTTGACGTGTTAGCGAGAAAACCTTGACATGTTAACAAAAAAAAAATCGAGGTGATGCCCCGAACCCCATTGATACGTTATGAGTGTACAATATTTGCATGATCAGTTGCCACATTCCAAAACTGGTGTCCCGACACTTAGTATTTTCAAACCATGAATTATTTTAAAGATTTCCACTTTATCATTTTCTCCCAGTGATCATTAGCCAACCAAAGCCTACCATAAGCATTAATTTTTTTAACTTGGGTCCCCAAGCCTTACATTCTTGGGGCATGTTATGAGACCACACAACAAATACTAAGCTATTTTTCTCATGGATATTGATGTTAATCCAACTATCTACTTGATAAAGGTTGACTTCCAAGAAAAAAGATAAACTAGAAGATACCATGGGATATCTAGATGACATTATGATTGATATTGGTTTCTGGAAGATTGGTGTTTATTTTTGATGATGATGTTGTTGTTTGTCCAAAGGTAAGATAGGTATCCCTAAAATTCCAAGATGAAATGGTATGAAACAAATGTGAAAATTAGTTGTTTGTTTGAATGATGAATGTTGGTCGCAGGTTTGTTGTACTACAAGTCTTAGATCCTCGGTCCATGTTCTAAGGATTTCTAAAAACTAAAACTTGGAGTATTATAGAAAATTGTTTTGACAACCAAATGCGACAATCTATGTTTCTAAGGAAACACTATGAGTATCAATTACATCAAGATAGATATCTAATGTGGTAAACTAGGATCAAATGCATCAATGTAGGTATCAATGGCATCACTATTTCTTTTCAAAGGTGTAATTATACCGTTAAAGGCATCACTATGGATTTAAAAGGTGTCAAACTAAAATTAGATGTGTCACTTTGTAAAAAAACTAGGTTTCAGACTAACATAACTAGTTTAAATTAGATGCATTGAAATATGGTCAAAAGTGTCAATCTACAGTTTAGATGTGCCACTGTGCATACAAAATGTGTCAAAGGATAATCAAATGTATTGAACAATATTTGGATGTGCCACTATAATAATGGATACATCATAGTAATATTTAAATGCATGATTGTGATACTATAACTAAAATTTGATAGGGTTTGACTAATTTTGACTAATTTTGACCAATTTTGACAAGTTGTAAGTATAATTTTGATTGATTTTAGTTGGAAAAAGATAAAAAATAATAAAGAATAGTAGAAAACTAACTCCAAGGTATGGTATGATTTTAAAATATGCATAAATAAGAGGTCATATCACTATGTTTCATCCTAGAATATTTTCGTGAGATCAAGTTATAGTTTACAAGAGCACTTCAAGGACACTTCAAGGCATTGAAGAGTAGATTTATTGAAGAATTATTGCAACAATCGAGATCCAATTTTCATGTCAAAGTCCTCTTGCATCATGAATGTTATTTGAGCTAATATGTTGATGTAGTGGTCAAGATCCATTCAAGCATTCAAAGGAATTGTTTCAAGTCAAGTTTCAAGATCAAGATCCACATCCATTGAAGCCATTTCATGCTAGTTGTAGATCTACATTCCAAGGTTCATCCAAGGGTTTGGTGAGTTGTGACATTTCTTTGTCCATTCATCATTCCTTCATGTTTCATTGTTTCATTACAAGGTTTAATCACCAAAACGGGGTTTGACCAAGGAAAACCCCCATTCACCAACAAAAAAATATTTTTCCCTCTTGGCTTGTGTTTGTAGGTTTTAGGTGGAAGAAATCTTGAAGAGAAAAAATGAAGAAGTTGTCAAAGTTGCATTTGTTGTCATAATTGTTGCAATTTCAAATAAACTCACCTACAAGATTTATTTATGGCTATTTGATTGTGAAAATCAAGGATTTGGGAGTGTAGACATAGGAGAAGAGAACCTAGAAACCATTTTTAAAGAGCCCTAGCTAGGACACATCCACCATAGGGCGAATGAGTCCTTAGACAACTTCTGAAAAAACCCTTTTGTGAGAGGTACACAAGATTTATCTCTTCCAGATTCTCCAAAAATTCTATAGGTTCCATCTGTGTTATGCTAAATCTTCTAAATCCACTTTATCTATTGCAATTTGGAGTTGATTTTCTATTTTTAATCTTTTTCCCCAAAGTTCTATTTGACCTATACCCCCATCCTTACAAAAAAGGAAATTTGTAGATTCACACTATGACTTGACTCACCTTTTGGTTGATAGTCCTTCCATTGTGTGGATCTCATTTCCTAATGAAATAAAGGAGAATAGGTCTATCTAGTATCATTTTGGTGTAGCCCCCCTTTGCTCTCAATCCACCAACCTATTTTATGTTGTTTCATTTTGGTGAACCTGAGTTTGATCATTACAATTTTTTGATTTTGGAACCCATTTTCACCCTAGATTTGGATCTTGCATTCATTTGCATTGCATTGTATTGAATTGAGTCTCATTTAGGTTTGTTTATCTTGCATTAACTTTTCATTTCATTTAAGGGTTTTAGGATTTCATCTTTGCATTCTTTAAATCTGAAAAAATACAAAAAATTAGTCATTTTGCAAATCATTAACATAGCATTTCATTATCATTCATTTGCATTTGAAAATTGAAACAAAATTTCACATCAAATTAGGTCTCCTAGTTTATCATTCTATCATATTTTACACTTGCATTCAACATTAATTTCACAGAAAATACAAACTATAACTTGTTGTTTCAAATCAAAATATGGAAACCACTAGAATCATCTTAGAAATCTATAGAAACATTTTTAAAAACCCTAACCTAGGACCCATTCACCCTTGGGTGAATAAAGTCCATGATTAGGGTCATTTCCTAATTTTCTAGGCATTAAAACATCTATTTCTACATTTTATTTTTTCTATTTTCAGTTTACATATTTTCTATCAAGTGGAATTCATCATATTTAGCTTAATTTGATAAATTTAGTGCATTATGTGATTTCAAAACTGCATTTACAAGACATCATTTTCAGGTTTTTGCATTGTGTAATCAGAAAATTACCTTGTTTAGAATTTGAAAATTGCATTTACATCCTAGGTCATTGCATTGCATTTCAGACTCTTTCCATTTTGAGTTTACATTAAGTTTGTGAAACTTGTATGGGATTTATAGCTTGGTGTCCTATTAGCAATACCATTGTGAGATGTAGTTCAAGACTCATGTCATCCCGTAATACACCATTCACCGTGGATGTTGGATTCTCTAACTCTTTCACTAATAGTGTTGATAATCAACCCTCAATGGACCATAGCCTTCATACCTCATTTCCAATGACTTCCTTACCTAGAAACAATTAGCATGATATTGGAACAATGGTTGCTAATGTCTCTCAAAACACACAAAAGATAAGTGAAGAATTAAAAAGTTTTCAAGACTTTGTGAGAACCAAACCTATTGTCGTTAATGCCATTCCTCTCATAAGGAACATAAGAATGATACTTAACCATGAAGAAGGAATCAAATTTATATGTACCCTTTTCCATCTCATTAAAAAAAAATTGACCCCTCCTCAACCAAATTCAAATAGATCTCTTGTGCATAAGAGAAAATACAACATAAATTCTGAACACTTTAGTACTCCTAACACATCCTTTTCTGAAAAAGAAAGGAATTTACAACTAGAAAAGGAAAGTGATGAACAAACAATTATCAAACCAAAGAACAAGAAGACGAAACTACATGCACATCAAAAAATTTAGCTACAAGAGATATTTGATCTACCTGAATACTTTGATGACATATTAAAGATATCCAAGATTGAGAAGGCCTTTTTCACTCTTTTACATTGGGGATCAATCACCTTGCCATCTAAACATGAAAATCTGACCGAAAAGAAAACTTATCAAAATAAACCATATTTTTCTTATCATAGATTCTTTGGAAATCACACATATAATTGTTGTATTTTAAGGGGAATATTGGAGAAATTTATATCCCCTATGGATCCATCTTGACTTAAACATGCGCTTTGCTCCTTGCAATGTAAAAGTTGTAGGATCATAATATGTTCACTATTGCATGTTTAACATTCATTGCAAATAAATTTTTTTCTTGCAAGGAGCTCATTCTATTCACTCATCTAGGCTCATCCTTGTCCTGCACTTAGTGGGGGAAAGAGGTTAGATAGCCTTGTCCTATTTTGACACTTGATGTTGTCCCTTTGGCTAGTTGTTTTCCTTCTGCATATATTGATCAAGATTGGGATGCAAATGACCCGCTATAGGTCAACTCGCATGTGCCTTACTAGTATTTTTTCTTTGTTTTTCATGTTCTTTGTGTGATTACATGTGCATAATGTGATCCCCCATACTATTTTGTTTGATGTATCTCTCTTTATGTGTATTCCTCTATTTGTACATACATTCTTCTATATGTTGTAAACATTTATATTTTCATTTTTCTTGTGTTTTCCTTTTGGGGATGATGGAAGGAATCTAGAAATTTAAGTATCTTCCATGTTGACCTAAAATATTTTTCTTTGTTTTCACTCTCTATGTGCCATTCTTCCTGTTCTTTGAGTATTTGGGGAATGATGACATTTTTGAGCTTTATAATCACATTGTAGCAAAGATATACTAACCCCAAATTCATGGATCCCTTATATGTTTTTGGGGGAAAACCCTTCCTCTTTTCATGATGTAGCTTCATTTGGAAACATATGACTTGGCATAGGGATTTCAAAGTAAGCTCTCATGTCCTCTTTATGGTTAGCATCTAGACTATTTGCTACTTTAAAGTTATTGCTCACAACAATGGTGTAGAAATTCCTTTAAAGTGGGGGAATACATTGGCATTATTTTTGACACTCATGTTTCTTTGTGCGATTTTCTTTCTTCTTGTGATGTGTCCTTTTCTTGGTGGTTTCATTGGGATTGATGTCCTTTGAGAGCATGATATTTCTTAGTGTATGAATTTCCTCTTAGTGGTGATGCTATGTGTTGCATCCCCTAAGTTGTGAATCTTTTATTCTTGGACTTGTCCTCTCTTGGAGACATTAGGCATGATGATCCGTAATGAGAGACCTCAAAAATTAAGCAAGATCCCTTTGAACAAACCTATATATATATAATGTTCATAAGTGTTTAACATAATACAAATTGTTAACCTTGTGAAGATAAAATCCCTAAATTCAAGGCTACCAAGCATAACACACCTTTCTTGCTAGTAGATCCTTTCCCATGTTCATGAGTGCCTAGCATAACATAGCTTGTTAGGCCTTGTGAAGCTCAAAGTTGTCAAGAGGATATCTTTGATATGGTATGGGAGCCTAATAAGATTCTCTCATTTTCCACCCGTTGGGGGCTCACCTAGTGGACAACCTAACGTTCCATTAATCCGTGTGAGTGTATGTGTCATTTGCATAGTGGACATCAAGTTCTACATGTGAACATGTTGGAAAAAAAGCCTAGATGTGTTCCAAATCACATTGGACAATCGAAGTTGATCTTCCCTTTTGGAAAAATATCCTAGATGTGTTCCACATCGCATTGGACAGTTGAAGCTTGATCTGTTTCCATTTTCTTCTAGGCTTTGATATTGTATGATTGAGTATCTTTATCATTACTGCATACATGTGTCTTGATGTCTACTTTAGTGTGAGTTTGACATGCGGTCATATACTCTCACTAAAGTGGAGGCTAAATTTAGTGTAGGAAAAAGTATCCCTTTTTCACACTTAATTTGGGAAATATTAATAATAAAATGAACTAAATTATGCCTTAATTTAGTGTTGTAATATGTATTTTGCATATTCACATCATGTTTAGGGACCTATTAAATAAAATGGACTTAATTGTGCCTTATTTATGGCATTGTAAAGTGTATCTTTACACTTTCACACTTATCTAGAGCTCTATTAATTAATTGATGTTATTTTTCCTTAATTGGCTCCTTTAGTCCAAATCCAAGCCATATTAATTGTAATTTCTGAAGAGGAAAACCTGTCATTCATTAATTCCATAACATAATACTTATCATTGAGCAATGTGTGTCGTAGGTAAGTGACCTAGGACCCATTTTCCCATGGGCGAATGGGTCCCCACTTAGACCTAGGACTCTAATTTAATTTATGTTTTTGGTGGTATTTCCTTGATTTGAAATGTATATTCACATGTCGGCTTGTGTTATTTGAGTTTCGGGAATTAATGTTAACATATGTATAAATAAGAGGTCATTTCACTATGTTTCATCCTAGAAGATTTTTATAAGATCAAGTTATAGTTTACAAGAGCACTTCAAGGGAATTTCAAGGAATTGAAGAGAAGATTTATTGAAGAACTATTGTAGCAATCAAGACCCAATTGTCATGTCAAATTCCTCTTGCATCATGCATGTTATTTGAGCTAATATGTTGATGTAGTGTTCAATATCTATTCAAGCATTCAAAGGCATTGTTTCAAGCCAAGTTTCAAGATCAAGATCCACATCCATTGAAGCCATTTCATGCTAGTTACAGATCTACATTCCAAGGTTCATCCAAGGGTTTGGTGAGTTTGTACATTGCTTTGTTCATTCATCATTCCTTCATGTTTCATTGTTTCATTACAAGGTTTAATTACCAAAATAGGGTTTGACCAAGGAAAACCCCCATTCACCAAAAATAAAAAAAATTTCCATCTTGACTTGTGTTTTTAGGATTTATGTAGAAGAAATCTTGAAGAGAAAAATTGAAGAAGTTGTCAAAGTTGCATTTGTTGTCATCATTGTTGCAATTTCACAGAAAATCACTAGTAGGATTTATTTTTAGTTGTCTGACTATGAAAATAGAGGATCTAGGAGTGCAGACATAGGAGAAGAGAACCCAAAAACCATTTTTATAGAGCCCTAGCTAGGACCCATTCACCATAGGGCGAATGAGTCCTCAGACAGCTTCTAAAAACACCCTTGTGTGAGAGGTACGCAAGATTTATCTCTTCAAAATTCTCTAGAAAGTCTATAGGTTCCATCAGTGATACGCTAAATCTTCTAAATCTAATTTATAGATTGAAATTTGGAGTTGATTTTCTATTTTTAATCTTTCTTCCCAAAGTGATGTTTGACCTAGACTCCCATCCTTGTAAAAAAGGAAATTTGCAAATTCATACTTTGACTTGACTCACCTTTTGATTGAGAGTCCTTCCATTGTGTGGATCTCATTTCCTAATGAAATAAAGGAGAATAGGTCTATCTACTATCATTTTGGTGAACCCACCCTTTTCTCTTAATCCACCAACCTATTTTTTGTTGTTTCACTTGGTTTGGATTGTTGTGCAAAAAAAGTTGTGTTCACCAGTGTGTGAACTATGTTGTAGTACTATCTAGGAGAAATGGTTTTGCTCCACATTTCTCCGTAGTTTTGTTTTTGGTCTTATAGTTTTGGAATTTTGCTAATAAGGTTCATATCTATCTTTAGTTGAAGTTGTGTCATGGTTTGGTGCTCCGTAAGTTGATTTATTGAGTTACAATTTGTGGAAGTTTATTTGGGTGAATAGGATGAGTTTGTTCTTCAAGTAAAAGTTGTTATAAAGGAATTTGTTGGATTTTAGGGTGTTTGTAGAATATTTTAGATTGTGTTCAAGTGTTGTGTGTGTTCCGTGAGCCATCTTTGGATTTGAGGAAGCGTGTACTTAAATTTTAATGGTGTTTATATAGGTTTCGCCAACCTAGGGTGTTTACACTAATTGTGGATTTTCTTTCGTGATTGTAGAAGTGTGGTGTGGCATGTATGAATGGATTTGGGTCTAAGATAAGGTGTGATGTGGTCCAACTTCATTCCTTTCCACCACAAGAATTTTTTGGTGCTGACCTGATTTGAATTTGCATGGTTGAGTTGCATAGATGACCTTGGAGAATGTTTTCAAGGTTGAAGAAGGTATAAAAAGTGGTGCTAATGGAGGATTTGTGTGTAGTGTGTGTGATGCAAATTGCAAAATTTTCAAGTACAAATTTGTGAAGTGTAGTGTGAGCTTTAATGTGTTAGACTACTAGAAGTAGTGAGCAGAAGGTGTCTACAATCTTTAGAAAGGCTCCAAATGTGTTGGTGGTGTTGTGGTGGACTTTTATATTGAATTGAGATGGATTTATCACTATAACATTCTTCTTTTATTATTTTCTTGTAATCTGGTAGTGAGCCTTTGCAAGTGGCCCCTTCTTTCCTTTGGGTAGTGAGCCCTCCAACAATGATCCTATTGCATCTCGTGTTGCAATTAATTTATATTGTGAGCTAATCCTCATCGTGGTTTTTTCCTTCTTAGGTTTCCCATGTAAATATAGTGTTCTATTGTGCATGGTGTTGATATGTTTTAGTTTATGTTATTTGATTTCATGCTAAATCATTCTAACAGATTAAGGGTTAATTAAGTTGATGTGGATCTAAATTTTTATGAGGGTTTTAATATTTTAATGTACAACTATTTCACCCCCCCTCTTAGTTGTCTTGTGAATTCAATAGAGTCTAGGAGGGGAGAACTTATAAAATATAACCTACTAAGACAGGTGTTCGTAGATTCTAGAAAGCAACATTCTCTAGTCTAGGGTGCCACTGCCCCTATTAAGGAAATTTTTACCCTAATTCACATGTCAAGTTCATCTGTATATACACTCTACTTTTTTGTCATCAATATCTATATTATAGTTCTATAATTTCTTGAAATCATATTAGTTTATTGTAGATTCATAGTTTACCTAGTTTTATAATTACATAATCAAATTAATTCAATTCCTAACCAATCTAATGAACCCCACAAAAAAGAGCCAAAAACTTGATTTACCATTTTTTCTCTTTCATTGAGGATAGTAGAAATGTATTCTTATGTGATAAATTTTATTTCCTCTCTAATATAAAATTGAGAAAGGTGTGATTTAGATACTAGATCCCTTTTTCCTAGATCACATTTTTGTGATCCTGATGCTTGTTACTATTGTAAAACCTTCTAAAATTATAAATATTGCATTGTGAAATCTAAGTATAATCTTAAGTTATTTTCATTGGTCAAAATTGTAGGAAAATGTTAGTAAAAATATTTGAAAAAGACATCAATTTGTATATTTTTTTATATTTCAAAATCTCAAAAGGTGTTATCTTTCAACATTCATAAGGAAAATTTAGTTAGTCACAACATTTTAACTTCTAGAAATTGTTATTTGAACATATTGCATTACTATAACAACATAAAAATTTATGCATGTGTATGATTCACATAAGCATATTAGGTTTTTATGTATCTATAGAAATATGTTTACTTTTAGACCTAAACTTGTGCAACCTTAGATCTTAGGCAGTGTAGTTGATTTCCAATTTTTTTAATTGTTGAAATCTTGCATCTTTGGTCTAGGGATCCAGTACCCTTGTCCAACTAAATTCTATCCAAATTTGAGTCTTAGTTTTGTCTTTATGAATTTTGTGTAGATATGTTTCCTATTTTTGATATTTATTTAAGTATTTATCATTTTTAAATGTTTTTCTCTCCATTATATGAGCACTTAAGTGTCCTAAAATTTGCAATAAATTTATGAGCCTCACAAATTGGTTTCCCATACCTAATACCCCTATGAGACAAAGTTATAGACTTATGGCTTCCCATGTTGCAATCAAATCTAGTGTTGAGCCAAAGACTTATAAATATTTCACTCAAGGAGTTAAATGTACACAATCTATCTTTGATTCTCTCCCTACTCCTATGTTTCCTATGTTGTCTTTATCACCTAATATTTTTATGGAATTGGAGGCTACTATTTCCCATTTGTATGAAGATAAACTAAAAAAAATAGACAAAAAACTAGAAGGCCTTCAAGAATACTTAAGCACTGAATCCTTGGCTAAATAAATGGTTCCTCTTATGGATAAACTTAGGAAGCTAATCAATGATGCACAAGGGATAAAAGTGTTGTGTAGCCTAGCTCATATAGTGGATCCCAATATCCCCATGCAATAGCTACTTGTTCTCAAGCCTATCAAATGGGAAAAACAAGTTTCCCATCCTACAACTATACCTTCTATGCCTAATTTTACCCATCTTGTTGTAGCATCCACCACACTTGATATAGTAATGGTCTAAACTCTAGTTTTTGGATTTATTGTAGGAATACTTATAGCTTTGTCACTTCACCTATAATACCTCCATTTTCTTCACCTCTCATAAAATTATAAAACAATAATCCTCCAATCATAAACAATAGTGCTACACATTCCACACATTCTCAAAACATGTCACAAAATGATTTTGTCATAAGCCAACTCTTACAAAACATGTCATCATTACAACAAATAATTTCAAACATGAACCAAAATAAAAATAAGACTAATCCTACAAGATATCTTTACATGTAGCCTATTGTCATTTTCTATCCTAAAGACACCCATTCCACAAAATATTGAAATAAATCTCTTTGAGAAGTATATTGGCAAAGGAGATCCCAATAGTCATGTATCGACTTTTATCTCTCTATGTGGTGATTTAATTTTTGAAGATGCTCTCCTAGCTAAATTATTTTTATAATAATTAAAATATATGGCCTTAGATTAGTTTTGTTTATTTCCTAATAATTGAACTAAGTCATTTACACAATTTGTTAATGAATTCCTTCAACATTTCCAAGAAAACATTGGACCTCAAGTTACATTAAACAATTTAGTCCATTGTAAACAAGGACCTAATTAGAAGGTGATTGATTTTGTAGGATGATACTAAGCTCTTTATTCTCAAGACTCATATTCTCTCTCAAATATTGATATACAAAGGGTTTTTATTGGAAACTTGCAACCTAGAATTTGAGATAAGATTATATTGGTGAAATATCCCTCATTCACACATTTATGTATGACCCTTCGTGATTACCAATATCAATTAGCCAATATGAGGGAACACATTCATCAGCTCCTAATGGTCAATCCAAAGCCACACCTCAAAATAACTATCAATCATTTAAGAGTTTTTTTTTTTAATAAAGGTAAACACTCCAAAATCATCAAATAAGATTCAAATGGAATTTGTTGCATCTACAACACCATATTAATTTAGGCCTTGAGAGATAGATAATTTTCATAATTGCCTGATTCTCTCCTTGCCATTATGTTGTAGTTTCCAAACACAAATATGATTCAACTTCCTTAAATTATGCCCATAAAGAAGAGTAAACCATTACCACCAAACTTTAATGAAAACCCTTTTTGTCAATATCACGGTACAACTAGACATGATACAAAAAGATGCACACATCTTAAGAACCAACTATAAGATATAATTGACTCTAATATCATCCAGTTGGCTAGTGTAAATGATAATGAGAATAAATATGTATAACCATCTAATCAAACCTTACAAATATTTACAAATTTGTTACCAAGTCATTCAACCAATTTTATCCAACAAAGCGATATTGAAGAAGATGACAATAATATATCCAATGTGGTAAACATGATTGATGCTCATCCTCATAAGAGGTAAACCAATCTCTTTCTTGATATGGCTTTAATGCATATTAATTCTTATATAAATGCACTCAATGTTCCTTTTTACATTACTGGTAGAATTAATGATAAACCCATAAGGGGAATACTATTGATCATGTGTGTGTAGTGAATGTGATCATCAAAAAATTCTTGTATGTGCATGAACTTTATAAAGATAATTATAAATAATTAGGAGTGTTATTAAAGGCTCATGATGGTTCTATAAATATCCTAGTTAAGGTCCGACCTAAACAATTTTTTTATGTCTTATTTACAATAATCCTAGTGTCAAACTAGTTTGATGTGAATTTAGGACATCCATGGCTTAGGTCTATGATCATGGTCTCATCAATCATCCATAAATATCTTAAATTATCATTCAAAGAAAAAATACATAATATTTACCATAGTATTTAGACCATTGGTCTCTCATGGAAACTTCTCACTTGATTACTTTTGACCTCAAATAGCCCAACCTGTTCAACCTCATGGAGATCATCTATTTTTGTCATACCAAGAGTTTAAAGCTAACCATATATCCCAATCATCCCTTACCAACATTCCACTCAAGACTCCTCAATCTCTAGTGCCTATGATGGCTATTCCTCCTACTCCACAAGTAGCGAATGAATGTTGGCCCAAACTCGGTATTCTTCCTCAACCACCTAACATCTATCCCATGGTTCCCATTTTTCCATTCTATAAGGGACCATGAGACAACCATTTATAAAGGACTTTAAGGATTAGTTTTGTGCCTCCTAAGAAAAAAAATCCTTTGTGCAAAAACCTAAAATTCCCATGGTTTCTCAACCTTTGATAGTTCCTTCAGTTCCCACTACAAAGGAAGAAAAGGGACCAATGCTGGAAAATGCCTCAACTACTCCTCCAGAAGATGAAGCTCATCCAAGATGAAATAATAGTGCAAAAGTGCACAAACAAAGATGTCATGTTATGGCTCATCAACTTGCAAAAGATAATAAATCCTTACCCGATGATCCTCCATACACACAACCAAATTGTAATAAGATATCTCCCATCCATCCATATTTGTTATTGCATGACTCCCCCTAACCTCCCTCACCAAAAATAAGAAACAAAACTCACATCGATGATAGTGCTTGCAATCATGTCAATAACACCAATATATAACCTATTGTGATACACTTTGATAGTGAGTCAAAAAGATAAAACAAAAGAATAAAAAAATAACATAATGAATTACCTCTTATATTTTAAAAATCAATGAATCTAGATGGGGGAAACCATGATGATCCTCCTAATGTGAGTAACCCATCATATGTTGAAGCCAATACTTATTATTGTATCACACTTTTTGTAGTTTCTTTAGCCTATTGTTCACCTTCCATTTATGATGAGAAATATGTTGATGAGATTTTTTGCACATTTATAACACAAATAAAACACATGTTTTATCTCTTGAAAGGAAATCTAACCTTAGAAAATTTAGATAGATAGCCTCAAGGCTTTGATAGTCATGTCTTGACTTTGCAAAAAATAACTCAATGGATAATTATTTGTTGTTTTAACAAGGGACCTTGTTTTAGCTAAGCTAGAGCTTTAAATATCAATGGTTTGTAAAATATAAAAATGATATAAAACCCTAACTATATTTTCAAATTTGAAAATATGAAAAAACCTTAACGTCTGATATGGCAATCTGAATGATGCCTTCTCCCCAAACTAATTTAGTTTCAAATAAAATGAAAAAGATAAGGGGAAAGAGAGATTTATGTTATGAAAACCTAAGGACAATGACAATAATGGCTAGTCATGTAGATAGATGGATCCCTCACAAAATAGATCCTTGCTTAATCAAAGTTAAACTCACAAAGCTAGGAAAGAATAGTCTGATCTCCAAAAGAAATTGAAATATTTTCAGATCGTAAACATTCATACATATACCCAATTATAGTGCAATATAAATAAACATTCACAATTGAACTTATAATAAATAATGGCTCAAACTAACCATACAAAGTAACCTATAATCAACAAATTACAAATGGTATGAACCAAAGATCTATGAAATATCTTCACACTTCACCATTATCATAATTGAACTTCATCTAAAATTGAAGGAACCATGCATACATAAAGAAATAACAAGTCACAACTTCAATGCCTTGCTTGTATTGATTTCAAAATGCTTATTTACAACAATTCTTGTTCAACAATCCCTTACATTTGAGGGAAGACTACCTTTTATAGAAAAGGCTTACAAAATCAATGGTGGAGATCATCTCAACACTAATGGTCCAAAATACATTTGCATTTAATATTTGGAAATACATTAAATATTTGCAACATATTCATCTTCCATCTCCATTTGAATTTTGTTACAAATGAACCTAGGAAAATATAAAATATATTTAATATATCTTAAATATTAAATGCACTTTTACAAAGTCCTAGATAATTTGGTGGCACAATTTCCCAAATATTCTAGGTTTCCTTCTACAAAAACTTATCTTCTATTACATTTCTACCTTTTGCTTTCTCCTTCATAAAAAAATTAAGAAAAATAGTGAGGGTTTTCATGAATTCTTTATTAGGTGGACCAGGAGCTACATGAACCTTGTAGCATAAAAATCCTACTCATCCATGATCTCATGATGTTTCTTTACCGAAGAGGAACTTTGGCTGATAGCCTCTTGTCACTTCAACAAAAATTGTGTTGCAACATCAAGAAATTTTGTAGAAAAGATATCTATAGGCTATTTACAAATCATTCATCTTCTCAGAAGCACTTATTTATGCTTTCATTAACTTCTACAAAAATTGATCACAAGTTGTCAATTTTTTTTTACTTGATCAATGATACCTTTTACCTCTAACTCAACTTGAATCACAATTTCTTTTCTAAAATTCAGTGCATGCAACCAATAGTGTGGCACCTTTACAAGATCCTTCTGCAAAATTCCTTCCTGCTCAATTAATTCAATGGGATGTTTCTTTATTGCATCCAATTTGGGAGATACTAACCCATAATAATTATGGAAACACTCACAATCTTCAATCAACTTATTAGCTTCTTCCTTTGAAATAAAAAAATATTATGTGCTTGGATAGTCATCCCAATTATTTTGCTAGCTGTATCAAAAATATTTTTGATCTAGTCCTATGTAGATTGAGCCAATTTTTTCATTTGCTCCATCTTATCTACTTCATCCTTTGAAAGTAAAATAGGTGTTGTTACCTTCCATGGGGTTCTCTAAATAGGAGTAACTAAATGTTGTATAAATACTATCAATTATGTAATCTATGATTTCAACTCATCTTTGGTAGCTTCATCCTTGTTCATTCTTTGTAAAATATTAGTCACTAACCCTTATAACTCATTGATCTCCTAAGCCCTATTTTTGTTGAGACATTATATTCCTTAGGAAAAATGTGGAAAAATGGTGGTGGTATCCTTATCTATATCTAGAGTAGCCACATACAAAATTTGAGATCTAAAGGAATCCATGGTCATGTGCAACCTTATCCTTTCCTTCTCTCTTTGGGCCTCTCAATTCATCTCAAGATAGACTCTAGAATTTCCTAAGGATCCTCCATTACTGGCCTCTTGTAAGGAAGCTAAGGTAGTGAAACAACTTCCTACACTAATCTTGAGAGGAGAATAATGCAAAACTTTACAGATCTTTAACAGCTATAAAAACTTAAACAAAATAAATATAAATATCATGCATACCATGAAATAGTGATTTACGTGGGGAAAACCCTTTCGGGAGAAAAACCCCACACTCTAAAAGTTGCCCAATATATTATTCAGTAAATCACAAAGATTACAATATACTTACAGAACAAGCTTCTCATAGGAGTATCACCACTCAGAGTTCAATAGACAACATGACCACTATCAAACTCTCAAAATACATCACCGTCTCTCTACCGCAGCTGTAATATAACACCCTCATAAAATAGGGTTAAATTCTAGGGAAAGATAGGCCAAAAAAATATCCGCCATTAGATATAAAACCTAATAACAAATGGTTCATATTTACAATACATCATTATTTAATGTATGTTGAACATTTTAGAAGTTTCCTAAAAAATTTAACACACTCACATTTTGCTCTTTCCTGCCATTGTATACACCTATTGGTGTAACTTGGATATATATATATATATACATACATACATCCTATCAATAATAAACCGTATATAATTGCAAGGTCGAGACACATTTTCCCAAAAATCCTCCCACTTGTTGAACACCTTGCAAGAGCAATGTGAGGGTGTAAACATCATCTCTTTAATTGCTAGGGGTTGAAAGGCCCATAGTCTCTGAACACTAGCTGAACTTCTTTGTGCTCATAGGCTTAGTTAAAGAATTAACAACATTCATCAAAGTCTCTAACAAAATGACATCTTCACCCTGCCATCTTTGACCATATCTCTAACAAAATGACACTATACATCAATGTGCTTGGTCCTAGCATGAAATGTCAGGTTCTTGGCTAGACATATCATTGTCGTAATAAATTCTCACTGTACCTTGTTTTATTCCAATGTTTGAACACAGTCTCTTAAGCCAAATGCCTTATTTACAATCATGAGTAGCTACCATATACTCTACTTCGCCCTGCCATCTTCGACCATATCTCTAACAAAATGACACTGTACATCAATGTGCTTGGTCCTGGCATGAAATGTCGGGTTCTTGGCTAGACATATCACTGTCGTAATAAATTGTCACTGCACCTTGTTTTATTCCAATGTATGAACACAGTATCTTAAGCCAAATGCCTTATTTACAAGCATGAGTAGCCACCATATACTCTACTTCAGTAGTGGACAAAGAAACCACAACCTTTCAGTTACTCATCCAAATAATTGCACCACCAAATAAAGTAAACACGCAAGCACTGGTGGATTTTTTGCTATCAACATCACCTAGCTAGTTTGAATCCACATAACCATGAATATCAAGGGAAATATCATCTTCAGTCATATTACTATGATAATATAAGGAATAATCTGAGGTACCCCAAAAATATTTGAATACTCTTTTAACTACATCCCAATGAACTCTACCAGGATTAGACATATATCTAGAAAGAACTCCCACTGCTTGGGAAATGTATGGTCTAGAAAAAACCATAGCATACATCAAACTTCCAACTGCACTTTGGTAAGGAACTTTTCTCATGTCTTCCATCTCTGATGGAGATGTTGGACAATCTGACATAGATAACTTTGTTCAAATTGAAATAGGAACACACAATGGTCTACAATCTTGCATATCAAATCTATGTAAAATTGAGTTGGCATACTTACTTTGGCCAAGCCATAGCTTTCTGTTCACTCTATTTCTTTTAATTTCCATGCCAATAATGTGTTTAGCTACAACAAGATCTTTCATTTCAAATTTAGCAGCAAGTTGAGATTTCAGTTTTGAAATCATACCTTTCCCTCTACCAATAAATAACATATCATCAACATATAATGCAATAAACAGAAAATGATCACCATTAGTTTTATAATAAACACAATGATTTGATTTAGAACACTCAAATCCCAAACTCAACATATGTGTATCAAATTTCTGGTACCACATCCCAGGACACTGTTTTACACCATACAAAGATTTCTTCAATTTGCATACCAACTTACTTTTACCTTTCACCGCGTAGTGCTCTGGATGTGTCATATAAATATCCTCCTCCAAATTACCATGAAGGAAAGTAGTTTTCACATCTATTTGCTCAACCTCTAAATCATAAGCAACAACAATAGAAAGCAAAAATCTAATGGATGTCATTTTTGCAACAGGTGAAAATATCTCACCATAATCAACACCCTCAACTTGAGAATAACCCTTCGCAACCAACCTTCTCAATACCTCCATCTAAACCAATATTTTTCTTGAACACCCATTTGCAACCAATAGGTTTCCATCCTAAAGGAAATGGTACAAGATCCCATGTATCATTATTTTTCAAAGATTCCATTTCTTCATCCATTACAATCTTCCAGGATTCTGCATCATTCATACCTAGTGCCTCTTCTATAGATCTGGGTTCATCCATGTCAGTATTCAAAGCAAAAATACATCTCCAATCATCAAGTGAATACCTTTTAGGTGGTTGTCTATGCCTTGTAGACCTACAAACAAGATGATTTGGAGGTTCTTCTTCCTCTTTTGAAGATCCAGAGCTAAATGAGCTCTCCACAACTTCTTGTCTATCCTTGGGCCTCGATTCAACTTTCTCATGTGTAGAAGGAAATTAAATCACATCTTCTTATTTAATTTGTTCTGGATGCAATGTAATAGAAGAAGGCTTAGTTTCTATAAAAATAACACTTCTACTATGTATTACCTTCTATGCAATAGGATCCCAAAGCTTGTATCCTTTCACACCATAACTATATATGATGAAGATACATTTCACAACCTTGTTCTCCAACTTTATTCGCTTCTCCTTTGGAACATGTGCATATTCCTCACAACAAAAAAACTCTAAGATGTCTTAATGAAGGCTTGTGACCTGAGTATGCCTCTATAGGAATCTTATCAACAAGAGCTAATGTAGGAGACTTTTTAATCAAGTAACATGTAATGGTAATAGCTTCAACAAAAAACCTTTGTTATAGACCAACACCACTCAACATACTCCTAGCCTTCTCCATCAATTTCCTGTTCATTCTTTCTACAACTCCATTTTGTTGTGGAGAATACAAAGTTGTATTTTGTCTATGAATACCACAATATTTACAAAATCTATCAAAATCATTAGAGAAAAACTAACTACCATTATCAGTCCTTAAACATTTTATTTTCTTTCCAGTCTGTAATTCAACCATTGCTTTAAATTCTTTAAATCGACTAAAAACATTAAATTTACTCTTTAGAAAATATACCCATGTCCTACTATAATCATCAATAAATGAAACATAATATGTGGATTTACCAATCAAAGGAACATCTACAGGACCAAACATATCAGAATGAATAAGATCCAATACACCACAAGATTTATGAGAACTCGAGTAAAAATGAGCATAGTTTTGTTTTCAATAAATGCAATGCTCACATAAATCAAATTCAAGATTACAATCAGTAAGACCTTCAACAAGGTTTTTATTTTTCAAGGTCCTTAGACCCGTTTCTCCAATGAGGCCAAGTCTCTGGTGCCATAACATAGTTTTCTCTATAGGTAACTTTGTTTCAGAAGAAAGAGAACCCTTGGGTACCCAAAAGCCATAACCATCTGCTCAAGGTCAAACTCTCACTTCTTCCACAAACTTTCTTTTCATAGAAGTACTATTGCACTCAACAGTGCATCCATCTAGCTTATACAATGTGCCATATCTAACACCTCTAGCAATCACCTTAGCACCTCTAACCATCTTGCATCCTGCATCAAAAAATACTACCTACACACCCACATCTATATTTTTTCTCATAGATAAAAAATTTCATGCTAATCCAGGGATATGCAACACACCATTAATCCTTTTTATTCTACCATCAGGAAACCTGATTTTAATTACCATAGCCAATAATGTGTAAATGAGGATCATCACCCAACTACACCTTACCTCCATCAAATTCTTCATATTCACAAAACCAATCTCTATTAAAGGTCATAAGAGAGATGCACCTGAGTCAATTAACCATGCATCATTACCTACATGAGTCGCCAAATTTGCAATGAATGTGTCACCATCTTCCTTCTCAGACTTAGAATCAAAATCAAATTTCTTCTTTTTCTTCTTCTTTTCTTCTTTGCATTCCTTGCGAACATGCCTAGTCTTACTGTAGTTCCAAAAAATAACTTTGAACTTTCCAGGAGATTTAGATCTCCCCATGGACTTGGATTTGTTATGCTTATCTTCTTTCCTTTTTCCTTAGGTCTTCCATGAACATTTAGGGCCTCCTTAGTAGTGATGAATACCTTCCTCTTCATTTCTTCAAAAAGCAAAAAACCCACCACATCTTCAGTTTTCAATATAATAGTACTCCCAATAGCCATAATAAGAGAATCCACAAATCATACAAAGAACAAAGAAAGATCTAACATTTCTCATCCTCATCCATTTTAACACCAACTGATGCCAATTGAGCCACTAGCATATTGAATGCTTCTAGGTGGTCTATAATTCGTCCACCCTCTTCCATTCTCAAGGAATACAATTTCTTCCTCAAGTAAATCTTGTTCACTAAAGATTTGGCTTGATACATCTCACCAAGCTTCTTCCATAGTTTGTGTGCAGAGGTCTCTTCATGGGCATTAGTTAAAATAGAGTCTTCCAAGCACAATCTTATTAGACCCTTGGATTTACAATCCATAACATCATATTGAGCAGCTTGAGTAGGCTATGCAAGCCTTGAAATATTCTCATCAACAACATCCCACAGATCTTGATCTATCAACAAATCCTCCATCTTTAGCTTCCTTATCTCAAAATTATTTGCATAAAATTTCTCCACCTCTATTATCCCTGATGAACTTGCCATCTGAAAATTCCTATGATAAGATCACAAAGCGTCTTCTGCACAAGCTCCCACTCAAATCTAGATTAGTTCAAAAAACCCAACAACCCACAATTGAAACCAAAGGTGATCAGGCTTTGATATCACTTATAAGGAAGCTAAGGTAGTGGAACAACTTCCTACACTAATCTTGAGAGGAAAATAATGCAAAACTTTATAGATCTTTAACAATTACAAAAACTTAAATAGAATAAAAATAAATATCATGCATACCACAACACCGTGATTTACGTGGGTAAAACCTTTTCCAGAGAAAAACCCCACACTCCAAAAGCCACCCAATATATTTTTTATTAAATCACAAAGATTACAATATACTTGCAGAGCAACCTTCTCACAAGAGTATCACCACTTAGAGATCAAGAGACAACACGACCACTATCAAAATCTTAGAATACATCACCGTCTCTCTACTATAGCCATAATACAACACCCTCATAAAATAGGGTTACATTCTAGGGCAAGATAGGCCAACAAAATATCTTCCATTAGATCTTAAAACCTAATAACAAATGGTTCAGATTTACAATACATCATTATTTAATGTATGTCAACCATTTTAGAAGTTTCCTGAAAAAAGTTAACACACTCAAATTTTTCTCTTTGTTGTTGTATACAACTATCGGTATAACTAGGAAATATATATATATAAATATATACATCCTATCAACAATAAACCATATATAATTGTAAGGTTGAGACACATTTTCCCAACACCTCTTATTCTTCAGTTGTTCTTCCAACCAAGCTAGAGCAAGAGTCTTCTCTATTTGCTAAGGAGAGGAAATCATTTTAGTTGAAACATTTTCTACTACAATCTCTTCACTATGAATCTCCTCCTGGAGGTCTTCAAGTACTTCTACTGATTTTCCATCCTCTTGACCATGGGGCTACATAGGCTAAAATTCAACAAACTCTTTTGAAGGGTTTTCTTGATGTTTAGGGGCAATCAAAACTTCCTCCATTGAGGAGAGATCCATCATGCCCTCTCTCTTGTCTCTACATCTCCTCTAGGATTTGATCTACACTCTCCATAATAGGAGGATCTAAAACCATTTGAGAAGAATATTGAGGAGTAGCTTGTGCTGCTTGATTTAATAGGAATCTATTTGTTAGGGTTCAAGCAAATCAAAGTAATAAACATTAAAATTATATGCAGATTAAATAACCCAGAAATAACAATGAAGAATAACACAAAAGATATCAACAAAAAAATTTAACGCGGCTCACCCAATATGGGCTACATCCACATAAACTCAGCCACCCAATGATTTTATTGTCTAGTGCAAAACATATTACAATCTTGTGAATTACGTTATGGGTGTATAGTATTTGCATGATCACTCTCCACATATCAACATCTATTAACCTCAAGAGTAAGGTGACAATTAATTCCTTAGGTAAGTTCAAGAGATGTGACATGAATGTTTCAGGAAGATTGAGAGAAGTGGGAGGGGAAGTAGAAGGAATGGTGGAAGATATGGTAAATAAGGTGAATTGGGGACTGAGGATGGATAAGGTAGAAGAGAGAAATTTGAGATGAATCCTTTTGAATGGGAGTAGTGGTAGGAATAGACATGGTAAGGTCCACTAAAATGTCAAGTGGAGGAGGTTAAGTGAGAGTGGAAGGGGAAATAGTAGAAGTGGTAAAGGAGGTGGAAATGGGTGGAGGAGATTGTGGAGTTGAGGATGACAGAGGTGGTAAAGGTGGTGATTCTAACTTTTCTTCCTAAATGGTCTCCATAGTCATGGTCCTAGCTCACTTAGTCCTTTTTCTTGAGGGCTTACTTCCCTCCCTTCTAGTCTTCCTTTTGTAAACCTGTGACTTAGCCATGGGTTGTCTTTCCTCAGTGTTCTTTTTCTTTCCTTTACCTCTGTTCCCTCCCTATGGGATCTATGATAGATCCAAATTTCTCTTCATCTTATTCCTCTTCATCAAGAGCAACTTCACCTTGTACTTCATCATATGTGGACTCCACCCCTTGGTCCAAAAGAGCCAATCCTCAGGCCTCAAGCCATCTCTTAGTTCTTAAGATAGGTTGAGTAATAACATCTATGTCAACCTCTTCTTCTTCTATCTAGTTTGGAAGAGGAATGGGTTGATTAGCTACCTTATTAAGTTATTCTTCATCTAGGACCCCATCATCCTCTTGTACTTGATTAGGAACTAAAAATAGGTATAGTATTCTAATGGAGTTCATTGTTAGCCTCGTATATGACCTCTTTCAAACTTGAAAATCATTCATACAATGGATCAGGAATATTTAATGTGTAATTGGTGGCCATATTGTTTTTTAACTTCATTTTTTCATAAGGGTCAAAATTGTCTCTTCTATTGTGAAAATGAAATTTGAAAGTTTGTGTTTCTACATTGGAATTGATCAACAGAAGGAGTTGAATGACATGAAACATACTCTTTGAACTCCTCGATATCTACATAGATGATGTTGGTATCACTAAACAAAAACCAAGTAGATGATATTTTTGGAGGGTCAACCCGCTTAAATTTGTACTTCATTTGTGATGTTTTATCTGCCTTTTCCATAAAATCTTTATGACACACCATGTAATGAGGACATTGGTAAATCGAACAACTATGATGCCAATAAAATGTAACATATCAATTCCTAAAAGAAAAATTATTTGAAAATGGATAACCAATGTGATAAAAATAACCAACACATACTTTAGATCACCCATAATTCCTTACACCCAAAATTTTCATTAAGGTGCTTGTAATTCCAAATTGCATGTTTTGAGGCAGAGAAATTCTGTGAGATTTTAAGGCTACTAAATTTTTGCAGAAATATAATCCTATCTCCCTTTGTGAAAAAATGATACCATTGAACCTCTACAGAGAATAAGAACTTACCCTTTTTTGAACATTTCACCCTTGCAAATCACACAGGATAATACTCTTAAAGAAATGCATGTCAAAATTTCTGTAAATGGGGATTTCCAATTTTTTTGGATGAGGCCAACCTACGCAGAAAGAATTATTGTGGAATTTTGATATTGATTTTATAGAGATTTCTATCTTACATGATTTCAAGAGCATTATACCCTTGCAAAAAATTGAGGTATGAAAAACTTGCAAATAAATTTTTGTAGGCTAGAGCTTTGCAAAAGTTTTGATACCATTGACCTATGAAGGTAAGGCTTTTTATAAGGTTTGAAGGCCATGAAATTATTGTGCTAACCAAATCCAAAAAGAGGAAATTTGTGTGGATATTTCACTCTATATAAATCCTAAAAGAAATCTTAACCTCAAAGGAAATCAAAAGACACCCTTAAACCCAACAATCTATGAATTTCTCATGCAAAAATGAAGAACATGCTGATTCTTGCAAACTCTTATGGATGTTTCAACACAAATTAATCCCTAAAATTTAAAACCATAGGTTTAAAATAAAACTATAATTAAAGAAGCATTTTGATAGCCAAATGACCCACTATGATCCAAATGGTCCCAATACATATATATCCAAGTCATTATTAAACAATACCAGGGCCATCATGTTAACTAAAATTTGTTTTAAAATAAAAAATCTAGAAATTTTTTAATCCACAGTGGAATTTATTAAATTTTGTACCCATTTAAAATGTACGAGAAAAATAGGATCATGAAAACCAACGTAATTTTTAAAAAAAATATGAAATAGACTGAATTACAGGTGTGAATGGGGGCACCTAAGGTTTGAATGAACTCCTCTCTACAAATAATCTTCCTCTATGACTATGAAATGGTAAAATGACATTTGCTTCTGATTATATAGTTGTAGTCAACCTATTGCGATAAATTCCTATAGTTAACATAGTGCCAAGCACTCAATATAAATTAGGGTTTTTTGTGTTACAAAATTTTAATCCAATGGGGATTTTAGGGGGTCTTCAAATTTTGTAGGAAAAGAAGGTGCATGATTCATGTGGAGAAATTACCAATGGAAACTTTGTGTAGATTTATATTTTATGGAACTTTTTCATAGACTATCCTTTGCAAAGTTTTGGTGTTCATGTGATTTCGAAAAAGGTTGATCCTACATGCTTTAAAACAAGCCTTCCCTACAAATACCCGCATATGGGTTTCTCTATAAATATTTCTTGACTTCCAAAATTCTATTGAAAATCTCAAACCAAAAATAAGCAAGGAACCAAAAGAAGACTAACCAAACTTGACCTAACCTAAAACCAAAACCAAAAGGGAAAAAAAGAGGGGGGACTGGTCCTTGTTTTCAACGGAGCATGTGTGCCAAGCACAACAAATGGTGAATTTACTAGTAAAATTCTCTAGAGTATTTCATAGATAAATAAGAATCTCAAGCCAAAAATATCTAGCTTCATAGACTAGTGGAAACAAGCCACTTTAAATTCCAAGGACTAGAACCCAAAACGATTGGGAAATCTCTTATGAAATATAAGAAACTGGAGTGTGTGTAAAGTGTATTCATTAAGATTTATAGGATCACCTAGAAAGAAATATACTACCAAGAATAAGGCTACATGAATGATATTTCTCCAAAAGCAACTAGGATAGAGCCTCATTTCGATTCAGACGTTCATAAATTCATAGCCTTGACGAGGTTATCATTGCTATTCCCTCAAACATAGCTCTTCTACTAGTTAGGCATCTATAGCACAAATAGATATATTCAAATCCTTCTGATAGTTTTATTTTTATTAAATGATATTTTCTTTGCTTCCTTGAAATTTTCAAAATTATCCATTTCAACTTGCTTGCAATGAAGCTATCAATTCAATGTTGGGAATAACAATGGCACTCAAGAAGGAAATAAGGATTTTTCACCTTATATACACTAGTAGATCAATTTGGAAAATATATGACTAGGTGACTAAAACTTTGTCACAACAACTAAAAATGACTAAATTCTACTCATTTTTTACAACTCAGCTATAAATGAGTAAATAAATGACTAATATAGTCGTTGACTAAAAAAATATTTAGTCACATAAATAAAAATGACTAAATAGTCAGTCATCAAATCCAAATTAAACAAAATAAAAAATAACAAGTCATCCAATTATTGGCATGATGTATTCATGCATGCGATGTATTGGCGTATTCATGTTCATTGTAGATTCATTCGTCTCACTTGACCTCAATTCATTCGTTCATTGCATACCTTGCTTCATTCATTCATTGTAGACCTTGCTTCATTCGTTAGCCTAACATGAGTCATTTTGATCAGTTATAGCAGCTACTTGCATGGGTGATAAGGATTCAGAGAGGACTTGGAGACTTCTAAAAAGGTAGGAAAGGGAAAGGAATTCAGAGTTTTCTGCAATGAATTTGAATTTGCTAAGGCCCTCTATAGAAAAATCAGATTTGGGGATGCCCTCTATAGTGAATTCAAAGGTAATTCAAAACCTTCATTACATTAAACAAAAATTCAAAACGCTCATTACAATCTACTGCTCTTAATAATGTTCTACTACTTTTAATAATGTTCTTTTACAATCTTGCCACTATTCTACTTCATAATGTGTTCGAGCTAAATATAATAAAATTTGGGTGTCAGTGCCAAAATAGAATTTCCTCAAACAATTTTGATACATTTTCACAAACTGTCCTTGTGCAAAGTAAACATGTGATAGATTTACCCACACATCAAGCATTTGAACAAAGATGTTTCCTACGATAGCTTCTTGTACTCGTGTAAAGATTTCTTTTGCAATATCAAATTGACCCATTTTAGCTAGCACAATGGCTACCCCATTTGTAGCATAAACATTTCCTGGTCTTTGTGCCAACACTTTACAATGGATTCTCCATTTGCAGCATAAAAAATTTCACTGCAAGTGCAAACTATCCTTGTGCAAAGTAAACATGTGCTAGATTTACCCACACATTAGGCATTTGAACAAAGATGTTTCCTATAGCAGCTTCTTGTACCTGTGTAAAAATTTCTTTTGCAATATCAAATTGACCCCTTTCAACTAGCACAATGGCTGCTCCATTTGCAACATAAAGATTTCCTAGTCTCTGTGCCAACACTTAAGTGGCCTCTTTTATGACATTAAGATTAATTTGAGTTATTATTATACTCCTATTTTCCAAGAGAAAAATCCCCAAGACCCATGGGAAATGAACGATGAGCATTTGAATTTCAACTTGTTTTCATTTTGAAAAGGGGACATTACATTGTACAAGATTTGTTTAACAACAAAATAATTTAATCCACCTATTTGGGACTATAAAATAAAAATAGATGAATTAATCCATTTTCAATTATAGTTTCTTTTAATCTAGAATATGATAGAAAGATAAAGCATAATACATTGAAGGACACAAAAAATGTTCTAAAATAAAGACTAAAATAGGTTGCCCATGAAAAAAAAGAAAGAGGAAAAATGAAAGATAACACACAAATGATTCCTTTGAGGTTTTTGATAAGATCTCATTTAACTATGTCAAATGGATTTGGAAGGGACAAAGCATATTTGATTGACTAAAATTTTAAGGTAGCTTATCCATTGTCGTTGTATGCATCATCTTCTCTTGGAATCTATTTCTACAATGCACCAAGCGTAGAATTGATTGGGGATGCACTTAAGGTGGATAAAAAATCATAAAATTATTTATGTATCCTTGGCAACATGAAACCAAAAACAAATGACTGGCTTAAAGAAAAAGAAACAATTAAAGTAGCACTTTAACTTGTCTTGGCTGATGAAGCAAAATGAAAAGTTGATGAAGAACGAAGGATTCAGATGGAAAGGAGAAAGAAAGAGGAAGAATTTTAGTGGGTGATGCAACAAGAAGAGAAATTTGAGCGTGTGAAGGAATTATGGAAGAGTAAGCGTAAGGACAGGGATGATGATGATGATGAGGTTGGTCAGTCTGAGAAGAAACAAAAGAAGGAAAAGAAGAAAAAGAAGAAGGATAAGGACCACACGGCTTATGATTCTTATATGGAGGAACCTAATGTTTCCATGGAATATGAGGAAAATTATATGAGTGATAAGGCACAATATGATGTCGAAAATTCCCAAGATCTTCTTGCAGCTGCAGGTCTAGAAAACTCTGATGATGGAGAGACAAATTCTCCAGTTTCAACAAGATCACAAAGGAGACATGCATACTCTAATTCTGAAGATGATTAACCATTGCAAAAATAGAGTCTAAGAGAAGATGATCCATATGATGATGATGTTTAGGCTTCCTACGCTTTAACCAAACCTAGCTCCTATTTTCCAAGAGAAAAATCCCCAATGCCCATGGGAAATGAATGATGAGCATTTGAGTTTCAATAGATTCCAAGAGAAGATGATGCATACAATGACGATGGATAGGCTACCTCAAAATTTTAGTCAATCAAATATGCTTTGTCCCTTCCAAATCCATTTGACATAGTTAAATGAGATCTTATCAAAAACCTCAAAATGAATCATCTGTATGTTATCTTTTCATTTTTCCTCTTTCTTGTTTTTTATGGGAAACCTATTTTAGTCTATTGAAACTCAAATGCTCATCATTCATTTCCCATGGGCCTTGGAGATTTTTGTTTTGGAAAATAGGAGCTAGGTTTGGTTAAAGCTCATGAAACCTAGAAATCACATCATATGGATCATCTTCTCTCAAATTATGTTTCTGCAATGGTTCATCATCTTCAGAATCAGAGTATGCATGTCTCCTTCATGATTTTGTTGAAACTTGAGAATTTATCTCACCATCATCAGAGTCTTCTAGACTTGCTACTACAAGAAGAACTTGTGAATTTTTTGCATCATCTTGTGCCTTATCACTTATATAATTTGCCTCATCTTCCATGGAAACATCAGGTTCCTCCATATAATAATCATAAGCCTTGTGGTCCTTATCCTTCTTCTTTTTCTTCTTTTCCTTCTTCTGTTTCTTCTCAAATTGACTAGCCTCATCATCATCATCATCCCTTTCCTTACACTTACTCTTCTAGAATTCCTTCACACGTTCAAATTGCTCCTCTTGTTGCATCACCTGCTGAAGTTCTTCCTCTTTCTTTCTCCTTTCCATCTAAATCCTTCATTCTTCATCAAATTTTCATTTTGCTTCATTAGCCAAGACAAGTTGGTATGCTAATTTAATTGTTTCTTTTTCTTTAACCCAGTCATCTATTTTCAGTTCCATGTCGCCAAGAACACATAAAGCATTTGATGATTTTTTATGTATGGTGTCAGTGAATCCCCAATTAATTCTAGGCTTAGTTGGATCTCATTCTAAGCCTAAGCCATGCCTGCAAGATGTAGATATGCATCCATATAATTAGGAAACTTGAACAATTTTGGCTTGTATAAAAGATTTTATTTTTCACTATCATGTAGCTGTTCAAACAACCTAGCAAGATTAAATAGCGTTGTGACTTTATCCCATGGTAACTCAAGTGAAACACCACCTTCTTCTAGTCAATGGAAGAATTCCATATCCTTAAAGCACATAGAAAAATTACATAATTGGCACTTGAGATTTTATTTATGAATTCAAACCAAATGCCATTTCCTAATGCCTCCATAAAAGTTTTTCAAGAGCTAACTCTAGTTCATCAGGCTCAAAATTAAGAACCCAAATGTTGTTTAACAATTCAATGGGTACTTCTTCTTTGCTCTTCTTCAAAAGAGACTTTGCTATATTAAGAGAATCTAAGGCTGCACTAGGGTCTGTCAATATTAATAACTCACCCATCTTGATAAATGCATGGGCATCACGTGGATCTATGGGAGTTGCCTTTCTTAAAATTTCCAAATCCTTCTTTGTGATGAAGGGTACTCCCTTCACAATATAAAACTCACAAAAACAACAGATAATGGCACAAACAAAATGCAAGAAGGAAAGCAAATATTTTCTATTATCACTGGAATGAAAATGAAATTACAACATTATATTTGCCATCACACGGGCTTTTTGATTACATAAATCTGCAAGTCTACAAATCAGAGCCACCATCTACTCTGCTCTGACCTCCTCTCTGTAGTCCCCCTCTACATCCTTTATTTGGAAGGTGTAACCGCCCTAGAATCTTTTGGAAAGTGTAACTTCCTCAAGAAGATATTTTGAAATTTTATTAATTTTGGTATTACAACTTCGCAGGGTCATAACTTTTGATCCGACCATCAGATTTTCTATTATAATACCTTTTCAGAAAGGTCTCGAGAAATCTTGTGCCAAAAAATAGGACCTAAAGGCCATCCACTTTCATTTTCCACCAATTTTCAGGTCCATCTGGAGCCTCTAAGTGCCTCAAAATTGACCCCAAAGAATTTACTAGGATTTTCGAAAATTAAAATTTTAATCTCTCAAATGAAAAATGGTATTGAAGTGATTTCTTCGCCATTGGCTTCAATTTACCATTTTGGAGGTTTGTGTAAGATTTTGTGTCCAACTGTGCATAAATGCAAACTTACTAAAATAGTAACCCTACCAAATTTAGTCCTTATTGAAAAGAAACAACATTTTTTTTTTGGGTGATGCAAGATTGCTCTTACACCTTGGATGGCTCCTACATCACTCTGCCTACCCTTCCTAAGCATATATATGGCCTATAGCTTTTAAGCTCTCACACTTCTCAGGGTGGACCTCCAGAACCTTTTCAAAATTTGAGAGAGAACTCTTAAGATCTCTCAACTTCAATTGAACCTGTCCACAAAATGCACAAAATTGTTCACTAACTGTGAGAATCCTACAATTAAAAAATGCACAAAACTAACCACAATGATTTTTCCCCATTTCAAGTAGAAAAATTTCCAAAAAAATGCAAATAAAATCATGCTAATTTTTGCACCAAAAAAACCATGAGACCATAACTTGTTGCTTACTATTATGCTTTGATAGATTTTTTCCAACCATCCATAGCTTGTTTGAAATCACCTGTTTTAGGATTTTAGCCATAGCAGCAAGGTAGTGATCTATTTGATAAAATGCTTTGGTACATGTATGAAAAATGTGGTAGCATAGACAAGGCAATGAACTTTGGAAAAAATGCCTCAAAGAAATGTGGTCTCATGGTGATGGAATGCCATGAAGAATTCCATAACAAGCGAATTGTTATGGATTGTCATGGCATTCCATCACCATGAGACCACATTTCTTTGAGGATTTTTTTCAACTAGTTCACTACCTTGTCTATGCTATTGCTTACTATTATGCTTTGATAGATTTTTCCAAGCATCCATAGCTTGTTTGAAAGCACTTGTTTTAGGATTTTAGCCATAGCACCAAGGTAGTGAACTATTTGATAAAATGCTTTAGTAGACAATATGTATGAAAAATGTGGTAGCATAGACAAGGCAGTGAACTATTTTAAAAAAATGCCTCAAAGAAATGTGGTCTCATGGAATGCCATGACAAGCAAATGCAATTGGCAACTACTCCTAGTTATTAGTTATGCAATGTGAAGTAATTGCATAACTGCTTAGGTTGACTTTGTAAAAACTATATTGTAATTGATTTTTTTTCATCTATCAACATCTAGTTATTAGTTATGCAATGTGAAGTAATGCTTTGAGTTTGAAAGATGTGCAATGCAATGTAATCAACAATGCAGATGATTATGAACAAATAATTGATACCAATTCATAATATATCCCTATATTCCAACCTAAAATACATAAAATATTCAATCATACATAGTATTATCAACAAATAATTGAGACCAAAATTCAAGCACTAGATTAAATCTTCTTGTCCATTGATTACTTCAAATAGATATTACATTATAACATAAGTCTCCTCATATATGTTTCTATAAATTCCTATGATGACGATATCAAAATTTGGTCTTGGTTTCTCTTTTATAAGAGAGTCAACAAGCTTCAGATTGTTACAAAATATGGCATCTTTGTACAATTCATTCCTCTTTGTATAAACTAGACTAATAATTAGTTTTTCTTAAAACATAAAACAGAGAAAGTAGATAACTAATGAAGTTTGTAGCACTTGTGACACCATAGTTTGTTAATCTCCGTAAGGCACCCGTGATCACTGAAGATTTGTTCAAGGTCCTTTCTCCATATTAGTGTATCTGAATGTGTGGTTCTTCCATTGTGACAACCCCAAGGCCTATTGTTCGGGGGGAGGACCCATATACCTCCGCTCCCACTCGTAAACTGTATAATCATGTGGCCATTTGTATTCTTGAATTTTTAATATATTTTCAAGGTGAATCTTCCATCGACTGTCTAGTAACGCCCTGACATCCATGATAAACTTAGAATATCCAACATCCAATGCTATTACTCCATCCATGATTAAGTCGAACTTTTCAAGACTCAACTCACCATCCTTTTGTATGCGAGTGATTCACTGTGGAAAAATCTTGCCAAATTCACCCTTCCATTTGTTGAGGTCCTTCAAGTGGTCATAATATTTCAAGAGTTTTTGCACAAACCACTGATTCGGAGTATGAAATGAATCTATTCTTGTTCTGATCTTTTGGTCCTCTCCTTGCATATATTGGAATTCATCTATAATTATTTTGTCCATTTTCTCTATAGGTTTTAATGCTGTAGGAGGCTCAATACTCCTCTATAAGATTCTGCACAAGGCTACCAATGTGTGGTGTATGGGCTACCAATTCTTAAAAAGGGGATCTAGTATGGGTAGATGTGTTTTCATCTGATCAATTGCTTGTGTTAGTGAGTTGTATCAATCATATACACTTTCCAACTTATCCACAATTAGCTTTATCCTATCCTTGAGGACCTTCTCTAAAACATTGCATATTTTCTTATTCACTTTCTATATTAATTGGTGGAGCAGGGGGATGCTGATATAACATTATTTCCTTGTTATATGAGGGGCTTGCTCTTTTCAATTGTTCCTTCAACTTCACATTTTCCATGAACAATTTATTGACTTCATCATTTAAAAACTTTTTTCCCTTTTCATACTCTCCCAATCTAGCTTCCATATCCTTAACTGTAGCTCAAGTGAACATAGTTGAATGCATTGTCATGGTTGCAACTTCTAGAGGAGATGTATCCTTTAATGTTTTCACCATAGCTTTCCCTTTCATTTCCTGCACTACATCTAGTAACCTTGGTTTTTGTGTACTCTTTTGTTTGGACCAGAATGCCAAGGTTTCAATCTTAGGGTTATACCCTATGCCACTTACCCCTTCATCTGAGTCAAACTCAACAATCAACATTGGGTCTTCCTATGTTCTCACATGATCGAGTAAAAACATTTTCTTTAATTCCATACCAGGGACAATAAGTATATTACTTTTCAAAATCATCTCTCTAGCCTCTTGTGGGTTGACATCAATATTATCAATCCTTAATTCATTAAAAGTTTGGGCTACTATCTAGTCATGTTGGGATTCCTCAACTCCCATCTTATTTATTTCAACCCTCACTTCAAACTCTCTCATTTTCATCTTAATCCAAAAGTCTTTAAATTCAGGGGTTTTGATAAATTCATCATCTTCCAAGAACTTGCGAGCTACAACTACCCTGTCATCCTCATGCATTTCTCTTTCTCCTTGTACCTCAATATTAGCTCTAGCTTCAGGCCTGTGGGCTTCAATTTCAAGCATAGGCTGGTCCACTTCAACATCATCCTTGAAATGTATTAACACATTAACTGCTTCTTCTGTATCTCCAACCTCCTCACTTATTTCATAGGAAACAAGTGGCTCTATCTCTTGTGTCTTTTGTTTTTTAGAAGGTGGTTGTTCAGGAGGTGATCCTAGAGAAGCATGACATATTGAAACAATATCTAGAGTTGGTTCTATAATTAGAATACCACTCGGCCTTTTGGGACACAATTTAGCAAGTCTCCCTATATTTGTTGTAGTCTTATATAATTAATGAAACCTATTAATTATCATATCAATCCTCTTGATAGGATCTAATTCCTCTATGAAATAACCCAAAAAATCATTGTGCTTCATCTTTGTTTCTTCCTCAAACCTTTTCATAAGTTCCCATTTTCTCCTCCTATCAAATGCCTGTTGAGGAGTGGAACAATTTCTGATTACATCTTCTTGATAGTCAATCAGGTGAGTAACCATAGCCTTGGTAAGGATGGTCCATCTTACAAAATTCATGTGACCCTCATGGTCAAAAGCTATTTCCTTTCTAGAATGTAAAGAGTACCTTGATTTTAGATAATTTTGCAACTCTTCAAGTGTATCAGATCCCACTGATAGTTCCCAACATGCCAAATTGGGTAGAAATGTACCCTTCCTTTGTTTACTCATGACATATTTTTCCATCCATAGAATCTGCCACATGAACTATAAAAAGGATAATCGAAGGGGGACAAACTTTATCAGTATATGTGGGGCTTGTGGGCATCCATAAATCCTGATTATTGTGGTATCTGGTAGGAAAAACCAATCACCAAAGTTATAAGTATGGCCTTGCTCAGGTTTCAAAGCCAAATGTCTTAACAATTGTAGCACAAGTGTGTGTAGTCTTGGTGTTTGGTGGCCAAGAAATCCCATAATTTTGTGCACAAACTCAACATGGAATATCACATAATTTGAATTATTACATTTGTTGTCCCATATATAACACCATAGTTGCATTAGCAGCAAATTCCCCTACTTTTCAATCTGACCCAAATGCATCCTTTTGCTCCATCTATCTTTATAGTGGTATAATATTAGGTGGCACAATAAAGAGTATTGCTTGAATGTTATGGAGGCTCTATTTTCCCTGACTTACATAAATGCTTCATTCAATGGTTTCTCAAGATATGAGGAAAAATCATATTCAATGTTCATCTCAGGGTTTTGGATCCTCATAGCCATCATCATTAAACCAACTGGCATTCACTCTTTTGCATCTATCCCAAGTACTTGACAAAGAGAAAAGTAGGCTTTCTTGAAATAGAATTGGAAATATGAGACTTGAAATGGTTTAGTAGCAGAAGGGGATATAGGAATCACCCTATTTTTCACGCCACTTTTCATGTAAATGGGGACTTCATCACTTCTATGGTTTTTCCTCAATATAGTATACTATTCTTTACTTCTTTGCAAATCAATTTTAGTCAGGGCTTGTTTGTTTAGGTTAAAACATTTAATGATGGCTGCTTTAGTCAACACAACTAATGGTGAACCATCTAGAAATCTCATAGACCTCGTAGTAGGATGATAACTCTGAGCCAATACTTTGATGAAATCTACATCTATAAAAACATTTGGGGCAATTAACTTGGCCAAATCTAATGCCCATGGATTTGAAACCAGAATCTTGCCCTCCCTTTTTCATAAAAGTACCAAAACAGTTCCCACCCGAATATGGGGATAAGGGAATCTCCACAACCCTGACCCACATCACTAAAAACATTCTTCAATCCTCTCTCAATTGATTCAGGGAGTATGTCCATGATAGACTCATGTAAGGACCTCTTTTTAACCTTAGATTAGTCATTTTTGGTTTGAGGTTCTTTCTTCTTGGGTGACATGATGTCCTTTTTAGTTTCAGGATCTTTCTTCTTGTGCAACATGAGAATGCCAAATTCTTGGTTTAATGGCTTCTGAGCTCAGTCATGTCAACATTAATATCAACCTTACCCCAAATATTTTTCTCATAGTTTGAGTTTGAACTTGCACCATTGATTTTACAAGATCAGACTGTTGATGTGATTCATGCATTTAGTACCACTTTATCTCCACCACTTTCTATAACTACCATGGGATAGAGGGGTATAAACCACTATACTGCATGGTTCTTTGTATTTCACTGTGGGGTAGCAGGATACTTACCTCTATATTGCAAGATTGACTTGTTTAACCTATGGTACTGTAGTTTACATTAACGGTTAGTTACCTCTATATTGAAAGCTTGACTCATTTAACCTACAATATTATGGTTTACATTAATGGTTACCACCATACCACATGCTTCATCACATCCTTCTATGGTATAGCAGTTCATACTACCCTATCACATGCCTTTATGATCTTCCTCGTGGGATGGTGGGTTATTCCCTACTATACTGCACCCTTCTTTTTTCCTTCTCACGGTATGGCAGTTTATGATGTATTTAAGTTCTCTCATACCACCGAATCATGTCCTCATCATAATACTTCCGCGGTATGGAAGTAAACATCTTCATGTTATCTATTACACACCTCCAGCTCACAAGGGTTCAAATTACTACTATGGGATTGTTGTAAGAGACTGTTAAGGGATTTGGAATGTTTTTAGCTAGACATGTTTTTGCTTAAGTATATATATGATAAATTTTTGGTATGTTTAGTAAAAAATAAAAAGGAATATAAGGGTCAAGGCTTGGGTCATGGAGCTCAAGATTAATTGTGGTGATGGAACTAGGCAAAATTTTAAGGTTCTAACACACCTCATGATGAACTCGACTATATTTTTCCTTCATCCTGCTTGTGTTATGTTTTTATGAGTTCTTCTCTTGTGAATATATCCCTAAGGAAAATTTATCTAATACTTGTAATTGTAAACATCTTCTTGGTTTTTGATTGCAAATTATTTTTAATTTGTAAACTGAATTCTATTTTAGGTTTCCATTTGTAGTTATCAGTTGGTGCAGGAGCACCCTCAAGACTTGATGCTGACAGGAGGCAACGTTTGAGTTTTTGTCTTGATTTGTGTTTTTTCATGTTAATAAGGTCATTTATGACCATTTGGGATCATTTTGATCCATTTTGGAATGTTATAGGTCCATTGATCAAAAGTTGTAAACATTTGCAATAAAGATGTAAAAGTTGTCATTGTGAAAGTTGTCAAAAGTGCATTAAAGTTACAAATTTATTTAGGAAGTTAGTTGTGGGTGGATGGTAGTTGGAAAATGCTTGGAAAAGCATGAATACATGTTTTAAACATGAATACCAAGGTTGGGAGGAGATTGGATGAAGAAATTTCAATTTTGCACTCTAAAAACTATATTTTTCTTATAAATCTGACTATTCTTTTCATTTGTGTGGACTGTACTTTGCATTTAATGACCTAAAATTGATTAGAGATGATAGAGGATTGAATCAAATTCCAAATTCAATTGGTTTTGTATATTTTCATCCACATTTGAATAAGTTACAAGCATTTTTATAAAAACTACATGAAACCCTACGTAAGGTTTGTAGTCACATAAAACATGTCATAACTTTTGTTTTATCCATTGGAAAAGGCTAAAATTTGGTCAAAAATTCTGTCTTGGTGCCTTGGACCACCATACAATATTTGGGCTCAAGTTATTTTCACATGAGGAAAAGATCTCTTCACCATTCCGCTTTCACAATCCCTGAGACAGTCCAAACAAAACCCTCTTAGAAGTGACTGTTTGACAAATTTTCATTGCAACTCATGGAATATGATTTTGGATTTGCATTTTTACATGTCTCCAAGGTTTGTTTAATGTAGGTTCATATTGGGGGGCCAATTTCATTCATGGTTTGTTACTTGCATTATAGGGACATGTCATATTGCTATGCTTGTTTGAGTAAGGGTTCAACCACAGTTTCATTCATTCATGGCAAAGTGGGCCTAGGTTGTGAGATGTGTTGAGAAAAAGTTGTTTGAGACCATATGAGATGTGTTTGAATTATTTGAATAGGAGTAGAGACCCCTTGAAGCCAAGATCTCAGTTGTGTCATGCCTAATTTCCCAAGTAGGCCTAGTAACAAGGAGGATAGTTTTTGAACCCTTCTGTACAAAGAAACCCTACCTCATTTATGGATATGTGTAAGAATGGCCAAAAGGGAATCCTAAATGGATCTCCTTTTCTGTAGATTAGGTCTGTTCCAAAAGATATGACCAAAAAGGATTTTTTGAAAGGCTACAAGGAAGAATGGTGGTTTGTGAAGGAAAGCCCATTGATTGATGACTAAGGGCTCTTGTGAGTGGTTGTCTGAGTTTCTTGGATCATTGTACACCCTTTCTCTACATCATTAGCGAATTGGAAATTCAATAGTTATCAACTTATGAATTCAATAAAGTTTTATAGATTCAAGTTGTTGATTTATACATTATTGTTTATTTGGACTTCAGGAAATGAAGACAAGGACTGTAAGGCGCAAATTAGATGATAGTCATCATAATGTTAAAATTCTAGAAACAAAATATGAGTGTACACATACTAAAAAAGTGGCCAAGAATAATGAATATCTTTTGAGTCTTGGTTTGAAAAGGAAAGTTGTAAATCCACTAAGTAGTATATTATTTGTTTAATAGTGTTTAATCAAATTTTATAGGCAAGAGCTTTATGTATATAAGACATAATATGATATTTTTTTTGTTTTATAGGCAACAAAAAGAGTGCAAAGAAAATATGGAGAAAAAAGAAAAGGAAAAAGAAGATACAATGCTGCCATCTCATAGAAGCCAACACTTTTGTGATTCAACAAATACAGTTGGTGAAAATGATAGTTGTGATGATGTGCAACCTAGTATAGCACATGGTGATGTGCAAACTAATATAGCACATGGTTATGTGTATCCTAATATAGCACATGGTGATGTGCAACCTAATATAGCACATGGTGATGTGTAGCCTGATATAGCACATGGTGATGTGTAACATTGTGATGATCTCTTAGGACTAAGTCTAAGAGAGATTATTGAAAAAAATCAAGGCAAAGGAACAACAAGTCTACATATGCTTTTTTCAACATTAAAGGATGTGTTTAATAATGTGGAATCCACAGAGACCGGTATTAATCTACCTACTCATGCCACACTTGATGTGGCCAAGGAGCATGAAGTTTCAATTAATGAAAGTCATGAAGAGAGACCACTTGCATCTGCTATGCCTTAGAGTGAACTTGTTGCATCAAGAACTTTTGATGGAACTAGTGGATCAACCATAAATACTGGTAGTGGTAATTTAATAGAAGATGTGGATGCTTTGTCAAAAGACAAAGATTGAGTCAAGATTTGTATAGATCTATTGAGAGGAATGCAAAAGAAAGAAAATTAGAAGGAAAGAAACCATACTTGCTTGAGGTATCAAGAGATGGTGAGCCATTTGGGCCAAATGCTGCAAAGTGGGCCACTGAGTTGGGTGTAAGATGTAGGGCCCATTTGGATATTTTCAAATTGAATTTTGCAGAGCAAGATCCACGAGCTATGGAAAATGTTATACAAAAAATGGAAAATGCTTTTGAGACTACTGGTGGAAAAATCTCTAGAAAATATTACAAGCAAAGGATGAGAGTTTCAATTAACAATTATAAAGACATGTGTAGAAAATAAATCATGTTGGGAAAAGAGAGGTTAGACTCTAGTCTATCTCCCAAAGAGTGGGAGGCATTGAGAGAAAGTATGCATTTCAAAGAATATTTGGTAAAGAGTAACATAGGCAAGAGAGCAAGAGATAATGTGAGGGCTAGATATACAATTGGCCGAGGTGGGTTGCACACCAAAATGGACAAATTTTTAATAAGTGTATGGATTTTTCGGTAAATTTACATTGTGTTATTATTATTATTTTTTTATTGAACTGATTATAGGTTGAAATTGACATTGTATTTTAGGTGGAAAACAGTAATAGAGAAGCAGGTGTAAAAGATATTGTTAATTATATGGCAGCCCTAGATGCTAGTAAATCTAAGAGTAGGATGAAGTTGAAATCTAGTTTGTCAATAGAGATTTCACAACCATCTGTTCAATGCCCAGTAGGAGCCTCTATAGATCATGCCAACTCATATGAACAAGGGTACCAAAAGGTAATGAATTGCATATTAGGTCTCAATCACCAAGTTTCACAGTTGTTTCAAGCCATTAATCCTATGGTTTCTACATGGAATGAGCATAAATCCATGGATTCAAATGAGGTAAGAGGCTCTATTGATCTCATTTCTTCTTGTTTGGTAGTTCTATACAAATTCCTCTTAATATGTAGATTATTGAAATCTGAGCGTAGGAGAATCCAACCCAGTTTCTTTATTGTTGGAGTGATCCAGAAAATGTTCTTTTGGACAAATTTATAGCTTGCATTATTTACTTGACTATTGAATGCTTTGTATATTTTTTTGCACAATGGTTAAACCACATGTAGAGCAATTTTTTCAAAGAAAAAGGAAAACAAAAATGCATTCAGGGTGTTAATAGAGCTGGCGATATTGATAGTGATTAAGTGGACACGAATGTGCAACAAAGTCATCTTAGTTGTCCTAAAGTTGAGGTAATTAATATAATATTTTTCAGTTATTTGTCCCAATGTTTTGTCATTCTTCATGCTTAAAATTATCTTTTGGAAAAAAAACTATAGTTTTTACATTCTTTACTTGACCTATATTAGTTTTTTCATGATGATTAAACCACATGATGCAGAGTAATTATATGAAAGAAGGACAAAAAGAAAAAGGCCTTGTCAATAGAACTCTCTGCAAAGCTATACAACTTAATGTTTGCAATGACATTGATAGTGGTTATGATGATGAACTTGATGAGCATGCACATGATATTCATAGTGGTAGTTATGTTGAACTCGAGGTGAGTGCTATGAAACCACATGCAAGTAAGTACTATTCATGTAAGTAATGGTTGTTTTATTATGTAAATAAGGGTAATCATTACCTATTTGATAGAAGATGGACTTTAGAATAGTAGTGAAGTGTAATTAGCTAGTATACATAGATTATTACATTAAGGGAGAACATATAGCTTACATATGGAAGCTTAGAGCTTAGTTGTAATAGAGTGTTTTATAAAAGCGCATACAAAAACTAATTTGTTCCAAGACATAAGGCATTACATACAGTTGTCAAAATCAATATAATGTGTGTTTTTTTTGCTTTTGTAGACATTTATTGATAAACTCCAAGAAGGGGATACAGTTGAGGTGTTTGATCTACATAATGGTGCTGTTGTAGACATTGGGTAGATTCTATCACTGTCTATTGTACATAGAGTCAAATTAAAATAAATAGGAGATGCAAATGTATGTATTTCACATTTCTCAAGTAACATAACCCTTCCTCATCCAGAAAAAAATAGATGGATCTCTCCATTTGAAAGAGAAAGTAGGGACCTTTGTATGGTGGGCACTAAAATATTTGGAAAAAATCACAAAGTTAGCTGTAAGTGCAAAAGAGAAAAAGAAGGGTTAGCAACAACAGAGTATGGAGAGTGAAGTTGTAGACAAAGAATGTACCGATCCTGAATAAGTTGAACCCGAACAAGAACCATAAAATCTGATTTGGGTATACATTCTGTGAGTAGAACAAAGAATTTTCTATCTTACTGCACCTGTAATGTAAAACCCCTTGATTATGTTTTTATCTTTTTGTTTGGGTTTTTCTCATTCAAATTGGTTCATTATAGAAGAGGGGATATGTTGCTATGTAAGAAGTAGATGCAGAGAATAGGGGTATAGAAAAAGAAGTAAATACAAAGCAGATAAAGAGGTGTAGAGAAGAGGAAAAGTTGCCGAGAGTGCAACATACATGTATGTGTAGTTGCAAATAAGTTGCAACATATAATTGTCATCAAAATTGTAATATCTTGCATAACCAAAAAAAAGGCATTGTAATTCAGTTTTCTTAGTCACAACACTGAGAAACACACTTTGTAATAGTACATTTTTCAAAGAAAAGACACATTTATGTCTCGTATCTACTGTAAGAACATGTTTTCTCAATAAAAAAATAGTATTTTTCCTTCTTAATAGCCATTTCATTATGTGAAAATGAATGATTGATTATGTCTTTCTGCGTTTTTATATGTTTGAACCTCAATTAAAGCATTGTCTCATTTCCAACACTTATAGGCAGAAATTAGTGAACAAAAACAATTAAATATAATACCAACTGACATAAATTAGTGTTAATAAATATGACTAAATATAATGATTATGCAATTAATAAATAATGTATCAATATACCTATCAGTTGACAGAAATCAGTGAGAAAAAATAATTAAATAAACTAACAAATTGATCAAAATGATGATTAAAATTCATGACTAAATACACTACTAATGGAAAAAAATCAGTGAATAAAAATGACTAAATAAGTGACCAGTTAACATTAGTCAATGACTAAATTAACGACAAAATATACCAGTGAATAAAAAAATGACTGAATAAGTGACTAGTTTAAAACATTCAATGAATAAATTAATGACTAAATTGTTGGAATTGTATGCCTCAATCCCACAGGCTGAAATTTCTTGTGAGCAATTTCGGTGAGATTGGTGAGATGTTTGGCCGACCTACTAGTAGATCCTGAATTATCGCTGTGACCTCCTGAATGTCTTGGTGATTGGCATCTGAAACCTTCAGTATAACCTTGGAAAGTCGGGATGATGTCTCGGTGATGATAGGAAGTCTTGCTGATATCGGCATGACCTTTGGTCTGTCTGGCTGATGTGGTAATCAGCATGACTAGCTCTTATCGGCATGAAGTCTTGGCGACTGGGAGATGTTTGGCCAACAGGTTTGATTCCTAGCTGATGTCAGGGAGACTCTTGGTGACTAATGTTTTTGGGGAGACCCTTGGCCGAAAGGCTTGCTTCGATGTGATGTCTCATCGATAGTGGTAAGTCTCACTGACGGGTATACATTTGGAGTCCTCATGGTAACACAAAGACTTCAGCGTGAAGTCTTGGTGACAGGGAGATGTCTCACCGATTGGAGTCATCGAGGTAACTAAAGGGGTTCGCTATGACCTATTAGCGACAGTGGTATGTCTGGCCAACAAAGCCACATGTGATCGGGTGTTTTCGGTGAGACTCCTAGCGAATGGAGTCATCAGAGAAACACAAGGACTTTGGTATGAAGTCTCAACGAATGTGGAATTTCTGGCTGACGGTTGGACTCTTTGGTATGACTTGAAAGCATCGGTATGATGTCTTGGCGAAGAGCGATTGTCTTGCCGATGGGAATCCTGATGTTGGTATGACTCTTGGTGAATGCTCTGTGTTCGGTATGACTTGAAGGTTCGGTATAATGTCTCATTGAATGGTGATTGTCTCGCCAATGAGAATGTTGAGGTCGATGTGACATGAAGAGCTCGTTATGAAGTATTGGCGAAGAGCGATAGTCTTGCTGATGGGATTGCTAAGGTTGATGTGACTCTGGAGCCTCGTTATGATGTCTCATCGAACAATGATGGTCTTGGCGATAGTGATACAAGTTGTGATCATTGGTATGAGGTCTTGGCGACACGGCGAAGTCTTAGTGATAGCTTTCTGGACTTGGTGTAACCTCTTGCCGATAGGGATGACTCTTGGAGACATCATTTTTCAAGTCTTGTGGCATCGGGGAGACACAGATAGTGTCTCACTGACATGCGACACAAGTTGATCATTGTTGACCGAGTGGATGACTGTCCTACATGGTGTGACGTGGATGTATTATCTTCCATGCAAGGAAGTGGAAACATCTATGATGCTGAGCTGGATGATCGACTATTGTGATCTGATAGTTGGAAACAAACCGATTCACAAAGCCTGTTCAAAATGAATGTATATATGTATGCATTAGATGTTCTGAAGAGTGTGTATAGAAAAGAGCTGAGAGCTAGAGAGAGAACGATAGAGAGGACTGAATGGCTGGCCGAAAGGCCGAGGCCATGAGGTCGAAGTAGAGGAAGAGAGGGGTAGTGGTATGCTGGAATCTATCCTGATCTCTCAGGGATAGTTTGCTACCAGATTGATTCCAAAATGAACAAGATGTAATCTCTGAAAAGGCTATGAGCCTGGATTGTATTGTAACCTTTCATTGTTGAATAATACAAGGGCTCGATCTTTAAAGTGTGGGTTTTTTACCCGAAAGGGTTTTCCCCACGTAAATCTGTATGTTCTGGTTTTCTATCTTATCTTTCATTTGTGTTGTTACTTGCTGTTGAATTTACATGTGCTTCTCTCAGAAGGATTAATGTGGGAAATAAACTGTGTCTGTTTCTGCTTTAGGACATAGTTGTACATGTCTTTGAGGCAACCTAATCGAAATGAAAGTTATCGAAGGAACTACTATTCTTGGAGGTTACTCTGAGATGCCATCCATTTTTCCCTTACAAGTGGTATCAGAGCCTTCTTTTGGTTGTTGGTTCTGGGTATTTTTCCTATGAAGATTTCTTAGTTTGCTATGCTGGAAGAAATCTGGAGGAATCATCTATTTTATTGATCCTTTGGTGAGTGGAAGTCTTGTGATATTCGGAGATAGCATGCAAATTGAAGGATGGTGAAGATGGAAAATGGAGTTGATCATGTTGTGATCTATGTCTCCTCACTGGTAGAGGTATAACCTTGGAGTATGAGGTGGATTTCTTTGCTCTTTGGCTGTGTAGCAGTAAATATTTCATATTGGGTGTCTGTGTGTCAGGCTCCTGGGTGATATGGAGAAGCCTAGGTTTTTTCTCAGCCATGGAAGAGAGTGCTTATGCTAGGTGATGGTTCCTGGTGTTGGAAGGCACTGTTTCCTATTAACCTCAAATACTAAAAGGCTATGGAGTTAATCATTAGATGATTTGCAAGCTTCTGAAATAGCCTTTCTCTCTTTCTCGGATGCATGTACATGTTGGTGGTTCTAGAGTTGGTCTGAAAGGGGCCTGGATTCTCCTAAACTGTTGTTCTCCTTCTAAGGATGTTTTGTACTTGCATGGCTCTATGGTTTTGCAGGTTTTACATGGTTAAGAGAAACTTGTGGTTATGTGGAGTTGCTGTTAAGCTATTGTCTAGACACTGGTTCTTTGGGGGTGTTACTGGATGAAATAGTTGCAGTTCTGCATGCATGCTTGGTGCTTGGCTTGAGGAGGTATGTTTTCTTCTCTGCATGGGAGTGTTGGTACGTGATTTGTCACTCAACATTCCTATGGTGGTGCTTGTGGGTTCCTTGATTATGGTGCTCATTGTGGACATGATTGGCAAATCAGATTTGGCATGATCTGGTGTTTGAGTCATGTTGTCTCGTGGTTATTCTCTTTTAGATCTGAGTTTTTGCATTTCCAATGCGATGATGGGTTTGCACATTTGTGTTGAATGGATCTACGAGTTGTGCAATGTTGTGGGCTGTCTTTACCTACATGTTTGCTATGGGACAACCCAGAAGTGGATTGTCTATATCCACAAGGTTGATTTATTGTTGGTGCAAACTTGTTAGCTAGCCTTGTTTGTGGTCACTTGTGCATTGGTGTGGTGCTTTGAGATGAGAGGATGGATACTATTGAGTACCTGAATAGTCAGTTATGGGAACCTGTAGTAGGTGGTCATGATGCTTGGAGAGCTCGGGTGTCACGTTTCAGTGGGAGCTCTAGCAGTGACTGTGGATTCATCACATGGTGGTGAATGGTCTTCTTTAGTGTTGCAGATGTTTCTTGGGAGAGCTCTTAGATCCTATTGCTGCAGAAGGGTTCTTTTGCATTTGCATGGACATTAATTGAAGATGTGCAACATCTTGGATCCATGGAGGATCTTGGAGTCTTTGGCTAAGGTGTTGGTGGTGCTTGACAGGTGATGTTGTTTTTAAGTCTATTTGCTTTATGTCATGGTATACTCTTGCTTGTGCACTGGAGTTTTGGCATTGTGCATTATACTTGAGACAATGGAAAAGTCACTTGAAGCATGGGATCTCCTATGGGGATGTGTAGATCATAATGTCATTATAAGTTTCTGATTTAAATGATTGGAGCTTTGACAATGGTCTGGTGATTCTTTGTGTATTGGGTGCTTTGATTATTTGCTTGATACTTTGTGATAGTGCAGTAATGCAGCTGAAGTTTAGCATGAGATGATCAGTTTCTAGTACTCATTGATACATGAAGAATAAGGTGAGGCTATTTTTCTCTTATGAGAGAAGTATTGATGCTTGTTACTCTTATTAAAGTTTTTCAGTAGAAAGTCTGAGAGGCCTACAACTTGGTTGAACGTGAGTTCAATAAGAGACCTATGAGGAGATTGCTCTTGGATTAGTCATGATGACTTGTATCTTGAAGGAGTATTCTCGTTCCCACTCTTGGTCTACTCGATAGTTTATCTGAAAGGTATTTGGACCACTGTATTTTTGAGATGTGTTTTATTAAGTTCACTTTCATGATATGGATCTTGAATTGTTGTCTAATGGTTCTAGAGGATTCATAGTGGAAGTTGTACAGTTTTTTTTTATCTCCTTGTTGCTAATGAGAATTGGTAGGAGATGTTGTATGGGCTGATTTCCTGAAATGGGGAATGAAGTAGTTTGATCTTCTTTAAGAAGCTTACATCCATGTTTTTTAAAGTTGGTTTGATCTTGGTGATTGAATGAATGGATATTGTTAAGGTTTTTCTTTTTAGATGTGAAGAAGTTCATTCTTGACACAGCTGGCTGTTAGAAGTGTATGTAGGAGGATGCTCTACAGAAAGATGATGTGCAAATTTTCTCTTTGTGGCCATGAAGGTTTGTGGTGAGAGAAATGTTTCTTGTGGTAGGTTGTTGCAGGTTGTGCATATCATTGTGGATTTTTCCTTGGTACTACAGGGCTACATTTTCTATGTCCTGGTATTGGTAGACTTGCGATTCCTTTGATCTTTCAGATTTGGATTACTCAGGTAGTGGGAGTTCTTGTATGTGTCTTGTCTTCTTCGACTAGTTGACACTTGGAGCTTGTATTTTCTATTAATGAGTTAGTTATGGATTGGTATAAGTTTACTAATGGTGATACCTGTGAGGTATGTGAGATTGGATGGAATAGCATGAGCTATGAGTGCTATTTTCAGTCGCATGAGTTTATCAGTTGGATGGAAGCAGCCATTCTGATTGTTGTTCTAACTAGTGTTATTTATCTTGTTTCTAGAGAATGACTTCACTGTTGTGTTCTGTTTGAAGTTGATATTGCTTCTATATAGCGTTTGAGCACAGTGAAGTGGTAGTAGTATCTTGTTGATGATATCACTGGGATCTTTTTCTTGTGTTCATTGGAATGGTGCTTATTCACCTTGGCTTGAATATTTCTTCCACATGTGGCATGTTGGAAGATCACAAGGATTGTTTCCTAAATGGTGGACATCTTGGATGTTGGAGCAGAATTCTTGATGGAGCATGAGAGCATGTTTGAGGTCTATATGGTTTCCTGGAAGGCTGTGATCGGTTGCATTTTGGTTGCTTTGTTGGACAGTGAGTTGTAGTTGGATGCTTGGTCTTGGTTATAGATTGTCTGGTGGACTGAATTTGGGGAATCCTATTGATTGGGTGTCTTGAGTGTTGCAGGGTCTGAATTGGTGGAGCTAGTGTGATCTTAGTTTCTGGTTGCTTTGGAGGTGCCTATGTGATCTTCATTAAGTGGGAGATTGTTGGAATTATATGCCTCAATCCCACAGGCTGAAACTTCTTGTGAGTAATTTTGGTGAGACTAGTGAGATTTCTGGCCGACCTACTAGTAGATCCCGAACTGTCGCCGTGACCTCCTGAATGTCTTGGTGATCGGCATCTGAAACCTTCGACGTAACCTTAGATAGTCAGGATGATGTCTCGGCGATGATAGGAAGTCTTACTGATATTGGCGTGACCTTTGATCTGTCTGGCCGATGTGGTAATCGACACGACTTGCTCCTATCTGCATGAAGTCTTGGAAACTGGGAGATGTATGGCTGACAGGTTTGATTCCTAGCAGATGTCAGGGAGACTCTTGGCGACTAATGTTTTTCAGGGAGACCCTTGGCTGAAAGGCTTGCTTCAATGTGATATCTCATCGATAGCAGTGAGTCTCACTGATGGGTATACATTTAGAGTCCTCACGGTAACACAAAGACTTCAGTGTGAAGTCTTGACGACAGGGAGATGTCTGGCCAATTGGATTCATTGGGGTAACTAAAGGGGTTCGCTATGACCTCTTGGTGACAACGGTATGTTTGGCCAACAAAGCCACATGTGATCAGGTGTTTTCGGTGAGACTCCTAGCAAATGGAGTCATCGGAGAAACACAAGGACTTCGGTATGAAGTCTCAGTGAATGTGGAATGTCTGGCTGATGGTTGGACTCTTTGGTATGACTTGAAGGCATCAATATGATGTCTTGGCAAAGATCGATTGTCTTGCCGATGGGAATCCTGATGTCGGTATGACTCTTGGTGAATGCTCGGTGTTTGGTATGACTTGAAGGCTCAGTATGATGTCTCATCGAATGGCGATTGTCTTGCCGATGAGAATGTTGAGGTCGATGTGACATGAAGAGCTCGTTATGAAGTCTTGGCGAAGAGCGATAGTCTTGTCAATGGGATTGCTGAGGTTGATGTGACTTTGGAGCCTCGGTATGATGTATCATCAAACAATGATGGTCTTGGCGATAGAGATACAAGTGGTGATCATCGATATGAGGTCTTGGCAACACAGCGAAGTCTTAGCAATAACTTTCTAGACTCGGTGTAACCTCTTGACGATAGTGATGACTCTTGGCGATATCGTTTGTCAAGTCTTGTGGCATCGGGGAGACACGGATAGTGTCTCACCGACATGTGACACAAGTTGATCATTTTTGACCGAGTGGATGAATATCCTATGCGGTGTGACCTGGACGTATTATCTTCCATGCAAGGAAGTGGAAACATCTACGATGCTGAGCTAGATGATCGACTGTTGTGATCCGACAGTTGGAAACAAACTAATTCACAGAACTTGTTAAGAACGAATGTATATATGTATGCATTGGATGTTTTGAAGATTGTGTACAGAAAAGAGCCGAGAGCCAGAGAGAGAATGATAGAGAGGACCGAATGGCTGGCCGAAAGGCCAAGGCCATGAGGTCAAAGCAGAGGAAGAGAGGGGTAGTGGTATGCTGGAATCTCTCCTAATCTCTCAGGGATAGTTTGCTACTAGATTGATTCCAGAATGAACAAGATGTAATCTCTAAAAAGGCTATGAGCCTGGATTGTATTGTAACCTTTCGTTGTTGAATAATACAATGGCTTGATCTTTGGAGTGTGGGGTTTTTTACCCGAAAGGGTTTTCCCCATGTAAATCTGTGTGTTCTAGTTTTCTATCTTATCTTTCATCTGTGTTGTTGCTTGTTATTGAATTTACATGTGCTTCTCTCAAAAGGATTAATGTGGGAAATAAACTGTGTCTGTTTCTACTTTAGGACATAGTTGTACATGTCTTTGAGGCAACTTAATCAAAATGAAAGTTACCAAAGGAACTACTATTCTTGGAGGTTACTCTGAGATGCCATCTATTTTTCCATTACATAAATTACACATTGCCAAATCAATCAAATTAACGACTACATCAATGACCAAATTGATCAATCAGACAACTAAATTAATGAACAAGTTGATCACTCAGACGACTAAACCAATGACCAAATTGATCAATCAAACGACTAAATTAAAGACCAAAATTGATCAACCAAATGACTAAAAATAGTTTAGTCATCAATTTGGTCACGTTATAAATGACTTGCAATAAATTACTATTGGTCACACGACCATGTTCAGTCATTTATAAGTAGTTTTTAGTAGTTTATAATTGTTGTTTTTGTACTAGTGATATGACAATACAATTCCATACATGGAGATTCAAATTGTTCTTTAAATATATTCATGTAATGTACATGGTTTGAAAATATTTAAGAAGAGATTTCTAAAGTCAAATGGATACAAAGACCTAATATTTAGAGTAACTAGCCACTAGATCGACTAATTCTTTTTTATATTGAGAAGAAGATTCACCACTTATCAAAGAAATCAACTAGCTCATTCACCAGGTTGAGTCAACCTTATTCCAAAATAATGCACAAGAAAAAAGAAAATAAGAACAAAAAATGAAAATGAAAATAAAATCCTACAATAACTATATACAAAGGAATGAGCTAAAAAATCTCAAGCCTGGAAGTAATGCTTGAGGTATTTCCCATTAACAGGTAGTGAGACATCTTCTCCTATGAGAGTCTTTACAGAATAAGCATTGTATCCTGAAATATTTGAAATTTGAAATGGATCTAGCCACAATTTTTCAAACTTCCTATGTTTTCCTTTTTCTCATGGGATTTTTCTCAGTAAAGGACTAAGTCCAAAATCTAAAAAGACTTCATTCAAGCTTTTCAATCAAGCTAATGCTTAACCACAACTTGATGTTTAGAAAAATTTTCAATAGATGCATCACACTTCTCCTCCAGATGGAGTGGAGCAAGGTAAGATTCTAACCTATCTCCTTCATTATAATATTTAATTATAAACTAAAGGGTAGGGATTTTTAGGTGAACTAGGAAAATAGGATCCAATCCATATACCAAATAGTAGGGAGAAGTCCCTAAGGAAGCTTTCTTATGGGTTTGATCCACCCAAAGAGTGAATCTTAACTAGGTGTGCCAGTATGTAGGATTGTTGTCAAGTAATTTATAGATAATGGTTAAAATATTCTTATTCATGGGTTCAACTAAACCATTACCATATGGATAATAATTGGATGAGAATTTTAAAACAATCCCATAATTAAAGGCCCAGTTAGAAAATTTCAGTGATGAAAATGCAAGGCCATTGTCACAAGCTAATGCAAATAGACAACCAAAACAAGTGATTATATGTTCTTCAAGAATTATAATTACTACCTCTGTAATACATTTCTTACATGCTATAGCCTCTATCCATATAGTGCAATAATTAGTAGTAGTCAGAATGTACCTGTGGCACATAGAAGAAGGTGGATTGTTCATACCATTAAAGTTGAGTCCCCACTATGCAAAGGGGCATACCTCAACCACAAGTTGGAGAGGCACAATAATATACTTCTCCTTAATTACAGTTGTTTGGTAGGTGTGGTAGACACATATGTGTAAATGTGCATTATATAACAAAGTCGACCAATAATACCCTGCTCTCAAAATCTGATGTGTAGTATTAGTTTCAAAATCATGACCTTTTTTGAATATATCATGGAAGTCATTCAACACCCTAGATGCTTCTTGTTTACCTAGGCAACTCAAATACATACCTTCATAATTATTCTTATACAACACTTCTCCTTTGAGCATAAATATATTACTCTTCAATCATAAGGAACGTCTTTGAATGATGTTCAAATGAGGTGGGCAACATTGATTGAGCAAGTAGAAAGTAATATTGTCATACCATTCATCTGGGGAAACATATTCAAGATTATACTGATGTGTTGTAAGACCTAGATCTATTTCTTCTATTGTACATGTCAAAGCTTGGTCTTGCACCAACTTCATAGGTTGAATCTCCAGATCAAATTCATGTAGCATGGTGACCCACTTTCCTCTATGCTCTCCTAGTTCATTTTGCATAAATTATATCTTAATGGATGGGTCAATAACTATCTCATATATCTTACTCAAAATATAATGTTTGATCCTTTTGACCACCTTCACCACTTGGTGTAAGCTTTCTTTTCAATGTTCGGGTACCTTAATTTTTCATCCTTCTAAAGGCTACTCATGAAAGCTACCGATTGCTGATATCTAGGTTCTTTCTTTTGTGTGAGAATTGTGGTGCATGAATCGTCTGACAAAAAAAGTAGATGTAAAAAGGCTTAGCATAATAATGACTCACCAACACTAGGAATTGGTAATAGGTTGTTTAATTTCTTAAAATGCTTTCTTAGCTTCTAGAGTCCATTCAATATTTGCATCTTGATTCAACATAGCATTCAAAGGCCTCACAATTTTTGTAAAACTTGAGATAAATTTACACATAAAATTAATTTTTCCAAAGTATGACTTAAGTTCTTTCTATCTTTCTTGCGAATGGTTAGATTTTCAAGATGGCATGCACTCTCTCAGGGTCAATGGAAATTCCTTTCTCTAAAATTATTTGACCCAAAAACTTTCCCTCAATGACTCCAAAAATATACTTTTTAGGATTAAGTGAGATACCAAATTTTCTACACCATTGAAACACTTTGCATAAATTTGAAACATGATCTTCCCTTCACTTAAAAAACACTATCAAATAATCCATATAAATAATTATGCATTTACCAACCAACTCTTTGAATGCAATATCCATGGCTCATTGGAAGGTTGCCTTTGCATTAAACAATCCACAAGACATCCACCTATATGCAAATATTCAACATTTACTGGTAAAGGTTGTATTTAGTTTATCCTCATTTGCTACCATCACCTAATTTTATCCAGAGTAACCATCTAGAAAAGACATCATCTGCAATCCATTGAAAATATACAAAACCTCATCCAAAGATGGAAAAGGATAATAATCCTTCTCAGAGGCTCAATTGAGGTTTTAGAAATCAACACACAACCAAATTTCTCCATTCTTCTTCCTGATCAAGACCAAGTTGGCCTCCCATGTTGAGTGATGCACAAGAAAAATTATTGTCATGGACAATAATTTCTATACTTCTTTATAAATCACTAGCTCCAACAATGCATTGAGAGGTTTTTGCCATTGTTTGAATGGTTTAACATCAGATACCACCAATTGGGAATTCCCTAAATTTAAATAAACAAAGGGGTTAGAGAATATATTTCATTTGATTGAAGCGTTGCACATAGATTAGAACCATTTACCACAATCATACTGATTATAAAATTGTAATCATTTACCATAATAATACTAATTAGTAGATTATCATAATTAAATATTAGTAAACTCATGGTCAACCATTAATTCAATCACAAAGAATTTTAGCACCCTTATGGGAGAACGTGACTTGATGGGGTTCCTAGGGCCCATCTTTCCAACCATTTCCCTCTCTCTATGATTTGACCTCTTTTGCTAGTTCACCATGATGGAGGGGTGAGATTACAACAGGTGCCACAAAAAAACCATCTCTCCTAGGCCTAAGGCACTGTACCATTGCTACCCCAAATGGATGCCCCCTTGGACTCCTTGAGACTACTTGGCCCCCTATCTTGGGACTATTTGGTTCCCTATTATAGGACTACTTGGTCCTTCATTATGGGGCTAATAGGTCCCCCATTATAGGACTACTTGGTCCTCCATTATGGGACTACTTGGTCCTCCATTATGGGACTACTTGGTCCCCCATTATAGAGGTGGCGTACCTAGGAGAGTGCTCCATTGATATTCCCCTCTTGTAATCTTGGCCTCCTCTATCATGGCTAAAACATTAAGGCATATGATAAACAAATATTAATCATATTTACTGATACAAGGGGGAATTCATAAAAACAATCTATCATTAGTAAAACACATTCACCTATATTAAATTATGTTGCACCATATAACTATAAATCAAATCTCATACCACCAACTCAAGAAATCGAACTACTACAAAAATGTTAATTAATTGATTATTTCTGACTTAGAAGATGCAAACCTCCATTCCTTTTATCTGATCATATGATTTATGGCTTAATGTTTAGATGTTATTTTTTTTTAGACTAAGTCAACTTGCTCTCCAATTGATCTGTCTTCAATATTCTTAGATATTACTTACAGAGAAACAACAAATTAGTTCAATTGAATAATTATTAATAAGGGTTAATAACTGTTGCAAGCATCATTATTACAATTATAATTATAATTATATATATATATATATATATTTATTTATTTCTATTCAAATTACTTCCCTTATTGATTTACCATTCATCTTCATTTATCTCTGCTTGAGCTAGATTCCTCCCACATATTTCTTCTTGCAAATTTGAGTCCCTAGAGATTTGTCACTTTTAGGCTCATTTTCATCCTCATTGGGAAAAGGACAACTATTCACAACCATGTTAGAATCATACAATGTAGAAGGAACAAGTTATTTCTTGTAAGAGTTGGAGTTTTCTAAGACTTCTACGTTCTATACCTCCTAAAAAATACTAGCTACAATTTGGAACTCATGCCAATTCAATTTGGAATGCTAGCTAGTATTATGCAACCTACACCAATTAGACATTGTTGCCTCAACCAAATATACTCTTCATGGGGGTCTGCTATTTGATGTATTGGGTGTATCCAATGGTAATGGAACTCCTCCCTTATTGGGTCTATTATTCTAAACTCTATTCTACCTTTGATATTCTTGATTTTGTCCCTAGTTTTGTTCTTGTATTTTCTCTTGATTGTGACTAAAATTGGACTGGTAATTCCTCTACGCATTCTACAAATACTTATATTGATTTCTCAAATGAGTTTCTTCAACATAGAGCTTCCTCATTTTATTTGTAATCTCCTTGAGGTCAACTTTTTCTTTATCCTTGTTTTAGAATTCTACAAATAAGGAAAATATGAAGGAGAAGCTTCAGTAAGTGGAGCCCCTAGATGAAGAACTATAATGTTTGTTTTTGTTAGGACTGGATTTAGCACATGCATATGATGAGATAAAGATTGGTTGATTCTATAAGCGTGATGAGGAATTCCTGGGGTGCCAATGTGGTTCATTGGTCATTCTCTTGATTATCCTAATTATGCATGAAATTTGATAGCTTCCTTGTGTTAAATAGGCGCAACACAACTAAGAGGGGGGGTGAATTAGTTGTCACACAAATTGAAACTTAAAACTTTATCACTTATCAATTCTTTAGCCACACTATTCTATTATTAAATATGAGCATGAAACAAAAATAACAAAAATTAAATCAACACAACGAACACCATATTTTTACGTGGAAAAACTAATGAGGGAAAAACCATGGTGAGGGTTAACTCACAATATAAAGATTATAAAACTGAATACAAAGGTTCATTGCCAAGGGCTCACTACCCAAAAGAGGACTCACTGTCCAAATACAAAGGCTTACTACCTACAAAGGACTTACTGTCCAACAGGAAGGCTCATTGCCTATAGATACAAAAGAGAACAAAAGATCCACCACTGCAATTAAAGAACATTCGTAGGATTACATAAACCTTTAGCTCACTACCTTTAGCACACTAAAAAATTGCTATCACAACTCACTCTCACACACTTCTGCTCTTATGATTTGTGGCACACTTTCATCACTTTTGCATCACATTGTCATACAAATCTTCACAATTCAACTTGATTTTATACCATTCTCAACCTTAGAAGCATTTACCAAGGTCAACCACAAATAAACCATTTCATAAATTCAAATTAGGTTGGCAACTCAAAAATTCCTGTGGTGGAAAGGAATAAGAGTGGACCATTAAAATTATTTTCTTGAATCTCCTACACGCTTCCTCAATTAAATTTTATTCTTCGAATGAAGTGTAAACACCAGGTCGGCCAAACCTAATGAAAACACAAAAGAACATTAATGCACACATTTCCCAACAAGAAGATGATACATAGACACTTCAACACACTTTATTATTCACTAGACTTCATCTTATACTTCTTCAGATACGTCTACAACAAAACAATATACTTCATGCACTGAATGCCTTTCACCAGATCATCTGAACTATGAAAACCTATACTGGAATATAGAAACATGACTTCTTGATTACCAAACTTCAACCTTATTTGCTAGAGCATTAAAAAGACCTTCAAAAAACAAACCCCAGATCCGCAAGATCTGAAATAAAACAAAGGAGGACTATGGAGAAAAATTATTTCTCCCAGTCCACAGAAGATCAACTCTACTAGTAGAACACACATACCAATGGACACAACTTTCATGTACCATCTCACTAGAAACTGAAACTTAGATTATATCACCATCAGATCACTGTAATGAAAACTTCAGAACCACACAGGCATAGGATCAACACAGGAGAAACGTGGAGCACATACCAGAGCACAACCTAAACACATTCATCACTCTAACTTCTCTTTATTAATTTTCTCAAAATCACTTGGAAAATCATCAACACAACACATCTGTAGCCATATAAGGTAGCTCCATCTCCTCACAACATCTCAACAACATCTCAACTATACATGTACAATCTGTAACATATTGAGTAGTGTTGACATCAATGAAAACATCAATGACAACACCACCAGACTAGCCCATACTTGCAACACCTTGTATGCTTTTGTAAGGTTTTTTGGTGGAGGATTAACCCTTCTAACAAATATTGAAGTGAGATTGTCCAAGGAAGCATTATAGGCTTGTCTAGCTTCTCAATCATTGAGCAAAGATGGATCTTGAAGGTGAGGGAATGCCTTTGTTGAAAAAATTGATAAGTTCATTATCTTGTCTCTTTACTTCTATGAACAACCGATAAAAATCTACAAGCTCAATGGGAATTTTAAATCTATCAAAAAAATTGTTCTTCATATCATCCCATGAATGAATGAATCTAGCTAGTAAATGAAAAATTAGTAAAAAACCTCCTCCCTAAGGAATATGGGAATAAATGACAAGCCACATCTTGGTGCTGAATTTTCCAATTGCACATTGTTTCTTAAAAAACTTTGATATGTACTTTTGTGGTCTTGTTAGGATCATTGACATGGAATTTTGAGTAGATTTTTTTTGGGTTTTTGGGCATGTCATTGTTTGCATTGACATGAATGGGAGAACATAGGTTATTAGGCAACCAATCCATTGGTGGTGGTTGTGGTACAATTATTTTTGGCATGTGTGATGAGGTTGAAGTGGATGTATGGGGTGGGACTGATGATAAATGTCCCTCTACTGTTGTTCTCCTAGCTCTGGTAGGGGATCTTATCTCAAGTAATTCTCCCTAATTTGGTGTGGATCTAAGTATTCTTTGAAACCTTTTAGGAGAGAATGAACCTATACACTCCAACTTTTAAGTAAAATTTTTAGGTCCTCCTACCAATTATGTTGATGATTATTTTAGCACATTCACAACATAAGAAAAATACAAAGTATTTTGTATCTCTTCAAAGGAAATCTATCTTCAGAAAATTTGGAAAGACAACCCAAAGGCTTTGATAATCAGGTCTTGACCTCACAAAAATGAGTTAGTGGATGATGTTTTACTCTTTTATAAGGTGCCTTACATATACTTGAGTTAGAACTCTAAAAATAAGGGTTTGAATGATCTGAAAATGATATAGAACCCTAGTTGTATTTTTAGATCTAAAATCTGAAAATGACTTTTAACATTTGATATGGCTATGGAAATGATGCTTTCCTTCCTAAACTAACCAATTTTTTAAAAAATGTAAAAGATAAGGGTGAGAAGTGTAGTACCCCTCCATTTTGCTTATGTTTTCTGTTAGCATGTTTTCACTTTGATTGACCCTAGTACTTTGTTTTGATGTATTGATCACTGAAATTTGAGTGATGGTGGATTTATTTTGTGATGTGATGATACATTGTATGGTGGTAATTATTTCTGACATGCTTTATGTTAGCATAGATGTTTACTTCAGATGTTATTACTATGCATATGCTTATGGTAGATTAATTGTTATTTACTCTGTTAGTTTGATGTGATGTGTATTGGTGTGGAGAACAGAGTTGCATCACTCACTTGTGAGTGCCCTGTGATTTCTGTGATTTTCTCCGCACGGTGTGTTTGAATCATGGATTATATATATGTATGTTATTTGTCTGATTGCAGGATTGCAGTTACATGACATCGACTCCACCTGGTTTCTCAGGTCTGAGCGTGTCTAGACTCAATGAAATGTTGATTGGGAGGTAGTAACGAGGTTTTTCCTAGTCTAGTCTCAAACCCAGTCACAGTATGTCGTCAGTTTAGGTCTAGTATATCAAGTTGTTTCATCTAGTCTGTTTGATTATTTGTTATATAAAGTTTATTTTGTGAATTTAATGTTAGATTAAAGTTCTTTATAATTTAATGTTTATTTAAATTAATTTTAAATAAAGTAATTAAAAGCTTCGTATTTTATTTAATTAATTAAATTAGTTTATTGGTAAAATAATTTAGTCATTGAGATTAAAATTATTTTATTAAATAAATAAATTAATTGATTAAAGTTATTTTCATTGTGAGAATAGATTAAATATAAATTAAATGTTTTGTGGGAATGAAATTTTAAATTAAAAAAAATAAAGAAAAGGAAATTAGATTTTTGAATTTTGAATTCTTTAAAATGAATTGAATTACAAATACATATATATTATGTTTTATTTTAGAATTGCAGTGTTGAAAGTCTCTTTAGAAATTGCCGTACACGATTTTGTAATCGCCAGATTTCTTTTCTTGTTAAAAAATAAAATAAATGTTAAATATTTTGTATGGAGGGTTGCAGGGGCTACCCCCACGGCCGACCCCCATAGGGGAGCCGGCTATGAGGGTAGCACAAGTACTGCCTACACAGCCATGCCCTCCCATGGGAGGGTTTGGCTGTGTAAGGAAGCCGCCCCTGCCATGTTTAAAAATTAGGTTAAAAATTTCAATTTATATTTGTTTTTAATTTTTTTTACTATACCTTTTAGAATACAATATAATATGTATATATATATTTTTATATAATATATATTATTATTAATATATGTTATATATATTATGTATATATATATTATATATTAAGGTTTGTGAATTGTTTAAATATTATGTGATAAATTTATTTTAAAATATATATATATATATATATATATATATATACATACATTTAAATAGATATTCAATTGTAATAATTTGAACATTCATTTATTTAAATGTATATTATAATCATAAATAGTTATTTTTTTAAAAATAAAATGTAATAGGTGGAGAAATCAAAATTTCATTTTAATGTATGATTATGGAATTGGGTAAACATTAGTTTTGGTTTTCATATTGAATGGAAGATGAGTATATTTTAGTTGATTAATTTTTTTACTTCAAGTTAATGATTGACTGGATTTAATAAATCCTAACATTAGACTTTTGTTGTTCCTGAATTGCTTTATAATGTATCTATTCTTTTGGGAAAATTGGGGTTACTTTGAGTTATAAGTCTTCTAGATAAGTTTGTTAATGAGGGAGTTGTTATTGGTTTTAAAATTCAATCCTTTGAGTTAACTAGGGTAGTGCACATGGTTTTGTATGGTGTTTAGATACCTGGTTTTCTAAACAGGTTGTGGGGTCCATTGTCAAATGATTGGTTATTGATGCTAGTTATGTGCACCTTGTCTACCTAGTTAGAGGAGTTAGTTTCCTTGTGTTATTTTTAGGGGAGTGGCTCTTTGTGAGGGCCGACACACAAAGTGGTGTCTGGGTAACTCATGTAGAGTTAGCTAATTAGTGAAAACTAAATCAACACATTGGGTATTCTAAAATATTTAACTAGACTAATTATGCCTCACTTATGGACTCAAGAGCTAGCTCAATCTTGAGAATGAGTCGAGAAGGCATGGAATGGAAAAGTCGATATCTTGTTATTTTTAAAGATATTCGATTCCGCAACAATTTGCATGAGGGGTCAGGTTTCGTAAGAGGTTACCAGGGTAACCCAAGTTGGGGGCCAAAACCTAGGAAGAAACACTAGGGTAACCTATGCAACATTGTGATGACACTCCACCTAAAATAACAGTTAACTTGTGAACTTAGTATATTTGATCATTTTTTTCTGGAAGCAATGTAACCAATAAGTTAAGTGTGTACTTGTTTAAGTTTTGTTTATGGTCTTACTTGTGTCTAGGGTTTGTAGGTTATGTCTAGGGAACCTTTTTACTATCTCCTAGCATGGGGAGTGGGCCTACGGGTACCACATGGTTGGGTGGAACTTGCACCTTACTTCGTTGGGTCCCTAGTTCTTGTTCGTGGCAATGAGTGCTTCTTGGATGGAGAGCTCATGAGCGGAAATGTACTTTCTTATTTGTATCAGTGGAAACTTTATATATGTATCATTCCTCAATTGTTTACGAGGTGAACTTTTGTAATATGTAATTGTATACATTTATTTGACCTACCTCATCTGGAAATGAGTATTGTAATGTTATTTCAAATGCAATGTATGAAAGAATCTTTTATGTACATTATACCTTCATTGATGAAATTTAAATGTTATACAATGTATGTTTTTAAGTTTATGTGAACTAAATATATGCAATGATAAATACTATAGTCATCTATGGGATTTTCAAGTAGTGTGTCGTCGCGTTACTTAGAGAATGTTTGCAATAAGTATAATTAATATTTACACTTATAAAAATTATTACACTTTTGTAGTCAATGCAACATTCTTTAGGTTACAAGATGGGGCATTACAAGAAGAATCTAAAAACCTAAGGTCAATGATAATAATTGCTAATGTTACAAATAGACAGATCCCTCATAATTTTTTTTTTTGTTTAATCCAAGTTTAACTCACAGTGTTGTAGAAATAGTGTAATATTTAAAGGAAACTTAAATATTTTCATACTTTCAACATTCATACACTACCCAATTTTTGGCATAATATAAATAAACATCCATAATTGAAATAATTCTATAAAAAGGCTTGGACTAACCATACAAAGTAACTTAAAATAAAAAAATTACAAATGGTATGAACCAAAGATCTATCAAAATAACTTTAACACTTTTCCATTATCATAACTGAACTTGAACTAACTTGAAGAAAGAAATCATGCATACATTTAGAAACAAGTAGAACACTAGAAATTCAATGCCTTTGTATTACTTTCAGAATGTATTTATAACAACTCTAGTTCTATATTTACAATGGGATGAGGCTTTCCTTTTATAGAGAAGGCTTACAAAATCAATGGTGGAGATCATCTCAACATCAATAGTCTAGATTACATTGCATTTAATAAAAGAAAGAGAGTATTAAAAATCTATAGTTGGTATTTTGTCCTCTCTAACTAATTTTAGTTACAAATGTACCTAGAAAAATGTAAAATATATTAATATAACTTTTACATTAAATAACATTTTACAAAATCCCAAAAAATTTGGTGGCACAATTTTAAAAAAGGACATTACAACTGGCAGATTTTTACAAAAAATGATCATCAATTACACTTCTGCTAGCAACCTTCTCCTTTATTGAAAACTTTACAAAAACTCTTACTGTTGTAACTTTATCATTAGGAGTACCCAAAGAAGCATGCACTTTATATCCCAAAGCTTCATATTCTTCTATTAATCTTTGATGAAGCTCTATGTAGGAGGATATCCACTTGATTACCTCCTTAGATCGGACCAAAAACTGAGCTCCAATATCAAGAAAATCTTTGGTTAAGCTATTAGTAGGTTCCTTATGTATACTTTTTGCCATTGCTATTTTAGACCTAAATCATCTAGCTTTTGTAAAGTACTTATCAAAATCTTAACCATATCTTACAAAAATTGGTTGCAGTCTATCAAAACTTCACCAATTTTCTCAATGATATTGGACATCTTAGGTACAACCTAGGTTACAATTTCCTTTCTAAAATTTAGAGAAAATGGCCAATAGAATGGATCTTTTAGTATTTCCTTTAGAAAAATTTCCTCCCACTCAATTATCTCTACCTATATACTTTTATTTTCCTTGAGCTTAGGAGACACCATTGTATAATATTTTGAGAAGGCTTCATAGTCTTCCACCATTTTATCAATCTCTTCTTTCAAAATTAGAAAATTGTTGTGAGTTTACACAACCTTTTCTATTGCCTTATTGTTGGTGTCCACAATGCCTTTAATCTAATGATGGGTAGAATGGACCCATTTCTTGATTTACTCCATTTTATTTACATCATCTTCAGATAGAAAAATTGGGGTAGTGGCTTTCCCTAGAGCACTTTGGATCAGTGTTACAATATTTTGGATGAAGGTTGTAAGCTTTGTAACTTGTGCTTTAAGTTATGCCTTTGTGGCCTCATCCTTGTCTATTTTCTTCAAAAAATTTGATACGACCCTTGGAGATCATCAATTTCTTGTACTTTATTAGTCAGGGTAATGTTTATTGATGAAATATTAAACTCCTCTGGAAAAATCATGGTGCTATCTTTGTCCATCGAGGGAGTTGCAATGTGAAGAACCAAAGAACCCAAAGCATCCTTGGTCATATGTGACCTTATTTTTTCTTTCTTCTTCTCCTTAGGCTTCCCAATATGGGCCAAAATTTCTTCCAAACTCATCAAAGGAGTTTCTTCTAGAGGCCTTTTATTCTTCATCTACTCCTCTAACCAAGTAGGAGTTGTGTCTTATCTATAATCTTTGGGGAAGGAAAAGTTTTTGTAAATGTATCTTTTGCTGCAACTTCCTCTATCTTCCCCTTATTCTGTTCTTCTTTCTCCTCCTCTAACTTTTTCTCCTCTTGAGTCTTAACATCCTTGACTTCCATGACTTCCTTGAAAGGTTTTTCTTGATGATATGAAGGGACTAAAACTTCCTCCATCATGGGAAGATGACCATATTGTTCCTCTCCCATCTCTACATCTCCTTTAGAATTTGATCAATGCTCTCCATGGATTGTGGCTCCAAGAAATCTTGAGAAGAGGGAGGAGGGGTGGCCTATGAAACCTGATTGATTATGGCTTTGTTTGCAGGCAAGAGGATGACATTAGAAAACTCCTTGGGTAGATTGGATGGATGGTACATGAAGGATTCAAGAAGGTTGAGAGAGGTAGGAGAGGATGTGTTAGGACTGATAGGTGGCATAATTGAGATGGTGAATTGAGGGGTGGAAAGTGAGGAAGATGAAGAAGGTGAAACAAAATATGTGGAAGGAGATGATTCTATTAGAATGGAAAAAGTGGAGGGAGTGGGAATGAAAGAAGTGAGATGGATTGAAATGTCGATCACTAGAGGCAATAAAAGAATAGGTGAGGGAGTGGAAGTAGAGGGGATGAAAATGAATGTAGATGGTGAAGGGAAGAAGGTGATGAATATGGAGAAACAAAAGAATGCAGGGGAGATGGAGGAATTGAGGTAGGAGGTGGAGATGGAGGGAAAGGCTCTCTTACCTCCTCTAGAATCAACTCTATAGTGGTGGTGCCACCTTTCTTAGCCCTTTTTGGTGAGGCTTTCTTTCCTCACCAACCTTTTGCTTATAAACACAAGGATTCTCCATTGGGCTCCTCTCTTTGATACTTTTTCTTCCTTTTCCTTTTGTCTTTGAAGAAGTGGCTGCCTCTTTGCTTATAGAGTTGGTGTCTGAAGCTCCTTCATCTTTAGTTTTATCTTCATCTCTAGATGAGACTTCTTCTTCCTTCTCCCCAAATTTTAGGTCGACTCCTTATGACATGAGAGTGAATACTCAAGTATCTACCCATATTTTGGTTCTTTTGAGAATTGAACAAGTAATAACATCAAGGTTAGTTTCTTCTTCTTTTGCCCAATCTATAAATGATTGGGTTGATTAGACACCTTATTATGTTCCTCCTCATTGAGGGTCTATTCATCATCTTGCAATTGATCAAGCACCTCAAATAGGCACAAGGTACATATATACTCTAGTGTTATCCTCATATAATCCCTTTGTGGACTTCATAGTTGTTTAAACAATTTGCCTAGAAATCTTCAATGTATAGCTAGTGGGTGTATTGTTTCCCTACTTTCTTCATCTTGCCATAGGGATTGAAATTATCCCTTATGCTATGATAGTTAAATCAAAAAACTTAATTTATACATTTGAATGTTTAGCTCAAGGAGCTGAAGGACACAAGGATATTCCTCTCCCAAATGTTAGAGGGTATGGGACCCCTGCTTTGTTTTTCCCATGTAGAAGATGATGTGATGTGCACAACTATCTTGTGAGTTCTAACATAATAATCATATCAGTGGGGTACTTAGGCAATCTACATGGAGCCCCCAAGAATCCTTTGATCCTAAAATATGTAAACTTGGGAAATTGGATAAACCAATACCTGAACATATTGACCATTTCTATAGCTAAGAAGGACAATCTCACTCCCAAATCCCCCAACAATGTTCTAAAAATGAACATTATGAATACATCTTTCACCCTCTTATAATAATGCTTTGCATTTTGAAACTACAATTGTAGATATCATTTGTATAATGTACTCATCGAGGACTATACCCACATTTCCTTTACATGTCAGCCCTCTATACCTAAAATTTACTACAAACAAATACACAATATATGAAGTCATGGAGAAGATATAATACTTCTTTATAGAAAATTTTTGGCTATGTAGATTGTTATTGTCAATCTTCACCCACTAAAACCTTGTTTCTCCCCTCAGGATTTCCTTAATGTAATAGAACATCTAATTTTTAAACGTGGATGCAAATACTAGCTGTATTACTCTGCTAAGGAGGATGACCAGATCATTGAATTCATCCTTGAAGTCACTCCTATAGAGGGTCTTCGAAAAAATGTTAGAATTTATCCTTGACTTCTTCATCCATTGATCATTAATAAGCTAGAGGTAGTTACCAAGATTTCTATCAAAAAATTTTGTTGCATATTCTTATCTTCATCTATGACAATGATGCGATCTCGAATATTTATGAAATGGAATCAAGAGACAAGTTAGCTAAGAATCTCCCCTCGACAATAATTATCCTCCATGAATCCTTGTAGTATTCTCAAGATCCCATTATCAACTCAAGGAAAATCATAGAAGAAGGGAATCCAACTGCATGGGCTATTCCACTCTGTTTAATCTTTGTAGCTAACTTTGTTCTTCTATCTCCAAAAATTCTTTCATTGAATTCTTCTACATCCACATGGCCAATACTTGTGTCACTAAATACAGACCATGTTGATGTTGGAAAGAGACACTGAAATTATGCTTTGGTGTTGTCAATGATGGAAACCCTAGTTGGTAATTGGATCCTCATAACACCATTTGCTTATATCGACAATTAGATTGAGGACAGTAAGGAAGAACAAAGCATCTGGCAATTTTGTGTTCAATGATTCACATGCAGATTTCCAGTTGTTATATTGAGTTGTGGATCTCACAAAAGGTGCATCAACATATTTCTTGTGTTATTTGGAAATATTAGTGCCTCGTACCAAGTCATGTGTAAGTTTAGAGATCTGGTTGATACTTTTTTGTTTACCAGTATTTTGGGGTTGACTCAGTTGATAAAATCTGGTACGAATATTCAAGGAATGTTTATTCGAATATTTTTTTGTTTGATCATTTTTTTTGGGTCCGAGCTAAGTTGTGGATGACCGTTGTGGATGCACATTGGATAATTCTTAAGATTTGAGCTAACAATTGCTAATATTTTTAAGTTTTATTAAAGCTGATTTGTTGCGATTAAATTGTTAATCGTGGATATATATGTATGATCTATTATATCATTTTGGCTTGTGTGCATGGTGTGTCGATGTGTATTGCGATTATCAAAAAAGTGTTAGAGAAATTTTATGCATAGTTTCACTTGTGCATAAAAAAATGTGTGATGCAAGTCAGAGTAGAGCAAAGCAGAAGTACAATATCAGTTAGAAGGATAGAAGATCGACAATTGAGCCTAATCAGAACTATAATCAAGCATTTGTAGATGCTATTCTTCTAGTTCATTCTCTTGAATCTAATACAAATCTCTGTAAGGTAGTGTGCCTTCCTATTTTGAGCAGTGTACTCTAGGCAATGTGCCTGAATGCAAGTGCATTCCCATTTTGTAAACTTCTTTTTGGGTATTCTTAGATTATATTGTGGATTGGCCATCCACCATGGTTTTTCCCCTAACAGGGTTTCCACATAAAAATCCTTGTGTTATGGTGTTGTGGTTATTTTCTTTTTGTTTCTGCATACTTCCTTTGGTTGAATGTTTAAAGTGGGTTAATGATCAGATTAATAAAGTTAATTTTTGCAGAACACTGATTCACCCCCCCTCTCAGTGTTGTTTGTTTCCAACAATTGGTATTAGAGCTAGTTCCTCGAAAGAAGTCTAACAGCTTGGGGATATCTTGGAAAGTTTTTACAATGGATACAAGTAGTCTTCAATGACTTATGGTGGCCCTGGATGATCTTGACCAGTCAAAGTCTTAGAACTGGGAACTGCAGGAAAGTCTTGAGAATGCAGAAAAATTCATCTAGTCATTGAAAGAAAAAATCAATGAATCAAGGGAAAAAAGAAATGAATTATGTGATCAACTCAAGTAGAAGAATATAAGCATGGAAGATGAACAACTCAGTCATGCCTTGAAGGAGAAAACAAAAGAGTGTGAAAAGTTTTCTAGAGAAAATACTGCCCTGAGGCGTGAGATGAAATCCATCATGATGAAAATGACCAAGGAAATTGAAGATAGAAAGAAGAATGAAGAAAAGCTTGCTCAATCCTTGAAAGAAAAAAATGAGCAATGCAATCGATTGCACAATGAATTGGAACAATCTAAAAAAAATGAGGAAATGCTTGAAAAACAACTTGATGATCTCAGAGATGAACATACTGCTACAAATGAGTACAAGGAGAAATTCAAAGCCAGTTCAGCCAAACTTGATCAACTAATTAAAGGTTAAAGGACTGATGGTGACAGGTGTGGTCTTGGATACAAAGAAGGAGAAAGTTCTGGATCTAGACGAAATAAATTCAGAAAAGAGAGATTCAAGAAAGGAAATCAGGTGAATGGAGCTAGAAGGAATCCGGTAAGACAACAAAATGCTCAAAGAGTCAATGGCTAATGTTTTTCTTGCAACAAATTTGGAGATATGGCTTCTCAGTGTAGGAGCAGGATGAACACAAGTGGACCATCATTCTCAGGTCAGTTCTTTAATTGCTATAAGTATGGTCATAAGTCAAGTGAATGCAAAGTTGTGATGAAAAAATTCTATAGAGATATCAAATGCTATGCATGCAAAAAACTTGGGCATATTGCTAACCAATGCATATTAAGGAAAAATCAATGGAATAGTTGGTATGAATAGAGAAATGTTGTGTTACAACTGCAACAAATTTGGCCATATTGCTAGATTCTGTTAGAACAGAAGAGGTCCGATAAGACAAAATACACAATAGGATATCAAAGGAAAAGGAAAGGCTACTAAAAATGTGATCAGGAGGAAAATGCAAAAGAAATGGGTGAAAAAGAATTCCTCTGTTGAAGGAAATACACCAGCACTAGAATCTACTTCTAGTAATCCCTCTGGGAATTAGTTTTAGGCCTTTGGCCTAGGGGGAGCTATCAAAAGAAAAATCCTTTAACCCCTTGTAGGCAATTGATATTGGAATGTGGACCAGTACAATAGGTGGATCAATTCTTTTCAGATGTTGTTTAACCCAATTGGAGGCAGTATTATAGAGTTTTAGAAATCCGTAGAAGAATTATCTGTCTCAGTGCATGAAAACAAGGTAACTAGATGAACTAGGGTAAATGCATTTATTGCGACAAGAAGGGTTAGGTGTGTGGACGATAAAAGAACATTTCTATCCTTCATTTGTCACTTCGCATTTTGGAGGAAAGTAGTTTGAAGAAGCCTAAAGTGAACTTTGTTGAATTGTGGAGAGACTCAAAGCATGAAGAAGAATCTGTGATCAAACTCTAATCCAACATAAAGGTGTTTATCAAAAATCTTGTGAATTTGTGATTTTGCAATCATGGGCACTCCATTGGTAGTAGAGGTTAAGGACAAACCCCATCCTAAATTCAAATGGTATCCTTATAAGTCTATTGAGACTGAGCCCTTAGGAGCATTTTCATCTGTACTGTATGGAGTGTTGCACACAAAAGATATTAGGGCTTATATACATGCAAATATTGAAGAATTAGGAAGCTCTCAAATAATGAATCTGTATTCCCATCATATAATTGGAGAGGATTTTATTGTAAAGTGAAAATTTCAAACCCTAAAAGAGAATAATTTCACACAGTTTGTGAAATTTCCCATATTTGAGGAAAATGAATGGGTTAGATAAATTTTGAGCCATGTTCATGCTGAGTTCATGTGGCTAAATATACCCTTCAAGATCACAAAAGAGGTTATATGTGTAGTCACAGGTCTGAATCCCACCGGTAGACTTCGAGTCTTGAAATCCATGAAGAATGAGAAGGTCACTAAGGCAACAGGTGTGCAATGGGATTGAAGGGAAATGACAATAGAAGACATTACTGAAGTGGATGTAAAATTTGCATCAATGGAAATTGGTTATAAGACATACCATTCTAGTTGGGATAATTCTGTATCTAGTATGACCATCTATGCAGCTTATGAAATGGTAAAGAAAAATGCAGAATATGACTTGTGCGAGTTGATCAAAAGTCAGTTGATGGAGAATTTGAGAAAAGTCAAGAAAGATAAGAAGGATATTTTCAAATATGGTAATCTGCTATTGTGTTTATTCTTCTATTTCATGGATGAGGTTCTGGGTGTTGGAAAAGTACATTGGAAAAATGATGAGCGTGTAGCTATTCATATAAGGAACATCTTGTTTGGAATTGGTGATCATCATGTCAGAAATAATACCCTCTGGGGGTACTTCAAAAATTTCTAGAATATGATGCATGCCAGGGAAACAGTTCCCACTTCAATTGTGGAACAATACAAAGATACTATCTATTTCATGGTGGACATTGATCAATGTTACATGGAAGCTACTGATCCAAAAACAATATGGATCATGCCTATGGGATGCAAAGTAGAGGAATTTTTTTTGAAGATGTATGTAGAACACTTGCTAAGTTCACCTTTGGATTAGGGAGAAGAGAGGTTTGGAAATTATGTAGGTTCATGTGGAACTAAAAAAACTAGTGATAGTCAAAAGAGTTAGAAAAGAGGTAGAGGTTTTTTGTAGACAATATGGTCATACCTGTAGAGAAATTGAAAGAAGTGAGAAGGAAGAGAGAAGAGGAAAAAGTAGCAAAAGAGAAATAAAAAATAGAGTCTGCTAGTTCGGAAGCATCTTCTGCTTGCACTAGATCTACAAGGAGTTCCCCTGCAGCCAAGCCAACTCAAGACAAGCCTTCTAGTAAAAGGAAGAAGAATAAAAGAAAAAGAACATACAAACCTATTTTAGAAGATGAGGAAAAATAATTAGAAGTTTTGAGAGAAGTGAAAGCTACCAGAACTCAGGCCGTCGAGTTAAACAAGAGAAAATCTTCCAGCAAAGAAGAAAAAGAAAAGAAGGAAAAAGTTGATAAACCTAGTATGTCAGTTGAGGAAGTTGAGAATGTAGTTATCAAGGATGGTAATCTTAAGCCCCTTTGTGAATTGTATGAAACTTTTGATAAAATCAGGTCAAAGAATTCTTGAAGAAGCCACAATAAAACATATGAACATTCTCAATAAAGTTCTTGTTGAGATTATGTCTGGCTTACCAAAGAGTCTGTATGATATTTTAGAGTCGAGAAGATTAACTGCTAGGATAGAAGAAGATAATATGAGGAATATAATTCTTGTAGATTTATGTCCTGAAATGTCAACTAAGGAGATGAATTCACTCCTTGAAAAAGCTAAAAAGGAATTTAAGAGAAATACAAGGGTGAATAAACTCATGATTGGTGAAACTGATGCTGTTTTTAGTGAAACCAAGGATATTCTCGAAGAGTTTCTATTAAAGAATAAGATTAATGTTGGGGAATTGAATACTAAAAATGTTCCAGAAAATGAGGAAGTAAATGCAGATGCTAAGGATTTTTATATTCCTCCTAATGTGGAAAATATAGAGACACCTATGGAAACTGAAGTTCCTAAGGTGGTATTAACTGAAGAGAAGGAGGAGAAAAATGATGAGGTTGAAGCACCCAAAGGAAATCCAGAATCAGTCTCTGAAGAACCCAAGGTTGAAAAAGAAAAAGTTCAAGTTAAGGAGATCAGAGTAGAGGCAAGAGACATTGCCAAGGCAGTGAAGAGATCTCTGATGGAGCACCAGGGAGATTTTGATCATAAATTGGATGAAAGCTCAATCAATCTATCCACTTTTTCCCCAATTCAGATGATGAAGGTCGCATCAATTGCTCAAGCTAAGGCTAGTGAGAAGATTCTAAAGTATCACATAGAGGATAGTGAATTGCTAAACCTTGCATCTGGAGTTCTACAAAAATTAATGCCTACTCATGTCATGGATCCATCTAGTTCCTCTTCCAGTGAGCTAAAGAAGCTCATAAATGCTGTAAGTATTCAATTCAATTCTCTTGAGAAATCTGCTGAGGATAAAATGAAAAAAGAGTTTAATGGTAAAAGAATTATTTGGTTGAAGGAAGTAATTGCAAAGGATAAGAATCTATTAGCCACCTGCATGAAGAACATTCAATGTTCTATATCTGAAGTTGGAAAGGCCTATAAGGCATGTTTGGTCTTGTCCAAATTTACTGAAGGAAATGAGAAAAAGGTGAAGGATCTTGAAAATCAATTGGCTATCATTTCTAATACTTTTGATCCATTAGCTAGTAATGTTTCTCAACAAGAAGGTCAAGTAACATATCTACTTGACAAAATAAGATGATTGAAGAGTGAAAATGACAGGATTGTTGGGAGAGTAAATGAACTTAGAGGACTAATTAGTTCGAAGATTGAGATAATGGTGAGTGCTTTGAAGGAAGTGAAAGCTATTGTGGTAGTTAGTGACCCAGAGAATCTTGATTCTATAGAAGCTCAATCTTACTTAATGTGTGGTCACATAACAGTTTTGGAGAGTGTCAAAAAGGTTTGCGATGACACTTTAAGAGTGTTGAAGCAATATTTTGCAGATATTTTCAAACTTTTGTAAGTTACAAGTTTATGCCTATACAATTTTGGAATTTTGTTTCCCCAATTTTTTCCATTGATTTCAAACAAGGAGAAGTGTACAGTAAAAAATGTGTATAGTCATAGGGGGAGTTTTTTTTCTGAGCCGAGACTGAAGTTTCTTTTTGAAGTTTTGAAGTGGCAGTGTAATTCATGTTGGTTTTGATCCGACACTTAGTCATTTTTCACTAAGTGTTGCCATCAATGCCAAAGGGGGAGATTGTTGGCAAGAGACATTGCAATTATGCTTTGGTGTTGTCATTTATGGAAACCCTAGTTGGTAATTAGATCTGCATAACACCATTTGCTTATACCGACAGTCAGGAAGAATAGAGCATCCGACAATTTTGTGTTCAACGATTCACGTGCAGATTTCCAATTGTTATCTTGAGTTTTAGATCTCACAAAAGGTGCATTAGCATATTTCTTGTGTTATCCAGAAATATTATTGCCTCATACCAAGTCATGTGTAAGTTTGGAGATCCGGTTGATACTTTTCTGTTTATCAGTATTTTGGGGCCGACTTAGTTGATAAAATGTGGTGCAGATATTCAAGGAATGTTTATGTTGGAACTATAAAATTTTCAAAATTTTATAGTAATTTGTACTTATAAACTTCCCAAGGAGAGCCATATCTTGAGTGTAAAATCGATATAATCTCCTCTGCATATCATAATTACCAGTGACCACATCCGTTTTGACCTTTTGATACCTTAAAATCACTCTAAGCAAAAGCATTTGAATAAATAATCCATATCGGCATGAGTAGGTGCAGGTCTCTCTGATCCATAAGTTATTACATTCTAGTGCAAGTGTTTTGGGAATATCAGAGAGAAGTCAAGATTGTCACACTGATCAAAATACCAGGGAGGATACATATCGAGAAGATACAGCTTGTGGTCTCGCCAATGAAGAAATTCATCGGCAAGACAAACATTATCAGAGTGAGATCTATAAGTCAACCCAAGCATACATGTCTCACTGATGAAATACCATCGACAAGATACCCATCCTATCTCACTGACAAAGCATGAGGAAATATATTGGAAAGAAAAATGCTATTAAAGTAAGTTTGAAATCTCTTCCTGACTCTCTATGTCACGCCGATGGAAGTTACATCAGTGAGAGTCTTGTCGACTTATTCAAAATAAAAGAAATTTTCATCAGGGAGACTTATAACGTCAGGGAAACTTTTAAATATCTCAGTGACACTTGTTCTCTTTCCGATAAAGATACAAATAGATCAAAAGGTTCATCAGAGTCACACTTGGAAAAAATGATAAGAATTTGAAGGATTAACCATTTGATATCAGTAGGAATGATGTGTTGTCTCCCTGAAATATAGTGTGTTCAATGAACATTGGCCTGAATCAAATGAAAGGATCACCCAAAGTTTCAAATTTTCTTGCTGATAGAATCATTTGATGTGACAGTGGGAATTTCAAAAAAAAATCTATGCTCATGTTCAAAGTTGGAACATTAATGGTGACCCAAATACAAAATGCATAGATAATTCCTTGAGTTGAAGAAGAATAATTGAAGGATATTTTGCATAATTTGTAGTAGGAGAGATAGGAGAGCGAACGAAGGGCCAGAAGATTTTGCAGCTGAAGATCTTCAAAGAAAACTTGTGAGTTCTCTGCAATTACACTTTTAGTTCTGTAATTTTAAGAAAATAAAATGGAAAGTACAAGCTCAAGAAAATTAAAGGGTAGGAGACAAGGTGAAAGTAGTTTCCCTAAAGGAAAAAGGAAAAAAACTGAAACTGAGAATGAGCTAGACATAGCTAAGAGGAAACTAAATCAAGACCTTATTGATTAGCTGCCCGACTCAAGACCTAAAGCCAGGTGCTTTGCGTAGCTTAGGGAAGAGGTAGAGAATTTGGAGGATAAGTGTAAGCACATAGGCAATATATGGACCTCAATAAGGGGATATGAGCTGTTCATTTTTCACTACCATCGAAGGAATCGGTTTGAGCCAGTATGTAATCCTTGAAATTTTAACCTAGGAAAATTAGTCTACCCAAATGTGTTTGTGGATGTAGAATTGGTGAAACTATTAGTTTCCCATTATAACTAAAAGCTCAAAGCCATTTGTGATCCATTAGGAAAGCCATTCATACATATATCAGAGGCCGCAATATGTGAAGTTTTTAACCTAGAAGGGGCATGTAATGAAAAAATTGTGCATGAAGTGTTAGAGAGAGAGTTATGGAGAATGGACACCATATATAAGGGTTGGAGGCTACCATTGCACAGAATTAAGAGGGATGGAAATTCAGCTCCATTAGAAGACAGTGATGGACCCCCATTTCATGTTGACTTGTTTGAGCCTTACCTAAAATATACATATTTTTTAGCATGCCAGGTGTTAGGGATGGAGGCCCCTAAGTACATGTCAATTCTTCCAATGGTGATTGCAATGGATGTTCAGTGTCATAATTATAGACCTTTTGATTATGCCTCATATATCTTCAAAGGGCTTGATTCAGGATTGATGGCAATAAAAAATGGATCTCCTGTTTTACATTTCAAGAATTATTCAGTCTTTATGCATATAATACTATACTATGGACAATAATTGGGGATGTGGCCTGAAAAGTTAAGGGTTTCACAGTTGGACAGGGAAGGTAGATTATTACCAATTCAGCTATGGACTGCTATCTGGGATAGCAGGTTTACCAGCTCTTGTTTTGTACATTTTGAAGAGTACTTTGTGAAACCATTGTATAGATTTTATAATCATCCTTGTGAGTATTCATTATTTGATGAGATAAAAAGGTTTCTTAGACCCAAAGACTTCAATGGGCCTATTAGCCATAATTTGGGAGATTGGTATTGTTTAGAAGATGCAACTATGATTAGAAAATATGGTTTCGAAGATTCACCTTTTATCCTACCCAAAATGGTGCCTGACAGAATTGCTTACCTGGAGATTGTTAGGCGAATGGATTATTCAAATGTCATGAATCTAAGCTCTTTTGGAAAACAAGCATTCATGCCAAACACACTATGCTTTGATGATTTCACTGTGTTTTCAAAGGATGGGTATGATATGATTCTTGATAAATTGTTGCAATATAATATGAAGAGAGGTCCACCACGAAAGGGTTTTGATCTAGAGGGGTACATTCATTTTTCTAGGAATAAAATGAATTTAGGTGGGTATAATCATATACCCTATCAATGTGATGATTTAAACAGAAATTTGTAGGAGGAAGAAGCAAAAAGGGTAGTTGATGAATACAATAGGGGACTGCAAGATGCAGAACTATTATCTTCTGGAGAAGAGACATCTAGTGATTATAGGCCTCAAAATCCAACTGAAAAAATCTCTAGACTAAGAACTTGGGATTACAAATGTCCTCCTAGAGAACCAGATGTTGAAGAAAGTTTAGATGTAGATACAAGGAAAATGGCATACAGATCATTTGTGGTTGATGATGAATTTGTGAAGACTCCAGAATTCAAGGATTTATTATACAAACAAAAAGGAAAATCAATAAGGGAGTCAGTTGAAAATATAACACCGAGTAATGAAGGACATGACCCTTGAGAAGGGAAGAAAATTGTTGGAAGATGCAGGTGTTATGATTTTCCTAGGGTTAGATTTGAGTTCTGCTCTAGTGTTTGATAGTTTCCTAAAAAATAATAATGCCACACATAAGAAAATCCCTGAAGGGGTAACAAAGGTGTATGTAGGATCCAAATATAATCCAGATGAAGGATCACTTATGATATGGGCCCTGTATCTGCCACACAAAAAATATGTTGTTATTGATACTGAAAAATATTTTAGGCATGTTATGACATTAAAGGTTGGAGAAGTTGATCCCATGGCTACAATAGAAATTGGCATCAATGTTGCCAAGTTGAATAAGGCCCAAATCCAAATGTTAATTAAGGAGAAGGAAATGTATAAGATGAATAATGAAAGAATACTCAGAGAAAATGATCACTTGAAAGATATGATGGGAATCACATTAGGATCCACTAAGCAGTTGAATCATGGTGAGAGATCTCAAACAAAAGACCAATGGGAGGGATCAAATGCATATTCTTAGGGTAAATATGATACACTTGCTGTAGTGATTAGAGAAAGGAAAGCTAGCTTGATGACTTGGTTGAACAAGCTTTGGGGGACACGTTCAAAGAATTATATTGCAGATCAAAAGCATAAGAGAATTTATGGTAGAATCCAAGAAAAGTACCAAGAAATAAATAAGAGGGATGTTACTGATAATGTGGCTATTGATATTGCTAACCACATCATGAGAAAACATAGAGACTTCCATGAGGAATTACAAGGGGATGCACAAGGACTAATCGATGCCACGAAAAAGGGACTACCAACATTATTTGAAGATGGTGGAGAAATGAAAGAAAAGGCCAAATGGGTTGAAGAATGTGAGTTAGTGGTATGAGAGATTCTGGAAATGACTATAGGAAAAGACTCAACATTGGATGAGGCCTGTGAACTAAACGAGAAGATGGTGAAAATGGAGATATTAATTTGGAATGTGCTAGGTGATGCTAACACTCATGAGCGACAAGATTACTTGGACCATTTGTCAAAAGCTCATTTGTGGCTAAATAGAGCCTAATTTTCTATTTTAATTATTGTTGTTAGCAAAATACATTTTTGAAGGGATGTGCCCCTTCACAATTTTGATGTATATATATCTGTTTCATAGTGAAAAAATAGATATAGGTGAGTAGGAGAAGTATACAATAGATAATTTTCAATGATATTTAAATTTCAGAGACTATAATGCATGTCTAAAACCCTAGAGGAAATGGAAGTCATTTGATTTTTTGTGGCGTATTTTTGGTATTAGTTGTTTGTTGGATTAATTAAAAATATTATTAAGTTGTCTCCAAGGTTGATAATTCTTTATTATTTAAATTGATATATCAAGCATATACTCAGTTTATGAATGCACATTTGCTACATCTGTGTGGTATGATTAGAGTGTTCTTTCAAGTAAAGATTAAACCCTTCAAGTCAGTCATAGTAATTTAGAAGTATCATTTGGATAATTAAGAAGAACTTGGTAATTACATTCTTGCTTTTTTATACAAGTTATAAACAAAAATTTGTATGCTAAACAATTAGAATTTATGCCAGATAGAAGTCACTCATCTCAAACTTTCATTTGACTCTATTTTACCCAACAAGGCATTGGTCCCATACACTCTATCATTTAGTTTCATCCATTTATTACATCTGTTAATTGAACATATTAATCTTTATTTTAAAATTACTTATACAATCTATACCAAATTAGGATTTCATCTCTCCATTTTAAATTTCCATAGTGGATAGACTGCTTAGGGAAGAAACACATAGTTCAAGTCTACTTCATTCACATAGGTGCACCCGCCTAGGTTTGGCAGAGCCTAAAGAGTAGAAGGTTCAAATTCATCATTTGTCCTTGTACATTAGCCAAAAACGTTGTGAGAGCTTGGCAACCTCTCGTGTTCAAACTTGCATTTTTGAGACCTAACAGTTTGGTGACTCTACTGGGGAGTCAAACCTGAGTCTAAGCCTTCATCATAGAGTCAACCCTTTCTATAAGACTCTGTTGGGAACAAGAATTATATAACTTTCTCACTTCCATATAAGTGAGTGGTGACTTTGATAGAATAAGGTATACATTAGAATATCACAATCATGTAAGGTAGAAGGTCCATATATAAAGGAGGTCCTAGTGACAACAACAAATGGACACATAAAAATGACAAGGGTAAGAAGGCATCTGATGACATGTGCATGATGAATAAAGATAAAGCATCAACACCACATTTTGAGACATATAACCACTATGATACATTAATGAATAAAAATAGTTCAACATGAGAACCTCATACTCCCAAAGAGAAAATGAATCCTTTCTATCAACCAGATCCTCAGAAGGATGAAGAATTTAAGGCAAGGATTGAAGCTGGAAGAGTCAGGATACAACATGAATATGATCATAGAATGGAAGGAAATCAAAATGAGCTTGTTAACAATGTAGCCCCTAAAGAAAATTATGAATTCATGACTCAAGAGGAACTAGATGCACACTTGGAATATGAAGGGAAAGAAGTAGAGAGAGCAAAGGCAGAGCGTGAACGGATGAGGCTCCAAACAATAAAGGAGCTCCAAAATTTAAAGTTGCAAAAAGCTTAAGTTAATGCTTAGACGACTAACTTCTCTAAATATGTACCACCTCACAGGCAAGGAAATAACAATACAGGACCTTCAAATCCACCAAAGGCACAACAATATCATATGAGGAATCAATACAGACAACCAAATGTTCCACCAAATGCATCACATCATCTGAATGCTCAACCACCTCATGGCCAACAATATATGCCACCACCTCATGCACAATACAATAATCCATTATACCAATACCAACATCCTCACAACCCACCCCCTCAACAATACATGACCATGATCAATCAATTTGACTTAGTAGGATTTCAATTATATCCTTACCCTATGGATGGTAGTTGGAGAGGCCTTGTCCCAAAATTTACAAGAAGTAGCACAATCACTACTGAGGAACACTTAAGGAGTTTTAATGCTTTTATTCAAGATCTAGATATGCAGTATGAATATGTGCAGATGAGGCTATTTATGATGTCATTAACTAAAGAAGCTAGAGATTGGTTTAATAGTTTATCCACAACTTCAATTGATTCCATTGAGGAGTTTTATGATCAGTTCCTTGAGTAGTATGGGAATCAATGTGCACCTGAGTTTTCCTTACATGAATTGGTTAGTATCCAGAAATATTAAAATGAGTCAATCTATGAATTCAACCAAAGATTCTCCAAATTACATAACAAGATACCTCCTGGATCCAAATTGGTAGACCCTACAACATTAAGTATCTATTTAAAAGCATTTGATCCAAATATAGGATATGAACTTAGGAATAGGTTCCCTAGGAATTTGGCAGAAGCACATAAAAAAACACTGACCATTGAAAATAATAGGAAGGTTGTTGGGATGGTTAGGAAGAGAGACAATCCTAGGACCCCCCAAAAAATCAATAGTCCTTAGCATAGGAAAGAAAATACATACAAAAATGAAAGGCCGAGGTTACATGATATGCCTTACAATACAAATTGGAAGGATGGAAAGCCTGTGATGGATAGACCTAGAAGCAAAGAAACCCCTAATCCATTGAAGAAGAGAGGAGCATACATGGTAAAAAATAGTCCCTAGTGTCATGTATGTGACTTGCCACATTCCCCTGATCACTGTTTTGTAGGTCAGAAGGTGAAAGAAGAAGAAATACTAGCAGAAAATGAAGAAAGAGATCATACAATTTATTTAACTTCCAACACCCTCCATCCTGTTGAGGAGAGATATTCATCTTCAGAAGAATAAGGTTATGAATATGATGTTGATAACTAGAGATATAATGTCCATATGGCAGAATGAAAAATCATTTCTGATCATGAAGAAAGTAATGATGAACAATTTTCTCCTAGTAAACCATATCAGTTAGGCAAATGCAATATAAGGAGACCAACTGAGGAGGAAATTGAGAAGTTGACTATCGCTACAGTAGAACAAGCCAAAATAAAATATTGGTTGAGAAATAGAACATTAAATGAAAATGAGGGCGTTCCAAGAGGAATATTTGTGAAGGAAAAAACACAAGGAGCACTGAAGAAAATAGAAAATAAGTAGCCTGACAAAAATGTGTAGAAGCATGTTCAGAAGGAAGAAAGCAAAGAGTTGCATAAAAATAAACAAAATCTTGATGATATAGATAAAAGAGAAAAAGAGGAAAACAAAGGAGAGACATTGGAGCAAAAGAAAGTGATCAAATCAGAAGGTACCTCCTTTGACTTTACACAAGATTTATGCTAGGTAAAAATGTATGTCCCATTACTTGAAATGATGAAAATTAAGGAGTATGGGATAGTGCCATTCAATTGATATCTAGTAGGAATGATAAAAACATAAGTGCTGAAAATAAAGGGACTAATAAGATCAACAATAAGCTAGAAACAGTGAATATTCCTGAGGTATGTCTAGGGGATACACTAATAAATCTTCCACAAGTTGACCCATTCTTCACTACATTGCTTATAAATAACAAACTAGTCAGGAACTGTATGATAGATTTTGGTGCTGCAATCAATATCATGCCAATAGGTGTTATGAAACAACTTGGCATGTGGGTGGATACTAATGGTGGAAAGTGCTATGCTATGGACAACATTCCTATCCCAGTGGTGGGAGTAATGAAAGATGTTGAAGTCAAATTGGCTGCTTATCCACAAGCAACCTATAATATAGACATAACTATGATTGATACTCCTCATTTTGTGATGCTTTTGTCAAGGCAATGGATGAAAGCAGTTGGAGGGAATGTGCAATTTGACCTATCTTATGCAACAATACCAGTGAATGGTCAAGAAGTCAAGTTATATAGGGAACCAAGGATGAATCAAACTGTAGACTGTGCCTCAAGATCAATTGATTTTTTTTTGTGATGTATATTTTGGGAGTTTTAGAGTAGAACCAGTCCAACCTAAACTAGTGAATACGGATCCAATTGACAAACATGTTTCCAAGAATCATGATGGTGTGTGGAAGATGTATTTCGATGGAGCATGTAGCTAAGAAGGTAATGGAGCAGGGATAGTCTTTATTTCACCTGAAGGGACTACATTCAAATATTCATTTTTGCTGGAATTTAAATGTACAAACAATATAGCAAAGTATGAAGCCTTGCTAATTGGTTTAAATATGGCTGTTAAACATAAGATCAAATTGCTAATTGTTCTAGGAGATTCTGACAAGAGATGATATTACATTGGCTAGAGTATCTCAAGTTGAATTTAAAACAAGACCTACTATCCCTGACAATATATACAGTTGGAAAGTTTTCAATGATGATACTGATCTCCTAAAGTTTCTTCATTGCATAGATCAGTATGAGGCTTAGGAGATTGACTTCAACTCTTTTGTGGAGGAAGTAGATGGAAAATAGATTGTATTTGGGAAAGAGGTCTTGTAGCTTAAAACTAACAAGCTTCCCAAAGGGCTTGTGGTGTTGGAAATAGTATATGATGGAAATGATCAATCCCTCATGAAGCAAACACCAATCAAAAGGGAGGATATTGAAGAAATCAATCTAGGGACTGAGTTAGCACCAAAAAAGGTATATATTGGAAAGAAAATAAGTCCAACAATCAGGGGAATGCTAATTGCATTTTTGAGAAAATACAAGCATGTGTTTGCATGGTCCTATGAGGATCTCAAGGCGTATAGGGAGGATTTATTTCAACATGAGACCCCACCGAAACTAGATGCAAAACCATTCAGACAAAAGTAGAGGCCCATCAACCCAACTTTGGAACCAAAAATGTAGGAGGAATTGGAAAAACTCAGAGATGGGGGAATTATCATGCCCATTAGACATTCAACATGGGTCTAAAACTTGTTTCCAGTGAGAAAGAAAAATGGTGATATTAGACTGTGTGTGGACTTCAGGAATTTAAATGTTGCTTCCCTCAAAGATAATTACCCTCTCCCTAATATGGAAGCTATATTACATAAAGTGACAGGATGTGAGTTATTGTCAATGATGGATGGATTTTCTGGCTCCAATCAAGTCAAAGTTAAGGAATCTAAGTAGTACAAGATATCTTTTACCACCCCATGGGGGACATATGTATATGTGAGAATGCCATTCAGTCTCACAAATGTAGGGGCAACCTTCCAAAGGGCCATGGACATGGCATTTGTAGATTTTATCGATGCTATAATGATAGTATATCAAGATGACCTTATTGCTTATTCAAAAAGGGCTGAAGATCATGTGGAACACTTGGAGAAAATATTCATCAAGGCTTGGAATATGGTATTAGTCTAAATCCTAGAAAATGTCACTTTGTTGTTACAGAGGGTAAACTTTTAGGGAATATTGTGTCAAAAGAAGAAATTAGAATAGACCCTAAAAGGGTAGAGGCCATAATCCCCATTCCTAAGATTGTCAAGGCCATTCAATCATTTTTTGGGTAGATTAACTTTGTTAGGAGATTCGTGTCCAACTTTGCTGAGATTGTTAAACCCATATCCAAAATGTTGAAAAAGGGAGAAAAGATGGACTAGACTACAAAAGCCTTAGAAGCTTTTATATCTATCAAAATATCCATCAAAGAAGCCCCTATCCTAAAGCTTCTTGATTTCTCCAAACCTTTTCAAATATTTTCATTTGCCTCATTCCATACTGTAGCAGCTGTCATGTTACAAAAGAATGATGAGGGTCATGAGTAGCCCGTATCCTTTTTTAGCAAGTCACTGTAGGGGTCAGAGTTGAAGTATGAAATTATGAAAAAGCAATATTTTGCATTGGTCAAAGCAACAAAGGCTTTCAGACCATATCTTGTTGGAGCCAAAGTAATTGCCTATGTCCAACATGCAGCTGTGAAAGTAATTCTAGTACAGATAGAGGTAACATGGAAGAGATGTAGATGGATTAATAAAATCCAAGAATTTGATATGGAGATTCAGATTACCAAGTTAGTGAGGGGACAGGGTCTGGCCAAATTGATTGCAGAGACAAACATTGAAGCAAATCAAATATGCAATGTAGAAAGTGCAGTTGCAAGCATTAAACATACTTCTTGGTACACAAATATTGTGTATTACCTTAGACACATGAAGTGCCCTGAAGGAATGAACGATAACTAGAGGAGAACTTTGAAGCTGCAAGCATCTAAGAATGTGTTCATAGAGGGTGATTTGTTTTGGAAAAATAGGGATGGAATGCTATTATTGTGTCTAGATGAATCATAGGATAGACATGTCTTGAGGGAGATGCATGAAGGAGTGTGTGGAGGCCACTACTCTGCCAAAACAATTGCACACAAGATTCTCAGAGCAGGCTATTATTGGCCTAAGATATTTAATGATTCCTTTTCATATGCAAGAAGGTGTGAAGCTTTCTAGAAGTTCTTACTAGAAGTTCTTAGGAAAGGTGAATATCAGGGAGCCTTTCCGCTCAGACCTTTACAAGTAGAAGCCCCTTTCCATCAATGGGGAATTGATTTTATTTGAGAAATACAAGAGAAGTCAAGTGGGGAACATAAGTGGATATTGGTGGCAACTGACTACTTCACTAAATGGGTAGAGGCCATCCCAAAAAAGCAAGCAACAAGTAAGGTGGTGACAAATTTATTAATGGAGAATATCATAACTAGATCTGGTACGCTAGTGAGATTAATCACAGACAATGGGATGTGTTTTAGGTTTGATGAATTTAAATATTTTTGTAGTACATATGGCATTATTATCTCTTATGCAACCCCTTACCACCCACAAGAAAATGGTCAGGTAGAGTCTGGCAATAAAAGTCTTCTGAAGATCATAAGAAGGATGTTAGATGGGAACAAGAAGGCATGGGACTCAAAGCTAAGAATGGCGGTGTGGGCAGACATGATCACTGTGAAGAAGGCAATTGGAAAGTCACCATTTGAATTAGTATATGGAACACAAGCCAGGATGCCACTGTAAAACTTGTTTCTAGTTTACAATTTTATTCTTCAAGAAGATATAGATATTCTAGAGCCAATGGAGGAAATAATGGAGTAGCTTGTAGAACTTGATGAAATAAGGAGAACAACTCAAAAGCAAAATGTGAAGTTGTAGTCACAGATGAAATATCTATTTGATAGGAAAGCTAAAGATAGAAAATTTGAGGAGAATGAATTGGTACTAATGTGGAATGCTAGATGTCAGGAGAAGGGTAAGCATGGAAATTTTGAAGCCTTGTGGTTAGGGCCTTTCATTATCATTGGCAAGGGAGGAGAAGATTCATATTACTTACAAAACATGTCTGGTGAGGAGAAAAAGTTGCTTGTACATGGGTAGTTCCTAAAGCATTTATTCTCTTAAAAAACATAGAGAATTAAGGGTTGCTAGTGCATGGACAACCCCTGACAAAACTCTTAAAATAATTTCTCTCCATGCATAGTAGTTTAGGAAATCAAAAGGAATAGGAATTTCCAATACATGGAAAATGCTAGAACTCCTTTATTTAAAAACAAAAATTCTTTCCATGTACAATAGTGTAGGAACATTTCCATTTCTATCATTTTCCACCTCCATATCTGTGTTCATTCCATCCTCACCAAAAAATCATTTTCATAGCCCCTAAAATTTTGACCTGCTCTTCCAGAGATCTGAATGTATGAGAGTTTCAATGCTTTGTGGACCTTAAGAGGATGCGACTTTTAGAATGATGTGAGATTTGGAATGATGCGAGTCTACTAGTAATGTTTAACTTTGTTTTGCAAGTTTGAGGGAAACAAGATTCCTGCAAGGGAATCCTCACAAATGATATTTTGCACATTTCAAATGTATGTGAGAAAAAGTTATCACTGAAATGTCAAATTTTTTAAAGGGGCTAATACATAAATGTGCATGCTAACTCCTACAAAGTCTAATTTTCAAAAATAACCCTATTAAAATCTCAACTAAAGACACTAAGATTCAAACCACAAATAAACTCGAGGGATTCGTATATTTCCAAGCATAGAGATCATCTTGAATATTGATTCACACCCAATACCTCTCCTATTGACCTAAGGATGACCTAGCATAAACAAATTCAAAACTTGAAAACCCTAAGAAAATCCATTAAATAAGAGATATCAAGATTAAAATATATTTAATTAAAATCATGAAGAAAATCAATGCCAACCTTGAAACTTGCAAAAGGTCTTTAATATTACACTTTGTACAAAGATTGATATGCACACATGATATAAGAAAATATTTGGAAAACCCTTTGAATCACCACACCAATTGCTCCACAAGTTTCAGTGGAGAAAAATGAATTATTTAGACCTACTTATACCCCCCAAACCCTACATGCGATAAATTATTGACCTGATAGTGTGTCAAGCACTACTACATAGGAAATTAGGGTTTCTCCTCAATTATGGAAAAGTGGTTGATGCAGGTGTTGAGGGGTGCAAGAATCAAGAGGTCCTAAGACTTGTGGAAAAGAGGTATACTATTTCCTCACAAAAAGAAAAATGCAGAAAATCAACTTTGTGGGTGTCACCTCATGTGAGTATTCAACCTATGTGGGATTCTACATTTTCAAAGATAGACACACACTTGACGATTGTAGGTTTAAACACTATTCAATTTTTTTCCTTCTTGTAGGCTTCAAAGCGTTTTTAGATTCTAACCAAAGAGAGTCAAAAGAGCCCTCGAGAATCCTTCTTAATAAGTTTTCCCTTGCTCGAATCCTCGCATAAGTAAATCCCTACAAATGAAAAAGACTAAGCCAAAAAGCAACCTAAAACTTGAAACTAACATAAGAAAATATCTAAAAGATGAACCATAAACCCAAACCTAAAACCAAAACTAAACTGAAACTAGCAAAAAGAAAAGGGGGGTCTTCATTTTCAACGGGGTGTGTGTGCAAGGCACAACATTATGCTTCATGGAAAAAATCAATATAAAATTATCCCATGGGAAAGGGTTGTTTGGCTATCTAAAGGAAACTATTCCTCAACCTACAAATGCTAAAGAATTGGAAAAATGGGAGCTTGATCATGAGAATACACTTGGATTCATATGTTCATTACTCTTGCTTTATTTATAATTTCATGTTGAATCATATACAAAACACCTAAAGAGGGTTGGGAGACTTTTAAGAAATTATATGGTAAAACTGATAAGATTAGAGGATATTAGATTGATAATGATTTGATGAATCTTGATCCTAATTTTTTTTACCACATCCAATACTACATATCCAAGATCAAACAACTAAGAATATATCTAAAAGACTGCAATATTGATAAAGAAGATTTATAATTGATTTTGAATGTGTTAAATCCAATCTTGGTCTTGAGTATTCAATTTTTTTTCTAGTTTTCATACCCATCAAATTTCTACAGGATCATCATATTTTGATCCTAATTTTGATGACTTTTCAAATCTCCTAACTCAATAAGAAGTGAATTTAGTGAAAATGGATCTAATCAAGTCTTCTAAGTCACAAAAAATGTTGGCTAGTGAATCTAAGGTGTAGAAAGAATCAAGGAATCTTTAAAAGAAGAAAAAGAACGAAAAGAACAAGTCACATAAATAATCTATCCTCTCCCTCTAAAGGGGAATTTATAAAAGAAGGAGAAGCCTACATGTGCATATTTCAATAAAGTAGGGCATGATGAACATCAATGTTATTCAAAACAAATTCATGAGTTGAAGCATCTTCTTAAGAAGAATCAAATCAATTTTCCTTCATCATAAAAGGGCCCATCTTCTTATTCATCCAAGTATGAAAAAAGAGTGGAAAGCATTGTTGTGGTTGAAATTTTTGAGTTAGAAAGGTGGATACTCAATTCAAGAGCCTCACATCACATGGCTTCATCAGAGGGTATGTTCGCTTCATTTGATACTTATTCATCACCATATATCCTGATGGCTAACAACACATATTCATGTTTTTGGGAAGGGATGTATTGACATGGATGACATAAAATTTAATGATGTTATTTATGTGCCTTCATTGTCAACCAATATCCTTTCTATCTATCAGATCACACATGGTGGAGTAGGCAAGAGTGTTGATTTCACACTAGATTATGTCATAATCTAAGATTTTCATAGTAGAAATATAGTTGCAATTGAGGAGGCTGATCACAATTCTTGTTTCTATACCTTCTCACATTTTGATCCTAATGATTCAATACATGTTCTTTCTTATGGGAGGGTCTTTTTCCTTGCATGGGGTTTTATTCTTCTCATTCATCAGTGAGATAATTTTTTATTTCATCTCTCTTTATGGGAGAGGTTTTATCCCACTATTTTTTCTCATTTTCTCCATTTTTCAAAGATTACATTTGTATATGGGTACCTAACATGGCCTCATATCTAGGATCCATCCTAACTAATTAATTAGTGGGTCCTATTTACATGTTAAGTTTACTTAGGTCCTAGGAGGGAACTTTTCTAGAAGGTGTTAGTTGTTATTAGATTTTATCTTATCTTTTGTCTTTTAATACTTATGTCCTTATTCATTTAATATTAGTTGTCTCATGACATAGGATTAAGATACTTGTCATGATCCTATCTAATCCTATGTCTCACCTTGGATATATAACTAGGTGGTCCCATGTATAAATAAATTCATAACAATCCATTGATGAATCATATCATCATAATCCATCATTTTCATCCTTTATAGAATAGCATTATTCTCTCATAGTTGATCTCTCTTGTGTTTTCATGAAGTTCCTAGATCTTGGGTGGCTATAATCTTTAGCCAAATCTTGCATGGTGTAGAGTTATTCTATATCGACTCTTACGCCTTGAGAATGAGCTAATATAAGTCCATTATAGGCTGCCACAACTTCAACATAGTGATTTTTTTGGGTACCTAAGGGGAGTTCCACCACTAAAATAAACCTACCACTATCATCTCTTAACACTTCCCCACTTCCAACTAGCACAAGATTTCCCTTGGTTGCCTCATCAAAATTGACTTTAATCCAACCCATTGGAGGTCTCCAAACAAATTTCTCGTTGGATTTCATAATTTTTCTAAATTGAGTAAAAATATCAAAGAGCATATTCCAATTCATGATCACCTATAGATCATACCTTCAAGTACCAATTTTATGTCTAGGTGAGATCTTCTCATAGACCTAGAAAAGAAATTTTCCTTGACGGATCTTAGGATTTTAACCTGTACCCCTTCCACTTTCAAGTGCTCATCTCTAAAAATCTTATTATTTCTATTTCTATTAGCCCCACACCATATAAGGGATAATAAGAGAGCACATAAGTTTAAGGGAAGGATTACCAATAGGATCTCTCTATTAGACACAAAAATCACTAATAGAATTAGGGAAGACCCAACTAAGATTCTGTAGGGAGAGAATTTGATCCCAAATGGCATGGGAGAAGCTATAATCAATGAGTAGATGAAAGAAGTCTTCTGAGTCACATTCACATAGAGAAAATCTATTAGGAAGAGAAAACCCTTTTACATAGGTTATCAATAGTAATAATTTTATTCTAAACTAGAATCTAAAAGAACATACTAATCTTCGAGATATGCGCCAGATTCCAAAGATTAGACCAAAAAGGAGGAGAATCTTATTGCTAGTGGAGAGAACCATAGCTAGAAACACCAAAGTACTTACCATGCTAGGTAAAATGCTAAATCAAAAGGTCTTCCAAGGGATTTAAAGGAAGATGAGTAAGAGAAAGGAAGCATTGAAATTCAGCCAAACCTAGATTGACAAGACTTGTATTTATATACATTTCTTTAATTTCTTACAAGATTAATTACCAACAACTGACAAATGAATTCAAATTTATACTATTAAAATTCCAAAAATGAAATATTTAAATTGGGACCAAAATAGGCTAGACAAGGGTGCTTGTGCCCTAGTCTACACCTATTTTGGGTCTTCAAGTGTTGTTAAATAAACATTAATTGATAATTCCAAATTTAATTATGATTTTCTAAATATGATCATAAAACATATAATTTAAGAGCACAAATGGGTCCAGGAACATAGGGGGAGCTAAAACTAGTGTGAAATTGTCAAGGGTGACAATTTATGATGCTAAAATTACATCATAATATTATGAGATAAAAATGTAATGTCAATACTCCTTAAAAAAAATATCTATCCATTGGGTTCCATGATATTGGGAATGTTGGAGTTCACCAAGTCTTAAAATTTTTCCACCTTATATCTCAAGAGCACCTATATTTTATTGATGGAATTAAAAACAACATACAATATATCTTTGTGATTTTATGCTGCTTACCAAATAAATACTTAGCATTTTTATGAATGATCCTCATTGTAATTACTTTGGGGATCCATTTCACATTAGTTTATCCTAATTATGAACTTACATTCAACATTTATTTCATATCCTCTTTAAAATTTTCATGGTATTCCCATAAATAATATTTCAACCTTATAAGGTTGGATACCATATCTTTGAGAGTTAACCTAGCAAGTTCTTTAATTTCATGTTTTATTTTGATTCCCCATTTCCTTTTTCCTTCTTACAAGGCTTTGATCTATTTCACCAATTTTTTTGTGCTTGTTAGTTCCTGCTGAGGAACTATTGTGGAGGATGGAAATGTTAAACATTGGTTAATCTATCCTCAATCAGCCAATGAAATCATCATAATTTATTTGCACAGATTTATTCTCGACTAGGGTTATGAGAAAGTTGTAATTTTTTTAGTAGAAATTTTCATGGAGAGTGTTTTGGAAACCTCTGATTGGAGCTCTAAATGGTTGGTAGGTGTATTTTTAGCTACCAAGACTAGAGAGCACACAAATTTTGAAGGAGGCTCAATATATTTTTAGCTGGCTTGGACAGTTGGCAATTAGGGTAGGAGTCGTTGCATGCAAAGAGACATTGCACAAAGAGTTCAGGACTGGAAATGAATTTAAAATACCATTAGTTTCATTTGTAGGCCCATCTCATGGATCTGCACTTACCTAGCATTTGTGTCTGAAGATAGCTCTTGATGTTGCAAGGTAAAGTGGCATGATCAATGGAATGAAGAGTGGTGTTTAGCTTGATGGTTCAATAATGCTGAAATCTCTATTTTTATTTCAATTTTTGGCTTTCTTCCACCTCATTTTGTAGTTTTCAAAAATAATAATTTGTGCATGCATTTAAACTGGTAGAGTTACTTAACCTATGTATCCACTCCTATTGTTGTTTCATTGTTATTAATTATTGTTATATCTACTAGGGTTCTTGCAACTATGATATTTGGCAAAAATCCACTTTCAATTATGCTTTGATAGATATCCATACACTACTCTATAGATCGTATTTTGACACAAGCTAGAGGGACACTAGAAAAGGTAGTTCATTTTGTATTTGCACCTACCAATTGCATTTGTTTAAAAGCTTCCAATGCCTTTTCACCAAACCCATTTTGTGCAGTTCTTACAATCATAACATTCCATGAGATTGAATCTCTTTGAGGCATTTTGTCAAATAGTTCACATGCCTTGTGCTAATATAAGAGCTCTGGAATAGGTTATGGATATCCATCAAAAGATAATGGAAAAGGGTTTTTTGTCAGATGTTGTAGTTGCTAGTGGCCTGATAAATATATGAAAGTATACAAATTTATGAATATCCACACCCTATTTTAAAGCTCCCAATTACTTTGCTAGCTAATAAAGTAGGACAAAATATGGATGATATGATGGATACCAGGCTTGAGATTTTACATGCCAGCTCCTTCAAGGAAGCTCTTGGCCAATTTTTCTAGGTTGAAGTACTAGATGGGAATAATAAGTACAATTGTGCAAATTGTGTTTGTCATATGTTATTTTTTTTGTATAATGATATTTTGGAATTCTATTCTTTGATTTCACGTTGAATTCTATTTTGAGACATATGTTGAATTCTATTTTGAGACATAGAAGAAACCAAGCTATAAAGAAACTAAATAAGCAACCCTCACACATATTGATTGTTCTGTATGTACATGTAGTCAAGAGTTGGTCAATACTATTTTGAAAATGTTATCTATGTTGGTATTTGAATCAATGCAATATTAATTTTGAAATAATAAAATTCACAATAAATAATGGCTTGAAATAGATATTAGTAAATGCGTTCACAATGTTGAAGTATAGGTTTACAATTTTTGAACAATGATTTGAGCCAATAATAGCTCCTCTATTTTGAGACATATGTTGAATTCTATTTCAGATTCTAAAACCCTTGCTTCTTCCATGAGCCAAATCAGATTAAATAAAGGAAAAGGGGTCAAAAAAGAACCAAAGGAAAGGAATAACAAGGGAATGGGCGAAATGCTCCAAGAATTAGTAAGCAAATATGGGAAGGGTACTTTTGAGCTCACCCAAAAAGGGGGGCCAATGATGTGGATTGTAAAGAGGAACCAAAAGAAGCCCCTAAAGAAACATAATAAACCAAAAGATGTCGAATATATAAATTTTGTAAATAAAAGGGTGTATAAATTCTATGTTTTATGTTATTGTAGCTGTTATTGTTGATTGTCCATCCCCTATGGCTATAATTTTCTAGTGGCACTTATTATTACAACATCTGGAAAAAACATTTTCAATTATTCTTTGATGGATGTTCATATCTTGTAATGTATTGGGTCTTGGACCCTGCAATCACTATTTTCTATAAGAAATCATGATATTTTCCAAAAATTTACTAGCCAATATTGACTTAGACTTTCCTTTCTCATTTCTAAAATTTCAATCATCACTTCCCAAGATTTTCTGATGTTATCCCCTCATTAGGCAACAAACTAGATTTTTTTTTCTTATTTCGACTTCAATCTAAATTGATTTTGTCTGTGACTAAATAGACCTCCACAATTCCTAGTAATGGCTTCCAAAAAGTTGAAAAATGACAGTGTTTCTATTGGGAAAATTAAAATATTGAGCACAAGAAGCTAGGATGATGGTTTGCATTTGTTTAAAAGTTTCTAAAGCCTTTTCAACAAACACATTTTGAACATATTTCTCAAACATCTGTCCTCTTCTATGCTTCCTAATTTTTGCATATATGTCTACCATAACATATGTATAGAGAGGCAATTATGCATGTCTCTATATACACACACACATTTCTTTGAGGAATTTTTTCAAATAGTTTACATACTTAGTCTATGCTTTCACATTTTGATTGACAGTCTGTAGTTTCTCAAAACTGCCCTACTAGCACTAGGCAGGAACTACGCTACACTACAACTCTTGTTGTGGTAGAGGTTCTTCTTGAAACATATTGGGGAGAAACATGGTTGATTTTAAACTCAAATAAATACTATATTTATGAAAAATACTTTTTATATTTAAATTTATCATCTCTTTATTTTTTATTCAATTTGATATCGTAAAATAGTGAATCATAATCCACTTGTAACTTTATATTCATAGCATCACTAAACTATGCGACATATACTACTAGTGAATCAAATTCTAGTGTTAATGTGTTTTCCACTAGAACTATACTTTACATATTTTCCATTAATGACACAATGATTCATGTTGTTATTTCTACTCTCCTAAAAATTAGCCAAAACTTCCCACATATCTCCTAAGTACATTATTTTTTCGCTTCTTTATTGGTTTGCAAGTCCTTTTGATAATAAGAAAGGGGCCTAAATAATTTTTATGTTATATTTAACTTGAACAATAAAAAAATAGAATAGAGATGCTAGATTGGTAACTCTTTGGGGGAAATATGGTGCTATCATGTGCCCTACTATTTTACTGATATTTCTCTATAAAAAAGCTAAGTGGTGGGGCCATTTAAATGCTTATGTGTATTATGGTGACAAATACCTCAATAATATGAAGTCTAAGGGTTGTATTTTCTCTTTTGAATACATGGAAGAAGGGACCCACTAGTGCCACTATATTCATTTCCCACTAATGGTGCAATGAAAAAAATTATTGACAAAAACTTCTTTGAGACATGGAATATTTCCATGTGGCTAACCACTAGCATGCTTGATTTTCTTTTATTCGTATAGATAATGGGGCCCACTTAAATAATGTTGAAACTTCATCTAATGACTAATGATACAAAGTTTTTAGACTAAAAACTTAAATATAATGTGCTAATTATATATTGTAAAGGAAATTGATTTTTTTTTCAAAGTTTATTTTTATTCTTTCCTTGTTCAAATAACACTCCAATAATTCAAAACATATGCATCACCAATCAAAATTTCCTAAGATAATCACTAATTTATCATGATAAAAATATTATAGAATAATCATTTACCTCTCTCAAACCTAAGAATAAAAATTTTTTAAATAACAAAAGGATGTAAAATCCATTACATGAAATAAAATACTGAAGAAGCCAATTGGTTGAGGTGGGCTTTTCTAGTAACCGAGACTCAATAAAAGAGATATATAAGTGAAACTCCTTCATTAAAATTTAGATTAATTCTTGGATTTATTTGGTGATTGTTGATGGTTTTTAGTACATAAAATAAATTATATATGTTCAATGAGAGATAATGGGACTAGGTATATGTGATAGAAAATAAAACACTTTGGCCACTTGCCCCAATTCACTAAGTTCCTGCAAGTTCTAGGATTCAAAAAACTTGTTAGAAGGGAATGCAATGAATAATAAATGATTCAAAAAAAATATGATTCATAAATATGAAAATTTAGAGGGAGATGATACAAACAATTTTTTTTGAAAGAGACAATGATAAGGTGTTTTAGGTAAGTCAAGATGGAAACATTGGATTAGAGGGAACACAATATTTTTAAAATTAGAATAATTCTAATAATATTTATTTTTAGGGTGTTCTTGCCTTATATAATTGTTCCTCTCTCTAATAAATACCTACTATTGGAAGAATGAAGAAGAAACCCTTTGACATATTATCATTGATGCCAACATTGTTTGTTGCCAGTTTTGTCTGATTCGATAAACAGTTTTGGTGACACCTTGATCTGACAATTTGATCTGGATTTTATCGTGTTATAATATCATCTTATGAGGTTACAAAATGTTTTTTAGGACTACTAAATACATCTATGATCAATATTTTAGTGATTTTGGTTGAACAGTCTAAAAGTTACAAGTAGCAAAAGATCGACATATAGTTTTTTGGCTTATACAGTGCAAGTTGGTATGAGTTATCTGGTTTGCATTCCTTCAGTGTTTGGATTAAAACTTAGAAATTTTGGGATATGACTCATAGGTGTTAGTAATACATATATTCCATATGGATCATGCTTACCTGATCATATGGATGATCAGTGCTTGTCAGATTGGTTTATTTTGTGATTACATCTAATTCCTAGTCGACCTAATACTTGAAATTATGCTATGGAGATTAATATGTATTGTGGATGTTAAGGGGATCTATTGTAGATCTATTCCAACCTAAATCAAGTTTTGCATGCTTGATTTGAGCACGAAGATGTTTTTTGAATCTAGTTTGAAGTCGACAAAGTGTTTTTGAATTAAATAGGTCTACATCTAATTAGGCCAACCTAATTGATGTATGTAGATGTAATAGGGTATATATGTGGAACATTTTTGAATTGTATAGTGTAAGATGAATTTAATGTGATGTGTATGAAATATGATATTGTGCAAACTTATGAATTTTCATGTGTGAGATCAAAATAAGGGAAGAATTTGTGTATGTTGAGTGACTACAAAGTGGATTAGTATTTTGGATTCAAAGTTTCATAGGAACTAAATTCAACACAAGGAAGGTGCATCTTACATTAGTTCACACTTTGAATGTGTAGCCACTTTTGTTCTGTATCTATTTCTGGTTGAGCCTTATAAGGATAGTGAGTCCTAGTAGTGAGCCCCTGTAATATCTTATAACTAGTTATAATTTACTGTGAACTAATCCTCATCGTGGTTTTTCCCTTTTTGGGTTTTCCATGTAAAAATCCTGGTGTTCATGTGTTATGTGGTGTTTTGATCTCTTTCATGTTTACATTCATAGCTGTAGTTAGATATTTTTTGATTATTGGTTGGATTATGACTAAATAGTTTAATAAAATACCAGTTCACCCCCCCTCTCAATATTCTGGGTGTTCAAAAATTGGTATCAAAGCCTAGTTCCTTTTGAAAAGCCTAACAACTTGAGGAAGATATTGGATTTTGAACACATGACTAATAAAAAGTGTCCTATTCCTCCAAAATAAATTTATGTAATTGAAAATGAAGAAGATGACTACATGTTTGACAAATAAGAATTTAAAGTTGCTCGTGAAGACCTTAAAAAAGTTGAAAGTAAAAACAAAAGTATGAAGGAAAGCCTAGGAGAAGAAAATGGATGCATCAAAAAGCTGAGAGAAAAAATCAAGAAGTTCAAAGAAAGACATAGAGAAGTTAATGAATAGTTGAAGAAGGAAAATGAAGATATCACTAGATTGAAAGTGCAAGTGGAAGAAAAGAAGAGAATTTAGGATTTTCTAAATGCTAAGATACAAAGCAAGGTTGGTGAATGTACAAAGCTTGAACAAGAAGTGGTAACCATAAGATTAGATTTGGAGAAAGCAAGAGATCATGGGGATAAATTCAAAACAAGTACTAAAATGCTTGATGAACTGACTGAAATTTAGAAATCTTCCAAGGTAAAGGTGGTTTGGGACTTGAAGAAGAACAAATATCAAAGAAAAATTAGACACCTAACAAGGTTGACAATCAGAACTAGAATCAAGGCAATGGTAGACAGTTCAAGAATCAAAGAACCAATACTGGAAGACCTCCTATTAGATAATCAAATACTCAAAGGTACCCATCTTTCAATGGTATTTTTTTTTCATGCAATAAATTTGGACATAAAGCTATAGAATGTAGAAGTAGAATGAATCAAAATGTTGGATCCTTTTCTAGACAATGTTTTGCATGCAAGAAATTTAGACATAGAGCTACTAAGTGCAGAAGTTAGATGATGAATAGATTCAATACTGGTAGAATTTTTCAATCTTTCAATGGCTATTGTTATACATGCAATATATTTGGACATAAGGTTAACCAGTGCAGATCAAGAATGAATAGAAGTTAGTTTGGTTAGAAAAAAATTGTACACTACAATTGCAACAAACCAAGACACATTTGAAGATAATACAGAAGCGAGAATGGAAGATAGAGTAATATAAAACAGAGGAATAAACCTATGAAGAAATTTGATCCTACTGAAGTTATGAATGAAATGGAGAATATATGGAAAAAGAAAGAGGGACCTGAGAACAAGGATGAATCAAATGCATCCATACCTCCATCTAGTGTAGATAATTCTTCTGAAAACTAAGCCCATGTCAAGGCTTATGGGGAGTAATAATAGACAAATCTAACAACCCTCTAGAAATATGAGGTCTCAAGTAGTGACACAAAGATATATGGTGAAATATGATATACTTAAGCTTCTTGAAAAAAAACCAATAGAAAATATGCAAATCTGAAGAATTGTGAAGCATTTTAGGGTTTACAATGTTTCAATGAAAAGTTTACTAGCTTTTTAGGAATTTGAAGGATTAAATGCGAAATTAGGGTAGATCGGTAATGTATAAAGTGAAATCCTTAGTCGTTTCTAATCACTTTTGCACATTGGAAAGAGAGCAGAGTGAATTGAGAAGTGATTGAAGGTGATTCAAAGAAAATTGGTTCAAACCCTAGTTCTTCTTGAGCATGAAAAAGGTATTTACAACTATTTGTGCTTTGTGGGTTTGTATTAGAAGTGATTTTATAAGAATTTGAAGATATAATTGAGGTTATAATGGCTACACTAAATATAGTTGAGATTACTAAAATACCTAGACCGAATTTTAAGAGGTTATCATGAAAAGTTTTCAATAATGACCCCAACAATGCATTTTTGAAGGTTTTTCCCATTGAGAACACAAGAATCTATATATGTATCAAATTGGAAGAGTATGATCACCAAGTACTTAATAATCAATGGTCTAATGAGCTAACTAGAGATGAATTTTTGGTAAAACTAGTGTACATTAACCTAGTGTGAAAGAAGCCAGACATTTGGAACTGGTCTCCTAACTTTAGTAGTGATTTCGATGCAAAGTATGTGAGGATAGCCATGAGTAGAATGCATGAAAAATTTGCGTGGAATGATATGCCCAAATTAATCTCTAAGGATGTAATTAAGGTTGTGACTGGATTATGTAATACCAGACACATACCAGTGTTAAAGTTAATGAAGAATGATGTGGTTATGCAACTAACTAGTGCCACATTTGACAGGAGAGCATTAACAACCAAACCAATCACCAATCCTACTATGAAGTATACATCAATTATGATTGGCCACAAAATCTACTTCCCTAATAGAGATAACTCAGTATTTGCAACTGCAATATATGTTACTCATGATATGGTATTAAATGGGAAAGATTATGATTTTTGTGAGTTTCTACAACTTCTGGAGAAATTGCATCAAACCAAAAAAAGAAGTATGGTTTCAAGTTTGAAACACTGATTGTATGTTTGTTATTGTAATTTTTGAGGGAGCTACCCAGAAGTAAAAACATTGTATGGGATAGAAGCAAACTGATAGCACACCAAATTTTTGATTATTTACACAACATTGGAGATTATAATGCCCAGACTGATGCATTAACTACATTTTTTGTAATATTTCAAAGGAGCATGTATGAAAGATAATGAATTCCTAAAATTTTAGTGAAGTATGAAAATGATATAACCTTTCTTTTATCCATTGATGAATGCATAATAGAGGTAGCTGAACCCAAAAAAATATGGATTGAGCCTCTAGGATATGAGATTGTTGAGAATGAGATTGAGAGATACATTGAATTACTGTTAAACAATCCTAAGGACCCCTCTTTTCCTATACATGGTACATATGAGGAGAAATAAACTAAAGTATACCTAGAAACCTTAGCACCTACTAGCACAAAAAGAGTGAATAAACAAGTTGAAAAACTCTTTAGAATGCATGGTGTCCTTTTGAAAGAAGAAGTTGAAAAATTAAGGGAAGTTGTAGTAGAAAGGAAAGCCAAGATAGGTTGTGAGTCCTTCAAACTATGTAGATTAGGAAGATCAGCTTTCACCCCTACCTCTACATTGCTAAAACCTACTGCCATAGCTACCGTTAAAGGGAAGAAGGTGGAGTCCAGTGCTTCGGAAACAATTGATGTGTCTACACCCTTTGGTCCTAGCACCCAGACCACAAAGAGGAAAAATATACCACTAATAGTACCTCTTGCTACCTCCGAAAGAAGAAAGAAATATAAAGCATCTAGAGGGCATAATTTAAGTGATGTTGTGGAAGAGGAGATTAAACTTGGTTTAGAAGAATAAGAACAATTGAAAAGAAAGTGAAGAAGTGATGTTTCTACCGGTAGTGAAGGTGCCTCAGAAGAGGCTAGTACATAATTCAAGAAGGCTAAAGTCAATATTGTGGATACCTTTGAAGATGAGGAGATAGAAAAGGAGAAATAATATTTTACAATACATGTGCACAAGAAGGTTGACAAGAAAGAGGAGAAGAAAATAGATGAAGGCACATCAAAGCTCGAGAAGAAGTCAAAGACTCCTTTGATAAGAGATTGTTCACCTATAAAGTTCGAATATTTGGTTAACAATATGTTAGAGCATGATGGCTTATTAGAAGCCACTACCAAATTGTATGATGAAGTTGATGAGGAAGATAAGAAAATAATTATAGATTTCATTATTCAATATATGATCATTTTGGATGCAAAGGACAACATGAAGAAGAGGTAACTAATGTTGTATGGAAAGCCCTGTAAAGAGAAGGCATGGAGAAGTTAAAGATGAAAATAAGATCAAAATTGATGCTTTGAATGAGATTGGATCCTCTCTATCTGAGGATGACAAGGCTACCCTATTAGAAGTGTACACAAAGTAGTTTAGGGTAAAGCAAAGAGTTACCATTCTTATGGCCAGAGAAAAGCATAGTATAGAGAAGTTGAAACAAGAAACTTTTGATATAGTGAGAGCTATGGCACATAAATTTAGGATGATTGTTGGTTCTTCATTTGGTTCAACTCAAGTCAAGGAGGTTGGTAAAGATAAAGTTACTAATGCAGAGGAAAATATTCCTCCCATATCTAATTTACTTTTTTTCAAGAAGTAGTAGTAGAAGAGGTAAATGATTATTCTACAGAAGAAAATACACACTTGGATGTTTTAGGAAACATGGTTGATGATACACATGCTCCTCTAGAGACATTTTATCCTCCGGAGACATCTACTCCTCCAAAGACATCTGCTCCTCTAGATATATCTACTCCTTCGAAGACATCTGCTCCTCCAGAAGACACTAAGAATACAACTAGAGAAAATAATGAAGATTGGAATAAGAATGATGCCAATGATAATGCTGAAGATCACCAAGACAAAAAAAATGAAGATACTAGAAATGAAGGTGAAGAAAATATAAATGGAGAAGAAGAAGGTAAAGATGAAAAGAACAATGATAAGAAAGATGATGAAGATTAAAAGGAGGATGAAAATAAAGACAAACAAATAGAAAACACCTTTGGAAAATAAGAAGAAGAAGAGAAAGAAGAGAACATAGAAGAAATTGAGGTTGAAAGAAATGAAGAAGAATCCAAAAAGACCACAGAGCCATAAAATTCATCTAGAGAATCCTCTGGTAATAATCTCAAGGGTCTTCTAACAAGAAAAATAAGGATTCAACTAGCCATTCCACCATAGTTGATTCAACTCTTATCACAACAAGGCTATGTAGTTTTGAATAAGATCTCACCTATTTAGAAGATGGAGCTCATAGATACTTTTATTTCCTTTGAGAGAAACAGAAATATAGAAAATCATTAGAAGGGGACTAAACTAATCAATTATACCATCAAGTCTTTACACGATGTAACCCTCAGTACCACTGTTGATGATTCTCTAACACCTATTGAGAATTTGAAGTTTCTAGTTGATTCAATCAAGGGGTACACCTCTAACTTAAAGGAGCAGACTAAAAAAGAGGTAGAATCAAGGCTTGTAGAGAGAAAATTTCTATAACTATAGGATAGATGTGCAATTGCACATAGCAAGGTAATGAAATGCTTGAAAGAAGTAAAGGAATGTGAAAATGAAACTCAAATATTATTCTTATATTGCACGAGGTTTCTAGATGTCACTCAAGGCATTAAAGATTTAATGGACTCAATAGAGTCACAATTAGCTAATGCCTCTAGAACTCATGACATTGCAAAAGATAGAAACTATGCCTCTTGGACTACCATTTCAGACTTACAAAACAAGTTTTTCACTTTGCATATACAGAAAGAGGATGTTATAAGGAGGTTTGGACAACTTGGAGACTTGGTAAAGACCAAACACATTCTGGTGTCAAGTGCCCTTGAAGATGCAAAAAATATTGAAAAGATAAATCCTAATCTAACCACTTCGAAAGAGGGAGAGGAGAGTTTGGTGGAGTTGGAATCAATGTATAAGGCACTTGCTACAACTAAGAAGATTTGGGATGAAGGGAAATCTACTTGGGAAGCCATTCTCAAGGAGTTAGAAGGTGCCTCCACCTCCGAATAAACATTCTTTATTATTTTCCTTTCATTATTTCAGTTGCTTTCAAATTTTTTTCTTGTACATTTGATTAGATGTAATTCTTGGGATAACTCCCCAAGGGGGAGCCAGTCATTTCATTTCAGTTTTCTTTATGTAATGTGTCTCACTGACACACCCTTTGTCCTTGATGTCAAAGGGGGAGAAGTTTTGGGAAGTTGGAAAATTTTTTGGTCCTAGAATTGTTAAGGAATTGTGTGAAGGAGAAGATTTGTTGGAGTAACAAATGTTTTGGGAGAAGTTCTGATGTATGTTTGAAAGGGGGAGTTCATATAAAATTTTGAAGATAGTTTTGAAGTTGAATTTTTGGAGATCCACTTTTGGCACATGTTGCCATCAATGAATAAGGGGGATATTGTTGGAAGAATGAAGAATAAATCCTTTGATGCATTGTCATTGGTGCCAACATTATTTGTTGACAATTTTTTTTGATCTGTAAACAGTTTTGGTGACACCTTGATTCAATAATTTGGTCTAGATTTTCTCATGTTATAAGACCAGCTTGTGTAGTTATAGTATGTTGTTTAGGACTAATAAATACATCTATGATCAATATTTCAGTGATTTTTGTTGAACAAGCTAAAAGTTGCAAGTAGCAAAAGATCGACATATAGTTTTTTGGCTTATATAGTGAAAGTTGGTATGAGTTATCTGGTCTGCATTCCTTCGGTGTTTAGAATCAAACTTAGAAATTTTGGGAGATATTTTATAGGTGTCAGCGCTACATATATTCTAGATGGCACATGCTTACATGATCATATGGATGATTGATGTTTGTTAGATTGGTTTATTTTTTGATTAGGTCTAATTCCTAACCAACCTAATACTTGAAATTTCACTATGAAGATAATATGTATTGTAGCTATTAAGGGGATCTATTTTAGATTTATGCCGACCTAAATCAAGTTTTGCACGTTTGATTTGAGCACGAAGATGTTTTTGAATCGATTTTGAAGCCAACAAAGTTCTTTTGAATTAAATAGGTCTGCATCTTACTAGTCCGACCTAATTGATGTATGTGGATGTAATAGGCTATATATGTGGAACATTTTTGAATTGCATAGTGTAAGATGAATGTAATGTGATGTGTGAAAAATATGATATTGTGTAAACTTGTGAATTTGTATGTGTGAGATCAAAATAAGGAAATTTTTTTGTGTATGTTGAGTGATTGCAAAGTAGAGTAGTATTTTGGATTTAGAGCTTCATAGGAATTGAAGCACAAGGAAGGTGCATCTTACATTAGTTCACACTTTGTCTATGTAGCCACTTTTGTTCTATATCTATTTGTGGTTGTGAGCCTTATAAGGACAGTGAGTCCTTGTAATATCTTATAACTGATTATAATATATTATGAGCTAATCCTCACTGTGGTTTTTCCCCTTTTGAATTTTCCATGTAAAAATCCTGGTGTTCATGTGTTATGTGGTGTTGTGATCTCTTTCATGTTTACATTCATAGCTGTAGTTGGATATGTTTTAATTATTGGTTGGATTATGACTAAATGGTTTAATAGAATACTGACTCACCCCCCTCTCAGTATTCTGGGTGTTCAACACCTACTATATCTAAATAACCCTTTCAATCAATAAATTTGAGGTGTCACTTTACTTAGACCATTTCCCAACCTACTCAAGTTTAAAGGAGGAGATAAAAATGAAAACATCAAACCATATACTACTACTGTTAGATAAATTCTACCTTGGAATACAATGGTTGGTTTAGTTTTATTTAGGATGCTAGAAGGGTTTCCCTCAGCTAGTATTGTTGATTGCTAGAGGGATCTATCCAGCCATTTTGTCAACTTATTAGATTTTTTTTAGTTTTTCTTGCATGAAAAAAAAAGGATCAAGGAAGTTTTGAATGCCAATACAATTAATAATGATCCAATATCTCATTTTTAACCCAATGAAGATAAGTTTTATGCTCATTCACTAGAACTCCACACATGGATCATAGGGAACTTTGTGATATCTTCCTACATACTTTCATAGAGATATGCATGAACAAGTCCAAAATATCCTATGAAAATTATATGAAGAATATTTGAGAGTGTCCTTAGGATAGACAAGTAGTGACCAACAATGAAAGAACATGTAGCTCCTATAAAAGATTATTCACCCATGAAAAGTGGTGTAAAAAAATGAAAAATAATAATAAATCATCTATGCTAGAAGTTTTAAAAATTAATAAAAATACAACAATAGATGAGGTTCTAGATGTCATTGGTTAAGAATGAAACTGGTTGGAATATTCATAATTATAATAAAAGTAGTTACAAAAATAAAAAATAAAACTAATAATGGAAGCCATAATTTACATATGATGGTTAATTTTTTTGGTGATCTACCTCAAAATAATTATTTCCAAAGAAACAACCATATTTTGGATGATAACTATTTGGACCCTTATCTAAGGCTAAATTTCATGATATTGAAGCTTATCAGGATTATAAGAGGTTCATTCAAAATTTTCCTAGGGAATAAAATTGCCCATTTATAGACATGCCTGCCCATTTTTAGGACCTTCTTATAATAAATAATTAGGGGCCCATGAATTGATCATTATTGAATGTAAGAATTTATAAAAATCCTTTCACTAACCATAGGTTAAACAACATAGGCTAATATTATCCATAAAACCTATCTTTCTTTGGCTCAATAGTCATTCAAAACCTAAAGATACAAACTTGATACATCAAATTAGTTTGTGAGTACAAAAATAATTCTTGAATCAGTTGAATTGATTTAGAATGTAGATACCCATTCAATTTACCAACTAGAAAATGATGCACATGTGATCTCTTCAATATAATTTATCTTAAACCTAATAAGTCCTTATGAATTAGTTTATAATCTTAGAATTTTATTACCATATCATTGGTTTATATATATTTTGATTAACTATCTTCCTCATCATTCCATACTCTTATAGGTGATTGCATAATACCCCCCTTATAGCCCAAATGAACCATATTAGCTTTTAATTCAACTCCCTAAACTTGAAATTTATGAAAATGCAAACACCTCCATATGAAAAAATCATATCTATTGGATCATTTTGGTAGTACTCAAGTTTCTTCGTTGATATCAAGTAAATTCCCATAGAGGATAAGTTAAAAAAAAAGAGACCTGACTCCATGATATGTTTTCAAGTGTGGGTTTAGGAAAATATATTAAGAGGACTATGATTAGTGTTATAATTTATATGAATGTGGTCCCTTTATCCTTATTTCAAAGAATGGTCTATGGAGAAATATGCAACACATTGTATAGGGATAAATTAAAGGGTTGCAACAATCTAAAAGAAGACAATAGAAATTATCCTTCCAATTATGCTCAAACCTAAGATGATCTCCACCTTTTTTGTTTCATAAAAAATGAAACAAGTTTTAAAATATGATAAGAATACCGTGGACTCACAAGATGGTTGATATAACTTTGACCCTATTTCAAGATTTTTATTCCTTCACTTGTAAAATATGTATGTCACAAAAGGGACTTTTAAACATTTCATGTAGTCAAGGTGGACCGGACCAAGAAAAGGGTAGGGATATTGACTTACTATGAGCTACGCACAAATAAAGTGACATGTATTGTGCATATTACACAAGGCACCATAAAAAGGAAAGGTGAGGGAACTAAATTAGAAGCTAAAGGAAAATAAACATCCAAACTTGAAAAGGATGAAATATCTAAATATGCTACCGTTTTTTAAATCCATGATAGAAATAACCCAACTCATAAAGAAAGATGAATTTTTTAGGTCCACCTTTGATTATCATTATATAGGATCCTACACTCCCTTTTTAACCATTGTTATCACCATCAATGGATGCAATGGCACATTCATATTCAAACTCGCCATTGATATATATAAAATCAAACTAGAATCTATAGGTTAAACTAATGAGATATGCATGATCGATATTTCATCTATTGATCAAAAGTCATCAAATAATTACCTATGTGGATTGCAAGTTTAGGTTTATAAAAAGAGGATTCCTATATGAAGATGAAATCAGCAAAGGAGAATTATTAAAATACATAGCTCATGTACTAATTAGAACAATATATTTTCTAATAGTTGAACTTCATAGACACTACAAGAGCCTAATAATGAACATGCATCCTCATAATAATGGAGACAAGAATATACATCATTCTTGATAAAAAATAAGAACCCCAATGTTCATAAAAGTTACTTGAATTCTTATAATATATGGCATATTGTGTATAAAGATTTGACACAAAATGTCAAACATTTATAGCCTATAAATCTTCATAATAAAAACTAGCATATAGCTACATATTATAAGTCTATATAGCCTATAAATTCTTAGTGTTTCACACATAATTTTCTTATTCTTTAGCATATATATAACATATTTAGTCCGTTATACTACATCAATTATTCTCTTCTCTTATTTTCACCTAAGTAGGATTTATAGGCTAATATATGTTACTTGACTATACCAAGTCATGAGAATACCATTTCATAATCTAGTTAACCTTAGATCTTAATAATTTTTAAATAAGTTAATTTATAATGAAATCACTTGTACAAGAGAAGAATATAACCAAAAATATGACACAAAATTAAGCCAATTTGAGGGGTAACCTCCAAAATAAAGCTAATTGAAGGGGGGATACTTGGACAATATTCAATAAGAACATAATTCATATATAATGATAATAAAATAACAACTAACTCCTATATATCATACTTATACCATGAATGACACCCATTGCAATCTAAGTACCCATGCACTTTCTAACCACCAAGATATTAATGTGGGAAAGGTGAGAGAATTGAGTGATTGGGAAAAGAAAATAACTTGTTAGTAGTGAGATGAATAGTTATAAATATATAATATTAAATATTAAAATATTAACTAGGCAGGTGTAGAAAGATGGGGGGCCAAAAAGTGGCCAATCATATTTGAAATTTAATAAATTCATAACACAAGAACGTTATAATGTGTCTACATTATAACATGTTCATGTTATGGCTTGGTGTTACCAAGCCTTAGGCTTGGCAACACTAAGGCCGTAATGTGCTCATGTTATAATGTGAGTACGTTATAGTAAATATAAACAAAAAGAAACTTCATTTCATTATGCATTATACATTTTCCTACTTATTCAAAGCCTGTAAACCTTCAAGAGTGTTCTCACATTATAGTAAGTCTCATTATTCACCACTTCTTCACCAAATCTTCACTAAATATTTGCTAAAATGTCGCCACGATGTCAAGTAGGTCAAAGGAGTGAGTTTTTTTTGTGTGAATTTTTTATTAAATAGGTAGATTTAATATATTTTTTGATGTAAATTTATTTAATTTTTAGGAAATGATAATGCACCTCCAAACCATCTTGAAATTCCTCTTCAAAATCCTAATTCTCCTCAGCCCCAAATACTTTCCGAAGAGCAATCCCAAAAAAACACCTCCAAAAATTCCTCAATATGCTCCAAGAACTCAAGAAAATTTAATGGGGAAAATAAAAAAAATAAAAATTGAGGATATAATTGCAAGGTTGAAAGGTCCTACAAGCTCAACCTCACATAGAGCCACACTTGATCAATCACTTGAATCAATAGTATCACATGTAGATTCAACTAGACAATAATTAAGTGGTTGTTTGGACAAGAGATGAGAGTTTAGAGAATTTCATGCAGATAAATTATCCTATAAACAAGTGAAAGATGAAAAAATTATAAAATTTGATTTGTGTGCCCTATTCACAAACCATAAAAAAAAAAACCTTTTCATCCTTCAAGAAAGAGGTTCCCTATCCATTGGTGCAACCAACAAGGGATAAGAACCATTTTTGGTATAGGTGGTGGATGGTTTTTGACCATCCTCCATGCAAGAACAATGAGGTGCCACAATATTTTTTAAGGAAACTCTATTGTGAGTTTGTCCTCAATAAAATCCCAAACAATTTTGATATGTGGGACTTCTAAGGTAGAGGTGGGGGATTTGTACATAACTGACCGGGGGAACATCTTGACCCATAATGGCTAGCGAGATGAGAACTCACCAGAACAACATATGAGCATGTGGCTATCCCTTCCATTGTGAAGGAGAGTGCTAAGGTTGATACATTGCAGTCAATTACATACTTAACCCAAAGCCTCATATAGCATGCCAGTCCTCTAGCACATGGTGATCCAGGCAAGTCTTTGGGGAGTAGAGTTCCACCTCATATTTATCAGGCTTGTGGGTCACCTTGTGGTTATGAACCTATGCATAGTCAGGACATAGGTGCATAGGGTAAATCTATAGCTAATCAAATGGTGATGATAGATTTCCTCCTTCATGAGGCATTTGGCCTTGATAGTCAGGTAACTGTTAGCAAGTTCATTGAATTTAATATATTACATTTAATTTTTGAAATGTAAGATTAACTAAGTTATTTAATGATTATAATGAAATTTTAGGGTCATAGTGTTCATTCTATTTTCAGTGGTCCTCCACCTCCCTATTATACAAAGACATGCACTATGGAGGTATGCAACTAGTAAATAATTATAAATATTACATGTGAATATCATTATTATATGAATGGTATTCTTGTATTGACTCATTTTGGATGTTGAATAGGTTAATCTTGGAGCTTCTATGACAACATCGACTAGTGGAGGTAAACATAAAATTTTCACTTAGGTAATATAGGCTATACATTATATTTCATAGTTGAATAATGTTTAATGAATTAAAGGTTCTAGATATTTTGTAAGTATTATTTGTATTTTTTAATTAATTTGATTTCAGCTTGCTATGCACTTCATAATCTATGAATTTCATTTATTCATGTTGTTGACCTCAAAAATATAGGGTAGTGGCATCACTAGCTTGTAGCATACCATTTCACTCTTATCCTCCTAACTGTCATCACTAGCATACCATTTCTATAATCTATGAATAATGTTGTTTTATTTTCAAATGTTGCAAGAAAACACTCCTCCTGATGTTGATAGGGTAATGGAGCATGGTTTGTCTACTACAATATACAACTTGATGTGTTTGATTAGGGTATGAGGTAGATTAGTAAATTTCAAATTACATTAATTTTTATAGCTCTTTATTATTGAAAAATCAAATGATTATTGATTTGTAGCTAAATTTCTATCTTGATGGTTTCCATAGGACTTTAGAATGCCATAGCTTGAGCATGCCGATGTTGCAAATGAGGAGAGAGATCATTTGGTGGCAATAAGTGATTATTTTGTTAAATATTTCATTTTTTATAATATAATTTCTATATTAATGTCTATACTTTTTATTGTAACAGGTAAAGCTCCATGAAGAACTAAATAGGAGAAGTCCTCGAGTTTGAAGTAGACCTCTGTCTTATGCATCTCCATCCCCCTAACGATTAGAGGCCCCCATGATTTGTTTTCTTCACCTAGAGGGGAATGAATTTTTATTTGGGTCCTTTGTTGTATGCTTAAATGGCATTTTTGGACATATATTTTGTATTGCATATAAATGACATTGTATGCCTATATGGCATTCTTGTAAGCCTATATGGCTATTTTGTATATATGTTATACATATATCGACATATATTGATGTATGCCTATATGGATATTTGGTTAATACACATCTTTTTTATTGATGGTGTCCATATTTGGATTATAAATCTATGCTTCAATGGATATTTGTAGATGGTTTACTTTAAATATTTAAAATCCAAGTGTATTCCATGCACTCTTATTTTATATAATTGTAAATATATAAAGTTTGAACATTATTCTCCTCTAAGATTATTTTAGGAAGTGTTTTTGCATATGTTTCTTCCTTTCAATTTCAAGTTATCAAAAGCACTATTGAACCTTCCATATTTGATGAAATAGAGTTATTAACATTAAAAACCTTGAGAAAAACTTTATGCAATGCACTCGATATTGAGGCTAAGGAAAACATTCATAAAAATTTCCCTACATAAGAATAATCCATGTGGGAAAATAGCTACAAGCCTCTCATATAGAAGCAACATTCTTTCATGTAAGATTAGTCAACATACTACAAATCAAGCACCAAAAACCCTAATATGTCTCCATTATCTTCTCTAGGTTGAGACAAGGGTAAGAAACTATAACAAGGTGATATAAGGTGACATGATCATCACACAAAATCTCAAAATAACACTAACTCTATTGAGGATACTAATTAAGAGGTGTAATGCCATAACAATAGTGTTGTGACCACTAATGGTTTCAAGGAATATATCTCTTCCACATGAACTATTGGGTGAATTGAAAACATAGCCATGTCATCATTGAAATCATCAATCATATGAATATAATAATGCATGATTAAATCCAACACCTAGGACTCTCTTCCACTACACATCTAAGCCCATACTCTCTAGGATCATTGTAGCATGGTAAGGAAATTCATGTAATTATACAATGCACTTTCAAGTATGCAACTAAAAATGAGCAAGACATTATTACATGTGACCTCATACCTCTAGAAGTTTGTGATATAATTCTTGGAAGACATCTACCATTTGAAAGCCCAATAGTGGATGCTATGAATCAAAAGACAATATTTTGATGTCAACAAGTCTAAATTATAAGACAAAATAGATTGGTCTCTACTAAATAATGTTATAAAATTAATAGTATAATTTTTTTTTGCTTCTTATTATTTACTTAGAGATGTTGCATAGGCAAGCTCACAAGCAATGGCATTGCTCACTCATGCATCTTCTCTATCACAACAATAGATGCTTGAAAATGTACTATTATAGGATGAAGATGTCTTTATAAATTGAAAAATTATTCCAAAAAAAATCATGGTACAAAATCAAACCAATTGGCTATTGAATGCCCTTTCCAAAATAAATCATTGTATCATAGGTCTACTTAGGAGAAGGATGAAATTTAACAAAAAATATAAGAACTACTTGATCAAGGAAAGAGTTGACCTAGCTATTTTTCATGTGGCACCTTAGAAGCATGAACAATGAGGTAGGAACACTTGCAATAAAACTAGAGGTCATGTGGCATAATCTACAAGAATTATAATTTTATGAATTATAAATTAAGTTACCACATGAAATTATAAGTAAAGTTATGTTTGTGTGTGCTACCTTGAGGAGGTAGTAGTGATGGCTATATTGGAAACATGTATATATATCAAAATATTAAGGATATAACTATTTCTTCATAGTGTGTGGTAGAAATTATATATTTATTGTGATTATTCACATGGAGACATCATAATTAGTGATATGTTTATGTCATATTAGCTTCATAACTTATTTCACATTAAATTCACCTATATTTTTTGGTTAATTATTAAATTTCCTACAATAGTATGTGTTTGTGGTTTTCGATGATATATTTTTGGTATGTAGTTATGGAGTCAAGTTTTAATCAAGACAAATTACAAACAATTTACACTATGTTTCTAATAATTTTATTCAAGTATATTCAAGTACCCATCCTCTAGTTGGCCAAACCTACACTTCAAATTTAGAGACATATTCTTCATGCCCACACTTTCCCTCATCTCAAAAAATGTTTTCCTATATTGACCAAAACATTTATGACTACATTGAGTTCAAGCAACAAAGGAGACTAGTTCTATGGTGTAGATTATTTAGTCATAAGATTATAGAGACACCTACATTGACCAAAATTCATAAAGTGAGCTTATTCTATAGCCACCCAAACATGTTTGAATTGTCGGTTTACCCCCAAGAGATAAAGAATGTAAACAATGTCTCTTGACAACTTTTTACTAAATGTAACTGAAACTTTTTGGAACATCTAAAATATTATTGCCATAGTGGAATGACTTCGATATATGAAAAATTGGGGGAGTTTATTGTAGAGAGCCCCTATGTGACCTTATACCTTCAAAAATAATGTTTGGAAGACCCATGGTTTCTGAGTAATAGGTCATCAAAGTTTGTTGGCCTTTCATATATTGGTCTCTTAATAGAAATTGCTAGTGCAATGTAGTCCAAAATGTTTCATCATGCTGGGGTGTGAAAAAGGACCTTGCATAGCATAAACCTACCCACACTGACATGTTGGAGCTATTAGTTTGGTCACACAATAAATAAAATGAAAATTACACCACCTTGCAACTTTACACTACATGCATCTGATACTTTTTTCATCAATTGAAAACTTGTCACCGTAGGAAAATGGATCAAAGATAAAAAATGAGATAAATTATTGTAGAGGGGCCCTACATGATCTTGTACCTTCAGATGAAATGTTTCTAAGTGCCATGATTTCCAAGTAATAGCTCATCAAAGTTTTCTGCCCTTTTACACTTTGGTCTCTTAAGAGATATCACCAATGCAATGTAGCTCAAACTGTTCTGACATGTTTGGGTGTGAAACCAAACCTTCCCTAGCATAAACCTACCCATTTGGACATGTTGGAACTATTAGTTTGGTTGTACAATGAACAAAACAAAAATTACACCTTCTTGCATCTTTACACTGCATACATTTGATCATTTTTCCATCAACTAAAAACTCATCACAATGAGTAAATGGATTAGATATATCAAGAAATGAGAGAGGTTATTGTAGAGGTTCCCTAAGTGATCCTGTACCTTTATACAAAATGTTTCTAAGTTCCATAGTTTTTGAGTAATATCTCGTCAAAGTTTGCTGCCCTTTTACACTTTGGTCTCTTAAGAGATATCACTGATGCAATGTAGCTCAGACTATTCCAACATGTTTGGGTGTGAAAAAATACCTTCCATAGCATAAACCTACCCATTCAAACATGTTGGAACTATTGGTTTAGTTGCATGATGAACAAAATTTTTACACCACCTTGCAACTTTACACTGCAAGCATTTGACACTTTTTCCATCAACTAAAAACTCATCACCATGGAAAAATGGATTAGAGATATAAAAAATTGAAAGAGGTTATTGTAGAGGGAACTTACATGATCTTGAGCCTTTATATGAAATGTTTCTAACTGCCATGGTTTTTGAATAACAACTTGTCAAAATTTGTTGTCCTTTTGCACTTTGGTCTCTTAAGAGATCATTAGTATAATGTAGCTCAAACTATTCCAACATGTTTAGGTGTTAAATAGGACCTTATCTAGCATAAAAATACCCATTCAGATGTGTTGAAACTATTGGTTTGGTCACACAATAAATAGAATGAAAATTACACCACCTTGCAACTTTACACTGCATGCATCTGAAGCTTTTTCCATGAACTAGAAACTCATCACCACAAGAAAAGGGATTGGAGATATCAAAAACTAAGAGAGGTTATTGTAGAGGGGCCCTATGTGATCCTATAACTTTAGACAATTTTTTTTTTCAAGTGCCATGATTTTCAATTAACAACTTGTCGAAGTTTTCTTCACTTTTGCACTTTTGTTTCTTAAGAGATATCACTAGTGCAATGTAGTTCATACTGTTTTGACATGTTTGGGTGCAAAAAAGGACCTTCCCTAGCATAAACCTACCCATCTAGATGTTTTGGAACTATCATTTTGGTTGCATGATGGACAAAACAAAATTTACACCACCTTGCAACTTTACATTGCATGCATTTGATGCTTTTTCCATCAACTAAAAAATCATCACCACGAGAAAATGGATTAGACATATCATAAAATGAAAGAGGTTATTGTAGAGGGGCTCTACATGATCTTGTAACCTTGGACACAATTTTTCTAAGTGGCATGATTTTTGAGTAACAACTCATCAAAGTTTGCTACCCTTTTGCACTTTGGTCTCTTAAGAGATATCACCAGTGCAATGCAGCTCGAAAGATTTCAGCATGCTAGGGTGTGAAATAGGACCTTTCCTATTGTAAATCTATCCATCTAAACATTTTGAAACTATCAGTTGGATTCATAATGAATAGAACAAAAATTACACCACCTTGCAACTTTACATTGCATGCATCTGATGCTTTTCCATCGATTGAAAACTTGTTGCCACGGGAAAATGGATCAGAGTTATGAAAAATCAAGAAGTTATTTTAGAGGGGCCCTATGTGATCCTGTACCTTCAAATATAATTTTTTTTAAGTTGCATGATTTTTGAGTAACAACTCATCAAATTTTTCTGCCCTTTCACACTTTGGTCTCCTAAGAGAAATCATTGGTGTAATGTAGCCTGGAATGTTTTGGCATGCAAGGGTGCAAAACAATATATTTGAGCTGGTTGAAGAGTATGGAGAGTGATGAAGGCTTTGGAACAATGAGTAGTTAATGAAATTTCTTTGTGAACGCCAATAAGACATTTAAATCTAGGGTTTAAAAATTCTAACTAGTTCCTATAAATGAAAGATTAAATGATTTAGTTGTTGAAGATTATGATTTGATTTATTATTGCTAATCAACTTGGCTAGAACCTAAATATGAACTTTACAATTAACACTAAATAAATAAAAGCACATTATTACCCTATCTTAGAGAAAAATATTAAAAATAGCAAGAATGAAATGAAGACATAAAATAATATGGTTATTGTAAATGAGTCATCATTTTCTAAAAATGTGAATGTACCTTGATGCTAATATCCTACTCATTATATCATAAATGTTGCTTTTTGCATTACTTTTCATGAGTACATCAGAGTGTAGCTCATACTTACCACACAAAGTCAAACAAAATTACCATAAATATGCATAAAATCTACCCAATATGCATTGTATATGTGTGAAATTACATCAACAAAAAAAGACAAACTTTAACTTAAAGAGGGGAAGTAAGTCCTTCCTATGCCATATGAAATTTGGAACCAAAACATAACTAAAGTTGAAATGTGATAGCGAAAGGTCTAAATATCAACTACAATACATTAATATCAATAATATGACTTTAAAAATTCAATGTGCATACTTACAAATTAATCCAACGAACCATCTGAGTCTGCTCTACTCTTTACTGCGTCAAGTATTTCCTCATGGTTAGACTCATGTACCTTCCATAAGTTCTTCTTCAATGGTATACCCCCATATTTGAGAAAATGAACATTCAATGCCATGAAAAGTTTTGAGAAATGAAGAATCTTTCGATGCATGTCAAAGTCCTAAAACAACCACACATTAACACTATTATGTGGGTACCTTCTAAGCCATGTTCTAGTAGCAACCACTGAGCTTGTAGGGTATTCAATGTTTTCTTCATTTGTAACTGGGGCCTCCAATTTATTTTTGGCCTCAACACAATGAAATAAGTAATAATCTATTCCCTTTTCATTATCTTCATCTATAATAACTACATAAACATGGCCTACATTGATATGTGCAACAAATTAGATGAATCTGGTCAACATTACAAAAACACTATAAAGTAAGATAAAATTAGGAATTTAAAAAATTATGCAAGTAGATTATTACCTAGTTGAACTAGATCTGATATGTGATCAAAGTTAATCGATGATTGCATTTGTGTTAGTTCCAATACCATCGGGAGTCGTGTTGTACAGTTTTGCACACACGCCCCACTTGGAGTAGGGACCCTCTTTTAATGAGGTTTTGGGCCTTTGATTTTATGAGATTCATCCTTTTGAGGTCTTGAAATGTTGGTCTTGTTGGCTTTAGTCTTGCTTGGAGGCTTGAATTGGTTAAAATTGGTTTTTTTGAAAATTTGGGTTTTGACCCGAATCCGAGATTTTCCGGCTCAGGCAGACTTTCCGGGTTCTGATTCATTGTCCGTTTTCTACTTATTCTTCCGAATCCGGGTTTCTGCTTGACTTAGGGATTTTTTGGTTTTGGCAGATTTTTTTGGACTGCGTCAAAATCTTGAAATTTGTTAAAATCTCAGTTTCTACTATATCCGCAGAATTCGTGTTCATCTAGATTTTCCGTGTGTCTTGGTTTTTTCTGAAATTCCGTCCTGGGCTCAGGTTTCTGGATTTTTTAGACATGTCTTGTCACTCATTAATGCTCGAAGTACCTTTGCTTAAATGCGAATATGGATGGATTTAAGGTCTTTTGGGCATCATTTTGATTTCATTCTTCACTTTCTTTTTGCTTTGGCGTTTGAGAGTCTCCATTTGAGGTCCTGATTGTTGAGTTTGAGCTGCCACTTGTGGATTGGTTGAACACTGATTAGGGTTTTCGTTGCTAGGGCATATTCGTAGTGCAGTCGCTTCCTCAAGTTCAAGTTTCATCTAGACTAATCCATGGTATGTCGTCGCTGACCCCTCTCTTTGTTTGCATCATGATTGAATCTTTCTAAGTCGATTGGTGGCTGTCTTAGGTCGACCTTTGCTTGGTTACAATTTTGTATTTATCAAACTAGGGTTGGATTTAGCTCCTTACCAAAACTTTATCACCCGTACCATGCGTGTTGGTGTCTATTGATTAAATGGCAGGTGTGTAAGTCTGGGTGGTGTTAAGGGTTGGACTCTACCTCCTAGGCGTGCCTTTTGCTTTATTTTGTGAAGATTAGGGTTTCGATTCTTTTGCTCGAATTTGCCAAGGTTTAGTGGGTTTATCCCAATTTTATGGTTTATGATTCAGCCCAACCTACTCATACCTTAGGAAATCCTTATGTGCTTCGACGGATCGTCTCAGTAATAGTGTTCTTTGAAATCTTAAGCTTACTCTGGTTTTATGGCGGAGAGTTCAGTCGCCAAAATTAGGGCATCGTTGTTTCGCTATGAAGATTAGTCATTTGAAGACTTTTGGAATTCAAATTTGTGTGCATTTGAGGTTTTGCTTATTGACGTCAATTTTGAGACCATTAGAATCTAGGTAGGGAAGTTCCCATGATCGTTTGATTAATGGTTCACCTGTTAATATTTCGTCGAGTTTCTGAGGTGTCCACGGAATTCCTGCGCACCTGGATTTTCCCAGTTTCGGCCAATTTCGCGGAGTGTGGCAAATTCTAGAGTCTCAAGCTGTCTGTGGAAATCCGTCCTGTCCGGACTTTTCCAGTTTTCCTGCCTGGTTTCATTTCTTTCGATTTCTGAAGTTAGGACTAATGAGGTAAAGTGCTAAATGATGATTTCTTGCTACTAATGGATGAATTTCATGATAATCTTATAATCTTCTGTTCGTACTAATGATCAATTTGACGAGTGGTGTCTTGGCAGTAGGAATCCGTCTAGGTTGGATTTCTCCAAAATTCTTCCTCGACTGGATTTTCCCGGTTTACCTTGTTTTCCCGGGTTGATTCATTTTTCTGGATTTTCAAAGATTGATGATTTGTGATGGATCTTTATTGCTTTATATGATTTTATGCTAACCTTTGGATTGGAATATGTATGATAATTGGATACTAAATGGCATTTCTTTTTGTGAATCTGAGGAAGCTAAATCAAGGCGGGGCTACTCTTTGGGAAAGTCCTAGAGTCTGGAGAGGGTCCTCCATTTGGAAGCCTTGAGAAAAGATTAAAGGTTAAGGATGCCAAAAGTCAATGACTACGAGAGAAAACGAGATGTCTTTTGGTAGCGTGCAGGAGTCTTGAACCACTAATGTTGGAACGCATGGTGATCACGAGAAATTTAAAAAGAGAAGAATGAAGCTCGAGGAAGGATCTGTGAGTCCCTATACAAGGAATGATGAGTGGAACTTGTTCTTGGTAGGGTTTCCCTCACCCGTCCAATGCTGCATGGGTCCAGCCACTTGGGTATGCTGACAAAGCCAGTTTTACGGCCACCTGAGGTTATGCGGCCACCAGAGAGGAAGAGTCTTGGCAAGGTGCAGATTCTATTTCAGCCTTTAAACCTTTGGCCATGCATTGGATTTATACCTTATGCTTAGGGCAGGGTTAGGCAAAACATATTAGCGAAGAATGGTCCCAAGCTCAAGCAGGATGATTCCAGAATTGCGAACGCGGAAACCCAGAAGTCACGATACTCAAATTACCCAAAGCTGGCTGCAGGTTTAGATTGGAGTCAGATATGCTTGTTGTCACATTCTTGAAGCGAGTAGCAGGATTGAAGAGTGTTGGGTGTGTTAGAAAACTAGATGGTCCATGTGATTAACAAAATTGAACAAGGAACTAATTACCATTGGGCCAGACTTATTAGCATCATGATTGATAAACAGGTAGGACATCTAGAGCAAGAAGTTACTTTGTATACTTCTTATGTGATCGCCATGTTTGGCTGATTTCTAGCCATCTGAGGAGTTGATTTGAATCCAGGGCATTTTGGGCAAGATGCTTAATCTATAATATTTACAGGGGTTTTCAGGACGGGGATTGCAGGAAGGCCAGTAGTACATTCACAATGCATATCACTAGGATCTTCAAAATCACGAGGCATGTTGGGGAATTATCCAAATGGGCAGGGGTTGATGAGAAATACATGGGGCTGGGGACAGAACAGAACACACCTTTTCTTATATCAGAATTGACGGATGACCGACTGCTTCATACAGGTTACCTAGGTACCCTACTAAACATTTTGTGTTATTGGAAGTTGTTAGACAGGTATGTGAATTTGATGCAATTGTCAAAAAGGAAAAGCATAAAATAGGTTTTGGTGGGGATTTCCCTTTTGGAATTGGTGTAATAGAGGTGTTCCCTTCCATTCAATCAGCACACGCAGCAGGTGATGAATTGACAGCTCATGGTTTTTTTCCTTCCACTCCAAAAGGAAAAATTTTGATATCACCGGGGAAGCACAAAAGAAGGCTACCAAAGAATACCGCCACAAGGATGATCTAGAAGACTATTGGTGCAATATCAAAGATGATTTTGAGGCAAGGAAGAAAAGGTACTCTAGGCTTCCTGTTGATGTGATTAGGCAATACAATGTCAAGTTAATCCCTGACCAACTAGAGGATGATGGAAACCTGGTGCAAGATCATGCCTATGAGTCTGTTAAGGACAGATCAATTGGAGAGATAAATTGGAATGATGATGAGGTAACTGAGTTGGAAGATCTAATGGCACCAGTTATGAAGTTTACTACTTCATGGTTGAAACACAAGGTTTGGGAGTTGGAAAGTGAGAAGGTACCCTGTACCTTTAATTTGATAGGAAACCTCAATCCTATGTCCACTTCAGAAGAATCTGGGGAAGATGAACCAAAAGGGAAAACTAAAGATAGCTCACCCTTCAAAATAAAAATTAGAGGCCCTAAAGTGAACCAGAACCTAAAAGAAAACCAAAAGGAAAGAAAAGAAGCCGAGCCTTGAAAATAGGCAAGTCTTCTAAAGAAGAGGAAGTTGAAAAAGCAGAAGGAGAGGATGCTCCTCCACCGCCAAAGAAGACAAGGACAACTAGGGTTTCAAAGAAGAAGGGTCAGGATACCTCTAAAGATGAGACTTTGATTGTTGATGTGGAGAGTTCAGGGGAAAAGACAAAGGTTTATTCGAGGAGATCAAGAACTCCATCCCCTAAGGAAACTGTGCAAAAGATGGATCCTTCTCTGAGGGAACCAGTTGTGGAGCAACCCAAGGCTACTTCCCCTTCACCAAGCGTGCCTGAACAAGAGACTCTCAAGGAACATGAGACTAGTGGAGAGGCAGAACCTTTCAAGGAAGGAGAGATGTTTGGTGAGGCTACTGAGCTTGAGGTCGAGGAGGTAGAAAGACACCCTTCTCCATTAGTGCAATATGAGGATTCTCCGGAGAATAGCAAAGGAGACAGATCACCTGAAAAGGAGAATATCCCTGTTAGGACCCCATCACTGGTGCAAGAAGAGGAGATTGAAATAGGCGATCAAGGTGAACAGTCTCCTGAGAAAGGAAAACATGAAACACCAAAAAAACATGAAGAGGTGAAGACGGATGAAATACGAGTAGAACTTGTTGTCCCGGATTGGTTAGAAAAGGAGATCACAAGAAAGAAACAGGTCGTTGTTGAAGACACTCCTTTGGATTGGGATGAGATGTTATCTAAGATTGGCAAAGGGAAGAAGAAAAAGATGGCTAAGGTAGTTTCAAGAATAGAAAGGGATGAAGTGAATAACAGAGTTATCCATATTGCCACTCTTGCTGTTGATAAGAGTAAAGAAGAGGTCACCGGAAAGGATTACAATGTGCAGACCATCGACCTTGGGCCAACTTCTATAGAACATGACATTGAGGAGTATGAGGGGTCTAGTGCAGTGATAATTGGGAGACTAAGGAAAGAAACTCGGACCAAACATGAGCTTAGGAAGGAAAATGAGAGGCTTAGGAAGTGCTTGGAGGATGTAATGAAGCCTTTGCAATATCTCCACCCCTCTTCCTCTGTTACTCCTGGTTTCTTGCCCAAGGAAACTATTTTCGAGATTGAAAAGATGAAGACTTCTACCCAAACTATAGTGGATTGGTTGAAGGATGTGCAAGTAAAAGGAGATAATGCAATAAAGGATGTCCTTTCGGTTGGAAAAAATGTAGTCAGAGCCAAGGATTTGTTGGAACATGTGCTATCCCAGGACAAGGAGGATATTGACCTTATGTTGCAGAAATCCAGAGTGGTCATAGAATATGGTAAAGATCAGTTGGCTGCAGATGGGATTCTTCCTTCCTCTAGACTTGATGAGCCTTGGGAATGGTTTGAGGCTTTGTAAATTCGGTAGAAGGCCATGAGGAAGATTCAGAAATGGAAAAGGCTGATAGATGGTGACCTAACTAGAGTGTATGATGGCTGCATCGCATTTTTTGAGATTATGATTGGCAAGAGGAAAATTGCTCCCAAATACTTGAACTTAGAACAGTTAAGGGAATGGTGGCATGATGTTTATGCCCCAGATTCTGAGAATGTCATAACAGGGCACCAGTTGGATGATGCAGCAACCTATTTGGCAGTGATGGATAAGTATCAAGCCCACAAAGATGATTGGAATAAAACTGTTGAACAGTCAAAAGAGGAGATTGGTTCTATTGAATATCGGCTTAGGATCTTGCCTTTGCCACCTGTCACTGAGTTAGATAAAGTATTTTTGAAGGTTCAGGGATCATTGGCCCAGAGTAAGGATAAGGGAGGCAGTAGTTAATGCCCATTTTGAAGATTTGTGCTTCCCTATTATTATAGGGCATGTATTGATCTGGGTTGCATTGGGGAGTGTGTCTAGGCTGACCTTGATGATGTATCAGCATTTAATGTATGCCTTATTTTGGAATTCCTAAGGCTGACTTGTTTTGGCTATTTTATTTTGTAAAATGTTTGGTTGGGCCGACATTTCTTGAGAATTTGCTATAAAAGGAATTCCTGCCTTATTGTAAGGGATATATAGGAGGATAGAAGAGTAAGAGTCAGAGTTTGATATAGTTAAGTTAAAGCTTTTTGCATAATTTAGTTCTTGAAGCAAATATTGTAACAGAACAGTGGAATTGTTGCAGCACTTTGATGATTTAATACAATTGAAGACATTGTGGTTTTCCTGGTGAAATCTCTTGTGTTGGTTTATCTTGCATGGTTCATGTTGTTTCATCTTTCAAATTGCTTAAAGATTTAGGATTTAGTGTTTTAGAGTTGAATTAGTCTGGTGGGTAATGTACATGATTTCATATTTGGAATGTTTGTAGCAATCTCTAGTCTATACTCCTAGTAACTATCTGATTGTAGTAGGCTGGTGAAGTCAATCGGGACCATATATCTATTTTGTGCTTAGTTCGATTGTGGATGAATATCTATGATTTGAAAATCTATACACCTTAGAAGATTGCACCATTCTTGTGATATTGCATTGTGGGTTGATCAAGAATTGGTTACTTGAGATTGGTCCATTCCAGATATCTGTCATTTGCATTATTCATCCTAGGAATAATTTAGATCTTATCATATCCTTGCATCCTTATCTTTTGCTATTTCTTTATCATCTGGTTAGATTTAGGATTTGAGGTCATCATATTGCAAAGATCTGATAAATTGAAGAGACACAGTTTGCTTGTAGTAAGGTCCGATTGTGATTACTAGCATTTCACATATTATCTGAGTTGTTTATGCATTGTCATGACCTAACACCCGAGAGACCTTGGGGTGATTTTCAGTAATTTGCTGTTGAAAATAACCTTTCAAGAGAGATAGAATATTGCATTCTGTCTGAGTTGTTGCTGTGCAGAAAACACCATCAACAAGCCGATCTGTGTCAAGTGGGCTAATAAAACTTAACCACTATTCATCAACCCACTCCTTTGTCTCACACTCATTCTAGGATTGAATTGTACATGAAGAACAAAAGCATGCCATCTTCTGTGTATGGATACTCCATGAACCTGCATTAAAGATCTTGAAAGAGTGTATCTCACTTGATATTATTAGTGTACACAAATTATCATATTGTGCAATGTTAGTATCATATATCAACCAAAAAATTCTACAAACTAAAGACTTACCTTCATTACTTGGACCCATCAAAGCATTACAACACTAGGAAATTTATTTTGCATCTATCAACTTTGCCTTGTCTTTATACTTTAACTATTCTCGTGCTATGAATTTTTTGATACATACTCTTGCACCATCATGCTCCCCATTTCCATGCCTGACCTCACAAAATTTTTGTATATGCTTAACACATATAATATTATGCATCTTGCTCAACCAATAGAACATCTATGAGTTCTTGAATTTTGATGCATAATTATCTGACCATATGATATTCTGATAGAATGATATACCCCTTCTAGCCAAATCATGGTAGAAAACTTGAAAGCAACCTTGCACAAACTTTATAGAATTCGTGTAATCATCATTGATATAAAGATACACCCTTATGATCTTT
>VDFB02047230.1:580413663-581000886 GCA_007258455.2 Sequoia sempervirens | reverse complement strand
AAGAATTCCCCTTCAATACCATACATTAGCTGCTGACTGCAAGAAATCTGGACAATTGTGTAAGTCCCCTCGTACGAATACAGCAATACACATCAACCAAACTGGGTCTATTCGCACTAAAGGAACCTTGGAGTTGAACATGCGAACTTTCTCGCAATATTAGCGCATGGAATACTTTGATCAAGAAAGGACGGAGTAGCCCCAAAACTATTTTGTTCTGCCTGTTTGGTATGGTCACAAAAACCACATCAACAAGTCTGATATGACAGATCTGCAGTTAAAATGGTGAAATCAGCAACTCCAGAACTCACTTAAATGCTCATATCTCTCTCAATACTCACTCATTTAACTTGAAATCAGTTGCAAAACATTCTAATGATGATGACAATGAAGATGGATCACAAAAACTTCTCACAAAGACCCTTATTTATTTTGCACGACTTCCAAAGCACTTACAAAGTGAAATTGCCTGCAAGCAAGGGCGATTTACTTTAGATAATTCATAGACTTCAAATAAAATTCTGGAAACTTGCACATATGGTCACCCTACATAGGAAAATAGATTGGAACAGTACCCAGAACAATATTATTTATGTTTCTTTCAGTTGTGAGTAAAAACAACCTACAGCCATACAAATCAGCAACTCTAAAAGTGACAGAAAATACAATAACTCAACTACGGAATGCGAGAAGAACCAACTACAATGAAAGGAAACCAACTACAACTAAACCTCTCAACTAGTTGCTGTCTTTCAAGCAAGAAGTCGAGCCAAGGCTAGGAGGCATTCATTCCTCGAAGCAATCCCAAAGCCAATCCGGCAACATAACTTTGCAAATTCATCAGTTGCCAAAATGAGGACCCAAAGCTCCCTTTCATAATTTTGAGAGGACCCTCCAGAAGCTTCCAGAAGGTGTGCCCTAACTTCAAGATGTTTTTAGGGTTTTTGACTTGACCCATTCTTCCTTCAAAATGGCGTCCTTTTCCATGAAGGCAATTTTTCTTTAATTTAAAATTATCATTTCTCCAAAAGTTGGCATCCCTTTTCCTCTTGAGCAATATTTGGCTTTTAGAAATATTAAAATATTTCCTCCATGTGAAAATACACTTCAATGTCCCCCTTTTAAAACAATATTAATTCATGATGCTAGAACAAGGAATTATAATGTTAAATTATAACATTATAATATAAAATATCTTATATCACCATGGAAACGCATCAGAAGCCAAATTCAACCATACTGTCTAAACTGACTGCCAAAGTGGAGCCAACTGATTAGGAGTCAACAAGTCAATTGCTAAAAATAGAATTTACTAAAAATAGTAAATTCATGTAATTGCTCAGAATGTCAAACTGAAACCACCAATGCGAGGCTCTCAGAAAACCCAGAAGGAATCCGCAATCCAAGTTCAACAATTCCAAAAGAAGACTCCGCAAAAAGACGAAAACATCCTCCAAGAAGTTTGGAAACCCTGATTCGAGCTTCTGCTTAGCCTATGAGTTTCCAGAAATAGGCTAAATCCAAATGGAGAGCGTAGGGCTAAATTGGGGACATTACACTCCCCCTTTTATAGTTGGCCCAGTCCAATGGACGGCTCAGATTACAATTGGCTGGAGGGCCCAGATCGTGCCACCTCAGCCCTAAACAAGATTCACCCTAAAAACCGCCACCAAGAGGGGTGGGGTAATAAATGAGCCATTAATGTCCATCATCCTTCTAGACGATTCCAGCTCTGAAATGCGTTCACACTGCTCTTGATCTTCTTCTTTACATTGTTCTTCAAGTTCTTCTTTGTCACTTGAGTTATACTAAGTCTCAACACTTAGCCATTTTTCGCAACTTTTCTTCCTTCGAGGTTGAAATGTCATCTTGGATTATTTTCTTCATCACTTAAGTCATCACCGCTTGGTCCCGACGTTCCTCCTGCAAAACAAGCAAGGAGAAGAGTATTAGAACATTTCATAATATAAACTCAACTTACTTACCAGGATTTTGATGTTTTGATTTATGAGGGTCCATCTCTAGCCAACTTTTGCCTTCTTCACGATTCTTTATGCCTTAGCCAAATTTCCAACCCATCTTGTATTTTTCCTAGCGCACTTCACTCTGACATTTCATCCAACTCAGACTCTAGAAAAAATGCTTTCATCAGGAACTTGATCAAAAATTATCTAGGCGCCCAACTTCAAATTCATCTGCCAAGGCGACATATTTCAACATCCTTTTCCTTGCTTAAGAAAAAATTTCAAACTTTTACTTAGGAAATTTATCAACCTAGTGCTCATTTAAAATCTTTACCTCAGAACCTTTGGCAAGTTGTGGAAGACCTTAAAATCTATTCCTCATCGATAATCTTCAATACCTAGAAGAAAATTTTCTTCAGAATTTGTCGAACTCATGGGTATACAACGAACGGGTTCATTTAAAATTTAAAATTTTGAACCTTGGAAAAATAATTCCTCATGAAATTTAATCCCGTTCTTCATCTCGGTGAACATCTCATGTTGCTCTGACTTGAAAATTCTTTATCAACCTCGCAAAGCAGGCACTTTCTGACTTCATCTCCAACAAATTCATTTGTGTCCAGGAAGTTTCATCACTTCACTAGACTTAGGCATTTTTCCTCTAGAGAGGTGGAATTTTGATAACACTTAGAAAAATATTTAAAATCACTTCCACTTCGAATTTTCCTTAGAAATTTTTTATTCACCTTCAATCACTCTGCCTGTGGTGAGGAAAATTTTATCAACTCATTTATCACAATTTTCTTTCAAGTGCCTGGAGTGCATCTTGTATGTCATGAAGAATATATTTTTCAATTTCAATGCCTGGCATATTTCCCATCTCTTGGCATTATGAACCTTGGGTGCAATTTGCATAGTGTAAAGGATAAGCCTCCAATGCCTAACAATATTCACCATTAAATTTCCAACGCCTAGGCAATTATCATCTTACTTATCAATAGTCTCTGTTTTAATTTCCACCACCTTGTATTTTACTTCACACTTCTATTACTTTGGGCGCATTTTCCTTGTCATGGAGAACATTCCCAATGCCTAACATATTACTCTCCAACCTATACACTTTAGGCGCATATCACACTTGGAGGGGAATATTCAACACGCCTAGCATACCTCACTTTCCACTCACCACCTTACACACTTGGGCGCATATGACAAGAGGAGAAGAATAAAGCCTTTCAACGTGACTCTTGAGCTTCTTCGTTTTTGTCTTTACTTTCCTTTGCTTGGGCGCATATAGCATGAAGAGGAGAATAACATTTCTAACGCCCCCCTCCTTTGACTTGTTAACCTCCTTTTAAGATGGGCGCATATTGCCATGTGAGGTGGATGAAAGTCCTTTTCCAACACCCCTTTGACCATCTTCTAAACTTGGGCGCATTCTCCATGGTGAAGTGGCTGAAGCTTTATACTTAAAAACTTTTTGTGTGCTTGACTTGGAGTGGGCGCATTTTGATGGGTGAGGAGTATGAAACATCATTGACCTTTTGACTTTCTCCTTGCTAGACATGATTTGAGCGCATTTGAGAGGGAGAGGGGAATAAAGCTATGCCTTAGAAATTTTTTTTTTTAAAACTTTCTCCTTGAGGGTGGGCGCATATAGCATGTGTTGGAGGATAAACTTCATGCTTAGAAATTATTTTGCATGCCATTACCTTGAGCTGGGCGCATTTTGCTATTGGAGGAGGATAAAGATCAACACTTAGAAAATTTCCTTATCAACTATATCAACTTGGGCGCATTTGGCCATGGGTGAATGACGAACTTGAAACTTAGAAAATTTTCATGTTTGGTATTACCTTGAGGGCGCATTTAGACAAGGCAGGAGGATGAAGTTCCTTAGACTTAGAATTTTCTCCACACCTGCTTTTGCCTACTTATCCATGCCTTCTATATATAGTAAGTCCTGTTGTGACCTTTTCACACATCACCCCATTCAAGATGGGGACCCCTAATTTTTGCTCCATTCTGGTCTTTTGGCTTGGGCTTTTGTCTCTCTCTCTCTCCCTTTTCGTCTCTTTTCTATCTTCCTTTCCGGGGATGTATCCGCCGTTGAGCTTAAACTTGAATTTTGGCAAGGTCTGAAAATTTAGGGTTTGTACTTTCCTAATCAGTTGAGGTCGAATGGGGTGAATAAATTGAAAACGGAGACTAACATTGCTGTCAGTATGCTTCTGTAATGTCCCCATTTTGGCCATACGCTCTTCTTTGATTCATCAGTCTATTCCGGAACCCGTAGACTGGAATGAGGTGAAATTAGGGTTTCTTGGCTTGGAGTTTTGTGGCATTTCATGTTATTTACTATTTTTAGTAAATGCTAGTTGTGGCAGTTGCAGTTGTCCATTCTTAGTCCTTCTCAGTTGGAGCAGTTGTTATTTTATTGGCTTGGTCTTCAGAGAGCTTTATTTGGTGAAAAATATTTAATTAAAGGCATTATGTTTTAATTCACTGTTGACACCCCCTTGGCCTAAGGAGATAACTTAAGTTGTTTTTAAAGTGGGGCCATGAAGGGTATGCCTTCATAAAGAGCTTTATTAATTTTATTAAGAACTTTATTCCTTGAGCAAAAGTGGACGCCACTTTTATATTATTTGAATAAAGTGAAATTCTTGGAGGCTTTTGGGACGCCACTTGAGAAGTTGATTGGTCTTTGGGAATGGGAAAGGTCTCTTGTGTCTTTTGAGCTGCTTCTCAGGCAATTGAAGAGTTTTGGTGAGCTCTTATTTATTGAAGGCTTTTGCTCCAGCATTTCATCTATGAAAATTATGCTAAAGTTATGCTGTCGAAATGACAATTGACATATTGCTTCGAGGATGTCTACCTCCTAGCCTTTTCATCCAATTTCGTGTTTGCAATATAACACCTAGTTGGTTACATTGCTGCTTCTCAACTTCAGACTAGCAGATTGAGCATCAAAGATTGAAGATTTTGGAGTTTTTTCACAGTTCTGGTTTCCTGGTTTTTACATAGCTGAATCTGATTTTTGTTCATATCTTTTGGAGTGAATTTTTATATGTTCTGGGTATTTTGGCAATCCATCTATTGACTCAAGGCGCCACTTTCCACAAAGTATTGGAATTTAATTCCAAGTGTTTATTTTTATCTTGCAAAATCGATTTCTTGAGGAGGCCGTACCATTTTGATGGGCATTGGGATGCGTGCTAAATAAATGGGAGTCTTTCTGGATGGTTTCTGATTTGCATCTTGGGCGCCCCTCTTCTAGAAAACATCTGCAACTGATTTCACATCATTCGGAGGTAAATTGATCAACTTATGAGCATTTTTATGATTTCACAGTTTGCTGGTTGAATTTCCAGAATTCTGATTTTTATATCAGATTGTTGCAACTTCCAGTTTATGATCATTTACTTCAGTTTTTGAGAGTTATATCATTGTAAAAGTTCATGCTAATATCTAAGGTTCATTCCTTATCAATGTAATTTGTAATTTGCAGAGTTTACCTTGTAAGGTTGAGATTAAGCATTACTAATCCAACCAATCTTTAGTTCTGCAATTACTTTTCTGTTCTATCATTAAATTACCCCTGGATGGTTTACCGCCAGTGTGGACAAACTGTTTTGTAACTCTCTTATACCCACTTCAAAGTGGTGAATCCCCACAGCATTGTGGATGCCCGCCGCAGCGGATGAATTGCTTTAATTTGTAATCTTTTCCCCCCACTGTTTGGTGGTAGCGTGGAATTGTTTCTCATGGCTGGTTATCCGCCTAATAGTTTATAATTTCAATTTCTTAGACTCCGTCATATGTTAGCACCTCGCCCTCAGTGGGATCTTGAGTGCACATTCTTGACGTTGAGTAGTTCTTCCATTCAAGTTCAGTTTCTTCAGTTCAAGTTTAGTATCTTCCATTCAAGTTCAGATTTTTAATTTGGGGCTAACGCTAATCCAATCATCTATTGCTGGTTATCTTGTGTTAATTCTTCAAAAATTTGGTTAGCATATTTCAGTGGTATCAGAGCAGAAGACCCTGCCATCCTGTGGCAAATTTGCAGTTGTGTATCAGATGAGTGACAGAGATCTCCGGTACTACACCGATAGTCAGAGCAGATTTTAGTTCAGCTCCTTGTGGTATCCAGAAGTTGGCAGTTAGGCATGGCTAATGAAGAAGAGATGAAGTTGGCAGAGACTCTCTTTATGGTTGGAAAGAGACTTGGTAAAGAATTTCAGTCAAGAGAAGATGAACAAAACATTCTTCATTTGTTAGAACAATGTTTGAGACAAGTGAAGCAATCACCTTCAGAGAAAATGGAGTTGGCACTAGCTCCTACAGTGAATTTTTTGAATCAGCCCTATTGGTTGGGGCATCCTGATGAAGAAACCAAGCTACTGATTTCTTCCTGTTTCATGGAGATAATAAGAATTGTAATTCCCCAATTGCCCTATGATGTCGAAACTATGAAGACCATATTAAATATGATAGTGGAAAGTTTTCAAGACCTTGATGAAATTGATAGCAATCAGCACTCCAGAAGAGCTACTATATTGAAGATGTTTTCTGAACTCAAAACAAGTATTTTGCTGGTTGAATTGGGTATGCAAGATCAAATATATTATTTGATCCATTACCTCTTCATTTCAACTTGGAGTGAACAAGAAGAGGATGTAGTTGCAGCAATGAGAAACATTTTAATTTTAACTATCAATGAGATGGATGACATTCCAAAATCCGTCTTAACTTATCTATTAAACATTCATGAACAAGAAGGAAATAATTCCTCTACTGCTGGTATGTTGATCAGAGATTTGTTCATTCAGTGTGATAGAAAATTGAAGCCACACTTGAGGAAGATAGAGCAGAAAAATGAGGTAGTCATTAATGCAGAAGTCAGAAATAAAACGTTGTTTCTCAATGATTGTAAGGCTGTTTCTCAAGAAGTACCTATTGATATGCAGTTGTCCGCACATGCTAAGGGTGAGTGCAGGGAGGCAACATCAATTTTGAATACATATGAAGAACTTATGACAAGTGACCAAGAAGATTTCTTTGGTATGTATGTGGATGCTAATGATAAAAGCAGCAACACATTTTTCATGATGGGTTTGTTGAAGATAAAAATGATAAATTAATCAAAGCAGCCAACTTTGATGACTCTTATTTCCAGTATAATGACGGTGGCGAAGGCGGTATTGAGCTTGATCATCAAACTAAGCTCTTGGAGGAAGTTACCGATGAAGATTTCAGTTTGAATGGAATGAGGAGTGACTCATTCAATGAGTCAACAATCCAAGAGGAGCATGAAGATCTTGTTCCTGTTGATCATTACAATCAACCCTTTTGCATTTGGGATCCTGGTGAGATGGCACCAAGGTATGCTAAAGAACTTGAGTGGGATAAATTTCCCTTTGATCCTGATAAAGTTCAAAATTCATTTTGTATTTCAAGCTATGAAGTCATTGGAGAAGACATTGTCTTTGATGAAGAAGCTTGTTTGGCAAAGCTCCATAAAGATTCCTTTGAGGTAGTAGTAGCCACTAAAGCAGAGTATGTTGCTACCAAGACTTTAAGAGAATCAATCAATAATGATTCATTGTTTGAAAATATTGCTGTTAGGAAGGAAGCTGATTTTGAGAATCAAGTCAAAGAAAATAAATCAGAAAAGTTGATGTTTGATGAGCAAAGCTTCTTTGCTGATTTTGATCATGGGCCTAAAGAGCTGCAAGTTTTGAAGGATAACTTAATGGTTTCAGAAGAGAAAATTGTTAAAGCATTATCAAGATTTGATAGCACACACAATTTTGTTGAAGAACTCTACTGGAAGTCACAGTTTGAAGAGAGACAAAATGGAGTTAAAGGAGTCACTCTTTCCAAGTTGCAAACTATCAAAGAAGCATTGGAATCATTAAAGATAGATTATTTGCATTTGCTCTCAGATAGGGATAATGCCATTAAGTTTGCAGAAGAGACCTATGATGCCTACCAAGAGAAGGAGAAAGAAGTTGATCGTCTTTACCTTGATCTTTCCTTAGCTCATCACTCTTTATGCAAGGGAGAAAATCAAATTCCTATTGCAGCCACACTTGAAGGACAAGAAGCTGATACAAGGATTATGGAGATCAAGCAAATAGTTGAAGGCATTAATGAACTCCATAATGATGAAACCTTGCTTAATTTTAAGGAGATTCATGAAGATGATGGTAATTGGAAGGTAAATCAAGAGTGTGAACTCTTGAGTTGGGAAGAGAACTTGCCTCAAGAAGGGATAGCTTGCAGCCATGAGCTTGAATCAACAAAGTGCATGTTAGCGAATGTTCAGTTGGGTGTAATGGAGGTAGGAGACCAGCTAGTTGATTTCAAACTTCTCAGAGAATGTAGGGACGAGATATATTCTGTGATTGATAATCCTCCAAGCTTGCTTGTAAGTGAATGCATAAGAGGTTTAGAGAATTCAGTCTCCATATGGGAAGTGTTGATTCATGACGACTTCCCCATCTTTGACACCAAGGTGTTAAAACATGTTTTGGTAAGACATATTGTTTACATGCCTGACAGTTTATCCTTTGGATTGAGTAATGCCCACACTATCTTGTCTTGGGAGAAGGATTTGAAGACGATGTTTGTTTCAGGCTCCCTTGTTTTTGAAGCTTTCTTGGATAGACTTCAATGGTTTACCAAAGAAGTCAATAATTTTCTGGGTGTGCAATTGGAGTTGATTGGTACTCAGGAATTTGTTGTGAAAAATCTTTTGGGGTATGGTAGGAAGCTTCATTGGAGGGATAAGGATCAAACATTCAAAATTAATGGTGCTTTTTCCTTTCTTACCAGCCACTTGATGATTCCATTTGTTTACCAACAAATGGATTGGAGAGAAATTTTGAGCAAAGAATGGTTCTTTGCTGTAATGGAACTCTTAGAGTGGGTGTTTCCACCCTTGTGTTCGAGCAATTTGGTCAAGATGAATGTGGATTTTCAATATTGCAGCAGTTGTTCCTACTCTTGTTTGCAGATTTCTTTGAACTCTAATGTTGAGTCTTTCATTCTTGATTTGGTGGTAGCTGCTGGTCACTCCATTGCAACAGAAACAAGCGAAGATTCTAGACTTATTACTCATAAAGTTTGGGAGAAAGTTGAACCTAAACAAATTATTTACTTTCTTAACAATCTATCTCTTGAGAAGATGTTTTCAGCCTTGGTCATGAACAATCGTTCTATTATGGATGCTGATTTTCAGTATTGCAGCAACTGTTCAGTTCATTGCATGATGATTTTCTTAAAATCAGATTTTGAGAGGTTTATTTCAGTTTTCATAGGCAGCTGGTACATTCATTCTTCCTCTTCTCAATTTTTTTTCAATAATGGTTTATGGCCTCAAAAGTGGGAAATGATGCTCCATAGTGATTTGGACCAGATTTGGATAGTGTTTAAGTTCCTTTCCAGTGATTTACTCTATACAATTTCTTGCACTAGTGTTTGGGGCAGCGAACCCTTGCTTGTTTGGGTTCAACTATTTGAGACTTTTGAGATTTTAGTGGGAGTTTTCATAAATTTTCTTGCATATATTAGAATTATTCAGAAGAGGCATTATACATCCTTGAGGAGCTTTGATGATGCGGCTGTTATGAACATGCAAAGGGCTGTTTATTCTTTTACAAATAGCTATGATGGAGTTACCTTTGTTGATGAGAATATATTTGAGTTGTTTAGAGTAATCTTCTTTATTCTCAGGATGGTGATTGACATTAACATCGCAGATGTTAATTCCTCAGAGTTTATTGGGCAGGAGATGCTGCTACATTTTGATTCCATTCCTTCCATGTTTTTCAGTTTGAATTTTAGGCATGTTATCTCCTTGAGGTTGCAGGGATGGTTTGTGCAGTTCTGGTGCAGTGATTTCATTTGTGTGATCAGAGTAGAGCAGCATCAGCATGATGGAACCTTTCCGAGATGGACTTGGGACCCCGGGATCCTACATGTTTGGTGGGATCAGTTTGGAGTGTTGTGGCATTGCTTGAGGACAAGCAATTTTGGGAAGGGCGGACTGTAATGTCCCCATTTTGGCCATACGCTCTTCTTTGATTCATCAGTCTATTCCGGAACCCGTAGACTGGAATGAGGTGAAATTAGGGTTTCTTGGCTTGGAGTTTTGTGGCATTTCATGTTATTTACTATTTTTAGTAAATGCTAGTTGTGGCAGTTGCAGTTGTCCATTCTTAGTCCTTCTCAGTTGGAGCAGTTGTTATTATATTGGCTTGGTCTTCAGAGAGCTTTATTTGGTGAAAAATATTTAATTAAAGGCATTATGTTTTAATTCACTGTTGACACCCCCTTGGCCTAAGGAGATAACTTAAGTTGTTTTTAAAGTGGGGCCATGAAGGGTATGCCTTCATAAAGAGCTTTATTAATTTTATTAAGAACTTTATTCCTTGAGCAAAAGTGGACGCCACTTTTATATTATTTGAATAAAGTGAAATTCTTGGAGGCTTTTGGGACGCCACTTGAGAAGTTGATTGGTCTTTGGGAATGGGAAAGGTCTCTTGTGTCTTTTGAGCTGCTTCTCAGGCAATTGAAGAGTTTTGGTGAGCTCTTATTTATTGAAGGCTTTTGCTCCAGCATTTCATCTATGAAAATTATGCTAAAGTTATGCTGTCGAAATGACAATTGACATATTGCTTCGAGGATGTCTACCTCCTAGCCTTTTCATCCAATTTCGTGTTTGCAATATAACACCTAGTTGGTTACATTGCTGCTTCTCAACTTCAGACTAGCAGATTGAGCATCAAAGATTGAAGATTTTGGAGTTTTTTCACAGTTCTGGTTTCCTGGTTTTTACATAGCTGAATCTGATTTTTGTTCATATCTTTTGGAGTGAATTTTTATATGTTCTGGGTATTTTGGCAATCCATCTATTGACTCAAGGCGCCACTTTCCACAAAGTATTGGAAATTAATTCCAAGTGTTTATTTTTATCTTGCAAAATCGATTTCTTGAGGAGGCCGTACCATTTTGATGGGCATTGGGATGCGTGCTAAATAAATGGGAGTCTTTCTGGATGGTTTCTGATTTGCATCTTGGGCGCCCCTCTTCTAGAAAACATCTGCAACTGATTTCACATCATTCGGAGGTAAATTGATCAACTTATGAGCATTTTTATGATTTCACAGTTTGCTGGTTGAATTTCCAGAATTCTGATTTTTATATCAGATTGTTGCAACTTCCAGTTTATGATCATTTACTTCAGTTTTTGAGAGTTATATCATTGTAAAAGTTCATGCTAATATCTAAGGTTCATTCCTTATCAATGTAATTTGTAATTTGCAGAGTTTACCTTGTAAGGTTGAGATTAAGCATTACTAATCCAACCAATCTTTAGTTCTGCAATTACTTTTCTGTTCTATCATTAAATTACCCCTGGATGGTTTACCGCCAGTGTGGACAAACTGTTTTGTAACTCTCTTATACCCACTTCAAAGTGGTGAATCCCCACAGCATTGTGGATGCCCGCCGCAGCGGATGAATTGCTTTAATTTGTAATCTTTTCCCCCCACTGTTTGGTGGTAGCGTGGAATTGTTTCTCATGGCTGGTTATCCGCCTAATAGTTTATAATTTCAATTTCTTAGACTCCGTCATATGTTAGCACCTCGCCCTCAGTGGGATCTTGAGTGCACATTCTTGACGTTGAGTAGTTCTTCCATTCAAGTTCAGTTTCTTCAGTTCAAGTTTAGTATCTTCCATTCAAGTTCAGATTTTTAATTTGGGGCTAACGCTAATCCAATCATCTATTGCTGGTTATCTTGTGTTAATTCTTCAAAAATTTGGTTAGCATATTTCAGCTTCCAGCGGGCTTCCACTAAAATTTTATCAAATTCTGAGTACTTACTATTTTTAGTAAGTGTGCAATTCCGGACAGTCCTTCAACATTCTTGAAGTTTTAACAGTCACACTGCATTCAGAACACATCAAGCTGCTCGCGTGCGAATTTTGAGCTGAAACCGACCACTTACTATTTTTAGTAGTTCAGCTTCCGAAGCAGATTTCAGGGTTTAGATGCGAAGTTTTTCAACGCATGTCTGGAGATTCCTTCTGGGTTTTCAGAGACCTTCGCGACAGTATAACATGCAAAGTGAAACGACAATTTTCAGAGTTCAGCCTTCAGAGGCTATTTTTAGGGTTTGCATGTCGGGGTTTTCTTTGCATGTCGGCATATTCTTTATGGGTTTTTCGAGAGCTTCGCAGTGATATGACATGCAAACGAAGATGGTCACTCATTTGGGAACTTACTATTTTTAGCAGGTACATCTCGGCAGCCACCTCCCAGCACTCCATAATCACGAGCTGATCACAATACAGCAGAAACGAGAACAAACGGAGATCATTTGATATGCATGCAGAACAAATTAGGGTTTCCAACTTCGGGGCCTAAAAAGAGGGGTAAAAAGTCAGAATTTTTGAAAACCGGTGTAAACCACCGCAATCAACATCCTTCAAGCTATCTGCTAGTAAAATTTGAACTCAAACAGAGCACTTACTATTTATAGTAAGTCATTTTGGAAACAGGCTAAAAATAGCAAATCAGCAGCATGCGCCGATGTCGACGGGCAGGTCACGTGGTGAGGAGCGAATCATTCGAATTTCAAATCAAACGGAGTTGTGGAGATATCAGAAGCAAGCAGTCTCTATAAATAGCAAACCACCTTCAGAAATGGGCTAAAAATAGCAGGCCAACCCGAGATGGCAGTGTCAACAGGTTGATGAAGTCGTGAAGATCCAGCATTCAAAATTCCAAATCATTCCGAGCTTCAAAGATGCAAGAATTGGAGGACTTACTATAAATAGCAGGCATGGAGAAGGTAGCAGAGGTTAGGAAAAACAGCTAAGGCATGAATTTCATCCTGCAGCACCCAGGAAATGCGCCCAACTTGCCTTGAGGTGTCTAAAAATTCTCTAAGTCACGAGTTCATCCTCCTGCCATCTCCAAATGCGCCCAAGATGGTGGAGTAGAAGCATAAAAAAATTCTAAGGCAAGCTTCATCCTCCTGCCTAGCTAAAATGCGCCCAAGGAAGAGCTGGTGAAAGTTAGAAATTTTCTAAGTATGAAATATCCACCTCACATGGCAAAATGCACCCACTTCTCAAGAAAGTCAAGGAAGTCAACAAGTTTCATCCACCTCCTATGTTGAAATGCACCCTCAAGGTAATGCCAAACATGAAAATTTTCTAAGTATAAAACTTCGTCCTCCTCCTAGGCTCAAATGCGCCCATGCAACAAGAAAGTCAAGGAAAGTCAAAGATGTTAATCCTCCTGCCTATCCAAAATGCGCCCACCTTGAGAGTTTGCATGCTAAAAAATATTCTAAGTACAAGTTTCATCCACCCCCTATGTTGAAATGCGCCCACATGCAAGCAAGATGCTAAAAAATTTCTAAGGCAAGAAACTCGTCCTCCACCCTAGGCTAAATGCGCCCATCCTTCTCAAGAGCTGAAATGCGCCATGTTTACAAAAGAGGTTAACAAGTCAAAGGAGTTTCATCCTTCATCACATGCAATATGCGCCCAAGTGAGGCCATGTAGAGACAAAAAGAGGAAGCCCAAAGGTCACATGTTGGGCGTTGTAAATGCTTCATCCTTCATGACACCAAATATGCACCCATCTTCTAGCAAGCTGAAATGCACCCAAGGTTAGAAAGTCAAAAGGTCAAAATCTTTATCCTCCACCTCATGCAATATGCGCCCAGGTGTGGATGAAGACAAGTGAGGTGCTAGGCGTGTTGAATATTCCCCTCAAAGTGTGATGTGCGCCTAAAGAGTATAGGTTGGTGAGTAATATGTTAGGCATTGAGAATGTTCTCCATGACAAGGAAAATGCGCCCAAAGTAATTCAAGTGTGAAGTAAAGTACAAGGCGTTGGAATTTTTTTTAATGAAAGTTTCCTCCATGGTATGATATGCGCCCAAGGTAATGGAAATAATTTTTCTAAGTGAGTTGATGAAATGAAATTTTCCTCATAGGCAAGGTGAATGAAGTTGAATAAAAATGTTCTAAGGCAAACTTTTCAAGATGCTAAGTGATTCAAAAATTTTCTAAGGCGCAATATTTTCTTCCTTTAGAAAATACGCCTAGACCTTAAAGGTGGTGAATTTCTTCTTGAAGCACGAATAAATTTTCCGGTTAAGGAGTCCGATGATGCCAGCTGCATAGGGTCAACAAAAATATTTTCAAGTCAGAGCAACAAGAAATGTTCACAGATGTGAAGAACAAGATTAAATTTGTTTTAAAAATTATTTTTCCAAGGTTCAAAATTCAAGAAAATTAAATGAACCTGTTCGTTGTGTACCCATGAATTCGACACATTCTGAAGAAAATTTTCTTCTGGGTACTGGACGTTTGCGATCAGGAATGGATTTCGAAGTCTTCCACAGTTTGTTGGCGCCTTCAGCATGAAGAATTTGATCGGTGCTCAAATTTTGAATTTTCCTAAGGGAAATTTTAAAATTTTCTAAGGCAAATGTGAAGAAAATGTGTTTTCAAGATAAAATCCTCTAGACAATGAATTTGAAAGGAACTGCCTCGGAATTTGCTCAAATTCTTCGTGAAGATAATCTTCTTGAGCTAGAGATGAATGAAATCAAAATTGTCAATGCTTCAGCTGGTGGAATAAATTTCTTGAAGAAGATGCAGTTGAAGTTAACACCTTCAAAAGATGATCTTAAAGTGCATCTCTAAAATGCGCCCTCAGGAAGTCAAAATTTGGCTAAGGCATAGTGACGATGAACTCTTGGAAGTTAAAGCGTGAAAATCTGGTAAGTAAGTTGAATTTATATTATGAAGTGTTCTAATGCTCTTCTCCTTGCTTGTTTTGCAGGAGAAACGTTGAGACCAGGCGGTGATGACTTAAGTGATCCAAGATGACATTCCAACCACGAAGGAAGAGAAAAGTTGCAAGAAAAACCATGAAGGAAGAGAAAAGTTGCAAGAAAATGGCTAAGTGTTGAGACTTAGTGACAAAGAAGAAATGTTTTCAAAACTCAAGATGGAAAAGAATGGAAGCTCGGGCGAAGTTAAAGAACGACGTCAAGGAGAAGATCGAGAACAGTGTGAACGCGTCTACAAACGGGAATCTTCTAGAAGATGGTGGCCATTAATTGCTCATTTATATTTCCACTCTCTATTATGGCGGTTTTTAGGGCGAATCTTGTTTAGGGCTGAGGTGGCACAATCTGGGCCATTTAGCCAATTGTAATCTGAGCCGTCCATTGGACTTGGCCATCTATAAAAGGGGGAGTCCCCCTCATTTGTAATTCAATAGAGGTAGAGCTTAGAGATCGAACTAGAGAGTAGAGCAGAGGCACTTTAGTTGTAATATCTTAGCATAGTGTAGTTTGAAGAAGAAGGAAAGTTTTCCTTTGAAAACTTTGTAAGAGATTGTTGCAAAAAACTATTGTAATAAAAGATCTTTCATTGAATGGTGAATTCATCTTTGTTATAAGTAGCTAGCAAGATTTCTTCATCCCTTTAACTTCAAGTAGCATAAAGTAGTGTAGTTTTCAGTTCATGCAAGTAGTTTACTTTGGATTTGTGGTGTTTGATTGACGTAGCTTCTCTTTATCCATACCATTAGCAACTCGCGGACGGTGAGTTTGCCTTGCGTGGTCAACTGGACATCATTTCAAACTTAACTTCAATTGTGATTCGTATGCTTGTATGCATCGTTGTGATGGTACATGAATGTTGAATTATAATTTGAATATTCTTCGTTACTCCCCTGAAGATTGCACCGATTTTGCTGAAGCTGTCCGATGCGAGGCTAGGTGAAATCCGATTGAAGTCTACTGAAGTCGAGCTCCACATATCTTGCATCTAGAATAGAACGTAAACTTCTTAGGCCCTACACTCATTTAATTTCAGTCCATTTCTGGTTAGGATTAGGAAACTTGTGCTTACTTGCCAAATCATTTTAATTACACGAAAGCCCTTAGTCCGCTGTCTACTGTCAACTGTCAAACAATTGTGTAAGTCCCCTTGAAATACCAGCAATATCACATCAAGCCAACTGAGACTATTCACACTCAAGGAACCTTGGAGTTAAATGTATGATCTATCTCGCAATCTTAGCATGTAGGAAACTTTGTTCAAGAGAGGATAGGGTAGCCGTTGGCAACTTTATTCTGTGTTGGTGTAGTCGCAAAAACCACGTCAACAAGTCCCTCAATTTTCACACTTCTGAAGCTCGGATCAATTTGAAATTTTGAACACAGGATCTTCACGGCTCCGTCAACCTGTTGACATTGTTATTCTGAGCTGGCCAGCTAAAAATAGCATATTTCTAAAGGTGGTTTGCTATTTATAGTAACTACCTGCTTCTGATACCTCCACAACTCCGTTTGATTTGAAATTCGAATGATGCGCTCCTCACCACGTGACCTACCTGCTGACATCGGCGCCTGATGCTAACTTTCTATTTTTAGCCAGCTTCTGAAATGACTTACTATAAATAGTAAGTGCTCCATTTGCCTTCAAATTTTACCAACAAATAGCTTGAAAGATACGGATCGCGGTGGTATACACCGGTTTTCGAAAATTCTGAATTTTTACGCCTCTTCTTGGGTCCCGAAGCTGGAAACCCTAATTGGTCTTGCATGCATATCAAATGACCTCTGTTCATTCTCGTTTCTGTTGCATTGCGATCAGTTTGTGATTCTAAAGTGTTAGGAGGCAGTTGTCGGAATGAATCTACTAAAAATAGCAAGTTGCTGAAGAAGTGATTATCTCCATTTGCATGTCACATCACTGCGAAGCTCTCGAAAAACCCATAAAGAATCATCCGACATGCAAAGAAAACCCTTACCTGCAAACCCTAAAAATAGCCTCGAAAGGCTGAACTCTGAAAGTTGTTATCTCACTTTGCATGTTACACCACTGCGAAGGTCTCTGAAAACCCAGAAGGAATCTCTAGACATGCATTGAAAAACTTTGCATATAGGCCCTAAAATTTGCTCTGAAAGCTGAACTGCTAAAAATAGTAAGTTGTCTGTTTCAGCTCAAATCTTGCCACTAAGTAGCTTGACATGTTCTAGATGCAGTGTGACTGTTAAAAATTTAAAAATGCTGAAGGAACGCCTGGAATTACACACTTACTAAAAATAGTAAGTGACCGGAATCTGATGAAACTTAAGTGGAAAACTGTTGGAAGCATACTGACATCAATGTTAATGTCAATTTTCAATTTATCCACTTCATTCGACCTCAAATTGGCAAGGAAGTCCAAAACCCTAATTTTAGACTCAGCCAAATTTCACATGTTTAAGCTAGCAGACGGGAACATCCCCAGAAGTCAGACATCAGAAAAGAGACAGATAGAGAGAGAGAGAGACAAAAACCAAAGCCAAAAGACCAGAATGGAGCAAAAATTAGGGGTCCCCATCTTGAATGGGGCGATGTGTGAAAAGGTCACAACATCTGGCATCCCCACGGGAAAGTGTTGAAAACCACTTTAAGAATTGAACCTTGATTAATCTTCCTCACACCATCATATAGAAAGGACACTTACTCAGAAGGGGAGAAAAATTTGATATTGGATCATAACACTTTTATCCAAGACCCTGTGAGTGTGTGCATTCGTTCCATCTCTAAACCATCTTGACTTCCGAAATCAGCCGTAGCAAGTTATATAAATATCTTAACTTCAAAAGCATCCTGGACATTGCCTCGCTACCAGTCAGGCGTCCATAGCCCCGATGAGGTTGTCGCTACAATTTTCACGAATATTGCTCCACTGCCGATCAGGCGTCAGCCCTGGTGGAGTTACTCGCTTATTCCCAAAACCAATATTTCATAATATCTCTTTCATTTTTCATTTTCTCATTTCTTTCTTGTTTTTTAGATATTTCTTTTAAGCACATTTTCTTTTCTTTTGATTCTCCGTCAATTCCACAATTGGCAGGCAGGCAATGAAGCCTCCAATGGGTTTGAGAATTGTAGTGGCGCTGAAGCAAGACGTAAGATTTTCACCTGCCAAGACCTCTCCCAAGAAACCATAATGACTTAGAGTGAAGATAGGTAAGGTAATGCAAGGTCTCTAGACTCATGTGTTAAGACACAATAATGGGTTAACCTCCCGAGACGAGTTTGATTCTAAACTAGATGATGACAAGAGGAAAACAACCTTGGCTCTCTTCAAAATTTGCAAATTCACTAGAAAGAAACCATATTGTGAAAGTTAAACCATCATCACCCCCTTTGCAACGGGGAAACCCTAAAATCCTTGCCCATTCCAAACCAAAACCACCTGAGCGGACAACTCAGGGGAGAACGCCAAACCAAAAACCCAGAGGGCAACAAACCAAAACCAAAACCGAACAAAACGAAAAGAAAACGAGAAAGAAAACCTAATCTAATATGTTACAAAATAGGTTCCAAGAGGGAACCTAAGACTGGAAATAATGCCTGAGGAATTGCCCATCGACTGGCAATGGGATATCCCCTCCTGTTCGTGTTCGTAGCTTAAATGCACTATCTCCCAGGATCTCAGAAGCTTGACAAGGGTCCAACCAAGATTTTTCGATCCGTCTGTTCATAACTCCTTGATGCTTGGCCAAATTTTCCAAAGCTTCATCTCTTTTCTCCTCCAAGTGCATCAGCTGGGAATACCTAGTTTGAACCCAATCTTCTTTCTTATGGACTTCTCCACATTCTTCCTCTAAAGTGGCTTCTTGAATCATCTTTGTGACTTGCTCCAAGGAAGTCTTACTCATGTCACCTGTACTTTCTGAGTGGAAAGCCTCGTGAATTCTACATGAATGGGGTAAAGACAAGTCTTCGAAGGAGGCATTTTCTGTCTCTTGCTTTACACCTTTGAACATAGAATCTTTGAACATCCCCTCATTCTCATTCCTACTTGAATCATTTTCAATCAACACTTCGGTGGAGGCAGGCGTATCCTCTAAAAGCTTTTCCTCATTCGAGCTCTGCAACATGAGGACTTCTTTCTTAACGGGCTTGTATGAACCCAAATCAATTTCTATGAACAAAATATCACTATTTTCACCACATTCTGTGATCATTAATTTGAGTCGCGGCATGCTTTCAATTTTTATCTGATTTGGAACTCCTCTCAAAGGCAACCACATGTGGGAGAAGTCAGTTGCGATGTATCCGTTCAATTTTCTGGCCCAATCTCTACTCAATAGCATGCCATAACCACCAGGTATATCCACAACTGATTTGTCGATGCGACTCTGAATTCTAGGATCTGCCGCTAGCTGCATATGGATATTACTTAACTCTCCTACAACTGGGACTTCAGTCTTATCCAGCTGAGTCACCTTCTTGTTGGTCTGGAGCGGAATTATACCTAATGCTTGACATACCTTCAAAGGCATGACATTACTTGATGCACCGGAATCGATCAAACAGTTATGCAATAACTTCCCAAAAATTCTGACTGAAACAAGGAATGGGGTTGGCTCATCCTTTCCCTGATAAAATAATACTGGCTTTTTCCTTTCATTTGCTGAGGCATTCTTACTTTCATCTTTTCTACTTGATTGAAATTGATTGTCTCGAACAACCTCTTTTGGATTCATTTTCTGTTCTGTGAGAACATTAGGTTGGGATTTCTCCTTAATCCCTGCCTCTGGCTTCTTAGAAGTGTTTGAAGAACCTTGTACCATACCTATGAAATTTTGAGGTTGCTGCGGAGCCTCCCAAGTGTCAAATGGTGCGTGAGGCTCCTCTTCTACCAGATTTGTGTTCTGTGCAGGACGAGATTGTGTGATGACAGTAGGATTTCTTGGTGTACTAGTTGCATCTTGGGATGTATTCCTCACAATGGGCGTTTCATGCAAACTTCCTAGAATTGTATCTCTGACCTCTGAAATCTTCATTAGCTCATGTAAGGGGAGACTAACCTTCATCCTTTTGAATTCTTCTAGCACATAAGAGCCAAGTCTTTTCACATCCTCTCTAGGAAGACTCTCCTTTGGTTTTTGCCCAGCTTGATGAACTGGCTGCTGAATAACTTGTTGTCCTCCTCCGCCTTGCGTTGCATTCTGCCGCGTGTACTCTGGAGAATCTCTTGGTAAACTTGGGTTATTGCTTGCGTTGGGGTGCAGCGGAGTTGTAAAAATATTTGGAGGTACCGATGACGTCAAAGGTTCACGTTGTTGGTGGTAATTTCTCTGATATACTTTGGGAGCTTCACCTCTAGTAGTTTGAAAAGCTTGTACCTCCCTTCTTCCTTCTACCAAGACGCTGTTGTTGAGAGGCGGAAAAACATAACCATCTTTATGAAGATACTCTTCTGGTGATGCATATGTGGCATGAACTTCTGACGGTATTTGAAACTCTGGCATCCCCACGGGACCGTTTGTTGAAGCTGATGGAAATTGGTGATTAACTGGTGGGGGCGTGTAACTCTAAAACTCAGGTGGGAAATTACAATCTTCTATTATCAATGCCTGATCATATCTAGGTGCTGGGACTAATTCATATCCTGTAACTGGAGGGTTTTTTGCGGCCTCTGTATTTCTTGCTTCACTCTTGAGAATACCAGCCACAGTTTGGAATCCATGGCACTGAAGCTCAAAGTGCTGGTTCGTGTTATGCAATCTACACCATCCCAATGAGGCAGTTTCGGCCATATAAACTCTATCTGCGGGACGATTTTCAGGAGGTGGTGGGTTATCTAGTGGCAATGGAACGCCTCCATTATTGGGCCCTGTTTTCCAAGACCTCTTATGAAATCCTTGATTGTTATTTCTATACCCATGACTTTTTTCATGATTGTATCCTTGGTGGGTATCTTGGTGATGCGGAGGATTATTTTGATATCCTCAGTTAGCACCTTGGTGTGCCTGATAATTTCGTGGCATAGTTTGCGTCTGATTATTTTGATTTTTGAGGTGAGTCACCTCAGCTGACAGCCTCTTCACTTGTTCTATTAGATCTTTTATTTCATCTTTCTCTTCTTGAGTTTTCACGAGCGGCACTGTATTCTGGAGATAGACAAGCTGTGTAGCTGGAGTCTGGGACAAGGGTATCCCAGGGTGGAGAACTAACTGGTCAGATGGTGGTGTAACATGATAAGCCAGTTGCGGAACTGGATTTAATGATGGAGCTTACTGGTTCCGCGTTGAGCCAAGTGTTGGCACTTGATTGTTTACTGTGACTAGGCTAGTATATAGTGAGGGTCCAGTTGTATTCTGTCCTAAACCTTAACTTACTTCAATAGCTTTAGCATAAGCTTGATTCATGTTTGTCGGGGTGGGGTGAGATTTCACGAACATTGCAGTCAAAGGATCAAGTGCTGGATAGTAGCTTTCTCGAGCATCAGCAACAACATAGGAAGTACGTAGCCTTGTGAGAGCCTTCTGAAATCTATTGTTGAATGCGTGGATTGGCTCTTTGTCTTGCCTTCTCACTTCTGTAAATTGGCGAAAAAGTTCAATAGGAGTAATAGGTATACCGAACTTTCTGACGAAGGCCTCCTTCATCTGTTCCCATGTCCTTATCGATCCAATTGGCAAATGAATAAACCAGTGATGAGCTTCTTCTCCCAAAGAGTAAGGAAAGAGTCTGCAAACCACATCTGCATATGCGATCTGTCTATTGCGTAGGCGATCTTCAAACATCTTGACGTGGTCCTCAGCAGTACAGTTAACATCACGGACTTGAAACTTAGTGCAGAAATGTTCAGGATTCTTTGGCATGTCATGGTAATCGGCAAACTCAAGCGGAGACGGATTAGTAACCAACCAAGTAGCACCATTTGGAACGGGTTGACCCCCTGGTTGACCTCCTGGTTGAGCCATTGCTTGAATTGGTTGTCACCTTTGATATACAATAACTGGGGATGCTTGTTGTTGAGGTGTAGTAGCCTCAACTGTTTGTTGTTGCTGAACAAATACTAGTGAAGTGACTTGGATTGTTCTTGGTTGAGCAAACCTTGAAACGCTTGGTGGAGTTCTGAACAAACTTGAAATTTCTTCTCCACCTTCTTCACTTGACTGAACTTCTTTGCTTGACTCGGCTCCTTCACTTGACGAGGCCTCTTCAATTGAATGATTTTGTTTCTTCTTTCTTGCCGGAGTAGGCAGCTCTAACTCCACAAAATCTTTATATGAACTGGGCGTAGACCTCAAGATTCTCTTCAACTTGTCTGGCAAAAATGAGCTCATACGATCCAGGTTGTAGCTGCTTCTTCTATTGGCTGTGCGCGGGATTGTTCAATCCTAAGAGAACACCATCTTGATGCATGATAATTTTCTCCAATGGAACTTTTGTACTTCAAACCCTTTCTTCTTCAACACAACCGAATGTTGTAGCTGTTAGGGCCCTCCTTCTAGCGCCAATTCTGTTGATGTGCTAGGAGGAGAGAAGAGCATAAAATGAATGATGACCGGAGCAATTTGTTCTTTCCTCGTTTAGCCCTCCTAGTGCCAATTCTGTTGACGTGATTTTTGCAACCACACCAACACAGAATAAAGTCGCCAACGACTACTCTATCCTCTCTTGAACAAAGTTTCCTGCATGCTAAGATTGCGAGATAGGTCATACATTTAACTCCAAGGTTCCTTCAGTGCGAATAGTCTCAGTTGGCTTGATGTGATTTTGCTGGTATTTCAAGGGGACTTACACAATTTTTCGACAGTTGACAGTAGACAGCGGACTAAGGGCTTTCGTGTAATTCAAATAATTTGGAAAGTGAGCACAAATTTCCTAATCCTAACCAGAAATGAACTGAAATTAAATGAGTGTAGGGCCTAAGAAATTTATATTCTATCTAAATGCAAGATGTGTGGAGTTCGACTTTAGCAGACTTCAACCGGATTTTACCTAGCCTCGCATCAGACAGCTTCAGCAAAATTGGTGCAATCTTCAAAGGAGTAACGAAGAATATTCAGATTATAATTCAACATACATGTACCATCACAACGATGCATACAAGCATATGAACCACAATCGAAGTTGAGTTTGAAATGATTTCCAGTTGACCACACAAGGAAAACTCATCATTAGCAAGTTGCTAGTGGTATGGATAAAGAGAAGCTAATGCGATCAAACACCACAAATCCACAGTTACTAAATACTTGCATGAAATGAAATCTACTTTACTTTAAGTTAGTTCAAGTTGCTACCTGAATTGGAAGGACGAAGAAGCCTCGACAATTACTCATAACAAAGAAGAAATCACCATCAATGAAAATTCTTTTATTATGAAAGCATTCACGACAACTTCTTACAAAGTATTCAAAGGGAAGACTTTCCTTCCTTTTCAATTTAAACTATACTATCAAACTACTCTACTTTCTACTCTATCAATTTCTCTCTACTCCTCTGCTATCCTAACTCTGATCTAATTCTAATGAGATACAAATGAGGGGGACTCCCCCTTTTATAGTTGGCCCAGTCCAACGGACGGCTCAGATTACAATCGGTTGGAGGGCCCAGATCGTGCCACCTCAACCCTAAACAAGATTCACCCTAAAAACCGCCACCAAGAGGGGTGGGGTAATAAATGAGCCATTAATGTTCATCATCCTTCTAGAAGATTCCAGCTTTGAAATGCATTCACACTGCTCTTGATCTTCTTCTTGACGTTGTTCTTCAACTTCTTCTTTGTCACTTGAGTTATACTAAGTCTCAACACTTAGCCATTTTTCGCAACTTTTCTTCCTTCGAGGTTGAAATGTCATCTTGGATTATTTTCTTCATCACTTAAGTCATCACCGCTTGGTCCCGACGTTCCTCCTGCAAAACAAGCAAGGAGAAGAGTATTAGAACATTTCATAATATAAACTCAACTTACTTACCAGGATTTCGATGTTTTGATTTTTGAGGGTCCATCTCTAGCCAACTTTTGCCTTCTTCACGATTCTTCATGCCTTAGCCAAATTTCCAACCCATCTTGTATTTTGCCTGGCGCACTTCACTCTGACATTTCATCCAACTCAGACTCGAGAAAAAATGCTTTCATCAGGAACTTGATCAAAAATTATCTAGGCGCCCAACTTCAAATTCATCTACCAAGGCGACATATTTCAACATCCCTTTCCTTGCCTAAGAAAATTTTTCAAACTTTTACTTAGGAAATTTATCAACCTGGTGCCCATTTAAAATCTTTACCTCAGAACCTTTGGCAAGCTGTGGAAGACCTTAAAATCTATTCCTCATCGATAATCTTCAATACCCAGAAGAAAGTTTTCTTCAGAATTTGTCGAACTCATGGGTATACAACGAACGGGTTCATTTAAAATTTAAAATTTTGAACCTTGGAAAAATAATTCCTCATGAAATTTAATCCCGTTCTTCATCTCGGTGAACATCTCATGTTGCTCTGACTTGAAAATTCTTTATCAACCTCGCGAAGCAGGCACTTTCTAACTTCATCTCCGACAAATTCATTTGTGTCCAGGAAGTTTCATCACTTCACCAGACTTAGGCGTTTTTCCTCTAGAGAGGTGGAATTTTGATAACACTTAGAAAAATATTTAAAATCACTTAGCACTTCGAATTTTCCTTAGAAATTTTTTATTCACCTTCAATCACTCTGCCTGTGGTGAGGAAAATTTTATCAACTCATTTATCACAATTTTCTTTCAAGTGCCTGGAGTGCATCTTGTATGTCATGAAGAATATATTTTTCAATTTCAATGCCTGGCATATTTCCCATCTCTTGGCATTATGAACCTTGGGTGCAATTTGCATAGTGTAAAGGATAAGCCTCCAACGCCTAACAATATTCACCATTAAATTTCCAACGCCTAGGCAATTATCATCTTACTTATCAATATTCTCCGTTTTAAATTCCACCACCTTGTATTTTACTTCACACTTCTATTACTTTGGGCGCATTTTCCCTGTCATGGAGAACATTCCCAATGCCTAACATATTACTCTCCAACCTATACACTTTAGGCGCATATCACACTTGGAGGGGAATATTCAACACGCCTAGCATACCTCACTTTCCACTCACCACCTTACACACTTGGGCGCATATGACAAGAGGAGAAGAATAAAGCCTTTCAACATGACTCTTGAGCTTCTTCGTTTTTGTCTTTACTTGCCTTTGCTTGGGTGCATATAGCATGTAGAGGAGAATAACATTTCTAACACCCCCCTCCTTTGACTTGTTGACCGCCTTTTAAGATGGGTGCATATTGCCATGTGAGGTGGATGAAAGTCCTTTTCCAACACCCCTTTGACCATCTTCTAAACTTGGGCGCATTCTCCATGGTGAAGTGGCTGAAGCTTAATACTTAAAAACTTTTTGTGTGCTTGACTTGGAGTGGGCGCATTTTGATGGGTGAGGAGTATGAAACATCATTGACCTTTTGACTTTCTCCTTGCTAGACATGATTTGAGCGCATTTGACAGGGAGAGGGAAATAAAGCTATGCCTTAGAATTTTTATTTTTTTAAACTTTCTCCTTGAGGGTTGGCGCATATAGCATGTGCTGGAGGATAAACTTCATGCTTAGAAATTATTTTGCATGCCATTACCTTGAGCTGGGTGCATTTTTCTAGTGGAGGAGGATAAAGATCAACACTTAGAAAATTTTCTTATCATCTTTATCAACTTGGGCGCATTTGGCCATGGGTGAATGACGAACTTGAAACTTAGAAAATTTTCATGTTTGGTATTACCTTGAGGGCGCGTTTAGACAAGGCAAGAGGATGAAGTTCCTTAGACTTAGAATTTTCTCCACACCTACTTTTGCCTGCTTATCCATGCCCTGCTATATATAGTAAGTCCCTCAATTTTCACACTTCTGAAGCTCAGATCGATTTGAAATTTTAAACACAGGATCTTCATGGCTCCGTCAACCTGTTGACATTGTTATTTTGAGTTGGCCAGCTAAAAATAGCATATTTTTGAAGGTGGTTTGCTATTTATAGTAACTGCCTGCTTCTGATACCTCCACAACTCCGTTTGATTTGAAATTCAAATGATGCGCTCCTCACCATGTGACCTGCCTGCTGACATTGGCGCCTGATGCTAACTTTCTATTTTTAGCCAGTTTCTGAAATGACTTACTGGAAATAGTAAGTGCTCCATTTGCCTTCAAATTTTACCAGTAGATAGCTTGAAAGATGTTGATTGCGGTGGTATACACCGGTTTTCGAAAATTCTGACTTTTTATGCCTCGTTTTGGGTCTCGAACCTGGAAACCCTAATTGGTCTTGCATGTGTATCAAATGACCTTCGTTTGTTCTCGTTTCTGTTGCATTGCGATCAGTTTGTGATTCTGAAGTGCTAGGAGGCAGCTGTCGGAATGCATCTGCTAAAAATAGCAAGTTGCTAAAGAAGTGATTATCTCCGTTTGCATGTCACATCACTGTGAAGCTCTCGAAAAACCCATAAAGAATCATCCGACATGCAAAGAAAACCCTGACATGCAAACCCTAAAAATAGCCTCGAAAGGCTGAACTCTGAAAGTTGTTATCTCACTTTGCATGTTACACCACTGCGAAGGTCTATGAAAACCTAGAAGGAATCTCTAGACATGCGTTGAAAAACTTTTCATATAGGCCCTGAAATTTGCTCTAGAAGCTGAACTGCTAAAAATAGTAAGTTGTCTGTTTCTCCAATTGTCACAATACCAATGGTGAGTTCAAATGTGACAATAACTTTAGAGGTGGCAATGGCGACTGAATTGACAGTAAATCCAGAAGTTCACACTTCTTTTCTTCCTCCTTGGCTAATATCTCAAGTGTCGAAGCACAAGAAGCAAATGATTTCTCCAGAGGAGCTCAACCTTGAAGAGATAGTTCTTCCAAAGGCCAAAGGGAAGAAGGCAAAAGTATACTCGAGGCTGAATGTTGATAAGTCTGGCCACAAGTATGCTGAAATTGGCATACCACCGAATCAAGAAGGTGATGTCAATAATCAAGAAAAAGCAAAGTGGCGCGCAATGTCTTGAATATGGAGGGACTACAACAGTAACAAAGGGTATCACAGCTTGAGCAAGGTGTACCAGCGAAAGTGGCAAAAGCACAGAGCGCAAGTCACTTTGTGATATCTTTTCCCAGGAGCGCAGATCAGACATAGTGAAAAATGCTGTTGTAAAGTGCTTGAAACAGGTAAATGCATGCAATTGGTGGATTGGATTCCCTGAAATTTGTAGAGGGATCATAAATTCCCTTGAAAGTGGTTGGTTATCAAGTAGAGGAAAGTCGTAGAGAGCAATTGATTCATTGAAACGATTTTGGTTTGAACCAATGTTTTTTTTGCACTCCTATGTTTACCCGTGCATATGAGAAACAGAATTTATAAATTCAGTGTGTAGTTACTGAATCATCATAAGAGTTGTGTTGAATAGATAGTTTTAGTATCTTTCTTTGTATAAACAAATTGCTTTGAGTAGATTTAGTGTGGATTAGAGTGTAAGCGATTGTAAGAGAAAGGGAAACATCGTCAGGGAGAGGACATGGTTAACAATGGATCTATTTTATCATCTACCTTGAGTCGGTGTATGACAATTATCTAAGTCGTAACTTGGTCATAAATAATTCAATTTAATTAATCAATCACCTAGGCCAATGTAAAAATGTATATATATATATATATAAATACATATATGCATCTTTTATAATTTAAAAAGAAGTACGAATTTGAATGATAAATGATATAAATAAACAATGGAAACTCATGTTTTAATATTTAAATGACATTGTAAATATTAAAGTCGGCATAAAATTTGAAGGAAACCTCTTTGGTGTCGGGGGTCTTTGAGGCGGGTTTCTGGAACCTCATCTTCCAGGTGGAGAAACGCCCAAGACTGGGCAGATGAAAGGATTCTTGGAGCGGTTTTGGAAATCCGACCTTCATTTTCAATCTTTTCCTTTTTCGTCATAAGGGGGATTCTCTTGCATTGCCGGGGGAAGTAGTATGGAGTTGTTTATCAAATCTCCCGACCATATTCTTAATTCTTTTTCACTTTTAACAATCACAGTCTCCATGATCGGAATCTGGGACTAGAACTGGTTCCGTCTTAGCTCTCTGATTTACTCGCGTTAACCTTGAGCCATTGCCTCGAACGTGGTTAGAGGAAGTGTTGTACGCAGCAAGGAATACAGACGCTTCAAATCCAATTCTCTCTCTTAGCGTAATTGCCATCCAAGTCGCGTCAGCTGGAACGGTGAGGAGCTAGCGGGCTTTTCAGAGAATTAACAATTATTGGAAATCGTTCTTTTCTTTCAGGCATGTAAAGCAAAACCCTATGTGTCTAAATGTTCTCTTCACTACGTTTGTGGAAATACAAGGAAAATAAGTTCTGAAAAAGAAATGAGATTTCAAATTCTTGATCAGATAGATTTTAGCTTAGGAATCCGCTTTGGTTGTAATCTTTCCTTAATGGAACGCAATGTTGAATCATTCTTGTTGTTAACTTGTCTGGGACCATCATTTAGCACCAGTCCTATTTATTTTATTTTGATTCTCTGGCCCGAGACAAGGCTTGACCCTTTTCATTGTTTAAAATTGTACTTGGTCGATCTTTGAGGAGCAATTCCAAATCTTTCTTATTTGGTGACCTGCATATCCGTTCCTTGAACCCAAATCTAGAATTGCCTTGCATTCGGGTAACCTCTGTTCACTGTTTAATAATCTGGAATTGAGTAGGGTGAACATCTTGGAAATGTTAGTAAAATTTTTCTGTCTTGAAGCTGTGAACTTTGTTTAATCAATATTGACTCTTGGTCGTGATCTGAGTTCTCTTTTCTGTGAAGATTGTTGGTCTGAGAGCACACATCCTCTAACCTGATATCCAAGCATAGCGTGGGAGATGGGTATCATCTTTAGATGTTGCGCTGCTAATGGTTAGCATAATATCTCCAACCTATGTCCTGGCAATTCATATATATCAATAGATGTATCTTGTACCACGCATTATAAGCACAGGTCTTTCATCCTTTCTTCAAAATCTTATACGGTATTGGTCTTTGTTGTTAACTTCTGAGAAATTCCTAGAAAGGAAACCGAATTACCCTGCCATCTAATTAGTAAGTAGTCCAAAACATTTTTGAAGTTTTCTTGAGCACTGTTTCACTTTGTCTTAAATGAGTTCACGCTTTTCATAAATGCTGAATTGGTTCAGGTATACCTCTCCTCTAATCCGAGATCCTTAACTAGTTTGTAATTGGTTAAGAACTGGAAGGACATTATATTGAATCAGCTAAATTTTGTCTCTCTCTATACACATAACTTAACCAGGAGGTTAACCATAAAATTAAGAAAAGATTGGGAACCAAATCTGGACTGAGGTCAGTCTTAAACGAATTCAGATAAGTAATCCTTCCACTCTGTTTTGGAAATCAGAGTTGGCACGGGTCTCTCTCATACAGATTTTGATAAATCTGGAGAATTCCTTACGGGTGCCAAGACTTTGACTTCTTCACTTGTCATGCTTCTGGCTAACAGATCATTTATTTTCATTTGCAAAAGTTAACTAGACCTTGTAGTATAAACTTGGGTCCAAAATTCAAAGTTGAATAAAGACCACTTAATGGAATACGTCGTTGGTCATAGGTGCTCAATGAAACATTCTTTGTTTAGAGAAGGTAGTTAATCTCAAAAGGAAGTGAAAGACGTTGAGCTGAATCTCTCTCTCCATGAATAGATGCTTAATGGTATCAGCTCCCTAATCTAAGAAATGTACAATAACCGAATCAGTTGATGCAAAATTATTAAATTGTTCTAAGAGTTATCATACCGAGCAAGGATGCGTGCTGACGGCACAGTGATGCCACAAATAATTAATTAAAAATCCTTGGCCAAGGTAGATGCCCGTTTGGCAATGTCAGCTTCCATGGCCAGATATACTCTGATCAGGATGATTCTTCTGATAGGAGGTACCTATAGAGGAAGGATCGATCAGTAGTATAGGTTCGTGGACATCAGGCTCAGAGGCATGATGATAAATTGATCCATGTTGATTACCCTCGTGAAGGGCGGGTTCTTCAGTTGAAGAAACTCGGGAGACCAGTAGGTCTTGGTTGGGCGGTAAAGCCCCTGATGATAATTCTCTTTCTCTCGATAAAGATTTCCAAGTATGATAGTATGGAGATGATGTCAAATGGAATTCTTCCTCTCTCATAAATCCAGGTACATGCAATGGTAATTGAACTTCTATTTCATCTATGCCATGAATGCTATTCTTTATGTTAATGAACATAGTAAGATTCTCAGATACTTAGGGAGATAGTTACTTGAATTTATTTAGCTATTATATTGTTTCATAGCTGTAGTAATTATTCGTTATCTTCTGGGAGCAAAGAAAAGTAATTATTATTCTTCTGCAATTTCTTGTTAGATGGATATAGTTAATAGTTTCTTTTCAGCTGAAAATGAAATTAAAAGTTAGTTGATGAGGTATATAATGTAACGACATCTGAATTGAATTCTCTTTTCCGTCTTGCTGCAAATGAAACCCTAGTTGGGCAGTTATTCAGTTATTGATCTGTCATGATCAGTTGGCAGAAAACTGTTGAACGATTCATGTGAACTGAAACTGAAACTGAAAAATTAAAAAGATAATTGCATGTTTGAGTTAGTTGAATCAATTGGAAACCCTAGCTTCAAAAACAATTTAGTTGCAGTTCAGCTGAAAGTTAGTTGTCAGTTGGAAATTTTAAACTGTAGTCTGGGAAGGTTGTTACAACCGGCCCCAGAAATATCCCTGATCTTCAAGGAAGCCATCACGAATTTGATTGACAGTTCAGACTTCTCAGAAGTTTCGCTGAACATCATTTGTGATACAAGGCTCACATTGGACAACCTGAAGACGCATCTTGACAGGTGCAAAAAGGTTCACTCATCTGCCATGAGATCGATCACGAGAATTCACACCATTGTGGATTACACCGCTGGTCCAGATGAGAAGTTCGTGTGGAGACTAGGAGGAAATTTGAAGACTCCGCGCCCAATGCAAAGAGACGGAAGCAGCCCCTATTCTCCAGTGTTAGACATTCAGGCATCCCATTATGCATCTTGTAAATATTTCTTGACATTTTCGAATGTCATTTTGTAAATTGTAATTACACCAAGTCCAAAGATGTAATATTTTCAAAACAAATTACACTTTGACTTTGGTCAAAGTTAGGTGAGATCTAAAATCGCTCACCTAACTCTCACTGATTTTCTCAATCTCTTTCCTTATTTTGCTCATCCCTCTTTCTATATAATGAGAGGGATTTTTCATTGTAAATTATCTTTTAGCCTTTTGCAACGAAGTGCTGCCCTTTTGTAAGCAAATTTGTGAAACTTTGCGTTCATGCTTTGTGAATGAGATTCGATCAATAAAGAAAAGGATTGCAAGCCAAACTTTGCGTTGGATTCGATACTTTTGTGAGTTGATCTGATTTGGTAGTGATTAGTTCAAGGAATCTGAAAGACTCTAAGTAGTTGATGTAAACTTTGTGTTACATTTGTTATTTAGATTGCATTGTATTTCTTTTATCATTGGTTGAATGATCTATAAGACTTTGTGCTTATAATCATTCAAGCTCTTGCATGTTCTTGTTGAATAATCTACAAGACTTTGTGCTTGTAATTATTCATACTCTTGGATACTTTGTCGAAGGATCTACAAGACTTTGTGCTTGTAATCGTTCGTGCTCATTGATACTTTTGTTGGATGATCTACAAGACTTTGTGCTTGTAATCGTTCATGCTGTTCGAAGAATTGTTGTGTCTAAGAAGACTTTGTGCTTCTAACGTGCAAACGGTACACTGCCAGATCCAACATTGATAAAGCTACGGAACGACTTTGTGCCTTCGCGGAGCTTCCTTTTAATTTATTTGTTTGTTGTTAATTACTGCATTCTTACGCCTTTGACGAGATAGAGATATTGGCATTACTGCTAGTTGTTCGTTTCGTTATCAAGAATTCGAACTTCCAACACGTGAAGCATTGTAAACATCTTCAAAAAGAGAGAAGGATGAATGTAACACACCCCAATTCGCGGAATTTCGTGTACATTTTGTAATTACTTGTGTGATTTACTATTGTTTCTCTTAGCAGTAAGAAGGGCGCCTCCCCTTTCCGAGAGGAGAGATTCACATCTCACATAGCTGTGGCTGAAGTCCAAGTTGTGTAATCTATCGAAAGCTGATTACATAATTTTCACCCAACAGCATGCAACTTAGTTGGATTGGATCCCCTGAAATTTAGGAGCATGGGATCAATCAATATCCCTTGAAATGTGGAAAAGGCATCTAAGTAGAGGTGTGGCTCGTAGAGAGCAATTAGATTGCATTGTAAACAAATTTTGGTTTGAAGGAATAGAGTTTTTTTCTGCATTTCCTATGTTTACCCGTGCATCTTGAGCAACACAGATATCAAAGGAGTTGTATATACTGAATCAGCATTGTATTTGTGTTTATAGAGTAGTTTTGAGTATCTTTCTTTGTATAAACAAATTGCTTTGAGTAGATTTAGTGCTTTGAATCCATAGATTAGAGTGTAAGGGATTTGTAATTTCAGTTTTGGGTAATCAATCCTTAAATGGCTCCCCCATGAAATCTAACCACGGGGTTTCCCAAAGATTGGATGGAAATGATAGGGGAGCCAACCTTTTGTACATATTTAGAAGTAGGAGTTCCAAAGAGCCAAGCAAGTATTTTTAAACTCAAACCCTAGGCGAGCTAGGACAGTCCAGTTAGAGGTTTGAGAGGTAAAAGTTGAAGAACTTAGGCAGGGGAAGGCACTACTGTACGGAAATAGTACAGTTCCAGTTGGGATATGACCTAACACAAAAAAAAATAGAAAGATTGAGACTTGACCAATCCACTGGTGTGAGAAATTAGCAAGAAATTCTTGAAACCCTAGGAATTAGGCCTAATTAGCCATTTTGCCCTTGAAAGTAGGAATCCACTATACGGATGAGCTAGGGGTCTGAAACCCTGTGAATGTTTTAAAGGACTGAAAAGGGTGTCAGGAAGTGCCATTTAATTGTTAGTTTGTTTGGAGAGTTTAACCATGAAAGGCAGAAAAGTGACTGGTAAGGGCTACAAGGATTAGGTCTCTTCAAAGGCAAAATCTTGAGATTGGGTAGATTGAAGATTGAAGACCCTCCAAGATGCATTCAATTGGATGTGAAATGCAAGAAATCAGTGTCTCCAGCTCCCCTGCAAGCAGTTCAAGCAAGATGATGAAGTTGGCACTTAGATCCTTCTAGGTGTTGGAAGAAGATTACAAGTTCAAATGGTGTTGAGTCCTTCAAGGTTAAGCACAAGCAGTGGAACTCTTGTAACAGAGTTGAAGCAAGGCTTAGTTAATGATCTAAGTCTAGTCAGAGCCTAGAAATTGGCAGGTTCTTGGTTGAAGACAGAGAGAAGTCTTCTAGCAGATTGGTGCAAGCAAACCTTGGAGTCTCATATATCATATTGGTATCAGAGCCTTTGTTTGATCAAGTCTTGTGATTGATGTTGCAGCCCACTGAGTCAGTAGGAGAGAACACACTAGAGGAAATAACCATGGTGACTAATGCAGAGTTAGCTAAAAAAGTAGAAGAGCAAGAGGAAGACAACCGGCTGCTAAGAGAAAGGTTGTCTCGAATGGAGAAGCTCTTAGATGAAGTTCATGAGACAGCAGATAAAGTGAAGGATAAGATAGAACAGAAGGAAGAGAAAGAAGTAAAGGAAAAAGAAGAGGACTTGGAGGAGGAAGCTCCAAAACTTGATCCTTTTCTTGCTGAAGAACCTTTCTTGAAGGCACTGCAGGACTTAAGTGGTAAAGCATTGGAAGGTGTGCCACTATTTAGTGGACAAATGGACCCTGATTCAGTTGTAGACTGGATTGAAAGCATAGAAAATCACTTTGAATGTGATGGTATAACAGAGGCCCAAAAGGTAAAAGTGGCCAAGTCAAGGTTGAGAGGAGCAGCTCTCACATGGTGGAAATTTGTACAAGCTGAAAGAGAGAAAGAAGGCAAAGGTCCCATAGTTTCATGGAGAGGAATGGTAACTAAGATAAGGCAGACCTATCTACCTGATGACTATGAAGTTCAGTTGCATAGGAGAAGACACAATCTGAGGCAAAAAGATATGGATGTTCAAACATATACCGAGGAGTTTCAAAAATTGTGCCTCAGATCAAAGCTGGTTGAAGATGAAAGCATCAAGCTAGCAAGGTACTTGAATGGGCTTAAGTGGTCTATCCAAGAAGACATGAGTCTAGTGAACTTCAAAACAGTCTGCCAATGCTATCAAATGGCCTTAAAGATAGAGGAGAAAGGAAAAAAGAAGCAAGAGCAAAACCCCAAAAGTAGAGGGAAAGGGAAAGACAGCAGAGGACAAAGAGGTGGTTATGGTGGGAGAAGTTCAGAACCAAGAGCCCAAGGAGAAGTCAGATACTCTGAGCAGCAAGAAGGAAGCTCTAGTAGAGGTGGTAGAGGAAGAGGTTCCAGCTCCAGAGGAAGAAGTGGTGGACAAGGAAGAGGCAACTACTTCACTAATATGAAATGTTACCATTGCAATCAATTGGGACACCCGGCCTATAGATGTCCAGAGAAAGGAAGTACTTCTCATGGAGGTGACAAGAGAACTAACCTGGTCCATGATGAGGCTACTGCAGCATATAAACATCCTGAAGTACCATTGAATTCAAAGGAAGGTGAGAACCTCATGATGAGGAGAACTTTGATCAAGGAACCGGTGAAAGAAGAACCAAGCCAAAGAAGGTCCCTGTTTAGGATAAAGTGCAAGATGATGGGGAAAGTGTGTAGAGTCATGTTGATGTGATTTTTGTGACCTCACCAACCAGGTAGAACAAAGTTTCCAAATGGATACCCTATTCTCTCTTGAACAAAGTATTCGGCGTGCTAAGATTGCGAGTGAGATCACGCCTTCAACTCCAAGGTTCTTTAAATGCGAATAGGCTCAGTTTGGTTGATGTGTATATGCTGTGTACTCACGAGGGGACTTACGTAGTTGTTCAAAATGAGTGTAGTAACGACCAATTTGTGCTTTTGAAGGGGATTTTGCGCGAATGATTTGGCTTTAGCGTACAAGTTTCCTAAGACTAACCAAGATTATGCGGAATTGAATGGTTGCAGAGATTTCTAAAATCTAACTTCTAATCTAAATGCAAATGGGTGTTACGCTCAACCTAAATGAATTTCGACAAACATTGTTTAGCCTCCTGTTGGACAGCATCAACAAAGTAAGTGCAATCTTCAAAGGATGAAAATGATGTTCAAATCAGGATTCAATAGTGCAACTACCATCACAACGATGCATAACTACCTATGAACCTTGATCGAAGTTAAGTACAAAAAGTCCAGTTGACCACACAAGACGTGCTTACCATCAGCAAGAACGTTAGTGGTATGGATAAAAGAAATTCACTTATATCAAGCATAAACATCCATGTCTAACTACAAGCATGAAATTAAGTTCCTAATTGAAGTCAAAGGAATAAGAAACCTCACGAACTATTCCAAACAAAGTTGAAATTCACCATCAATGAAAAGCTTTATTAAGAATAATCTTTTGTGACAATCTCTTACAAAATTCTCAAAGGGAGAATTCCCCTTCTTCTTCAACAATGCAAATGAGAAACTACTCTAACTTAAAAGCTTCTACTCTCTATTCTGCTTCAACAATAGCTCTCTATTCTCTGATTCTATGACTACTAGAGTACAAATGAGGGGGACTCCCCCTTATATAGCTGGCCTGTTTGAATCGACGGCCCAGATCAAATTACAATGGAGGGCTCAGATTGAGCCACCTCAGCCCTAGACAAGCTTTGCCCTAAAAACCGCCAGAAGGTGGAGGAGTGGCGTCATAAATGCTCCCAAAATAGCAGATTCCTCCTTTGACCACCATGAGCAATTAATGCCCACTAACCTTCTAGAAGATTCTCGTCCATGACCCGGATTCCTTTGCTCTTCTCTCTGACCGCGTACGCTATGAATCGCGCCAGCACTGCGTCGACCTCTTCTTCAGAAATTGATGGAGTGAGATTCAGCTGATACTCCAAGATGGCGACCATTTGTTCATGCTTCTCGCAAGATTTTCCCCAAGTCTCGATGGAATCCTGCGTGCTCTGAATGATTGTTGAAAACGTGGAGATGTTTTCAAAATCCAACTGGGAAAATGTCCTCATCTCTGAAAAGAATGGCTGCAATCTTGCCCTTAGTCCTTCTGCATCTACCTCCTCATTAGTGAGCCTTCTTGCGAATACTGACTCCAAAGTGTTGAGAATACTCTCGCGAATATTCCTCATAGCCTTTCTGATCTTGGAGGACTCCATTGCCGCAGTGTCAAAGAAACTCTTCCCTGTGAACGCTGCTGAATGCCATCCACGGAAATCATATCTATCACCCGCTTGAATTACCCCTTCATTCACCAGAGTTTGCGTGGGAACACGCATCAAAACAGCAAGACGTGGGATAGTATTGTCTTGAAAGATGTGGGTATCTCCCCAGGCCTGCTCAACATCATCCAAGCGTGAAAGAATACCAGAAGCGTTCTGGAATGTTGAGACAAGATCCGCCATGAACTTTTCTGCCTCAGCACGGACACCATTCACCCACTTATCTCCTTCTCGCACAGCCCTCTTCACTTCTTCCAAGCCGCTGATCGGCTCACGTGGCACCTCTGGTGGAAGCTCTGCTGCTGGATTACCTTGAGCAACAGGATGTGCGAGATTTTGCACATACTCAACCAACGCTCTGTGCTCTTTCTTCAACCTCTTATACTTTCCTTCTTTCTTTACCAGCTTATCTTTTAATGCCTGAAACGAACTTTCCGCTTCCTCCACCACTTGCGCTCCTGAAGGGCGTCCCAACTCAACTGTGGTGATTGTGTACTTCTCGGGCATTGCATCACTCAAATCGTGATCTTCTCTTGGTGCAGCGATGTGAAGGCTACGGGAACCTGCCTCATTAGTTTCTATCCTTGTATATTTTCTCGCCCTCTTCCGCTTTGGCGACTTGCTTGTTCTATTCAAGAGTTCTTCCATTTCAATTGCTAGGTTGGCGTCATCATCCTGGTCTCTTCTGATCGCCTTTGAAAGCCAATTTCGTTGAATATCATAGATGATCAAGGGCTGCTCCTCAGTGGCTTCCACTTCTCGAACTTCCTCCCGAGCAGTATTTGTTGGAGGCTCAATTATCTCGACCTCTTGATCACTTCCCTCATGAGTCCCAGCATCTTCTTCTCCGAAGGAAAAGTTAAAGTGGGTGTCCATATCTGTTTCTTCCCCTTCATCTCGCTTACTGGCGGCTTCAAGATCATTGACACTCTGATTATCTACCTCCCTTGGCATATGTTGGTTAATTTTCCATCCTCCAGTTCTTCATTTCTTTTAGCTCTCTGACTAGCAAATAATGAAACTTCACGCACACTGGAAGCATGAGACACCAACTGAGTTAAGGACGTGTCCTCCGATCCCTGAGGCTCTGGCTGAACAGGCTCCCTTCTTTTCGGTTCTGGACCTCGTGTGAGTTGCTTCTTCCTCTTGGCTACCACCGGCGGTCTTCTATCACCCATGAGGTCATACATGAGGGCGACTGACCTCCTCCTTAATCTGTTAACCCGCTCATCCACCCATGCTCTAGTGAATGTCATGACTGGGATAGACAAGGTGTCTAGATCCACAATCTCTGGTTCGGCCCAATCTATTGGTGGCATCGGAGCGTTCTTTACCGTTTCATAATCTGGATGGGTGACCCTAGTATCCTCCTCAAGTTGATCCGGCACTTTAATCACCTCACACTCCCTGATTAGCTTTAGAGGCAGCCTTGAAAACATCCTTCTCCTGATTTCATCCTCGCTCCCAGCATTTGCCCAAAAGTCCTCCATGTGAGCCTTGTGTTTATATTCTTCTCCTTGAACCGTTCCAATCATTCCCTTAGGATCAAAACTCTGTCGGCTGGTATAAAGGGTCAACTTGTAGAATTTCAGCTCATCCTCGGCCTCTTTGGCTGCTTGTAAGGTAGGGCATTCCTCGAGTGAATTTCCCAACACAATGGGAAAATGAAGACCTCCCTTCTTCTTTCGCCTTATAATTTTGTCGTAGGCCACCAATTGCCTAGACAACTCGAGTAGGATCATTCTGTTAGTGGGGTACCTAGGCAGTTTGTACACATATGAATCGTACCCCGGCAGCCTCAAATAGGTAAATTTTGGGAATTGGATGAACCAACACCCATATTCTTCAATCAGCGCCTGAGCCTCCTCGGATAACCTCTGCTGTAGCCTTTGCTGAAGGGTTCTCGTGATGTACATGGTAAAGGCATCATTCACTCTTTGAAAGTCACCAGTGTGAGTAAGATGCAACTGTCTGCACGACTGGTGGATCTTAAACTGATTGTAGCCGCAGCCAATTGGCTCCTGGTACGCCAATCCTCTGTACTTAGTCATTCGAGCTAACATATAGATGACGTATGAGCTCATATAAAACGTTTTTGTTCTTCTGAGACTCCGGAACTGCTCATCGATGTTATCTTCACCCAGTTCACTTGCTCATCCCCTTCGAGCACCACACTGATGTAAAAGAACATCCATGGCTCGAATATGAAAGATTGCGGGCTACCATTGACTCTGCTGAGCAACATAATGATGTCGCAATATTCTTGCTTCAGCTCCTCTGAGATTATTTGTTTCGGTAGCCTGGCAGCAGGTGGCTTTGGCTTGCGCATCCATGAGGTGTTTATTCTTTTCATGCACTTCTCGAAGGTTGTGGCGTACATCTTATCTGCCTTGGCCTTGGACTTATACAACATGTTGTCCGTGGCGAGGATTCCAAACGCCTCGCCGATTGCATCTGGAGCGAAATTAGCCATGATCAAACCATCGGGGGAGGTGATAGTCCGATCCTCAGAATTGTAGCAGTTGGCGCACTCCATGATCAACTCGGGACAACGGACCGCCGGTTGGAAGCCTACTGCATTATACAACCCGCTCTTCACAATATTCCGTGATGCATCTGTCGGAAGGTTGCCACCCTGCCCATACATTCTGCGTATGAATGCCTCGAGGTTGAATGGTCCGAGATTGGTGTCCGTCAGATTTCCATGCTTTGAGATGATCTTTGATTCCGGGATGAAAGACTTCTTTAGACTCTTGATTTTCGCCTGCCTGGAGGCGTTCTCCTTAACAGCTTCATTGTTTGCAGCCTTAGTTCCAGCCTTGCTAGTTCCAGCAGCGTCAGCCATCTGCAAAACAAAAAGCGAATATTACTCCATCAACTTTTAAAACAACCATCACGTGAGGCGGCTGGCAGTTGGAGTTGGCTGCAAAAATAAATACAAGTTAGTAGTGTTAGCAGCCAACTTTGACTTCTCAAAAATTAAACTTCAACCTCCAGCAACTCGCAGCCAAAAGAAATAACTTAACTCTATCAATCTTAACTTCGAAAAAGCGTGTTGAGTCTCAGTAATTTTTAAAATCAGCAATTTCGAATTAAAATCAGCAAGCCTTCGAATTAAATTACCAAGTTTGAAATCAACTCTTCGACAGTTATACATCAGCAACTTCGAAGAAAATAAATCCAAGAGTTTTTAAACGAGCAAGTTAAAATTCGCAAGCTTCAACAATTAAAAATCAACTTTTCGGAAGTTATAAATCAGCAACTTCGAAAAGCAATCGAAAATCAGCACTTCGAAAATTATAAAACAGCAATTTCGAAGGCTTTACAATTTAAATCCAATTCGATTCGAACACTCGGCAATTTCAGAAAATCTAAAGTTCAAACAACTTCGAAAAATCAAAGCTCAAGCAACTTCGCATTCAAACAATCTCAGCATTTTAACTCTCAGCATAAATAAACGATTTCAGCATTTCAACTTTTAACTTCAAAGCATTTTCGACTTTCAGCAAAATAAAAAGTTTCAGCAACTTCGAATACATACCTCAACAACGTGAAGAAATAAAAATGCTAAACCCTTTTACTTCGAAGCACTTCGCAACTTGCAACTTCGAATCTCAGCAACTTCAAGAAACCAACTTTCAGCACTTTCAATCTCAAAAATCGAACTTTCAGCAACTTCTCGAATTAAATCTCACAACTCAACTTGCCAGCATAAATTTCAACTTCGAATCTTGTGAGATGAGAATGAAAATCCTCGGAGTTTTATAGCAAAAGGCTGGCGCTAATTTTAGCAGATGCCTTTTATTCCCTTCATAATGACTGACGCGTTTGCTAAATTTAAAAGGGAATATTCCAGTCGTCAGGCAGTTGTTATGACAATTTGCTATTCGGGGAGATTCTTTCCTCGATTTAAATTTAAAATTCCCTCCCGACTGCCAGTTACCTCCAGTGATTTCGAGAAAATCATTTTTTTACATCGATTTGAAGTTATCCCGACTGCATTTTAAAATGGCACTTTTAATTAATTAAAATTTTAATTTAATTGCCAGTTTAATTTATTTCTTCGACGTATTTTAAAGTTCGATGTCAACTGCCAAAACTGGCTAGGCATAATTTTATTTTCCGTCCGTAATTGACTTCCAAAACAAATTCCCCTTGTTAAATCGTCCGAAATTTTAAAATTGCATGGGTCAAAATCGAAAGGGGAATTTTAATATTAGACTTAGGAAAATAATTAATTAATTAATTAAATTAATTTCTCCGTCTTGCTAAGAGAAATTTTAATTTCCTCCGAATGCCATAGAGAATTTCAATTTAATCACGCTGAGAAAATTTTAAGTGCCCTCAAAGTCCAAAATTTAAAATTTTAACCTCCATTTGATCTCCTTTCAAACGCCTTTTAATTTATTTCTTGCTTTTTATAACCATGTTTTAATTTTGAAATTAAACGCCCTTTAATTTATTTCTTGCCTTTTTTAAAATCCAATTTTATCTTTCAAAGGTGGGCGCAAATACAAGGGTCAACATTCAGCTTTTCTCCTTAGGCGCATATAGGATCTTCAGCAACTTGTGCCTTGGCTTTGGGCGCATATGATATGTTGAGGTTTCAGCTTAATCGCTTCGTAAATTCTCCAGCTCCCAGGTGCGTTTTAGACCTTCTTCAATTCTTAACAATTCTCATCTTCATCTATGGCGCATATGGCTATGTGAGTGTTGAGTTTTGGCCTGGGCGCATTTAGCATCTTCAGATTTCATCCCTTTCTCTTTGGGCGCAAATAACCCTGTGAGGTTTCAGCTTAATGACTTCATCAGATTTTAGTCTCCATCATTCTTTTGAAGGCGCATTTGGGAGTTGATGCTCTTGGGCGCATATGAGGGGAGTAACTTTCAACTTTCACAACTTAGAATATTTTGGAGTCTTCTTCCTCACCTGAGGCGCAAATGAGAGGGTCAACGTTTTAGCTTTAACACTTAGGCGCACTTAGATGTGATGCTTTCAATTTCAACCTAGGCGCATATGAGAGGTGGAGCTTCCAGGCGCATATGAGGGTCCACACTCTCAGTTTGACATGGGCGCACTTGGGACCATCAACTTTCATTTTCAACATTGGGCGCAAATTTCCCCTCTTCCTTTCATTTTAATGATTTAGGCGCATTTTATATGATAAACCTTCAATTTTTTGACTTGGGGCGCATATCACCAGGGTAGCATCCATTTTGGTTTTCACGCCTTAGCACATTTGGAGACTCGTCTTTCTATCAAACTTTTAATCCATGCCTTAGGCGCAAATCACCCACCCAGTGTTCATTTTGTCACTTAGGCGCATTTTACCCACCAAGGTTTCATTTTCAACACTGGGCGCATTTTAGCATGTCTACGTTCATTTCAAATGCCTTAGAAAATTTCTCATTTTATCTCCTTCATTGACCCAGGCGCATTTAGCACATGGTATTTCCAATTTGAAACACTTAGAAAAAATTTCAACTGCTCCACATTACCTTGGGCGCATTTAAGGGGTCAAGCATCAAGTTGGGGGCGCATTTGAGTGTCTCAACTTTCACCTAGGGCGCATTTGGGACCATCAACTTCCAGTTTGTGCCTAGGCGCATATCACCTATCAAGCTTCCACTTTTGGCACATGGGCGCATTTGGCATGGTCAACTTTCAGTTTTGGCTTTGGGCGCATATGACCCCCTAAGCTTTCAATTCCATGCCTTAGCCGATCTCAAGCCACCTCCAAGCGCATTTGACACCTGCAACATTTATTTTGAAGAGGGGCGCATTTGGACCCATAAGCTTTTAATTTCGTTACTCAGCCAATTTCCATCCAATCACCAAGGGCGCATTTGACATGGTCTCCGTTCAATTTCCGACACTTAGTGAATTTTTCATGCTTTTAAAGAGGGGCGCATTTCACAATGTCTACGTCCAATTTAAATGCCTTAGAAAATTTTTTTACTTCCTCCTCCATGACCTTGGGCGCACTTTGACCTTGCAACGTCAAGTTTTCCAGACTTAGTCATTTTTCCGCCTCTGTTCAGTCTTGAAAGCGAGTTTTACCACTGGACCTGAAATTTTATTCTTTTTAACAAATTTTTCGCCTTCTGCCAGATTTGAGTTGATTTTCCTTTGTCAACCCTAGTTCGCCCTGACTTTCTATTTTTAGAAAGTTCTTTGAATTTTGTGCCGTTGACTGGATCCTGACTCCGGAAAGCCTGATTTTCACCTTGCTCTGAATTTTGACTGACCTGGTGCTGCCAGTGCCTGATGCCTGATTGTACTTGCTATTTTTAGCAACCTGCTAAAAATAGAAACTGTTCAGAAAGTCTCCAAACTTTACGTGTTGAATGCCCGAAACGTGGTGATTGTGACTGGATGCTGTTTCTGCTTGAATGTCGGGTCCCGCCCTTGATTTTAGGAAACCCTAACTGACCTGCTAAAAATAGCAACTGTCTGATTCTTCATTCTCTATAACTCTGTTTGCCTTGAAATTCGCGCCACGGATTACTTATCAACTGTTTGACCTATTTACACTAAGACTCCACGCCGACATGCCATTTATAGCTGCTTCTGAAGTGACTTACTATTTATAGTAAGTGCCTGTTTATGAGGCTTCCTTTGCTCCGTTTGCTTTGAAATCTGGACAGTGTGCCCGTCGTTGGTGAACTTGCCTGTGTATGCTGACGCCGAGATCAACTTTCTATTTATAGCCCTTGTCCAAAATGCCCTACTAAAAATAGCAGGTTCTCCGATTGCCTTCAAATTTTGCCAGCAGCTTCTCGGAAGGATGTCAATCATGATGGATACCTCAGTTTTGAACGTTTTGACCTCTGACTCCTCATTTTTAGTGCTGAAGCTCGAAACCCTAATTTTGTGCATGTTGCTCAGATGAGCTCCGTTTGACCTCGTTTCAGTTGTATGATGATCATCTTGCATTTCTGAGGTGTTGAGTAGCTGCCCAAGTGACACCTGCTAAAAATAGAAAGCGGCCAGAAAAGTGACTGACCGGCTGCCAGATGATCTTGCATGTCATACTGCCCGAAAAATCTCGGAAAACCCAGAAAAACCCAGAAAAATTTTCAACATGCAAGCACCGGCTAAAAAATAGTAAGTTTCTGAAAAGTGGTCAGCTCCATTTGCATGTTACACTGTCGCGAAGCTCTTGGAAAACCCAGAAAGAAAATACCGACATGCGCTGAAAATGTCTGCATGCAAACCCTAATATCGGCCTCCGAAGGCCAAATGCTGAAAGTTGTCATCCTGCTTTGCATGTCATATCGTCGCGAAGGTCTCGAAAAACCCAGAAGGAATCTTCGGACATGCATCAGAAAATATAACATTAAGACCTTGAAATATGCTCTGGAAGCTGTACTGCTAAAAATAGCAGGTCGTCCGTTTTTGCTCAAATTTGTCAAAAGTGAACTTGAAGTGCTCGGAATGCAGTGAAGTTGCCAAAATGTGAAAATCCTAAGAAAATCAACCCTAAACTGACACTTACTAAAAATAGAAAGTTGGCAGAACTTAGTGAAAATTTAGGAGTTGCTTGCTGAAACATGGTATTAACATTGCTAGGCTCAAAAGCTAAATAATCAACTCAATTGGATCTCAATGTGACCTAAAAGATGTGAAACCCTAATTTCAAACTTGGTCGAATCTTACGTTCAAGCTTGCTGACGGGAGCGTCCCCAGAAAAGCAGATAGCAGAACAGAAGCAGAACGAGAGAGAAAGACAAAAACCAAAACCAAAAGACCAGAACGGAGCAAAAATTTAGGGGTCCCCATTTTAGATGGGGCGATGTGTGAAAAGGTCACAACAAGTCATCATTGACTCAGGTTCTACTGACAACATTGTGTCAGAGGAGGCAGTCAGCAAGCTGAAGTTGACAAGGATACCCCACAACAATCCTTACAAGGTCACATGGCTCAATAAAGGTCAACATGTCTTGGTGAATGAACAAGCATGGGTGGAGTTCTCAATTGGTAGGTACAAGGACAAAGTTTTGTGTGATGTGTTACCTATGGATGCATGTCACTTGCTCCTAGGTAGGCCATGGCAATTTGACCGCCAAGTTGTGCATGATGGAGCAAAGAACTCATATACTTTCAAGAAAGACAAGGTAACCTTCAAAATTCAGTCTTTGCTAGAAGATACAGAGGTGCAGACAGCAGATTCTAAACTGCTCATGGTGGGTGAAAAAGAGTTCTTGGAATCCTTGGAAGAAGGAGAAGGAGTTGGCTATGCAGTGATGATCAAGCCAAGAGAGGTGAGCAAAGAGAAAGCAGCTGAAAAACTAGAGCTACCCAAGGAGATACAAAAATTGCTGCAGACCTATGAAGGCATTGTAAGTAGTGGTCAACCAGCAACATTACCCCCTAAGAGAGCCATAAGTCATAGGATAGACTTGATACCAGGAGCTACCCTACCAAACAAAGCAGCTTATAAGATGACTCCTCAACAAAATGAGGAAATAGCTAGGCAGATTCAAGAACTCCTAAACCAAGGTCTCATTAGGAAAAGCATCAGTCCATGTGCAGTTCCCACTGTCTTAGCACCTAAAAAGGGAGGAGAATGGAGGCTTTGCACTGATTCCAGGGCAATAAACAAGATAACCATCAGGTATAGGTTCCCTATCCCTAGGATTGAAGATCTCATGGATTGTCTAGGTGAAGCTAGGTACTATACCAAGATAGATTTAAAGAGTAGTTATCACCAAATTAGGATACATGAGGGAGATGAGTGGAAAACAGCTTTCAAAACCAATGAGGGTCTCTATGAGTGGCTAGTTATGCCATTTGGACTGTCTAATGCCCCCTACACATTCATGAGGCTCATGAATGAAATCCTCAAAGACTACATTGGAAAATTTGCAGTGGTGTATCTTGATGATATACTAATCTATAGTAGAACAAGAGAAGAGCACCTCCAACAAATAGAGTTGATTTTCAAGAGGCTGCAGGAGGAGAAGCTGATGATCAATTTGGAAAAGTGTGAGTTCATCAAAACAGAGCTGGTGTACCTTGGATTTGTGCTATCACATGGCAACTTGAAGATGGACATCAGCAAAGTAGAAGCCATCCTCAATTGGCCTACTCCAAAGACAGCAACAAAGGTAAGAAGCTTCCATGGTCTTGCTCAATACTATAGGAAATTCATAAGACAATTTAGTGCTATTTGTACTCCTATGTTGGATACCATAAAAGGAGGAATGAAGACTAAGTTTATATGGAATGAGCAAGCTAACAAAAGTTTTGAGCTGCTGAAGGAAAAGATAGCTACCCAACCTGTTTTGGTGTTACCAAGTTTTGAGAAGCTATTCACCATTGAGTGTGATGCAAGCAATGTGGCTATTGGAGCTGTTTTCAGTCAAGAGGGCAGACCGGTGGCTTTTCATTCAGAGAAGTTAAGTGAAGCCAAAAAGAAGTATTCTTCTTATGACCTTGAGATGTATGCATTGGTCCAAGCTCTAAGGAAGTGGAGGCACTACTTGCTTCCCAAGGAATTCATAGTGTATTCAGACAACCAAGCACTCAGTTTCCTGAATTCACAAGAGAAGTTGAGTCACAGGCACATGAAATGGGTGGAGTACTTGCAAGCTTACACCTTCAATATCAAGCACAAGAAAGGAGCTCTCAACAAGGTGGCAGATGCCTTGAGCAGAAGAGTCCTCACAATTCAGGAAATTCTGTTGAAGAGCATGGGGATAGATCATTTCAAGGATCTATATGCAGATGATGAAGATTTTGCAGATATTTATAAGGTATGTGCTGAATACAAGAATCATTTTCATAGCAAATATGCTGAATATACTTTGCAAAGTGATCTTTTGTTTAAAGGAAATCAACTATGTGTTCCTAGAGGATCCATTAGAGAGAACTTGATACAAGAAAAGCATAATGGTGCATTGAGTGGTCATTTTGGGATCACCAAAACTCAAGAACTTGTTCAAAGGTTTTACTATTGGCCAAGGATGAACCTAGATGTCAGGAGGTATGTGGAGAGTTGTATGGTGTGTCAAAAGGCCAAGGGCACTTCTTCAAATGCAGGCCTATACCAACCACTGCCCATTCCTACTAGACCATGGGAATGCTTGAAATGAAATGAAATGAAATATTTTAATAACGTCCACGAGGCCACAGCAGCCTATGGGACCCAGGAACAGCACAAGACCACCACCGAAAAGAGAAGACCCTAAACAGCCTGAGATCTTCGCTCGAGATTAGCTCTACGACAGTGAATTTTGATGATGTAATTTGCAGATTTGACCAACCTTTCCTCCTCAAACAAGGTATTTAAGTTGTCCACTTGTAAGATGTCCCCATAAGTGACCCGAATATCTTTGTATGCTGAGCACTCCATAACAAAGTGCCACTCTGTCTCCACTAATCCCATGTCGCAAAAACGACATATTCTTTCTTCCCACTCTTCTTTAGGAACCATCCATCTGCCCGTCTCACATCTAAGACGATGTGAGCTAGTTCGGAGTTGAGCTATCAACATCTTTGCTCTCCATTTAATATTTGCTCCTATATATGCCTTTTCATCATGGTCCCCCTTAGGATTGAATTCTTTGATATAATAGTCTTTTTTTCGCCCTGATTGTTTTGTCCATAAAGCTTTTTTGAATTTTTGTTTCACATATTTTTTTATTTCTTCATTTGAACTTGGACAATCTTGCATATTCACACCCCACTTTTCCATCCATTTTTTGTTTTGTTTCATCCATGTATTCCTTCTTCTATCCAACTTTTCTTTTACGATTAGCTTAGGCCACCGATGGTCGTCCATGTTTTGAACCTTTTGAAGGTAACATAGTAACCGAATCATCGCGAAAGCCTCCAAGGGAAAGGTGCCTGACTCCGCTAGTAAAATCTCATAAGGTATCGTGGTTTTGAGTTTAAGGCTGCTAACAATTAGATGCTTTTGAATTCTTTCCACTTGCCTCCATTTCTGATCTGACATGCTGCTGCCCCAAATTTCGCACCCATATAGAACCACCGGGGTCACAAGTAAGCCAAACAACGTTCTCTTGGTTTTCCAATCCCATAGCTCAGCATTTCTACATCTGTTTTGTAGAGAGTAGAGCGCTTTCCAGCCTCCTTGGATCCTTTTTGCTCTACAAGTTTCCCAACTGAGCTTATAGTGAAAATCTAGCCCAAGGTATTTGTATTCATCTACAATTTCCAGCGGATTGCCCTCAAAGATAAAGCTAATTTGCTGTTTTTTCCTTCTCAGAGAGAATATCATAATTTTGGTTTTACTAGTATTCACTTGCATCCCAACTTCCTGACAAAATGATTCAAGAGCTTTCAAATGTTTTCTTAACTCATGTGCTGTTTTAGCAATCAAAATGAGATCATCGGCATACAAGAGCAATTTTATTACATAATTGGCCAACTGAATACCTTCCCCACCAACTTTGTCTATCCACTCTTCCAACTTGTCAATGTAAAGCCCGAATAGCGTTGGGGAAAGCGGGCAGCCTTGCTTGACTCCAATGTCACTGCCAAAGCACTCCGACATACCTTCATTAGTTCTGATTTTAGCTCTGACCTGCTCATACAGCCTATGAACAGCCGCCCTAAGAGCCCTTGGGACTCCCAGTTCCTCCATTCTATTCCACAACTTGCCCCGTGGCACTGTGTCAAAGGCTTTTTTGAAGTCAACAAAGCAGCAAAAAGCCTCCTCCCCTTGAACGTTCCAAATTTTTTCAATCAAAAATCTAAGTGTAATACCATGATCGATAGTGGAATGTTTTGGTCTAAAACCAGCCTACCCTTCAGCTCTTTTGCCCTCTTTCTCAGCCCAACTACTAATTCTACGCTCAATCATGCTTCCAAAAAGTTTTCCAAGAAGCGGATTAATCATAATAGTGCGGTAATTTGATGGGTTATTAGTGTCCCCACTTTTGTATAGGGGAACCACAACACTAGTAGTCCACCCTTCCGGAAAGCCCTCTTGAATAACCCTATTGAAAAAGCCCTTGATGCAAGGCGCAAGGACCTCAATGCCCCATTTTAAGAATTCAGCTTGCAGCCCATCAATATCCTGTGCTTTTCCCCCAGCCAACCTTTTTATCCCTTGATTGATGTCTTCTATGGTGAATAGTTCAGTGGCAGCCCTGATAGTTGGGGGTCTATGTTTATCTTGTTCCCGCTCATACAGTAACTTTGCATATTCCAACCATTGAGAGCTTGTGATATTGTTTTCTGTTTGTTTTCTTTTTTGTTGTAGCTCCTTCCAGAATTTCTTGGGGTTGTTCTTTCCAAGGGCAATCAACTCCAACCTTCTAGTGCTAACATATTTTTCTTTTTTGTTCCGTATCATCTTTTCGTATTCTTTCTTGTTTTCTGTGGTCCTCCCACCCTGGTGAAATTTTCTTTTTGTTAATTTGCACTCTTCATCAAACCATGGGTTTGCTGGGAAAGTAGAAGTAATTGCCTTCTTAGGCCTAGCCCTCTTACACTCATCCAAAGCCTTGTGGACAATAGGGATCAGCATGTCCTTGTTTATAGTGTGATGCCCTGTGGTAGCTAATTTTCTTTCATACTCGATGAAAATCCTTTTGAGGGCATTCTTGAAGACTTCCCGATTGTCATGGTTCATGATGATTCTACCTTGCGGATGCACTTTCTTTTTGCTGATAGGAATCTGCCCCCTTTGATGCATGCTAATGTGGGCGTCAAGATTTACATATATTGGATTATGATCTGATTTCAGCTCTAAAGGACATTTTCCAATCACTAGTTCCTTTATCTTTGACGTGTAAACATGCGAGCAAATGACATAATCAACCACACTTTGTCCATTGTATGTTTTGCAGGTGATGTTGCCTGAGTTCGGCCATGCTTTCAAACCATTGCAAATGACCAAGTTGAATAAACTACATAGCCCCAACAACTCAGCCCCGTAGTGCGTGACATTGTGCTTACTATCTTGCGAATTCCTTTCCCACAGGTGCTGTCCCTCTTCCTCCAACCATAGTGGATCAGCTTTCTCCTTGTCCTTGCTTGCCAAGCTGAGAGCTTGAGTATGGACTTTGTAGTTGGGTTACCCAATACAAGGCAAGGCATGGACAGTGTTTATGTGGTTGTAGACAGATTCAGCAAAATGGCTCACTTTGTGCCATGTAAAACAACCAATGATGCCAGTCAAATAGCCTCTCTTTTCTTCAAGGAATTAGTAAGGATTCATGGATTACCAATCAGCATTGTCTCAGACAGAGACACTAAGTTTATGAGTCATTTTTGGAAGACTCTTTGGCAAAGAATGGGCACCAATCTATCTTTTGGGTCTGCATACCATCCCCAAACTGATGGTCAGACCGAAGTTGTAAATAGGACACTTGGAAATCTCTTAAGATGCTTGACCAAGGAGTATGGTCAACAATGGGATCAATTGATTGGGCTAGCTGAATATGCCTATAATGACACTGTAAATAGATCAACAGGGAAGAGTCCCTTTGAAATTGTCTATGGACTACATCCTCGAGGTGTTTATGAGCTGAGAGAGTTGAAGGATAGAGTTAAGGGAAGTGGATATGCTGATGACTTTGCCTATGCAATGCAGGAGATCCATGATACAGTCAGAAAGACATTGGCAGAAAACACCATGAAACATAAGACCAAGGTGGATGAGCATACGAAAGAAGTTCAATTCAATGTTGGAGACTTAGTAATGGTGCATTTGAACAAGTCTAGACTGCAGAAAGGAGTTCCTCATAAGTTGCAAATGAAGAGGATAGGTCCCTGTCCTATCTTGGAGAAATATGGAAACAATGCATTTAAGGTGCAATTACCAGATGACAGTGGACTGTCCCCTGTTTTTAATATTGCAGATCTATTTCATTACAGAGGACCACCACCAAACATGGATCAGACCCTTCATGAAGTCATCCAAGATGTGGAAGAACTCAAACTGCCCTCCACTGCAGTCAAACAAGCTGACAAGATATTGGATACCAGGGTCTATAAGAGGACTAGAACCAAAGAATACAAAGAACATCTAATTAGGAGGCATGATCAATCTGATGATGATGCAGTGTGGATCAAGGAATCAGAGTTCAAGAAGTTGGGAATTGATCTCAACTTGTTCAATCCAAGGGTGGATTGAAATTTTCTGTTTTGGGGAGGATGGTGCAGGAGCACCTAGGCTGATCTCCATTTTGTTTGTCATCAATTTTGGCTTGTACCTGATCTTAGCCAAATCAGGGTGTTAGTTTGTTTGCTTTGGACCTTAGAAGGTCTTGGTTGTGTGTGGTGAGTTAGTCACTAGGACTAAAGTCATCATTAGTTAATCATTTTTGTTAAATGTTGCTTTATTTAGCTCTAGACAACTTATGTTGGAATGTAGGGTATTAAACGTGTTATAACCACATGGTCGTTGTTAGAAGATGCCAAGAGACAGTTAAGGGAGTTGTTGGCTCGAGATCAAGGTGTTAGAGGTCCTAAGATTTAGGATCATGACATAGTGATAAGTTGCAAAATGCTGTTGTAAAGTTGCATGACAACAATTGTGGAATTGCATGCAACTTAGTTGGATTGGATTCCTTGAAATTTAGGAGCATGGGATCGATCAATATCCCTTGAAATGTGGAAAAGGAATCTAAGTAGAGGTGTGGCTTGTAGAGAGCAGTTAGATTGCATTGTAAACAAATTTTGATTTGAAGGAATAGAGTTTTTTTCTGCATTTCCTGTGTTTACCCGTGCATCTTGAGAAACAGAGATATCAAAGGAGTTGTATATACTGAATCAGCATTGTATTTGTGTTTATAGAGTAGTTTTGAGTATCTTTCTTTGTATAAACAAATTGCTTTGAGTAGATTTAGTGCTTTGAATCCATAGATTAGAGTGTAAGGGATTTGTAATTTCAGTTTTGGGCAGTCAGTCCTAAAATGGCTCCCCCATGAAATCTAACCACGGGGTTTCCCAAAGATTGGATGGAAATGATAGGGGAGCCAACCTTTTGTACATATTTAGAAGTAGGAGTTCCAAAGAGCCAAGCAAGTATTTTTAAACTCAAACCCTAGGCGAGCTAGGACAGTCCGGTTAGAGGTTTGAGTGGTAAAAGTTGAAGAACTTAGGCAGGGGAAGGCACTACTGTAAGGAAAAAGTACAGTTCCAGGTGGGATATGACCTAACACAAAAAAAAATAGAAAGATTGAGACTTGACCAATCCACTGGTGTGAGAAATTAGCAAGAAATTCTTGAAACCCTAGGAATTAGGCCTAATTAGCCTTTTTGCCCTTGAAAGTAGGAATCCACTGTACAGATGAGCTAGGGGTCTGAAACCCTATGAATTTTTTAAAGGACTGAAAAGGGTGTCAGGAAGTGCCATTTAATTGTTAGATTGTTTGGAGAGTTTAACCATGAAAGGCAGAAAAGTGACTAGTAAGGGCTACAAGGATTAGGTCTCTTCAAAGGCAAAATCTTGAGATCGGGTAGATTGAAGATTGAAGACCCTCCAAGATGCATTCAATTGGATGTGAAATGCAAGAAATCAGTGTCTCCAGCTCCCCTGCAAGCAGTTCAAGCAAGATGATGAAGTTGGCACTTAGATCCTTCTAGGTGTTGGAAGAAGATTACAAGTTCAAATGGTGTTGAGTCCTTCAAGGTTAAGCACAAGTAGTGGAACTCTTCTAACAGAGTTGAAGCAAGGCTTAGTTAATGATCTAAGTCTAGTCAGAGCCTAGAAATTGGCAGGTTCTTGGTTGAAGACAGAGAGAAGTCTTCTAGCAGATTGGTGCAAGCAAACCTTGGAGTCTCATATATCAGCAACTCAAAAGACTGACAACATTTGCTTCCTATCTCTGTGCAAGGCAAGCTGTCATAAACACTGTCAAGCACGTGCGCAATTGGACTATGCATCTAAAATAGATCATGTACATGAGGATCAAATGTAAATTTGTATGCACTCCTCACCATGTACACACCTGAAAACTCCTCGGCGAGCCTTGTCTAAAATCCCGATGCACTGGAAAGATCCCAAACACTGTGATCAATGCTCATCTCAGGACTAGGGTCAAGAGAGTGATTGACATCTATCTCAAAGAGCGGATTATCATATGAAAATGTCGCATTTGCCTCAAACAAAGGGTTGGTCACAAATTGAACCATACCTCCAAGCTGATCCCAATCAACTACCTCGGAACCTTTGGAGTACTGAATACCATCATGCTCAATCTTCTGCACAAACTCCTCCTCCTGAGCTAACTCCACCTCTATCCTCCCACTTTCCTCACCAATGAGAGAGATAGAGCGCAAGCTCCCATTTGTAATCCCCCTCAACACATATCTCTTGCCCTGTAACTCAAATCTCATCACCATTTTAGGCAAGTTGAGGGTGAACACACCAATGTCCTTGAGCCATCTCATACCCAACACTAGATCTATCCCACCCATGTTGACCACATAAAAATCAGCCTATAACTCATAATCATTCAACATAAGGGTGAGATTACAAATTCATTTAGTGCAAGTGAGGGTATAACCATCTGCCACCCTAACTCTAAATCCAACAAAGTCTTTTGTCTGGAGTCTACACGTGCTAACAAAACCCTCATCAATAAAGTTATGTGTGGCTCCAGTGTCGAGCATGGCAATACATCATTGTCCATCCACTAATCCTCTGAACCTAAATGAATCATCCTTTGCACTAGCAGATAATGCCAACGGGGATAAATTGGCATAGGGTCCAAACTCTGTAGAGGCGGTTTCAGCCTCATTATGCTCTGAAACAGCTTGCTAGTCTGAAATTTCAGACTCCTCATCCTCATAATAAACCCACATCACGCGGTTAGCTTTTCCATTTGGCCTCATAAGGAAATCATGATCTTTGTTGTAGCCTTGTAGGGCTCCTTGTACCACTAACAAAGTTGTTTCCTTCTCAATTCATCATGAGTTGCATCATCAAGTTTTGTTGCTGTCTTTTTCTGTCTTTGCAACTGGTTGATGACTCTCTTTAGCAAGCAACATGTTTTTTTTTGGCGGAAACTGTTTTTTCAGAGCAGCAAGCTCCATACTCCTTGCCTTCTTAATAGCACCATGCAGGAAAGGCAGGTCAAAGGCCTTAAGCCAACCTCTCAAGGGTTCCTGTAAACCTTCAATGAACAACATAACCAAATGCCTCTCCGACAAACTAGGCACCATCACAGCAAGCCTTTGAAACTCACTAATATAAGTATCCAAGTTGCCCGCCTGTCTTAGTTGTGCCAGCTCTCTAAAGTATAGCTCTGGATCTTTCTTATCAAAGCACTCAATCAACCTGTCTGTGAACTTCTAGTAGGTGGTGTTGATGTGTTTTTTGTGACTGCACCAAACAACAGAATAAAGTCTCCAACGGCTATTCTATTCTCTCTTGATCAAAGTATCCAACGTGCTAAGATTGCATGAAAGTTCATGTGTTCAACTCCAAGTTTCCTTTTATGTAGTGGAATAGGTTTAGTTGGTTCGTTGTAATTTGTTGTTATCACGAGGGGACTTATGTAATTGTTCGACAGCAAACAGCAAACAACGGACTAAAGGGTTTTTGTGTGGTTCGAAAGATTTGTCGATAAAGTGCAAATTTCCTAATACTGACCAGAAAAGTGCAGAATTGAATGGTTGCAAGGATTAGAAAATCTATGTTCTAACCTAAATGCGGGATGTGGAGATCAAATTCAGCAAACTTCAACCAAACTTCGCTTTGCCTCACTTCAGACAGCTTCCACGGAGTCAGTGCAATCTTCAAGGGAGTGGCTAAAAGTATTCAAATTATAACTCAACATAAGGACACCATCACAACAATGCATGACAATATGTGAATCATAATTGAAGTTAGGTTCAAAAAAAATTCCAATTGACCACGCAAGGCAAACCCACCATCAGTAAGCTTGCTAGTGGTATGGATTAGACGAAGCTCGCTTAGATCAAATACCACATTCCATAACTATCTACGTACATGAAATAAAATTTACTCTATCTTAAGTTCTACTTTGAAATGCTAAGTGATTCGAAAGTACGAAAAATCCTTGCTAGCTACTCACAACAAAAGATGAAATCACCATCAATGAAAAAAAAATTTATTATGAGTGTGCACAACAACTTCTTACAAAGCATCAAATGAGAAAGCTTTCCTTCCTCTTCAATCTATGCTATGCTATGAAACTATGTTGTCTCGCTATGCTATGCTATCTCTCTGTATTCTAATCTCTAATCTAATGATCTAATTTAATGATGTACAAATGAGGGGAGATGCCCCTTTTATAGATGGCCCATTCCAATGGATGGCTCAGATTCAATTACAATAAAGGGCTCGGATCGAGCCACATATGCCCTAACCCTAAAAACCGCCACCAAGAAAAGCGGGGTAATAAATGAGCAAAGATTCCTTCTTTCTTCCTTTGACCACTATGAGCAATTAATGCCCACTATCCTTCTAGAAGATTCTCGTCCAGAAACGCATTCCCATTGTCCTCTCTAACTGCAAACTGGATGAATTTGGCCAATGCAGCTTCTACTTCTTGAACTGATATGACAGGCACATTCTCAATCTAAAACTCCAAGACTGCAACTTCTTTCTCTTGCTCGATGATGATTTTCCTCCTTGATGCCATTCTTTACTCTGAAGTACTTGAGGATGATTTCTAACCCCTGGGTCTTCATTATTCCTCCATCCTGATCTTGAAGGATTTTCCAGTCTTGGACTCAATCACTTCTTTCTTGCCACCTGCCTCCTTAAGTTGGGTGCACATTGGGTCCTTGAGGAGAAATTCCAGCACTTAGCCATTTCTTCCAAAATCTCCCTTCATGATTTGGGCGCAACCGAGACATTATGGAGGAGCTTGAAACATGTAACTTTATTCCCTTTCGAGATCATGCTTTGGTCCCGCCGTTCATCCTGCAAAACAAATAAAGAGAAGAGCATCAAAACACCTTATAATATAAATTCTTTTTACTTACCTGATATCCATGTTTTGATGTCCAAGGTCTGAGTGATCTCTGGATCATTTTCCCCTAGCCAACTTTGCTTTCTTCATAACTCTTCATCATGGGCGCGTTTGACATCTGTGTGTTAGGGCGCATGTCACCTTGATGTTTTCATCCTCTTTCCTAAGCAATTTCATTCACCTATCCTGTCTATCTTCTATCAAGAGCTTGATTCTTGAGTTTCACTTCGTCCCGAGGGAGTCTTCTTTTACTTTCATGACTTAGACAAAAATCAACCCATCTTGTGTGATGTCCCCTCTCTAGACAGTTCTCGGGAACAGTGTGTTAGCCCTTTATTGGACCCTTGTGGGCTAGCTGGATTGGTTAGAGGGTCAGTGGCACTTTCTGGAGAGTTGATTGTTCTTGTTTTCAGAGCCCAGTGATTGGTTCACGGCAGGTGTTAGCAGCGCAGGAGTCGACAGCTTCTGACGGCACAGGATTCTATGATGATTTGTGGAAGTTATGCCTATTTGAGTGATTTAAGTTATTTATTAACTTAATATTTTATTATAAAGTCAAATTGACTTTATATTTTTAAATCACTTAAATATTCTCTAAAAGTGATTTAATATTTTAATCACTTCAATTGATTAAGTGCGCCCAAGTATTTAAGTCAAATACTATTGAAATGACTTAAATATAATTTAAAAGATTTAAAATATGAGAAAAGGCGTATCTTTCTTGGAATTCATGCCTTTTGCATATAAGGCAATTTTTGGCAATGAGAAACTCACCTTTTGATATTTCAACTTTGCCTTGTGCTGTTTCCTGTGCATTCTCCCGTGATCAGGGTTTGATCAATCTTCCATTGAAGAACAATACCTCTTCAGTGTTGAGCACTCTTGAGATTGTGAAAGATCAATCGAATCAGTGCAGTTGAGAGCTTCATTCAGAGGTTCTACATGATTCAGACAGAGAATATATATTGAGATTTACTATTGATTGCATTAAGAAAGGGTTTTCTTCCTTGTGGCGCCTCCTTCATATTCAGTGGCTTCTAGCAGGGATAATACTCATTCTTTTCTTGGCCGTACGGTTTGCATTGGGTTTTGTGCATTCTAGAGAGGTGTGTGAAGGGTTTGGTTGAAACGCCTTCTTTTGGGTTGCCTTTTGTCTTCCATCCTTGGCATCTAGCATTTTCAGAGACTTGTATCCAGTTTCGAGGCAGGAGAACTTAGATCTGGAGGCTTGGCGTCCATTATTGTCAGTTTCTCAGCATTCTTGGCTGGCGAGCTGGCTACTGTTTTAAATAAAATAACTGGAAACATTCTGGTATGTCTATCATTCATGATCTCATTGTTTCAATAAAATAACAGCTTCTGCATCTCCATTTTGTAAGAAATTGCTCTGTATTTCAGTTTATAAGCTTTTATATGCTGCACCCCTTCTCTTCTGCCTATCAAACTTTCTCTAAAAAACTAAATAACACTAAAAAGACTTAAGAAATATTGGGGTTTGAGTTGAGAGCCAGCAGGGCTCATCACATCTTGAGCTTAGGCACATTTTACCCCTTCTGCCTTCTTTTTCTACACCTTAGAAAATTCTATCCATCTGAACCTTAGGAAATTTTATCTCTGTTTTACAAATTTTATCAACTGTAAGCTAGGCGTCCATTTTAAAATCCCAAGCCAATGTGTAATATTTTAAAATTTATTCCCCTTAGAAAAATACTGAAGACACCCTTTCTTTCATAAAAATCTCCCCTTAGAAAGAAATATTTTTCAACTATATAACTCATGGGTACACTTGAAGGGGTTGATTTAATTTTTTTTACACCCTTGAAAAATATTTTTCCTTAATGTTTATTTTATCCTCTCTTGGGAAATTTCTTTCCTCAACATACTTTCTGCTCTGGGCGCATATTAGAGGGTTTTCTTCCATCTCAACGCCTTGGAAAAATTTCCATCTATCTTATTCACCTTGGGAGCGTTCCACCTTTCTAACTTTGATTTTCATACCTTAGAACATTTTTACACCTTCCTCCCCTAGGGCGCATTTGAGAGGGTCAACTTTTATTTTTATCACTTAGAGTATTTCTATGTCACTTTACCCTTCCTAGGGCGCATTTTAGAGGGGGGGAAGTTCATGACTTAAACAAACTCCACTCAACTTCTTCAAGGGCGCATTTGGAGGTGTCTGCTTCCATTCTTTGACTTAGAATTTTTTTTTGATGTCACCTCCCCCAAGTTGGGCGCATTTGAGGGGGGTAGGTTCCACTTTTACAACACTTAGACAATTTTCTCATCTTTACTCCTTGCCGGGCGCATTTGGAGGGTCTTGCTTCCAGTTTCAACACCTTAAACAAACTTCAAGTCATCTCCTCAAGCTGGGCGCATTTCAAGGGGCCAGCTTCCACTTTGCTACTTAGAAGAAATTCTTGCTACCTAGGTGACTTGGGCGCATATGGAGGATGGTACTACCGTGTTGATGCCTTAGAAAGTTTTTCAAACCCCCTTGAAGCTTGGGCGCATTTCAAGGGTCAAGCCTCCATTTTATGACTTAGCAAGATTTCCTACAACTCCTCTTCTTACTTGGGTGCATTTGAGGTGGTGAACTTCCATTTCCAACACTTAAAAACTTTTCCATCTATCCCTTCTTCCTTTGGGCGCATTTGGAGCCATGTGCCTCCACTTTCCCATCACTTAAACGTTTTCTTCATCCAATTCCATGGTGGCCGCATTCTAAGGGTCAAGCTTCCATCTTCAATACTTAGAAAAATTGCCAACTTCTTCCTCAGCTTGGGCGCATTTCAGCCCCTGAACTTCCATTTCCAATACCTTAGAATATTTCTCTTGCCACCCTACACCTTGGTAACCTAGGCGCATTTGAGGTATTCTGCCTCACATTTGTCGTGCCTTAGACAAATTTCTAGGCCCTCTTCTTGGATGGGCGCATTTGAGGGGGTGGGCTTCCATTTTATGCCTTAGAAAATTTTCCAAACCTCTCCACACAAGCTGGGCGCATATGAGGGGTGGAGCTTCAAGTTCTCCAAAACTTAGAAATTCTCCAAGTCATTTCCACAACTTGGGCGCATTTGGGGGGCAGTGCTTCCATTTTTGTTTGCTTTAGAATTTTCTAGCTTCCTCCTCTGCTGGCAAGGGCGCATTTGAAGGGTCTTCCTTCCATTTCTCAAGATTTAGACAATTTTTTAACTCACCCTCTTGGAACTAGGGCGCATTTAGGGGGGGTGTGAGGAAATTTTTATGCCTTAGAAAGTTTTGATGCCTCCTCTATGACTTGGGCGCATATGAGGGGTCCTCAGGGAATTTCAATGCCTTAGAAGCATTTTCTTTCACCATCCTACACCTTGGTGACTTGGGCGCATTTGACCCCCTCTCCTTCCATTCTTCAACACTTAGAAAATTTTCGCGCCCCCTTCTCAACCTTGGGCGCATTTTGGGGGGTGGCCAGCCAGTTTGTCATCACTTAGAAAAATTTCACGCCTGGTCACCTTTGTTTACTATTTATAGAAATTTTTGAAGCCTTTGTGATTTTCATAAATTTTCCACTTTTGCAGACCTGATTTTTACTCAGCCCAGGACCTCATGACCTAAGTGTCGTCTTCACACCTACCATCCGTGCTGACCTGCTATTTTTAGTAACTTTTGGATTTTTGGACTTCTGCAACTCATATTGACTTGAAATTCGCTCCATGGGCTCCTCATGTCTTGTTTGACCCGTTCACACTGGCCTCATGTGTTGGCCTGCTATTTATAGCCCTGTTCTGGAGGTGACTTACTATAAATAGTAAGTAGTCAGATTGCGCTCAAATTTTACCAGTGGACTGCTTGAAGGATGCTAATCATGATGGGATACATCAGTTTTTCAGTTTTCTCGAGTTTTACCCCTCATTTTGAGTCTCAAAGTTGGAAACCCTAATCTGACTTGCATGTGCCTCAAATGACTTCAGCTTGACCCCGTTTCTGTAGCATGTTGCTCTGTTCGTGAAACTAAAGTGTTGGGGATGAAATATGCCAAGCCAATTTTTTTTTGTTTTTTCAATTAACAGATTTCCAATTACAAACAGTGCACCCGTTAAGGTTAGATGGATAAACCAAAACATGCAAGAAAGCAACTCTAACCTGAATGGCACCGATGATGGCGAGCATTGGTCAGAGGATCTAAATGAAATTACTTATGTTGAAACTCTAACCAGAATGGCACCGATGATGGTGAGCATTGGTCAGAGGGTCCTCTACGCTAAGTACAGAAAGGAACTCGACGTCAAGTATGTGCTACCCAAACCAATGCGGAGTGAGGGGCGACCATATGACGGAGTGAATACAAACAAAGCTGGAAAGATAAATGCTGAGAAATGAAACTACTCAACACCCAAAATGTGCTGGCTAACCCGGAGTGAGATAGTAGCGACCATAGGGCGGAGATCTATCTATTACAACTTCAAATGAAATTGAGCAATACCAATTCAAAGCAACAAGCTGGAGAATGACTGCCAGTACTACTGGTCAGTTTACAATAAAATATCATACGCCTGTCAAGATGTTAGAACTGGATATATGATTCATACAATACAATAAAATCTCTTCTTGGCTGAGTTCAATAAGCCATAAGAAATCATTACAACTTTGACAATTAACAATCTGTTTTTTTCTGTTTCCCACAAATCAGTGATTGCTGGTTAAAAACAGCAGCCTATGAATAGATCCTAATGCTCGTAGCTCCCTCACAACTCACACAAATGGCCCAAACTAAGATGCATAAGACCAATATGATGTAGGCGCCCAATCTAGAACCTTAACCCCGACTCCAAATGCAACGAAATAACAATGCACAAATCCCAAGAACTCTAAATGGTACGGCCTTAATGAAAAAGGCGATTTTCTTTTTAAAAATAATGCAAGCTCTATAAAATCTGAAAACTGGAGAATATGATGGCTCTCGACAAACAAAAAGAATGAGATGATACCCAGAAAGACTATTTTTGTATTTTCCAAGATATGAGTGAAACATGCAATCTGCTGTATATAAAAATGCAATAAGCTGAAACACTAAAATGCCAATAACAGATTTTACAAAGCAAAACTGAACACAAATGAATAAACTAAGTTGCACTCACAAATAGACTGAAATTCACCACTAGATGTTGTCTTTCAAACACGAAGTGATGCCCAATGCTAGGAGGCCTTCATTCCCCGAAGCAGTCCCAGAGCCAGTTCGGCAGCATAACAGTATAGTCGACAAAAGATCCAAAATGATGCTCAACTCCTTCCCTTTATAATTTTCCAATTGACCTCTTCAAACCCTAAAATCCGCTTTTAGGTCAAAATCCACTCCTCAAGGTTGGGCGTACCTTCTCTTCAAGTCTTTTAAGAAATGATATTTTAAAAGAATATCAACATTTAATAATTACGCCCCTCCTAATCATTGCTTTGACTTTGGGAAATATTAAATTAATCTTTTAATGAGGGCGCCACCCTCAAGGACCCCCCTTTTAAAACATCTTTAAGTCATTAATCCTAGGCCCAAGGTCAACATTAAAATATATCATTTTAACGTGACTTTTAATTTAAATGACTTAACTCTTTTCTCTGAAAATGCCCTGAAGCCAATACTGATGAAGTCAACTGATCAAACCGAAGCCGGGAGTCAACCAACCTGAGCTCATCTGGAAGGCTGCCAAAAATAGAATTTACTAAAAATAGTAAATTCCAAAAAGTGCTCTGAATGCCAGGATGATCATACCACTGCGAAGCCCTCTGAAAACCCAGAAGGAATCCGCCATTAAAACTATCATCTTCGAGCAATAACCTCCTCAAAATTAGGAAACCCTAATTTTAACTTCCGACTAGCCTCCGGGTTCCCAAGGAAAGGCTAACGGTCACTGAAAAAGTCAGGCTTGGAAAGGGGACATTACAGTCCGCCCTCCCCAAGATTGCTTGTCCTCAAGCAATCGCAAACTAGGATGCTGCAATATCTCATCACTTTCCCAAGTTGCATCCTCCATAGGCAGGTTCTTCCACTTTACCAAACATTCTCTGATAGTTCTATTCCTCAAGGAACGTTCTCTGACATCAAGTATCTCCTCAGGAACCAGAACCAACTGTCCTTCTTCATCCAACGGTGGCAACTGTGAAGAAGCAATTACATTGTGTCCAAGTGCCTTCTTGAGGCGAGACACGTGGAAGACGTTATGCACTCTGCTATCTGAAGGTAGCTCTAATTCATAAGCTACTGCACCAACCTTTCTGATGACCCTAAAAGGTCCATAGAAGCGAGGTTTGAGCTTCTCAGCTCCACTCTTCTTGAGAGTCGACTGTCTATAAGGTTGTAAGCGGAGATAGACCATATCCCCAACCTCAAAAGAACGCTCTACACGCTTCTGATCAGCATACAACTTCTGCTGATTTTGTGCAATCTGCAAATTGTCCTTCAAGGACCTCATTATGTCCTGACTATGCTGCAACAAATCCTTGGCTAATGGTGCTTTGCTGTCACCAAACACCAAATCTGCAAAGCTGGGTGCTTCATACCCATAAAGTGCCAAGAAAGGAGACATTTTGATTGACATATGGAAGGTAGAGTTGTAGCAGTACTCGCCTATATGCAGCCACTTAACCCAAGCTTTCTGCTGTTCGGACACATAATTTCTCAAGTAGCCTTCCAACCACTTGTTCACCACTTCTGTTTGCCCATCAGTTTGAGGGTGATAACTCGTGCTTGGAGTAAGCACAGTACCACTCATTCTGAAAACTTCCTGCCAAAAGGTACTTAGGAACTTGCTGTCCCTATCACTGACAATATTCTTTGGCAACCCATGAAGCCTAAACACTTCTCGAAAAAACAAATCTGCAACTTGAGCTGCAGAAAAAGTACTGGTAATGGCAAAGAAATGAGCAAACTTGGTTAATCTGTCAACTACCACGTAGATACAATCCTTCCCTTGGGCCTTGGGCAACCCGGTGATGAAATCCATTGAAATGCTTTCCCATTTTTGATTGGGAATTGGAAGTGGTTGCAGCAAACCGGCTGGCAAAGTATGTCATTTTTATTTGCTTGGACAAAATGTGACATTCCCAATGTAGCTTGAACCTCCTCCTCTTCTTCAAACCTTTCCCCAAGAAAACCTTTCTCGATCTGCCTATAGCCCTTGAAAAACCTTTTGGTGACCAAAGGCGAATCGAATGTCATGGAAAATTCAAAAGAATCTTCTTCTTGAGCTTAGAATCGCCTACCGTAAAAGATTCTTCCTTATATCAATCAATCCTCAACCACCCGTACTTTTCATCATGGAAAGTACTCTTCCAAGATGCTGAAGGTAAACCACTTTTGTATAATTAGCAACATGTCTCTCTCCATCTGCGTAAGCTCACACAATGAGCTAAGATGAGTTTCGGACAAAGGCATCAGCCACAATATTATTTTTTCCCTTTGACATTCAATGTCAAAGTCGAAGCTGCAGCTTACCCAGTTTCTGCTTTCTGCTCTCATTTAGACTTTGGTGCATAAAATGTTGAGGTCGCTTGTACGGCCTTTTAACCGCATTTAATTTCGTTCTACCAGCGCATCGCTTTAACTTCTCATTAATGCATGCATAATGGCAAGCATTTTACGTAAATTGTTACACTTTCCACACTTCTTTAAATTTCGCTTAAACAATAGGGTGTTTGCATCGTGACAGCACCCACTCCCACCTGATGCATCAAGTATTGCAGCCTCGAATGGCTGAGAAATCGTAGGATAGCCAAAATCGACACAGCTCATGATCTTCTTAATTTATTAAAACACCGAGTTTCTTTCATCAAACAAAGGGTTCTTTTTGGTGATCGTAAGGGGAGCATTCGAATACCCCTAACGAACCTCCGAGAAAACCACAAAGACCCAGAGTTCTTCCATCCAGGTAGCCAATTAGGTAGGCCAATCAACCATCGCTTGATCTTCTCCGATCCACCTTCACCCTCAAGACCATGATGTGGCCAAGGTATAATCATTCCTCCATTCCAAATTCACATTTGGAAGCTTTAGCAAACAGACTCTCAGACTCCATAATACTAAGCACTTCCTCCAAGTGCTTGAGATGATCTCCCCAAGTCTTGCTGTAAATCAGAATATCATCAAAAAAATCAACACAAACCGCCTTAAGTGATTCTGAAACACACGGTTCATGCAAGACTGAAAGGTGGCCGGTGCATTAGTCAAACCAAAAGGCATGACCAAGAATTCGAAGTGGCCATAGTGACATCTGAAAGCTGTCTTTTCCACATCTGATCCCCTCATCCTTATCTGATGGTAACCCGATCTTAGATCAATCTTTGAGAAGAACTTAGCCCCATGTAGCTCATCAATGCGCTCATCTATTCTGGGAATGGGGTATCTATTCTTGATAGTGCTTTGGTTCAAAGCACGATAGTCCACGCACATGCGCATGGTACCATCCTTCTTCTTTACAAGAACCACTGCAGAAGCAAAGGGGCTCTTGCTTGGGCGTATGAAACCCATCTCCAAAAGTTCTCGGATATTCTTCTCGATCTCATCCTTTTGCCTCTTTGGATACCGATATGGAGTTGTGATCATCGGTTTAGCTCCTTCCTTGAGCTCTATGATGTGTTCTGAACCCCATTCAGGTGGTGGTCCAGGAGGCAAATCTGCAAAGACTTTGCTCTTCTTAGTGAGCAATGACTGAATATCAGGAGGTTGGTCACGTTTAGTCTCAACAGGACTAGCAGGAAGTATCATGCATTCAACAACCCACTCAGCTTGATCGTGACGGATCAGCCTTGCCATTCTTTTGAATGACACTACTCGAGGAACTCCATTGGACATTCCTCTCAGAATTATCTTCTTACCATCTGATTGAAACTTCAACTCCATAGTCTGCAGATTCAACGAGATCTCTCCAAGAGATCGCAGCCATTGGATACCTAGCACGGCATCAGTATCCCCAATGTGAACAACATAGAAGTCATCTTTGACTTCGTAGTTACCCAACTGCATGGTCATGTTAGATATCTTCTTAGTGCAAGTAATATGAAATCCATCGGCAACCATGACCTTGAATCCTTCGAACTCCTCTGTTTGCAGCCCTTTCTTGGCTACCACAACTTCATCAATGAAGTTATGAGTGGCTCCAGTATCGATCAAAGCAACGATTCGCTGCCCTTTGACCATCCCACGAACCTTAAATGATTCATTTCTTTGAAAACTGGAAAGTTGAGCTAAAACTCCACCACTTCCCTTCTCATCTCCGGACTCTTCTGGAGCTCTATCTTCTTCATTTCCTTCAAAATCAGATTGCTGGTCGGAAAAATCAGAACTACTTTCCCCAGCAGAATAGTACTCAATCTGATTGAACTTGACCCCTTTTGGGCAAACATGGTCTTGAGACCATTTTTCCTGACACCGGAAACACAACCCCTTTCTTCTGAGTTCATTCAGGGTTTCTTGATCCAACCTGGTAACATGGGGATTGCGATTCTTGAACTCCTTGTTCTGAGGTCTCAAATTATTTTTATACTGAGGCCTTTTTCCTTTATCCCTTTTCTGAAAAGGGGAATTTGACTGAAATTTCGCCTTAGGAGCAGCCCACTCCATGTTTCTTGCCTTTTTCATGGCCTCTTGCAGTGTTGGAGGATCAAAGGCTTTAATCCAGCCTTTGAGGGGTTTTGTCAACCCTTCACTAAAAAGAATCACCAATCTCCTTTATGTGATTCCAGTCACCATGACTGAGAGTCTCTAAAACTCTGCGATGTAGGCTTCAACTGTGCCATACTGTCTCAATTGAGCAAGCTCTCTGAAATGGATCTCAGGATCTTTTTTCTCAAACCTTTCGATGAGCCTAGTGGTGAACTCATCATATGTTGTGATAGACCGATGGCCTAGAGTGACGAGGCCATGGTACCACCACTCGTGCGCCACCCCATCAAGGTGTAGCGTAGCGAACTTAATCGCTTCATCTTCCGCCATTGGTCTGAGAGCTAGATAATTATCCAGCTTTTGAATCCAAGCTCGGGCTGAACTTGTATCACTCCCATCAAAATGAGGAAGTATAACTTTGTTGACAGCTTGGTACAAGTCTCCTTGATTTGATGGTCTTCTTTGATCAAAGTTCCTTCCTTGCCCTCTGTTCTTCCTCTTATGATCCATGAAATCATTGAAGGACATGTCCATCCTGATGTCGATAGGTAGAGAGTCATACTCAGTACGACTAACTCTCAACTGCTCCACCCATGAAGCATTCTCTTCAGGTTCTGGCTGATTGACTACAAGAACTAAAAAAGTGGGTTTGAATGGTCTGGAAGAGATGTAAGTGTTGTTTGACACTGTCCGGGCTGCATGCTCATCATGCTGGTTGGAAGCACTATGCTCCCCTCTGTGGCCTGAGTTGTTCTGTCGAACAATATTCTGCCCCATTCTCCCCATCATGAGAGATACCATGTCCATCAAGGCATCCATCTTTTTCCCAAACTCCTTCCCGGGACTCGTAGATCTCTCTCTTCCTTTTCCACTGTCATCTCTGTTGCCAGAATTTCTTTCACCGCCACCAAGAATCCTTTCATTATCCCCCATTGCTGTTTCTTGTGAAGGTTCCCAATTTGCCCTCAAAATCCCTGAAGCTGTTTGACCCTCTGGGGCTTGATGCAACTGTGTCTGAACTGTACCTTTCTTGTAAACTCTTGCCAAGTACCTCTGTTCTCTGTCACTCATAGAAATCTAATTTCACAGGATGGCAGGATGCGTGGCTCTGATACCACTGAAATATTCCGAGCTAATTTTTTTTGTTTTTTCAATTAACAGATTTCCAATTACAAACAGTGCACTCGTTAAGGTTAGATGGATAAACCAAAACGTGCAAGAAATCAACTCTAACCAGAATGGCACCGATTATGGTGAGCATTGGTCAGAGAATCCTCTATGCTCAGTACAGAAAGGAACTCGACGTCAAGTATGTGCTACCCAATCCAATGCGGAGTGAGGGGCGATCATATGACAGAGTGAAAACAAAACAAAGCTTGAAAGGTAAATGCTGAGAAATGAAACTACTCAACACCCAGAATGTGCTGGCTAACCCAGAGTGGGATAGTAGCGACCATAGGGCGGAGATCTATCTATTACAAACTTCAATGAAATTGAGCAAATACAAATTCAAAGCAACAAGCTGGAGAATGACTGCCAGTACTACTGGACAGTTTACAATGTCATATCATACGCCTGTCAAGATGTTAGAGTTGGATATATGATTCATACAATACAATAAAATCTCTTCTTGGCTGAGTTCAATAAGCCATAAGAAATCATTACAACTTTGACAATTAACAATCTGTTTTTCTGTTTTCCACAAATTAGTAATTGCTGGTTAAAAACAGTAGCCTATGAATAGATCCAAATACTCGTAGCTCCCTCACAACTCACACAAATGGCCCAAACTAAGATGCATAAGACCAATATGATGTAGGCGCCCAATCTAGAACCTTAACCCCGACTCCAAATGCAACGGAATAGCAATGCACAAATCCCAAGAACTCTAAATGGTACGGCCTTAATGAAAAAGGCAATTTTCTATTTAAAAATAATGCAAGCTCTATAAAATCTGAAAACTGGAGAATATGATGGCTCTCGACAAACAAAAAGAATGAGATGATACCCAGAAAGACTATTTTTGTATTTTCCAAGATATGAGTGAAACATGCAATCTGCTGTATATAAAAATGCAATAAGCTGAAACACTAAAATGCCAATAACAGATTTTACAAAGCAGAACTGAACACAAATGAATAAACTAAGTTGCACTCACAAATAGACTGAAATTCACCACTAGATGTTGTCTTTCAAACACGAAGTGATGCCCAATGCTAGGAGGCCTTCATTCCCCGAAGCAGTCCCAAAGCCAGTTCGGCAGCATAACAGTATAGTCGACAAAAGATCCAAAATGATGCTCAACTCCTTCCCTTTATAATTTTCCAATTGACCTCTTCAAACCCTAAAATCCGCTTTTAGGTCAAAATCCACTCCTCAAGGTTGGGCGTACCTTCTCTTCAAGTCTTTTAAGAAATGATATTTTAAAAGAATATCAACATTAATAATTACGCCCCTCCTAATCATTGCTTTGACTTTGGGAAATATTAAATTAATCTTTTAATGAGGGCGCCACCCTCAAGGACCCCCTTTTTAAAACATCTTTAAGTCATTAATCCTAGGCCCAAGGTCAACATTAAAATATATCATTTTAACGTGACTTTTAATTTAAATGACTTAACTCTTTTCTCTGAAAATGCCCTGAAGCCAATACTGATGAAGTCAACTGATCAAACCGAAGCCGGGAGTCAACCAACCTGAGCTCATCTGGAAGGCTGCCAAAAATAGAATTTACTAAAAATAGTAAATTCCAAAAAGTGCTCTGAATGCCGGGATGATCATACCACTGCGAAGCCCTCTGAAAACCCAGAAGGAATCCATTAAACTATCATCTTCAAGCAATAACCTCCTCAAAATTAGGAAACCCTAATTTTAATCTCCGGATTAGCCTCCCGGTTCCCAAGGAAAGGCTACCCACACCGAAAAGCGTCAGTTTGAAAGGACATTACACATTTTAGGTTCTCACTCTTGCCTATTTAATCAAGCACATGTACTCTTGTAACATATCATATCATCATAATAGAATCTCTATTTGCATGCCATTGTTGCAACACTTTTTGTGTGGTTGAATATCTTTCTTGTCAAAGGTCCTCCATTGAAGACTGCAGCTTCATCAGGGACACTGTGACTCCATCATCTCAACACTTGGTGAGGATGGCAAGGGAACATTTCATTCCCAATCTTAGGGAGTTTCAGACATTTGGGTTGCCATGCCAGGCCCAGTGGTGTGCTGATATCACCTCTCACAAGAACACCTGCCTTAATTCAATTATATTCATTGAAAAAAATTATTGGGCTTCACAGTGCCTAGAATCTTTAACACTAGCTAGCATCTCCCAGGCAACTTGCCATTTACCATTCACTGGGTCTGAAGATTCTAGGAAACAAGCTCTAATACAATATTAAAATTGCTAAATAAATGAAGTAGCTAATTTATTCACTAAGATCTAGATTTCCTAAAATATGAGGCAGATGGTCACTTTAAGCACATCCCTCATTTCATTTTAATTCAGTTTGCATAGATGCGGTTATATTGTAGTTCGTGAGACTCCTGTTTCCAGTATAAATAAGTTTGTTCAAATCTTGACCACATTCCTGCTATCAAACACCAGAATTTCCAAGATCTGATGCTTTTTCTGAGCTAACAAGCATGTTCCCATGCCTTCCAATCCATCACGCTGTCTGTTTTCCAATTATGAGGTACATACATCCATTTTCTTTCTGGCCTGCAGTCAGAAATATTTGCATGGCTCTATAGTTGTTAATCTTATTTTCTCTATCTTCAAAAGTAAAGCATCTAAGAGGGAAGGTAATGTAGTTAATACAACTGTATTTCATGTAATGAGCTATTGTTTTGGAGTTCATATTTAGCTGTAATATTAAGTTGAGGTCTTATATCTTTACAAATGTTGCATCTTATGATGTAGAATTATGTGCCATGGGGCCCACTTAAAGTCAATGAATGATTAAATTAAGATTCCACACCCTTCTTTTGAATTAGTTGAGGTGTTGCCCTATAATTAATTCTTAGTAAGTTAGTAGTTAATGATAAATTGGAATTATATAATTTTATCATTAAAAATTATTTACAGAGAAGGCCATTCCACGAACTTCACTTAGATGTGCAAGTGCTATCCAGCCTTTAGGCATTTACGTGCTACTGAACTGTTTTCCTCTTTATGTTACTTTGTATTTTTTTTCTTCCTATTATTGTAGCATTTGTTGTGGCGTGACAATTTTGTGTGATGATTACAATATGAGAAATTGTTTATCTACACCCATGTTGCTCAAGGGAGAGGAATAGTTTATGTCCACGTTGTTCAGGGAAAGATATTGTTCCCAACAGTTAGTGGAATAGGTCCCCAAGGAATATAGCCATTGAGTTCTCAGCATAGAATTTGATACATCCCATGTTTGTCATATGAAATTTGTCCCAGAGTGTATTATCAACTATAGTGTGTCCCATGTCATATAACAGCCTTCACATAGAATATGTTATGGTCAGAAATTCTAATGAAAAAAACCTTCAAGTGGATCAAAGTGGAAGCCGGAATTTTTAAAGTAGCTTTATCTGTTGTGATGGGTTACTATCAAGGTTAACCATGCCAAGGACCCTAGTATTGTTATGAAAGCATGTCAGAGAAATACCAAAAACTCAAGTCAATCTTCAAAGAGCAATATGTTTCCCTTGAGTTTATATACCCTGGTTATTTTCCTTCCCTAAAAATCAACTCTAATATGAAATACATGATCTTCAAAAACAACACATGAAAGGGGAAACCAATTTGACTTTTGTTCAAGATCAACCAAGAACTAATGCTTGCAGTTGATTGAAGTTCTTGAGTAAAAAATAGCATTTAACAAATAATTCTCTGTTTGTTTTTTCCTTTCATAATTATTAGTTGTTATAGGAAGTTTTATGCTACTATTCCAAATCAAATTAAGGTTTAACTTTAAACTCAAGATGTTGGTTCCTAGAGCTTCATTTTATGCCCACTTGTTGAAATGTATAAGTATTTTATTGGATAAACATACTGCTCTAACCAAGTTTGGCATGTGGATGCAGGTGTGGATTTTAACTAGCAAGCATGTTATAGTGTATACTTTTCATTTTTGAGGTTAGTCATAGTTGAGGGGGTTTGTTTGGATAGATAGACATCAAGACAAATCTATATGTGTGTATGTATACTAATGAATATGTGTGTGTGTGTGTGTGAATGTACACACATAATGCACATGTATTTGTCTCTGCGCATGTGTTGTCTCTAGTATTCACAAATGGTGCCATAGTGATAACCAGCCTTACACATGCTTTCTAACCTCAATTCTAGGGGGACAATGTGCAGAGGCAAAGATTGACTCAAAATAATGATACATTTCAAATTATTAGGACTTTCAAGGAATTTATGTTTGTTTAATCCAGTCATTGATAAAAAGAGACATCAATATCATAGGTGCATTATGATGTCTAATGCATATAATGAATAATCACCCAAGAAATGTCATAGTGGCAACTAGATACAAAGTCGTAAAGTAGACAATGTTCTTCTCTGTGTATTATAAGTGCATCGTAGAGATCAATTTTAAGTTTCTTACTTGATTTTTCTGATTTCTTGGGTGTAATTCAAGGAACGTTTCACTGTGCATTGGTCCAGACTCTATGGACATTGGCCATCTATTGGGTACGTGCCAGAAAGTATGTATAATGTGTTCCCATCTTTGGTGTGGATACTCACTCTGATGTGTGCACCCATCCAAGGGAATGTATGCTCATCCAACATAACTTCTAAGCCATAATTGGTTTTTATGGGTGTCACTAAAGGAATACTTGGGTGTGGAAAGGTGTGTTCAAACTCTTATAATGCGCATGGCAATGAATCTCTCGAGCCTGTCCCCAACTATGAATTGCATACTCATCTACAATGTGTACATCCATCTCAGGGAAGAGATACCAATCCAACATGGCTTCTTTCCCATATATGAATTTGCCAATTTTTATCTTATACCAAGAAGCTAAGACTATGCCGTCAATAAGCCAACACCAAAAAATTCTACAATCTAAAATCCTATTAGTTAATTTTAATTTTTGGGGGAATAAAAGATCATAATATAATACTGGAATACCAGTTATAAGAATGCGTTTTTGGAATAATCTAATGTATTTAATGTTTTTCTGCTTAGGTTCTATAATTTACAAGTCGCCACGGGCAAATTACTTTGGCAGAAAAGTATAGAATAGGAACTAAAAAGCACTAAGTATTTGAAACCATATACTTCATGACCTAAGCTAACACATGCATATATAGATATCGGTGTTTATTCAAATATAAGAGTACCTTGGGAAGATCCTAGGCACAATCTCTTAGTGGTCAACTTGTAGTTGTTTTCAATCAAACCTATGTGTTTGAAATGACATAAGGGGTAGAGAACCTAGCTGGCTGAGTTAAGTCATTATCGGACTCAAAAAGGATTAACAAATTTGCCTTGGTGCTTTTGTTAACTTATCACGGTATCCTGTCTGAAAGCTGTAGGGAACAACTCAGTGAGGAGTCTAGCATGTTAAAGACAAGAATGGAACTACTTTATCTCAAAAAAAAATATTAGTAACTGTGGCTAGTGGATCCAAAAAAAAGTAATGGATCCCAAGAGTTGATAGCTGAAATCATGTAAATAAACTGATAAAACCTACATTGGTGGCCATGGACAAAACCAGATAGTTTTATAATACTCTTTGAGAGGAAGCATGGCCATTTTCATTGGTGAGTGTAGTCCACATTCTTGCCTGCCCTTTTTTCAATATGCCTTCTTGTTTACTATCAGCAAATTATGTCTGCAATCCTCAAGATAATTACTTAAAATAAATAAATAAATCCAACATGTCAAGAGTGGTCCATCGCTGTAAATATACACTTTGATAGGTCACAAAGACCACTTTGGCCTGAAGGACAATAAAGTTCACTTTATATTATTTTTTCTTATCTCATAATCAGATCATAGCCACAAGCTCTGGTTTGATGGGACACGGCACACAAAACTATCATGAGTGGTTCTTTAACCATAGGATAACTAGTAGTAAATTTGTTCCTGATGCATTGCATCACTGTACTGCAGTTTGAATTGCATAGTTCAAGCTGAGACCAAAAACTTTAAGGCAAACCTTCTTTCCAAGTATCTAGAGGTGAGGCTATTGGGCTTTGACCATTCGCAGAACTGGGGTGATTCCTCCACAACTGTGCATAATTCCATGGTTACTGAAATCACCCACCTCTGGAAACTGCTTGATAAGTCCCACTGGATAATTTCCCTCCAGCTGAGCTTTGAACTCGGGAATCAAATAAGCATAGGTTAACATTTGGACCCTAAGCCTCATCAACTTGTAAAAGAAAAAGAAAAAGAAAAATCATTATCACATCTTTGCATGCCAACTGTAGCAATCTGCCAGTTAGTTCTATAATGCTGCAATAGTCAAAACTTAAATAAATTTGTCTGGAGGAGTTGTTGCCTGGAGAGCAATTGTACGAGCATGACCGAGGTTCAAAACCCTCTCCCCATAATAAGGCAGCCTTAGTAATCTTCGTATACATCCAAATGTGTTCCATGTTTTGAACTCTCGAGAATATGGCCAAGCTTATGCCAAGACGGTCAATAATCTCGCCCAAATAAGCCTTAAAAATTTGAATCGCATATGCCTATATCATCTTTGTCATGCTGTCAATACCCTAAGATTTATAGCGTCCTTTCGGAGAATGTACCACCCCAACTAATAATTACTCAATTTTCCCTTTATGTTGTAATTTTTATTTGCAATAGCGATTCTCATGCATTTTCTGTCGTCATTTACTAAATATCAAAGCTCTTTCTAGTACCATCAATCTTTAAATTGCGATAAAGCCATCGATGCATCTCATAAACACAATTCCAAGTACTTAAAAATTGCAGTATGAACAAATTTTCCACTAACCGGATTCAGATACAACATTTCTTATAGGAGAGTATTATATAGATTGAAAGTTAACCAGATGCAGGGGAGTAAAGACGATGTACATTATCAGCAAAGTGATATAATTATGCTAACCTCTCGATAGGAGGATTGTGGTTACATGAGTTTTCAGAATTGAGTCTTTCGGGAATGCGAAATGCACGAATTCCTCTGAAAACAAGCTCCCTTCGACCATAATGACCCTCTGAAAATACTTTATAATTGAAAATTTGGCTGGTGTAGCATCGCGACGGTCGACAAAATGCACGGGCAGGCATTGCAATTGGGAAATCCATTTCTGCTACTGTAATGGATAAGGCTACACCTGACTCCTCTGCATGGTTTACACTACACAACTTGGACGAGACTTAGCCCTCCTTAAAACCGTTATTTCTTTCTATCACAACGTTAATTATCAACTAGTAGCCTTTTAGATCTTCTAAGAAGGTTTGTGGTAATTTGGAGGGTTTAGGAAAGGATAAAAAACCGTTAATTTTGTGTTGCCATGTTTTGGATATAATTTATATTTATACAAATAAACGATTAAAGAGAAATGGTTATAAAAATAATTTAGTTAATTTATGTGTGTATATGTAATAATGCAAATTGTGTATCTTTATATTTTTATTGTTGAGAATAAAGGGTGAAGTGTAATGGTGTGAGCATGAAAAAAATTCTTATCTTTTGTTTAAATTTGACTATGGTAAAATATTAATATTTAATAATAAATATATAACAAGAAGGGTGTGCCTTCATCAACACTATTCATAGATAAATCTACATTTTTTGTAAGAATATGGCACCAATATTAAATATGAAGAAAACAACATTAAAATTAGTATAAACTTGATTATAATCATCATCCTTCTCCTCTTTGAAGTGTAGCAAGAAAGTCTGAAAATAAAACTCTAGAAATGGTGTAAATAGGTGTTTTATCTATCTAGATCTTATTTACATGTTAAGTCCACTTAGGTCCTAGGAGAGAAACTTTTTATATAGTGTTAGTTGTCACTAGATTTTATCTTATCTTTTGGCATTTAATGCATGTGTCCTAAGTCAGTTGTCTCATTATATAGGATTAAGACACATGTCAAGATCTTGTTTAATCATATCTCACACTTTGCCTTTATAATCAAGGCATCATTTGTACATCCTAGATAATTCAGTTTAGTTGAGTTAGTCCAATATATCACTACAATCTTGAGTATTGCATATTGTCCATGTCTTGCATCCATTGTTACAATTTCATGTTCTTGTGTTTTGGCTTTTACACGTGATCGTGAAGGTTTGAGTCCTTAAGTTACTCTAACATGGTATAAGAGCTTCAGAATTGCAAAACCCCTTCTTAAATCTGAGAGTGGTTGGAGCTTGCACTTTTGTTGGGTACACATTGGGGTGAAACGGACATCACAATTGAGTCTAGAAGGCCTAAAAAACCTTATAAATTCATATAAAATACTTCATATTTGGGTAAAAAAATTGAGCCATTTTTGGGGTTTTCAGATTTTTGGCAAAAAAGTCACATACAATCCATACAAAATTTGTACAATATGTATTCATACAAACCTTACAAATCGTACTAGTTGTAGTCTACAATGTTGCACGGGCAAGCGAATATTCCCTAGTAGTTTAGTATATTCCAGATTCTTTGTGTATGATTTGTTGGCATGTGTCTACATCATCGCCTATCCTCTAGTATGATTTTGATTTTGATGGTTTTTAAATATTATTTTTTAAATGCAGGTTGAATTTTACAACCAATTTTATTTTTATCGATGCATGTTGAATTTATTTGGCACTCAATTTTGGGTTTGCGGTCCCGCTGAAGTCAAAGGGGCTTAATTAGCCTAGTGGAGCCTAAGCGACGCAGCGACAACCCACTACCCTTAATGCCCTTTCCTCCCAAGTCGCACCACCACCCCCAGCAATGCTTTCTTTTTTGCACTTGTGAGTGGCGTGATCACATGAGTGATCAAGAGCTTAAGCACCTGGTGCTTAATTTTTGCCTCATATAGCCCTAATAGGGTAATTTTTTTAAATCACCATAACTTTTTGTCATGATGTCAAAATTTTGCAAATGAGATATCGATGAAAAGCTAGTTCTAAGCACTTCACGATAGTGTAATCCATTATTTTAAATTTTTCCTCAAGTGAATTTCATTGCTGGTTGAAGTCAAATTTTCTTTTTGATCCTTTAAGCTCATAACTTTTTGCCATAATCTCCAATTTTCATGATTCTTGTGATATTGGGAAGGCATTGAGGATCTCTACATTTCTATTCATGTACTTTTTTAGATTCAATCTCAGGTATCTTTTATTTATATTTGTGAAAAATTACATTTTAGTTGATTACTTGGACATACTACAACTTGGAGAAGTTTTTCCACTTGAGAAGGCTTCATGTTCAATGTAGATCATATTGGGAAAAGTTACTTTCATTTTGAGGATCTCATTCTAAATATTGTTGTAATTTTCCATCTTTGATCCATCTTGGTATTGTAAAATCTAGAACACAATTCTAGCATTGTAAGCACACTACATATAAAGTGTCGTATCATATTATTGGGGGGAATTTTTATTGATTTATTTGGGGCGGATCTCTTGGTGCATTGCTTTGATTTGCTTTTCTTGTGCTCTTTTTTTTTCATGGATCATTCTAAGGTTCATTTGCAACATCATATAGCTATTCAACATGTCATCAAAATGCATGGAGTATTCTAATGAATGAAGGCCACTCTCTATATGTTGAAAATAAGGTACATAAACCTACAAATGCAGATAAAAAGATAAAATGGATGATTGAACATATCAAAGCTATTAGATGTCTTCGTAAACTAGTTTCTCAAGATTTGTTGTTCCAAATTGAATCATGTAGGAATTCTCATGAGGCTTGGGATAAATTAAAAATATCGTATGGTACTACAGATGAAGTAAAAGGCTATCAAATTAATAATGAACCAATGAACCTTTATCCTAAGAACTTTGACAACATCTAGGACTACATCACCAAGGTTAATGATCTAAGAGATCAATGTAAAGAATATGGAATTGATAAGGAGGGCATTCAGATGGTCTACAATAGATTGAACAAACTTGCTCCTAATTATGTTGCTTTTATTTTTAGCTTTCATATCATAGGTTGACTATGGGGTTTGTTGAACACCCAGAATACTAAGAGGGGGGGTGAATTAGTATTCTACTAAACCATTTAACTGCTAACCATTCAATAATTAAAACATATCTAGAAGCAATTGTAAACAAAAACATGAAAGGAATCATAACATCACATGACACATGAACACTAGGATTTTTACGTCGAAAACCCAAAATAGAAAAAACCATGGTGAGGATTAGTTCACAATATATTATAACCAGACATAAGATATTACAGGGTACACTACTAGGACACATTGTCCTTGAAAGGCTCATAGCCTGAAATGATTACAAAAGAGTGTGGCTCACTACCAAAAGGATGAACTAATGAAATACACCTTCTGTGTGTTGAGTTCAGTTCCAATTAAGCTCTAGAAAACAAAATCTTGCATCGATTTGTAGGTTCACAGCAACTACCAACAACTTCACACAATATCACATTGTCACACATTACTACTTATAATTTTCTCATAACACACATACATACATCTCTATGTGTATCTTTATCTCTTTATTACAAAAATGTTTCATACATATATATACCAACTTACATCAACATACATCAATTAGGTCGGCCTAATTAGATGTAAACATACTTGATTCAAAATAGCTTTGTCGGCTCAAAACAAAAACTTCTTTGGTGCTCAAAATAAAACGTGCAAGACATAAATTAGGTCAGCTTGGACCTAATAAAGAACTCTTTAATCACCCACAAAGCAAACATCACTTAACCATGTTGGCCAGAAGAATATACAATGCATATATGCCAATCTTCTATCATTTATATCTCTCAGCCTATTCAACCAAAATCGTTGAAAACTTGTCCATAGCTGCAATTAATAGTCCTGACTAACATATTAAAATCACATAGGTTGATCTTATGATATAATCAATTTTGAAGCAGATTACCGGATCAAAGTACTTGAATCATTATTTACCGAATAGACAGAAATTGTCACAAACCAATGTTGGCATCAATGACAACACACTAGAGGGCTTCTTCTTCATTCTTCCAATAGGGTCTACATATACTACACATTCATTTTATTAGTGTAGGTTCTTATTTCCTAGTGGGATATTTAATTTTCTTGGTGGGATATTTAATATTCCTAGTGGGATATTTAATTCCCTTAGTTATTTGTTTTTCCTAAACATTTATTAAGCTCGCTTAAGATAATAAAGTGGGTTAATTATTTAATAACTAGGAGATAAAGTGATGAGTTGTCCTCCACCTTTTAAGGGTGGAGTATTTACTTTTCATCACTTTATTAAATGTTGGTGGTTTTGGTGGTCATTTCTCATTGGTTTATTTACCACCTCCATCCTCTCCTAGGTTCTATATAAACCCACTACCTAGCTTATATTTTACATCAATCTTGGAAGCTCTTAATGCATTTTGTCATATTGACATTGCATAATCTCCCAGAGTTCTGGTTTATATTCTTCATGCTTTTCCAATCTATGTAACCTTGACTTTCTCTTTAAAATTTCCTTGGAATATTCATTCTATTTCAGATTTATAACATGGTATCAAAGTTTATGCCAAAAATTACTCACATCATCTGAATGAGTGAGTAAAATGGACGAGATTTCATCTTTGGAGTCATGTACTATGCCTTCCATTTTAATGGATGATGACACTCTAGTTGAGTTGTGTGTGAGAGCAAGTTCCTTCATTTGTGAGCTTTTCTTGGAGTGCAGTTGGTGTCATCTTCTAGGGGGGGCTACTTATTCCTTCTATTCTCTCTCTATTTTATTTTATTTATTTATTTTTGTTGGGGGTGGGGGGAGTTTTCTCTCTATTTGTGGGAGGGGAGATTCTTCTCTTTTGGGGTCGGCCGGGGGGAGGGGACTTTGATATGTACATGGGTACCTAAGATGGCCTCATTTGTAAGGACCCATCATCTTTTGCATCGTCCTAAGTTGTGCTTAAGGGGGGTGTTACTATAGGTTTTTATTTCCTAGTGGGATATTTACTTTTCCTAGTAGGATATTTAATTTTCCTAGTGGGATATTTAATATTCCTAGTGGGATATTTAATTCCCTTATTTATAGTTTTTCCCTACACATTTATTAAGCTTGCTTAGGATAATAAAGTGGGTTAATTATTTAATAACTAGGAGATAAAGTGATGAGTTGTCCTCCACCTTTTAAGGGTGGAGTATTTATTTTTTCATCACTTTATTTAATGTTGGTGGTTTTGGTGGTCAATTCTCATTAGTTTATTTGTCACCTCCATCCTCTCCTAAGTTCTATATAAACCCACTACCTAGCTTATATTTTGCATCAATCTTGGAAGCACTTAATGCATTTTTTCATATTGACATTGCATAATCTCCTAGGGTTCTGGTTTGTATTCTTCATGCTTTTCCAATTTATGTAGCCTTGGTTTTCTCTTAAAAATTTTCTTGGATTATTCAATCTATTTCAGATTTCTAACACATTTTCATCATTTTTTGAGATGTTAATATATGAGAAACAAAATCTTATATCAAGAGGTCTCATCAAGTCATCTAAATATTAGACATTATTGGCTAGTTAGGTGAAAGAATCGAAACATACTAATAAGAAATATAAGAAATCAAAGAACAATCAATGAACAAAGAATAAATCTTCTTCCATAAATAAATCATCTAAGAAGGAGAAGGTTACTTGTTCATATTGCAAGAAGCTTGGGCATGATGAACATTCTTGTTATAAGAAGGATATTGATGAGTCAAAACATCTTCTAAAAAATAATCAAATTAATTTTCCTTCTAGAATGTCTGAGTCATATTCTTCTTCATCTTCAAAATAGTCTAATAAGGACAAAGGTCATGTTGGTTTTGTTACTACATCAAGAAGAAAGGGAACCACTCTTTGTGCTTTTTCAATTCATGGATCAAGGATATGGCTTCTAGATTCAAGAGCATCTCATCATATTCCATCTAGTTAGTCTATATTATCTTCTTTTAAGCCTTGTACTATGTATCCTATTTTGATGGGAAATAATACATACATAAGTGTACTTGGGAAGGGGTCTATTTCTTTTAGGGAGGGCCCTTTCAATGATATTTTATCTGTACCTCATTTGGTGAACAATCTTCTTTCCATATATCAGATTACACATGGTGGTGATAGAAGGACTATGGAGTTCACTCCTAATTTAGTTATCATTAGAGAATTGGAGAGTAGATAAATTCTTTCTACTGGGATAGTTGATCATTCATCTCAGTTATACACCTTTGCAAATTTTTCTTCTGATGATGACATTGTTCCTTTAGCTGTTGATCACACTTCTAGTGTGGACCATGATACAAAGGAGACATTTGGCTTCTTGAACTTGGGAGTTCTCACATTGGATCCCATTCTTGAGCCTTTCATTTTATCTCCTCCATCTTTTGTTGCATTTGATGATGCTCTTGTTGGCACAGTTTTGGCCTCTTGTGATTCAATGAAACAAAATTTACATCATTTTCTAGCTACTTCTACTTGGGATGCATAATTGACAAGCATTGCTTGTTTGTTTGTTGAGTCCCACATTTCATATTTGGGAGACACCATTGATTGCATACATCTTCTCTTTGATGGATATGATCATTCTTCAGTTGTTGTGAGGGAATACTTTTACCCTTTTGTTCATTCTACATGATCATTCCTTGCAGTTTGACATGAGTGTGGATACTTTTGGAAAACATTTGGAGGAGGCCTCTTTATCTTCAAAGGAGGAATCTTTGTCTTTGGAGGGTGTTTTACATCCATCTCTTGGAGATTTTGGATTGACATCTTCAATTATGTGGCCTAGAATTCCTATTTGGAGTATGTTAGTTTTTGACATTGACATAGAGACACTTGAGCATAGTTCAAAGACATCACATATCATTCTTCTTCCCACATCTTCCTTTTAGGAATGGGAATACATCATGCATATCATCCTGGTTTTGTTTCTTCCTAAGGGGAGGAATGTTGTTTGGCATGATTGGATCATCTTCAACATTCAATGTCAAACTTCTACTTACAAGAGACTCACCATTGACGGGGAGGTTGTGTGGTCTCTCTTCTTCTCTCTTATGAGGGATTTCTTTTCCTTGCATGGGGTTTTGTCCCTCTCATGCATCATTGAGAGCATTTTGAATTTCATCTGTCTTTTGGGGAGGAGTTTTGTCCCACTTGGTTTTCTCCTTTTCTCCATTTGTGAGAGATTGCATTACATATGTACATGGGGACCTAACATGGCCTCGTATCTAGGACCCATATTTTTTATAATAATCAACTCCATAAGTTGTACTTAAGGTGGGGGTATTGGTGTAAGTAGGTTTTTTAGCTATCTAGGTCCTATTTACATGTAAATTTCACTTAGGTCCTAGGAGGGAATGCTTCTAGATAGTGTTAGTTGTCACTAGATCTTATCCTATACTTTGGCATTTGATGCTTGTGTCCTAAGTCATTTAATATTTTTTGAGGTATTTTTCTCATTATATAGGATTAAGACACATTTCAAGATCTTGTCTAATCCTATCTCACACTTTTCCTTTATAAGCAAGACACCATTTGTACATCCTAGACAATTCAGTTTGATTGAGAAGACAAAAGTTATCCTACATAAAAGGACCTTTTAAGATCATAATCTTCACAACCCATGTCTTGTACTCAAAGCTTGATACCTATAAGGGGTTTATGAATGGTGGATGATGAGGCTAAAGTAAATGGATCATTGTAGGATGATGAGTGTGAGGCGATATCATTGTTAGGCACTTAGAGTATTTTTTGATATTTTTCTTCCAAGTTCTGATAATAATGGAAAGGTCGAGGGTCCCCATAAATGGTGACTTCAGTTTCATTATAAGGGAATTTGATGCATTGGTGATAGGTTTAAGGTACGAATTGCATGGCATGTATCCATAGGAATCCTAGGTAGATGTTGTATGGTAAATCAAGGTCCAAGACTTGAAATGTCATCTATGTAATAATGGGACCAACCTGGATAAGAAGTTTGATTGTCCCTTTTGATTCAATCTCATTGTTATCATATGCTCTAATGGTGATGTGCTTTTGTTTCTCAATAACTCCATTAGAGTATCCCATTTTTTCACAAGTTTCAAGGTACAAATGTTCAAGCCCACTCCACCATCTATAAAAAACTATTGATTTTTTGGATGAATGCTTCTAGATATAGAGCTTGGTTATGATATGTTGTGGAAGGAATATCGTTTTTAGTGAATAGGAAGTGATGTGTGGATGAAATATGTATTACCATGGCCTCAAATTTCTCAGTATCTATATTATTAGGAACAAATGATTCTACGAGTGCTTTGTCTAAGACTTGTTTCTATGCAAGAGAGATCCTAACAAGCTCTAATATGGATATTTGAGATGGATTTTTCTTATGATGATCTATAATATTGTACTCGATTGGTAGAAAATCGCTTAATATTTTAGATTGGAGTGAGGCTCCTTGAATGGTGACTTTCCATCATCATGTAGTGACTCCACACTCATGGTTTATACTAGGTATAGTGACAAAAACAATGTGATTATTAAATTCTTGGATATGTCTTAGTACATTATCATACGAGTGGTTGACATTGTTATAGTCCTTTTCTTTACATGAGTCATTTCCTTTATCATTGTTTGGGATTGGATCTTTGTAAATTCCTAAATCATTGTTTCTAGATGTTCTAAGACATTGTTCAATGTTGACTTCTCCTTGATCAATGAGGTATTGTATAATATTATTGAGTCCCATGCAATTTGGTGTTTTATGACCATTTGTCTTGTGGTATTCACAATAATCATTATTGTTATATCATGAGAGTTTAAATTTAGGTCCATCATAGTGTCTAATCTCTAGAAGCTTGATAAGATTGGTTTGAATTAACTTATTTAAATTATCTCAATTGGCTCCCCTGAGGGAGTTTACTTACATCCAGTGGTGTTATTAGGTCTTAGTGGTCCTTTAGGAGGATTCATATTTTGATTGTTTTGTTGATTATTTGGCGGGGGTTTTATGTTTTGTAGAAACTTCACGTCCATGGCACCATTGTTGGTAACATTTTTATTCTTAGCCCATGGGTGATATTTTTCATTGGAGTTTGATGTATGATCTTTGTTGTCCTTATAGATTTTGACAAGTCCCTTACAATAAGAGCCTTCTCAATGGTGATCCCTTTTTCATTGATTTCATCAAAGGTGTTGGCACATTGTACATTTAAGTGGAAGGAAATTTCAATGTTAAGATTCAGACAAAGATATTCACAAATTGTTTTTAGGAGTAGGCCATTTATATTTTCTAGCCTTGTGTCTCCAAAATTATAGGAATAAAGTGAATTTTTCTCCCTGATTTTGTCTTGTGCTACATAAATCAGTCATGGTAACTTCATGTTCTATGTTATAGGAGAAATGACTGATAATTTTTTTGACAAGTTCATGGAATGTTTTGATACCATGCAATAAATGGGAGAACCATTCTATTGCTCATCATCCTAAACTTTGAGGAAAGAGGCGCATTAAGTATGTGTTGTTGTATACAACATCTAGACATGGTATGCAAAATTCTTTTATACGTTCTCATGAATCACCTCTTCCCTCCCTTGTATTTGTCAAATTTAGGCATTTCAAAGTTGTAAGGTAAGGGTATCATAGTTGTGTTTCTATCAAATGGGTATGGAAACATGTCTTCAAGAGTGCAACTTTTCTTTGTTTATCCCAGTTGCATGTTGGTAATATTTTGCTGCAAGATTTAAATTTTCAATGCCAAGTCATTGTTTGGGTTGTTTTGTGGTTGGTTAGATGGAGTGTATGTTTGATGTTGAGGAGTGGATGAAGAATTATAAGACATATTTTGGTTGTTTGGGATGCCTTGAGGGATGTTTTATGAGTTGTATGAGATGTTTTGGTATTGGAGAGTGCTTTGTTGTTGAGGTATGTTTTGTGTTTGGGTAGTGTTGTATGAGGGGTTTTGATTTTGTAGGATAAATTATTGTTTTGGAATGACTTGTGGTTATGGAATGAATTGTTGTTGAGGGGTGTTTTGAGGGATGTTATATGGATATTTTTGAGTTTGAGTAACATGTTTTTGTGTAGATATAGTGAATGGAATGGATTGAGGCTATTTTTTTGAAATGAATTGTTGTTGGGTGATGATTTTTTGTGTGGATATGTTAGATGTGAGGGTTCGTGAAGAATGTGGGATGTTGTAGATTTGGGCTATGTTGAGAATATTAGGTATGTTGAATGTGGAATCTTGTTTTGTAATGGTAAGTGAAGAATTTATGAAATGGGAGATTGATATGAATGGTTGGGATTATATGTGCTCATTGTCATGTTTGGTGCTTCTGTAGCATATGAAATATTAGGAGGCACATAAGATGTAGTGGTTTGGGCCATGAAGGGATTGTTTGTGTAGTTTGAAATGTTTTGTGTGATAAATGAGGAATATTTGTGTTTGATGGATTTGGGATATGTGTATTTGTTTGGTTGGATATGCATGGTGATGTATGAGGAATGTTTGAATTTGGTGGTTTTGGGATGTGTGTGATTGTTTGATTGGTCATGTTTGGGTTTTGATACACAAATTATGAATTGTCTAGAAAATAGTATGGTATTCATGTCATATGATGGTATAGTTAGTTTACTAGGTATGTTTGGCATTGAAGATTGTGGTATAACTTCATTAATAGATTGAACTATAGGTATGTTATCATGTGATGGAACATTAGATGACATGACATGTGTGAGGGCTTGTTCGCTAAGTGTAGTAGTGTTGTAATCAAAAGGTAGCTTGGCACCACCTTGTGCTAGTCTAATAAACTATGAGTTGGGATTCAAAGCAATTAGGGCATCAAGTGCTCTAGATAAGGATGAATCTTGTTGCATTTCTAAAAATGTGAGTCATTTCATTAGATTCCACATATATGTTTGTGATATCAACTATGATTATTGGTGGATATTGAGGTTATTGTTGTGGTTGTGGTGTTTGGTATTGATAAGGATAAAATGAATGACTAGGTATTCCAAACCTTGGTTTGGTAACCCTCATTGGTGTTGTGATGTTTGAACTACTAGGATCAGAGTCTATCACTTTCTTGTATTGTGACTAGTGGCACTATTTTCAACTTGTGCATTTCCCTTGGTGATTCCCATCAATTATAACCGATCCAAGAAAATATTAATCTGCATCATGCCTCCATATGTCTCTGTTATTTTCCTTTCACCCTTGCCAAGTTGTAGTCAAAAACCCATTTTACAGAGTGTTTGGGAATTAGCCCTTTCCTTCTTCTTTTCTTCTTTGGTCCTATTGGGTTTTCAAACCTCGAATGGATATTTGGTATACTTTTCCACATGTCCAAAATTAAAAGGTTTAAGAGATTCCACAATTCTACAAGGAATATTTGTATTGAGGAAAAGATGCTCTATGAAACTATAAAAATAGTGATAGCTATCAATATTTTAAGGCATTTCACCATTCTATGGGACACATATAACTAAAGGAAGAAGAGCTCGTGGAATCACGAAATGGGTGACATGTGGTATAAAAGTGTTATTCAAGGCCGTAGAACCTTTTGGGGGCTAAGGGCGAGACACACGATGAAATTTTAGGGGGATTCCACGAGTCTACAAGCTCTCTGCAACAACTTTATTTCAAGCTGTAGAATTGCAAAATGCTACCACATGGCCTATATGATGATGTCAGCCCCACTTATGATGATGTGTGAAGGTGTGCCATATATACAAAGGTGGCCACATAAAGGGACACATGTCATGATCTTATTCTAGTGTGTATCCTCTTTGAAGTGCATATTTGTTCAGGTGATCCCACATAAGTGGTTAACAATTTTTTGGAGGAAGGAAAAATTGATTTTGGGCGTTTGCACAAAATCAAGGGGTTCACTTGAACTCAATGGTTCAAGTAAACCTATTAAAGGGTTCGAATGAACAATGTGGTTCGAGTGAACCCAGTTTTTGCTCGAACCCAATGGTTTTTAATATTAAAATAAGGGGTTTGAACAAAAGGGGGTTAGCTCAAACCCCCAAATTAGGGATTTTTAAAGAAAATGAATGTCGGGTTTTGATAGTCATTTTCACATGGGCATGTGCAGAAAATAGTGCATGTGAACGACGAGCGAATTGTTGGGCGAACAGGAAAACTCACCACCTTTGACATTAGCCTCCATAGTATATCACCCTCCAACAACATCCTCCATAGGTTGGTTAAATTACATGCTTCCCATTTTCATACATGGCTATGAATTGCATTTGCTTGAAAGTTTCTAAACCCTAAATACAAAGAAATCTATTTTTTGTGTATCCTTTAATCATGTGATTCCATGAGACCAAATTTTGTTTCTCATTTTGTGGTTTGAATTTTCCTTGTCAATGCTTCCACATTTGGTTGCACGTCTATATACACCCTGTTCCAAAGCATCCATTTTGGCCCAAGCAGGGCAAAGGTTGTGGAATTTCGCTTTACAGTGCCAATTGCATTTGCTTGAAAGTTTTTAAAGCCTTTTCAACAAACCCATTTACATGAACATAATTTGGCTTTACAAGTGCCAATTGCATTTGTTCTATAATTTAGCTTTGATGGATGTCCATACCCTGTTCCAAAACCCCCATTTTTGCACAAGCAGTGAGAATGGTAGCAAATATAAAGCATTTAATCTATTTTCAACACCTCTTCCTTAAACTTAAACACCTCCATATCCATGAAACATGTGTAGAATTTATATAAAACATATAATCTATAATCTATCCTTTAAATTCTTTGATGGATGTACATACCCTATTCCAAAGCTCCCATTCGGCACAGGCTTTGAGGATGCAAACAAAGGTTGTAGAATCTATCTTTACATCTGCTAACTTGGTTTTACACCTGCCAACTATATTTTCTTTAAAGTTTCTAAAGTATTTTCAACAAATCCATTTTGTAAATATCCTACACAAGGCATTCTATGAGAACGCATTTCTTGGAGGCATTCTGTCAAATAGTTCAAACATTAAGATTGATTTTTTTTTATATAAAACCTTTAATTTATAATCTGTAATATTATCATCTATAAATTTCATAAGACATTGAGATTGAAGTTTTTTTGATATAAAACCTTTAATTTATGGGAAATTTACATCCTCTACATGAATTCCTTTCTTATTCTTCACAAATATTTCTATCCATTCACCTAGTTTGTAGGGAAGAGAATTTAAATAATGTCTCTTCAATTATATCATTTTGTAATTTGGTGGCCAAAAATAATTTTGAAAAACTAAAATTATACCTATAAGTAAAGATAAATTTATGAGCTTTAGATTGTATAATAAAGCTTTCACTTCTCTAAATTTATTGTCTCTATATATACAAAGTTGAACAACTAAAGCATACTTAATTTAAGATTATCCTAACTCTATAAAAAAAATTTCCCATATCTTCAACAGCCATTTCATTATCTTTAATAATAGGACCTTTTTCTTCAAGTTCTTCCCACCAATGCTTGAGTTTTTTAGAACAATATTACTACATAATGAAATTTTGTGAATTTATCTAGGTTGGCCTAGATTCAAACAAGTTTTTCAAATGATCATACCATGTATAGTTAGCATCATAGGTATCTACTATTTTTTCAATGGTTAGGATGAAAACATTTCTTGAATTAGGTCTCATTTGTTCTAGATGGATATTTTCTTCAAGGGATTCTTTCATTGTCTCATCAAATCCATCATCTACTATCCTAACATGAATTTCCCAATCTTCTATGTCAAGTTCATTTTCACTTAACTCTATATGATCATGGTTATTGGTTATTGATCATGGCTATCATTGTTTAAGGATTTTGAATGGTTATTGGTTTTGGAGTCTTAATTTTAAATAAATATTAATTAGATTTAGTATCATATTTAGAAGTTGTTTTTTCTTATTATATATTTTTTAACATATATAAAATGTATGGTTGGATTAGTGAGATGTTTATAACAAGTATACAATATTAAGTCAAGTTATTCTAGATTGATTCTTAATAAATTAGGAATAATGATTAAATTTATAGTTTTATACAATCTATAGGTATAAATAGTTTGATGGTAGAAACTTTATATACATATAAAAATATGATAAATTTTTGATTATTTTGCTTTCCAATCTATAATTTTTTGATGTTCTTGGCTATATAATTGAGATGATCTAGTCATAACAATGATAAAAAATTAGTAGCAAAGAAATATTTCCGAGACATTGCTACCATTCTACATAACTCTAATGGAAATAAGAATATTATTTTATTTTAACTAAATATTGTGTGTACTCTATCTTGAATTACTAATTAATTTTGAATTATATACTTATAAAAAAATAAAAGCATCCTCTATAACATATAATAGATAGGTTAATTAATGAAATAAAATATGTTTTTATATTAAGAAAAAAATACAAATATGGAACTCATATGAGAAATTGACTAAGACAACTCTGTGTGAGAATTAAGATGAGAATAATATATACCTTCTTTCAAGAATTAACATTAGATTAATACTTAGCTCATATTGTGTAATCACACTAGAAACCAACAATGGAAGATTGAGAGTCTCAACTAAGAATTTCACCTTATAAATCACATTCATACTAGAAGCCAACAACTAAAGACTAAATTTCATATTTAATAGAGTTCATGTGTTATATATCATGCCTTTGAGGGGTCCACAAGTACCATGAGCCTTTTGAAATCCTTCTCCATCTAAATGCATCCATTCCAAGACCATTGGGAGGTGGGTATCCCAAGTTCCTTAATGTTTTGTAGGAATTTAATCAAGAGTAGGACATTGTGACTTTGGCATGTAAGATAAGGTAAACCCATAAAATTCATGAAATGAAATATTTGGAATAAGTGTGTAGACCATTTGTAACTAAATTCAAGCTTCAAATTAATGGAAAAAGATAAATATTAAGAACTAAAAGAAGGATCCAAACCATAAAGGAAAATAAAATATTAACTTAAAACCTCAATGCCAAAACAAGAGTTGAGATAAAATTAGACAAAATGTTAGTAGGAGGAATGATCAAAAAATTTGAAGATACCATGGTAGATGAGACCAAACAAAGAAATCACATTTTCTTCATCTATGATACCTAATATTCCATACAAATGATCTTATTGGGTGAAATATGGGTTTTCAATATAATGTGACAAGAATATCACCTTAGTAATTTTTGACATCTTTATTCTTGTCATAAGTCACAATTTCACAAAATCACAAAAATTCTCAAAAAGTTGATAATTTAGGTAATTGATAGTTGATTTGAGATGTGACCTCATTATATTCACTAAAACTTAAATTATGCAATCAATTGAATCAATCAATTAGGTGAAAGTGAATGGTATTAATGTTTTTTCAATTTTCAATTTTTAAAAGTTTAGTATTTTGATTAATCACTAATTCAATTTATATTGGTGGAAGATTTGAGGTAATAAAAAAAATATGCGCAAATATTAAATCTTCATTTTCTCCTATTCTTTCATTATTTCTTTCTTTTTGTACTAGGGTTAAATCTTCATCTAGGTTTGTTGTGTACTTATAAGAAACCTTTATTCCTTAGTATCATGTTCTTGTACATTGTATGGTAACTTTCATGATAAATATTATGTGCATATCGCTTCCTCCTATCAAATTTTCTTTATGGATATGAGGAAGTTTATTTCTAATTTTTTGGTTTCCTCCTCAAAATATTGCTTCAATAATTTAGAAATTATATTTACAAGCTTACCATCTCTCTCATTTTCTTCTCTTATTTGTACCTTAACTTATTCTCTATGATCTTTCTTTGTTTATTTGATAATTCTTTTACTACTTGTGCCTAAGACTTGGCTTGTCAATTTGATCTTCTGTCTAATTGTATTTTTCCTCCATGTTTTGATTGTAGGATAGATCTCTTTTATTTATAGTGAATATCTTCCTTATAGAATATTTAATTTAATTTCCTCTACTATTTTAAGTGGTCAAGATCTTATTTTTTCATGATCAACTCATGAAGCCCATTTTCCACAATATTTTGCAAGTTATTTACTTTCTCATTAATTATTTTAATCTCTTAATAGTTTCTAGTTGGATTTTTTAATTTCATTCATATTTTATTCCTCATGTTATCCCTTTGATCTTATAGCTTCAAGCTTCTTTTTTGTAACCATTAGTTCATTTATGCATAGTCTTGGTGGCCAAAATAGTGGTGTTGATATGGGGCTATAAAGTTCTTGCTTTCTTGGATTTCTTCCTCACTCTATGCTTTGTTTTCTTAGAATGTTTCATCCTTATTATTATTGGTATATTATTTACCATCCATCCTTATTTTCCATTATTTTTGTCCTCCAAATCCAATCCAAGATTCTTGTATGCATTCTCACTCTCTTGTTAGATTCAAAGGGTGACTGGGAGATTTTTTTCATTTTTCTTTACCTTTGCTTCATCTTGAAGAAATGTACTCAAATTTTCCTTTCCCTTTTATTTTCCATGTGTTTTTTTCCCTACCTATGTTAGTTTCATTTTGGTAGTGGGTATGAGGTGTTATGAGCTATTCTTAGTAAAATAGCTACTTTTTTATTCATTGCTTTCTTAAATTTCTAATTTTTCCTATGCCTTAAAAATCATTTGATATTAAATTCTTACATTCATGTAACTATAACTAATACACTTTCACATTCTTTTAATGAGAAATTATTTCAATCCACTATTGACATTCCTTTTATAATTATATCATCCTTCAAGCACTTTCCCTCTTTATAAAATTTTATGTTAAATTATTTCATAAATAATTTCTTAATCTACACCATTATTTAACATATAATTTCCAATTATTAAATCATTCATGTTATAAATCCCTTGATTTGAAAAGAAACGTGTTGTCTTGTTTCCTTCATGGAAGCAACATACTTAAAGAATAATTTTGGTGAATCAAGGATTTCCCATGCCTCATATAGTATATGATGTTTTTCTTCTAATTGATCAATTATCATTTCATGATGCCAAATATAGTTTCCATTGAAATGTCCTTCAATAATGACTAAATTGATTTTACATGACCACCAATGTTAAGTAATGATGATTTCCCTTTATTACTAGTTCTAGGAAATAAATCTTAGATGCAACCTTTATCAAGATTTTTTAAGTCTTTAATGGCACATTTTGTACTAGAGTGCCCTAGCTTTCCCCTCAAAGAACCATCAAAATTAAACTTTCACCTGGTTTCTTATGGAGGAATCCATCTAATATGATCTCTAGAAGGGTGATATTTGAACCTAAGAATTATAAATTGATAAATATATTAAATTAAATAAGTAAAATGTTTAGAAAATTAAATAAAATAGTGAAAATGTTTTGATTATGAAAAACTATGATAGATGTTGAATGCTTTTTTGTTAATGGTATGAAAATATTATTGATGATGAGATGAATTATTTGAACTATTGAATGCTCTATTTGTCATCCCAAGTAGCATTCAAATTACTAGTGATATCATCTTGCATATAGAAATCGAATCTAAGATGCATATTTTATATGTGGGCAAGGTCTATAGGTTCAATATATATGTATCATGTGCACACTTGTAAATTTAAATTTTAGAACTGTTTTAGATTATGTTTTGTGTGCAATCTAGTAATTTGAATATTTTTATTATTAAAAACTATGATAGATGTTGAATGTTTTTTTGTTAATGGTATAAAAATATTATTGATGATTAGATGAATTATTTGAACTAGTGAATGCTCTATTTGTCATCCCAAGTAGCATTCAAATTACTAGTGATATTATCTTGCATATACAAATCTAATTTAAGATGCATATTTTATATTTTATATTTTATATATCATGTGCACACTTGTAAATTTATTTAGAATTTATTTAGATTTCTATTCCCTAGATCTAGATATATTATTTACCAAGGTTTCATTGCTCCTTTAGGTGTACATACATATATAACATGGAAAATGTAGATGTTCCACCTCTAGAAAATTTGTTTGTAAATACTAATAATGAGATTAAGAGATTGATAGACTCATTAGCAGATGGTGCAAACACACCTAGATATATTCAGAAGTTTGCATGTCAATATTACAGAGCCTAGAAAAACTAAGAGATGAACTTGGATAGACTAGTGCATATTCCCCTAATAGAGTAGCTGCTATTCTTTCCCGCATGTGAGGAGAAGTACATGGTGAGGTTCCCTTTAAATAAATACATGATGTTGTGACCAAATAAATTATAAAAAACACTTGTTTTCCATTCCATCAAAATCAATGTAAGGTGAGGGGATACCAGGTCACCAAATGTGTGGATCGTGTTATGGCCCCATTGATCTACCCATGATTTCTTGCGACACATGGTCAATATCCAAACAATGACCAGATTCCATTATATTTTGTTTAGTAGTTGTATGTCGAGGTCCATTTGGGCCTCAAAGTCAACTACCTAGACATTCCACCATATGCTAGTTAGGGGCGTGGCAGGATTGTTGATAGGCCCACCTATCATCGAGCATATAGACTAGCCCCAATGTTTAGGGTATTGGTTGGCGAAAGGTCTCCTATTATCACCCCAACTCTGTGCCCCTTGGCAGATGAGGTTGTCGTTGCTTCCCAAAAGGAAGCAATTAACACTATAGGTGACATTGCAACTGCCACCACTAGGATATCTACTGATCGTGTAGGTCAATATTTGATGTCTAAACATTCATGATCCACACCACTTGCAACACAGTACAACAACATGTATCCTTTTACAGTAGTGGGCATCCCTACTCCCACATAGCTTGACGAACTTACAGGAGATATGGCACGCAAGACTCTGCATTGTTTGGTTGAGGACCTCTTGGAGGCATATGCCTTCATCGCATTAGACTATGGGATTAGTATAGAGCAAGTCAAAGATATTTTGGAACATGGAGTTCATTCACATCTAGGATCCCATCACTCTTACCCCAACACTAGTGCACATCGGGATCCACCTAGAGATCATTCAGCTGTTGCACAAACTATGGGTTTTACTAAGATGTTGATCGGTCTTGGTTTGTCTTCGTTGATGCCATCTCATCTGCATCACTTATCATTTATGGCATGACATGGGATAGATCAGATGGATGTAGATGTTGACTCATCACTTGATCATTTGGTTAATATGGTAAAGATGACCGTTGCAGAGTACTTAGGTCATCTAATATTAGATGATGTGCATGTACGTGTGCATGTGCATGTTTCAATTCTTTTTTTAATTATTTTTAAATTTTAGTTTTAACTAGATATTCATTTATTGATATATATGTATATGTATTGTAGGTGGACATACCTCACGTTAATCCTAACCTTGGTCCAGATCATGTACATCGATGTGACTCTGTGAATGATTATGCAGCTAGTAGACATGTGAGTTTTAAATTTTTATATATACATATGTATGTGTACATGCATATGTATGCATAAATCTAGATAGATATTTAAAAATACAAGTAAATTCTTAAAAATAACTTTCATAATATTTATTTAATATATTATATGTATTTAACACATTGTGTACACAATTTTATCTGTAGGGTTCGACACATCCATCAGAGTAGGGTTCTCATTCAGATGGTCATTGGACTAGGAGTCGACATTCATATTAGGCCCTACACTAAATTAATGATCTTTACCACATGTATCTTCTTATATGATGATCTCTAGTATTCGACATTTGATGATCTCTAACTTACATTTGCTTATATGATATACATTTGATCTCTAACATACATTTTCTTATTTGATGACCTCTTTGCTTATAACATGTTTATGTTTATACATTGAATCTATTTACATACATGTATGTGTTTACTTATATTTAAATGTTTATATGGCATACATACATTTTCTTATTTGATAACCTCTTTGCTTATAACATGTTTATGTTTATACATTGAATCTATTTACATGTATGTATGTGTTTGCTTATGTTTAAATATTTATATGATATGCATACATTTACTTATATTCTGACGAGGGTGCAAAACCGAGACACAAAAAATCACACACAACCAAAGATTATTATTATTATTCAGAATATGGAAATCTCACATGCAGAGGATCTCAAATTCTCAAGTTTTGTGACACATGAAAATTACAGAAACTACAAAAATTCCCCTTTTCACAGTCTACAATCTTTTCCCCAGAAAGCTACCAAAAATTAGAAAATCCCCCCATAAATAGCTCCTTTTCGGTTTTGGAGCCAAACAACATTTGAATTATGAGTTTTGGTGGTTTGGCACCACAGATTATAATTAGCACATTTTTTAATTTTAGCACATTCAAATTTTAAAACCTATGCGAAAATTAGCACATTTTTGAAAGAGCACTAACTTCCAGGGGCCATAACTTTTGATCCAGGACTCTGTTTTTTGAATTGTTTGAATGATTGGAAAGGTCTTAGAGTCAAGAACGTGCTCAAAATTTTCTATGCTGATTTCAACAAGTTTTGGTGCCGTTTCAAGGCCATTTAATGCCTCAAATCTGATCTAGAAGGTTTTTAGGTGCAATTTTGGGAGATAAACTGTAATATCTTTCAAACCGGGAATGCTCTCGGCCTGATTGTTTCGTCAATGTTCCTATTTTTTTTTCGTTCTGAATCCTCCCATATAATTTTTGTTCCCAAATACCTTCAAATTCCAATACCTGCTAAAAATAGCAGTTGACTAGAAAAAGCAGAAAAACAAAACTGAAAGTTGGGAATTACTTTATGACGAAAAGGGTATCCAAAATTGTAAAAACATCTAAGAAACTAAAAATAGGAAATGCAAATCTTTTTGGGTGATGCAGGATTGCCCTTACACCACTGAATTCTCTTGCAGTAGACACCTAGGGTAATTTGAGAAGTGACCCCATCATGCCTCAGATGGTTGAGGAAAACCCAAAAGGTCAACCTCTACCTTAGATAGCTAGGATGAATCTTCCACAGGCCTTCCTCTCCACTTTACCATATATTCTTCATATTTCCTATTTCTGGTACTACTTCACACACGACTATCCAAGATTACTTCAATATCCTCCTTCTCCAAAGCAGGTGTTGGAATGCCATACTACTCCATTGCTGGTACTTCCTCTATGCCACCTTCATGATACTTTGTCAAATATGAAATGTTAAACACAAGGGAAATGTTGACTCCATCTGAAAACTCTACCTCATATGTGTTCCCTGAATCATGCCTCTTCAATATTTTACAGGGACCGAATTTCTTCACCTTCAATTTGTTATAGGTTCTCACTGGAAACCTTTCTTTCCTCAAGTGGACCATCACTTCATCACCAATCTGAAACTCCTTATTCCTCCTCCTCTGATCTGCCTTAGCCTTATACTACATATTCATCTTGTTAATATGTTCTCTTACCTCCTCATTTACATTCTTGATGTGCTTTGCAAAGTCTTCGGCTTTGAAACTTATCTTCTTCCCTTGGTCCATCTTCCTTAGTTCTGGAGCAGTTCTGGGACTACCTCCATACATAATTTGGAATGGAAATCGACCAGTGCTTCTGTTGATAGAATTGTTGTAAGTGAATTATGTATGGAGTAAGATCAAGTCCCATCCCTTGGGTTTATCTCCTACCAAGCATCTCAATAGGTTATCCGGAATTCTGTTCACAACCTTAGTCTACCCATCATTTTGTGGATGGTGTGCAGAATTGAACTTCAAATCCATCTTCAACTTCTTCCACAAGGTCCTCCAAAAGTATCCAAGAAATTTGGTGTCACGATCTGAGACTATACTCTTTGGTAGACCATGTAGCCTTACCACCTCTCTGAAGAACAAGTCAACAATGTGGACTACATCATTGGTCTTCCAGCATGGAATGAAATGTGCAATCTTCAAAAATTTGTCAACTACCACAAACATTGAATCATTCCCTATTTGTGTCCTTGGCAAACCAAGAACAAAGTCCATACTTATATCCTCCCAAGGCCTCTCTAGTACAGGTAAGGGCTGTTACAACCCTGTATTCTAGCTCACTTCTTTAGCCATCTGACAAACCCTACAAATCTGCACAAACTTCTTCATGTCCTATGATAACTAAGGCCAATAATAATACTCACTGATAATGGCAATGGTCTTATCTCAACAAAAAATGCCCTGACATTCCTCCAATATGCTTCTCCTTTATCAGGTTCTCCCTCATGGAACTCTTGGGAATACACAATTGAATTCCCTTAAACAACATGCCATCCTAGATTATGTAATCCAACCACTTCATCCTGTCAACTATAATAGGCTCCTTGCAAGCTTTCCAAGCCTCTACAAAATCAAGATCTTCAGGGTACAATGTCTTGAGTTCATTGAACCCAACCACTTCAATCTGCATCTCTGTCAACAATTCTTTCCTCCTACTTAAGGCATCGACAACCCTATTTGACCTCCCACTCCTATGCTTTAAAACAAAGGTATAGCTCTACAAAAATTCTACCCATTTCATATGCCTCTGATTTAATTTTCCTTGACTATTCAGGTATTGTAAAGCTTGATGATCAGTAAACAGAACAAACTCCTTCGGCAATAGATAATGTCTTCATTTCTTTAATGCTTGAACTATTGCATAAAATTCCTAATCATATACAGAGTACTTTCTCTTTGCATCATTTAACTTTTCACTAAAATAGGCAATGGGCTTACCTTCTTGGCCCAACACTGCTCCAATGGCACAATCACTAGCATCACAATCCACCTGAAACACCTTATTGAAATCCAAGAGGGCTAGATAAGGCTATTCTATCACCTTCTACTTCAATAGATAAATTTTTTTCATTGCTCCTGTGCTCCACATGAACTCCTTTCTATCCCCTCTCATTGTTTCAGTCAGGGTTGCACAAATACTACTAAAGTTTCTAATGAAATTTTTGTAAAAGTTGGCCAAACCATGGAAATATCTCACCTCAGTAGCAGTTCTTGGGGTAGGCCATTCTAGAATACCCTTCACCTTCTCTAGGTCCATCTTGAGACCTTTCGTTGAGACAACAAACCCCAAGTACACTAACTCCTTCACAAAACTACACTTCTTCAGATTAATCAACAATTTATATTCTCTCAACTTCTCAAAGACTTTATGAATATGCATTAAATGCTCATCCAATGACTTATTGAATATCAAAATATCATCTAAATACATAATAACAAAACTCCCTAGAAACTCTTTCAGTACCTCGTTCATGAGCCGAATCAATGTGCTTAGTGCATTGGTTAGTCCAAAGGGAATGACTAACCACTCATATAGGCCCTCTTTGGTCTTGAAGGTAGTCTTCCATTCATCTCCCTCTTGAATCCGGATTTGGTGATATCCACTCTTCAAATCGATCTTTGTGAAGTATTGAGCCCCACTCAAATAGCCCACCAGGTCGTCCATCTTTGGTAGGGGAAATTTGTACTTGATTGTTATCTTGTTTATGGCCTGGGAGTCTATACACATCCTCCACTCCCCATCCTTCTTCAGTGTTAGGACTGCAGGTACTGCACATGGACTCAGACTCTCTTGAATTGAACCCTTCCTCAATAACTCCTAAACTTGTCTATTCAACTTCTCATTTTCTGCCAGAGTCATTCTATGAGCTGCCTTATTTGGAAAACTGGATCCAATGGTCAAGTCAATCTAATGATTGATCTTCCTCACTAGTGGTAAACCCTTAGGTACATTATCAAAAACAATATCTTGAAACTCATTCAATAATCCAAAAACTTCTACTGGTACATTCTCACTATCCTCTTTATCCATTCTAGGAATCAATGCATAACACATACACTCATGCTTCATGCCTTCTAAAAATTTCCTTCCATCAACATAACAAACTCTAGCACTACTGCATACCTTTTCTTCAACCTCCTTCAGGGGTTTCAACTTATGGCGAACTTCATCCTTCGCTAGGGAATAAGTGTTTGCATGGCCATCATGTATAGCTTGCCTATCAAACTACCACATCCTCCCCAACAACATGTGACATGGATCCATGGGGATGATATCACAGAGTACCTCATCACGATAGCTTTCGATCTTGAACTTCACCAAGCACTGCTGATTGACTAGAACTTTGTGGTCTTTCTGCAACTAGGCAATCCGATATGGATGTGGATGCCTTCCCCTCTTTAGCTTCAACTTTGTAACCATCTCTTCTAACACCAGATTATTAGTGCTCTCACTGTCAATAATGACATCACAACATTTTCCTTCACATTTGCACCTTGTGTGAAATAGATTCTTCCTTTGTTTAGGCTCCTTTTCTTCAATCACGAGGGCTCTTCTAACCACTAGGGCATCTCCCCTTTCAACATCATCTGAATGCTCGGATTGAGCCTCCTCATCTACATGCACAACCCTTGCATGACCTTCTGGTCTTCTCTCTATCCTTCCTTGGTGCTGTGGACATTCATATGCTCAATGCCCTTCTTTGCCACACTGGAAGCAAGTTCCTCTGAAACCACCTCTTCTAGATCCTTGCCTATATCTTCCTCATCCTCTACCTCTTTGATTGCCACTATTTTGATCATGAGGGCGGTAGAAGTTACCATTCTTTTGGCCTCAGCTGGTACCCGCATCTCCATTTTTCTTCTCACCCTCATTTTAGCTTCTAGAAGATCTTCCACTAGCCCTTCTGCTTTGACCTCCTCATCCTTTTTGCTTGCTATCAAATCTTTTGTTCAACTTTTTTTCAACTTTCAGAGAAAACTGGTACGCATCCTCAATGTTGGTCATTCTCACCAGGCTTAGCTCCTCTTGAATGCTCGGTCATACCCCATTAAGATAACGAGCTACCTTCTCCTTGTTGGCTTCTGCATGGCCTGTTCTGATGATCATCTTGTGAAAATCTTCTGTGTATTCTTTCACAAATTTGTTTCCTTGCTTCAACCCTTGCAATTTCTTCAATAGATCTAACTCGTAGTCCACTGCTATGAACTGCTTCTTCAGTTTCTCCACCATGTGTTTCCAACTGTTGATCTTTCCTTTTACTCTTTGATTTATCTCCAACTAGACCTCTTTCCACCAAATATTTGTGTGGCCCTTCAACTTTGTTTTTGTAAACTTAACCCGATCTGGGTCCTCTATTTCTTCATACTTGAAATACTCTTCTAGCTCGTTGATCCAGTCGATCAACTCTTTCGAGTTCAAACTTCTGGAATAACTAGGAACTTCTACTCTGGGTCTTTTCCCAATCTTTGAAATGGCCCTTATCAGTTGCATTTGATCTTGATTAATCACTTCTTCTTCCTCTTCTACATCTGAATCTTCCACCTCTTCTTCACCCTCGCTTTCTCCTCTCCTTCCCGGGTTTAACCCTCTTCTCATATGTTCCTGCAATGCATCAATTTGTCTTTGGAGGGCTCTAAAACCCTTGGTCACCAATGGATCTCTTCCACCAACATTTTTCCCACCTCTACCACCTCCGGCACCACCATGCCTAACAGGAATCACTTTTGGAGGCATCTTGAATATCTCAAACCCACAACCACGGTCCTGGTGCAAACTGCCTCATGATCGACAATCTGTCCACACACTCAAGAAAACCTGCTCTGATACCACCTGACGAGGGTGTGAACACGAGACATAGAAAATCACACACAATCAAAGATTATTATTATTATTCAGAATATGGAAATCTCACATGGAGAGGATCTCAAATCCTTGAGTTCTGCAACACATGTAAATTACAGAAACTATAAAAATTTCCCTTTTCATAGTCTGCGATCTTTTCCCCAAAAAGCTACCAAAAATCAGAAAATACCCCCCATAAATAGCTCATTTTTGGTTTTGGAGCCAAACAACATTTGAATTATGAGTTTTGGTGGTTTGGCACCACAAATTACAATTTGAAATTCAAATTTTAAAACCTTATTAAAAAATTAACACATTTTTGAAAGTGCACTAACTTCTGGGAGCCATAACTTTTGATCTGAGACTCCATTTTTTGAATTGTTTTAACTATTAGAAAGGTCTCAGAGTCAAGAACATGCTTAAAATTTTCTATGCCGATTTCAACAAGTTTTAGGGCCATTTCGGGGCCGTTTAATGCCTCAAATATGATCTAGAAGGTTTTCAAGTGCAATTCTAGGAGACTAAAACTACAATATCTTTCAAACCGGGAATGCTCTTGACATGATTCTTTCGCCAATGTTCTTATTTTTTCCATTCTGAACCTCCCATATAATTTTTGTCCCCAAATACCTTCAAATTCTAATACTTGCTAAAAATAGTAGTTGACCAGAAAAAACATAAAAGCAAAATTGAAAGTTGGGAATTACATTATGACAAAAAGGGTATCCAAAACTGCAAGAACATCTAAGAAACTACAAACAGGAAATGAAAATCTTTTTGGGTGATGCAGGATTTCCCTTACACCACTAGATGCTCCTGCATCATATTCAATAGACATACATTTGCTTATTCGATGATCTCTAACTTATGTTTTCTTATATGATATACATTTGATCTCTAGTAGAATTTTAGGAGAAGACTATTCATTTTAGCCAAAAATCAATAATGCACATTGAAATAAGTTTTGTTGACATTGAACTCACAAACAAAGACCATCAAAATGGTCCCAAATGTTATTATAGAATCCCCTAGAGCTGTGAAACTTTATGTTAGTTCATTTGATCACAACATCCTATTTGATCCTATATTCCCAAAGATAAGGAAATGAATGCCACTTTATAATTAAGTTCATTCATGTTGATCACAATAAATATTTTGCACACACACCCCTTAAATTTTATAGTAAGTAGTAAAAAAACATAAAATAAATGACTCCCAAGCAAGTAAACTAATGATTCTTTATAAACATGAGTGTATTTACAAGCCTATTTATTAATGCACATGTTCTTCTAGTTTTAAAATTTGATAAAAATGATGAAATTAAAATCTTGATACAAAATAAGAACAAATAAAGTGCATCACTTTGTGGTACACAAAACTCCTATTTTTTAAAAATGACTTAGGCAACATTGATTTGTTTTAGAATCTATGACAATTGCTTAAGGAATGCGAACTTACAACAAATTAATTAAACTTAATCAACATATGAAAATGCTTAAACACATAGTATAACCATGATGATGAACTGAAAGAAAGAGAGAAAGAAAGAAGAGATCAAACACAATTGATAACGAAATTTCTCTGATTGGACTATGTCTCCGGGTCCCTCTCCAACAGAGTGACCGATCCGATTATTTTGCTCCAGAATCAGAATTACAATTGCTACAAAGTCATCTCCTTCATGCAGAATGACATGACATTACTCTGTTGTGCAGAAACAACTCCACCATCTCTTAGACGTTCTCTCCTTCACATCACCTAAACTTGAAAAATAAAATCCTACACCCCCCTTTTTATACATAAAATATGCCTAAAAAGGCTTAACCATTTCAATAAATGAATAACCTCCCAACCTAAGCTCCTAGGTCATTTACAACTTCATTTGTCATTTAGAACCTCTTTTGGTTTGGTGGTTAGGGCCTTAGTTTGGATTTTATGCCCTTTTTTTTATTATATTCGGCCTGCAATCATTCACAAAACCAACCGAACCCATATATATTCCAAAGAGCTTCGCTGGTTTGTTGGTAACATATAATTTTGGTAAAAGGGAGGTCGGCGGTTCCAACCCCGCCAGCCTCCTTTTGTCCTCACATGCATCAAAATCATTCAACAAAGTAAACTTGTCCATATTTATTAAATGGCTTGTGGTAGGTGTAATGAATGCCAAATCTTTTAGGGCCCGTGTGGTCAAGATTTCAACTCCCACTACAGCCATTTTTAACTCATTCCCTGATTTGAACAATGCCAAAACTAAACAATAGTATTATGTTATTTGAGGAGAGCCACATGGCTCAATGGTTTGCTTGGCAGTTGGCAGAGTATAGGGTGGGGTTTCGAATCCCCCACCATCCTTTTATTAGAAAATACAACTATGGCTAAGTAGTACACCGATGAGAAGAGTGACATGTGGCTCTCCCAGGAGCTGTCACGTGTCGTGAGTTGATTCATGATCACCGCCGTGTCATCTGGACGCCTGCTGACTAGGTCTACCACGTCATTTGTATAGACCATACAACCAATGCCACATGTCACCCACTGATTGGCCCAACTCATCATCCATACGGTATGGAAGGATGCATCAACATGCTGACATCATCGTTCGTACCACCTTGGCTCACTTCGTCAACCCAACTTTGACTGGCCATATCTCGGGCGTACGATCTCAGATTTTGATGAAATGAACATCATTGGGTTTGTGTCATCGAGCTCTTCAATTTGACATTGTTTCTGTTGATTTCCAAGATGATCTTTTTTTGCTTCTTGGACGACCCCTGTACCAGTTTGACCCAAAGTTTGACCAACCATAACTTGGGCATATGGACTCCTTTTGAGCCTGTTCAAGTTGTGTTGGAATAAGGATTCTGAGCTCTTCTTGATGGCGCTAAATTCTTGAGCATTGGGGACACTCCAAATTTCAATGAAAAATATCCCCCGGATTAGTCCTCCCCACTGGAGAGCTTTTGGACCTTTGAAATCTTGATTACTCAAAAAGTGAGGGTAAAGTTCCCTCACTTTACCAATCTCCATCCATCTTTCCTTGCTTGGATGCATCCCCTTCAATCCTACTCTGAGGTATTCAATTGCTCCTCTTCGTGAAGTCTTGACATTCCTATCGAGAATAACATCTTCTAGAAACTCTGACATGTACTCTGGTGAAAGGTCATCAACTAGTGGAATCTGAATGTCTGTGTCTTCATCTAGTATCATTGGAGGCTCATACAACTTCAAATTATCAACATTGACAACCAAGTAAATATGCATGTACGAAGGAAGATTGAGGTGGGAGGCATTGGTATTGATCTTTCCAAGGATCTCAAAAGGACCATACCTGATCGGCTTAATATTTCTACCTTCACCTTGCTAATATGTAACCAAACTCGGTCTCCAACCTAAAAATGATGATCACTGCGATGCTTATCATGGCAAGCCTTGTATTTTTCTTGGCTCTGTTCCAACTATGCTTCCACTGCCTAATGAACTGCTTGAACTTTCTAGATGAACTTCAAATCCTGCTCTGCATCATGGTGTCCATCCTCAACATCATCTTTCCCAAAAGAAAAATCCATTGGTGTTTTTGGCACATAACTGAAACAAGTCTCAAAAGGATACCTCTTTGTAGTGTGTTGCATGGTTGTAAGCATACTGCACATAATGACTTGAGTCTCATCCCATAGCTTAGGATGTTTGCTAAAGTAGTCTCTAAGTAGATGCACAACTGTCTTGTTTACTACCTCTGTCTCTCCTTCGGTCTATGGATGGAAGGCTGCACTCTTCTTCAGTCTGGTGTCCATGAGTCCCCACAAAGCTAACCAAAATTCTCCTAGGAATCAAGAATCTTGATCCGATACAATAGAAGTAGGTAACCCAAAATGAACCCATACAAATTGGAAGTACATGTGAGTTGTTAGTTCAATAGTGACCTGTTTCTTACAAGGCATTAAAATACACATTTTCTTGAACCGATCAACTACTACATACAAATAATCATGTCCCTTCCTAGACATAGGTAACCCCTCAAAAAAATCCATTGACACACTTTCCCATCGATGGGATGGTATAGGTAGATGTGTGTACAACCCCAATTTCATGTTACTAGGTTTACTAGTTGCACAAATGACACAACCTCTAATATACTTAGATATAGTTTCTTGCATATGAGGCTAGTAACAATATTTCTACAACTGAGTTAATGTTTTTCTTACCCCAAAGTGTCTTGCAATTAATGAGGTGTGTGCTTCTCTGATTACCTGTGCTTGTTCATCTTTCAGAATGCATAACTTTCCCAAGTGATACAACAATTTATCCTGCACATAGTAATCTTTCTCTTCTACATGTTTTCCTTGCATTAAAGCTTCATAGATATCATTAAAGTTCTCATCATTAACATATTGTTCCTGAAAACTTTCATGAACCATGGAACTATTCTGAAGGATTATCAAAGCATTCATAACATGAGGCCTAGAGAGCATGTTTGCTACTTTTTTATGAGTACCTTTCTTATACTTAATAACCAAATGAAACTGTTGCAAAAAACCCATCCACCGAAAGTGCCTACTTTGTTGTAACTTAGACTGCGAGTGCAAATACTGTAGTGGCTAGTGATTAGTGTGGATTACAGTTTCTTTCCCCATTATGTAATGTTTCCATTTTTTAACACTCTAAACTAAAGCATAAAGTTCCTTATCATAAGTGGGATAGTTACTACTCCTAAAAAAGTTTTAAAGTGGTAGCAGACTAGTTTACCCCCTTGCATGAGAATGACTCCCATGGAAAATCCGCTCGCATTTGTCTTGATCTCAAATGGTTGGTGTAGATCTGGTAAAGCCAGAATTTGTGCGGTACTCAACTTTTCCTTCATAGTGTCGAAAGCCTTCTGCTATGGACTTCCCCACTAAAAATTTGTTCTTGTACTAGTTAACGCATGCAATGGAGATGCAATATAAGAGAAGTTGGCAATGAACTTTCTCCAATACTAAACTGCAACTAGGAAACTTCTGACTTCTATGACTGTACTTGGCTTAGGCCAGTTTACAACAGCTTCGACCTTTGCAAGGTCTACTTTCAATTGACCACCCCCTACGACATAGCCTATGTACACTAAGGATGTCTTAGCAAATTCGCATTTAGACATCTTTACATAAAGTTTTTCTTTTCTCAATACATCAAAATATTTCTTTACATGACTTACATGTTCTTCCCAAGTTCAACTGAATACAAGAATATCATCTACATAGACTATGGAAAAATCATCAATGAAAGGATGAAAGACATCATTCATGACTCTCATAAAGGTATTTGGCACATTACAAAGCCCAAAGGGCATAACCAACCACTCAAACAGTCCCTATTTTGTCTTAAATGCAATTTTCCAAATGTCATCTTATGCAATTCTTATCTAATGATAACCACTTCACAAATATAACTTAGTGAAATAAACCGCATGCTTTAACTGATCAAGTAAATCATCAATTATGGGAAGAGGATACCTGTTCTTTACTGTTATCTTGTTCAAGGTGCGGTAGTCAATGCACATTATCCAAGTTCCATCTTTCTTTGGAACCAACACAATTGGAGAGCCACAAGGAGATGTACTAGGATGGATAACTCCTTTCTCCACCAACTCATAAACCTACCTTTTGATTTCCTCATTCTGCATAATGGATAAACGGTACATGCCGATGTTAGGCAATGGAACATCCTACTGTAATTAGATTTCATGTTGTATCTCTCTCTTGGGTGGTAACCCCTTCGGTTCCTGAAACAAGTCACTATAAGTGGAAACAATTTTGACCATTTCAACTTTATGTTTTGGGTCTCACCCCTTGAATGCCTCATATTTATCATCTTCTTTGGATTTTACAAGAATTAATACAAAGTTCTTACTTGAGTTGACCAATCTTTTCATTTGACCAACATTAACTAGTGTAAGATTAGTCTTCACCTTATGTGCTCGTACAATGTATTCTACCCCATCTTTAAAAAGATGATACTTTTTATCCCCCCTATAAAAGATTGCTTTTCTATCATACAGATAAAGACTCCCTAATACAATCCCACAGATATCCAAAGGAACTACATCTACCTATACCTCATCAACAGAGTTTGCAGTGATAGAAAATCTCAATTTACATTGTTCCGTTACCTATAGTTGAGCATCATTGCAAACCCATCCAAGTGGATATGGCTTCAGATGAGGTGTTGTATCTAAATTGAGTTTCTTTACCACCTCTTTAGATATTAAGTTGACTTGATAACCCGTATCAAATCATGTATCAACCTTAGTGTGCTTTGTTACAACATGAATGTGAAACAATTCATTTCTTTGCTTATCAACCTTAGGAGAAGATTCTTTACTTGTACTTGCGCTTGCATTCAAAAAACTTATATTAGAAGAAAGAGATATACCTTTCCCTTTACCTTGGATCCCAACAACAACAATATTTGTCTCATCTACAGAGTCAGATCCAAGATCTTGTTGAATCACCACAACAATATTTTTTTTTCCTTTATTACCTCCATATCTTTTTGGCCTCAATTCGGGGTGCAGCTTCCAACACTTTGAATCATCATGCCCCTCTTTCTTACAATGGGAGCTTGTGGGTTTATCACCCTCTTTCTTAATTGTAGCTGTCATCTTCCCTTTTCCCTTGTCCTTGTCTTTGTCTTTACTCGTAGACTTACCCTTAGACTTAGATGGCTTCTTGGAAAAATTATTACTGAAAGTGTTCTTACCCCTTGACTCTAAATGAGTGGCTTGGATAGACACCTCGTCGAAATTATTAGGACTCAACATTAGAATAGTGTGCCTTAAGTAAGAATGCAAACCACCTATGTACTTAAGTAATGTATCCTAAGTATACAAGGGAAAATTTAAAGCAATAGCCCATTTTTTGAACTCATAAGTGTAATCTTGGACAAACTTCCCCTTACCTTGCCTAAATGTCTGCCAATTCATGGTTAATTGCTGCACGTAACCTAAAGGATAAAATTGTTTCTTAAGGGAAACAAAAAATTCCATCCAAGACATACTGACATGACCATGGCAAGCAAATTCTTCCCGAGTCTTACTCTCCCACTAGGTGAGAGTTGTACCTCCTAACCAGAGAGTGGCTAATTAGATCCTAGAAGCATCTTCTACTCGGCCTTGAATCCTACAGTACACTTCTACTTGTTGAACCCAATCATCTAACTTTTTGGCATTTAACTCCCCATAGTACTTAGGCAACTCAAATTACATCCAACTTAATAACAGGCTTAGACTTGCTCTTAAATGGATTTATAGTAGTAGAAGGAGAAGGAGGAGAAGGGGGAGAAGAAGAAGAGGGAGAAGATGGAGGAGAAGGAAATTTTGGAGTTTTCTCCTCTTTGTCTTTCTGATCTTCCCACTTCTTGTGCTTCGAAGAATCTCCCTTCTTGCGCTTCTTCTTATCTGCATAAAGTTCTTCCACCATCACCTTCATATCTAGAAAAGCCTTCTAGAAATCCTTTGCATCAAGCTCCAAACTTTTTCCACCACCTGTTTCTTCCATTTGTGATGGTGGATCAACTCTTCATCTTTTGATCTCAGGATTATATTCTTCAAGCTTGCCTTTGCCTCACCGAATCCTAGATCTCGTTAGCATTCAATTCTGCAATACTAGTAACACAAAGCTCTGATACCAAACTTGATCTATTTTATAATCTATGATGATTGCTTAAATAATGTGAACTTATAACAAATTAGTTAAACTTAATCAACATATAAAATGCTTAAACACAGCATAACCATGATGATGAACTGAAAGAAAGAGAGAAAAGAAAGGAGATCAAACACAATTGATAATGGAGTTCATTTGATTGGACTACATCTTCGGGTCCCTCTCCAATAGAGTGACCGATCTGATTATTTTTCTCCAAAATTAGAATTACAATTGCTACAAAGTTGTCTCCTTTAGGCACAATGGCATGAAATTACTCCATTGCGCAGAAACAACTCCACCATCTCTTGGACATTCTCTCCTTCACATCACCTGAACTTGAAAAATCAAAGCCTACACCCCCTTTTTATACATAAAATATGCCTAAAAAGGCTTAACCATTTCAATAAATAACTAACCTCCCAACCTAAGCTCCTAGGTCATTTACAACTTCATTTTTCCTTTAGACCCTCTTTTGGTTCGGTGGTTAGGGCCTTAGTTTGGCTTTTATGCCCTTTTTTTATTATATTATGTCGGTAATCATTCAACAAAACCAACTGAAACCATATATATTCCAAAGAGTTTCGCTGGTCTGTTGGTAACATATAATTTTGGTAAAAGGGAGGTCGGTGGTTCCAACCCCACCGACCTTCTTTTGTCCTCACATGCACTAAAGTCATTCAACAAAGTAAACTTGTCCATATTTATTAAATGGCTTGTGGCAGGTGTAATGACCATCAAATCTTTTAGATCCCGTGTGGTTTGGAGTTCAATTCCCACTGTGGCCATTTTTAACTCATTCCCTGATTTGGACAATGCCAAAACTAAACGACGATATTATGTTATTTGAGGAGAGCCGTGTGGCTCAACAATTTGTTTGGTGGCTGGCAGAGTATAGGGTGGGGGTTCGAATCCCCCACCATCCTTTTATTAGAAAATTGAACTGCAGCCGAGTAGTGCATTGATGAGGAGAGTGACACGTGGAACTCCCAAGAGCTGCCACATTTTGTTAGCTGATTCGTGATCATCACCACGTCATCTAGATGCCTGCTGACTAGGTCTACCATGTCGTCACTGTTGGGTGAAAATTTTGTGCACCTAGAAAGGTGTGCAAAATTGTGGTTTCAACCACAATGTGTGAGATAAACTCTCCTATTTTCAAAGGGAAGGCTCCCCATTTGCTTTCTATTTTAACAATTCAGAAATAAACTCTAACTATAAATCTATTCTAAATTTGGGTGAAACTTTGTCTTGTTCTCTTTTTTCAGAAAAGACACTTATTCTTTTCTCTTATTTCAGAAAAGAATCATAGCTGAAAGCATAAATGATTAATGAAGTAAACAAATAAATAATCAAAGTTTCCATAAAGGCACAAAGTCCTCTGTTGCTCCTCCGGGATGGGAAAACAAATTGAAAGCACAAAGTCTTTGACAACTTAATCTCCTATCAACCTTTTTAGATGATTTTTTGGTAACCAAGTACAATAGTAGCAGCTCAAAATCTAACTACATGATGCACTTTTAATGCACAAACATAGAAAATAAAAGTAGCACAAAGTCTGCAGTATCAAATCTAAAAACCAATCTAAAACTTCAAATGCAATAAGTAGCTCAAAGTCTGCAAAATTGAGCTTGAATCCCTCTTGTATAACACCACAAAACTCACAATAAATATGCATAAAATGTCGTCACATAACACCTTGAATCAACACAAAGTTTGAAAGAAATTTTCCTCTTTTAATTGACTATAATCTGATTTACATCTAAGCTCAAAGTCTTAAAGTGCATATACAAACTAGCAGAGTTTTGTTGCATTGCCAAAAGATAGATATTACAATAGACCACCTCAAGTATTTATAGGAGAGAAGTCTTGAGAAAAAGGTGGGAGGATCCCAACTAGCTTGAGAAATTATCTCAACCACTAACTAACTGCAGTTGACTTATTCAACATTACAAGTCCTATTGTAATTTGACGTGTAATTTGATTACATGTAATTACAATCTTCAATAATGTGAGTAGTATGGCCACTTGCCATTACAATTTCTGACTTTACATGAAATTTTTCAAAAAAAATTACAAATGCATAATTGAAATTATTCTAAGTGTCCAAGACATGACTCTAACTACATCATCCTTCATCTGTGATGATCTTCATGCTGCTTCAGGATTTTAGAACCTTCAGGATTGGTGAAGATATCTTGAACTTGGAATGAGAATTTGCATTCTCAATGATGTTTGTGTCCTTGGAGAACTTCAATCTTATCATAGGCTTGGAGTAGTACCATTTCTTTAGGAAGGAAATTCTTCTCTTCATTGCGTTCTTTTATTCTTGATTCACTTTGTCCCTAGATGGATTCATGAGGATTATTGACCTTTGGGCTGCCCCATGAATTATTGTTGTATCTCTTCTTCTTTTGTTCACTGATGAAGAACCCATAACACCTTATTCAAGATGAAATTGTTATAAACAATTCCCATGCCTTGATTTGTTGGTTTGATAGATCATGTGTGCAAACAAGACTAACAAGGGAAAATATAAATTGATGCAACAATGGGCTCACAAGTGAATTTCGGGTTTTGGATACAGCATTACATGTGTGGAAAAATAAGAACATTGACTTGCAATTGTGGAGAATGAACATGCAACTTCATATGTGTAATGGTAAATACAAGTTTTGCACTTGTGATTGGATCCTAAAGACTCATTTTCAAGTGTTTTTGAGTGCATTTTGGACCAATTTTGGGTTTTGGAAGGATGATAGCAAGTAAAGAGTGCAATCAGGTTTTTTGATGCTCATTACAAGTGAAATGAGTCACTAGCTTAAGTGGGTCAGACCTTTCAAGAGAAAATCCAAGTTGCTTTTTGAAAGAACACTTCACACAAAAACTTGTAATCATGTCTTCAAGGCCCAATTGCAAGTAATAAACCTAACTTTTACTTGTAACTTGTAAGTTGGGTCTTAAGACCCCCATTACAAGTGACATATAATTTAAAAAGTAACTTAAAAACCTTTCACTTGCAAATCGGGCTTTAAGACCCCCATTACAAGTGACATGAAATTTATAAAGTAACTAAAAGCACTTTCACTTGCAAATCGGGTCTTAAGACCCCCATTACAAGTGAACTTTAAAACACAAAAAGTGACTTAAAAGCTTTTAACTTGCAAATCGGGCCTCAAGACCCCCATTGCAAGTGAACTTTTAACTTGTAGTTGGAAGAAAAAAGTTCCTACAACTTGTAATTAGAAGAAAAATTTCCTATCACTTACTTGTAATAAGAAACCAAAACCCCTACTTGTAGTGATGTCTCAAAAACCCGAAATTGACCAAAAACACTAGAAAAATGACCCAAAAATTTATGAAAATGAATAGGCGTGAATGAAAAAGAATGTCCAAGAGGACTATTGATCCAAAACCAAAAACTTCCAACCTATGCTCCTCGTAAAATGTGCTTTAGAGACAAAAATGACACATTTTGAGCAGAAATTCATAGGGGTTATCAAATTTTTGAAAATCCAAAAATTGGGACAACAATCACCATGTCATCTGTACGGATTGTACAACCAATGCCATGTGTCACCCACTGATTGGACCAACTCATCATCTGTATGGTACAAAAGGCTACGTCCGCATGTTGACGTCATCGTCTGTACCACCTTGGCTCACTTGGTAAACCCAACTTTGACTGGCAATATCTCGGGTGTATGATCTCAGATTACGACGAAACGAATGTCATTGGGTTTGTGTCGTTGAGCTGTTCGATTTGACATCGTTTCTATCGATTTTCAAGACGATCATTTTTTTGCTTCCTAGACGACCTCTGGTACCAGTTTGACCCAAAGTTTGACCAACCATAACTTGGCATATGAACTCCTTTTGAGCCCATTCAAGTTGCGTTGGAATCAAGATTCTAAGCTCTTCCTAATGGTGCTGAATTTTGGAGCATTGGGGACACTTCAAATTTTGATAAAAAATGAACCATTGAGGAGTAGAGAACAAAATATAATTATAAAGAAGAGGTAGGGATATTCCTTTTATAATTATATCATCCTTCAAACACTTTCCCTCCAAGATATAAAATTTTATGTTAAATTATTTCATAAATAATCTCTTAATCTATACCATTATTTAACATGATCGTGCTTTCCTACAGCCATATAAAATTATAGATTTTTAAAGAAATTCAATGCATAATTTGCTAGTTTCAACTTAGGATAGGAAAATTTTATTCTTTTAAACATTAAGAAAATTCAATTCAAATTATACCACTATGTGCTCAACTTATCTAAGAGACACTATATTAAGCACTATGTTATCTCATTGGTTGAGATAATCTTGTACCTTTGGTATCAAGCTTGAGGAATATTATCTTTTTGACAAGGAATAAAATTCTAAAATTACTCTATGTTGCGTACCTATACATTAAATAACAACAAACTCCACAATGAAATAACTTGTTTGATTACCACTTGATTCATTTAAACTAGGATAGTTATTCCATACACTAGAATGCATTTTAAATTTTTTTTCCCATATGCATATAAATACAAGCTTATTTTTCATTATTCCATATCAAATTGCAAGATTAATTTGCATTTACATCACTTGGAGCGCATATTTTGGAGAAGAGATTTTTGCATATTTATCAAGGAGGCAAATATTGGAGAAGACAACTTTTCATTTTTATCAATCAAAAGAGGAGCTAAAAATTTGAGCCAAATCAGGTAAAGTTTCCATCAATTTAACTAACTATATTAAATGGAAATATTTAAAACATCCAAATAAACCAAGTTTCCATCTTCTTACCAACAAAACCTGATCCTTTGATCTGATTTCTGAAAGACTGATTTTTGAGGCCTGGATTTTGATTTGGGCTGGATCCTGAATTTTCGGATGCAAATTTTGTCCTTTCCCTGAATTTCATGCTTGATTTGAATCGGATCTCCCCCCTCTGCTTCCTGATCCTGGAGGATCCTGGATTTGACGGAGATTTCTCGATTTTGAGTTTTCGATTTGATCCTGACCTTTGATTTTGATTGATCCTGATTTTTGATGCCGATTTCTTGATCTTTTTGATTGACTTCCTGATTTGATGATCTGATTTTCTCCTCCTGATGGATTTTGATTCTGATTTGAATCCCGATTGGGAGGACTTTGATTCACCCGGACCTCTCTTTATATCTGATGATTCCACGGATTTGGATCTCGATCCCGATTTGATTTTTCTGATTTTGATTTGACTCCTCTGATTTCTGATGATCTGATTTGATGATCCTGAATCTGATCCTGGACTGATTGATTTTCGATTTTTCGAATTTTGATTTAGATCTCTTTCACTTTGAGATGATTTTGACGCTCTGATTTTGTTTGATTTTGGATCTCTACTGTTTCGATTTGATTTGCCTGATTGATTTTTATATTTGATCTTGATTGTTCTTTCGGGATTTGACTGACTCTTGACTTTGATTTGATGCCTGATTTTTTCTTGTTTGATTTCGATTTCCGGTTTTCTTAATTTGGATCCTGGAACTCTGATCCTGACCACTCGAATCCACTCTGATTCTGCCTGATTGACTCCTACGGATTTTGATCTATTTTTGATTTTTCCTGATCTTTGATTTTCCATTTTTTCCGATTTATCTCCTTCCATTCCCGATCTTTTTGATTTGATGATCTTTCTTTTTACTTCCCGATTCTTTTTGATTCTCTTCCTGGACACTTTGTTTTCTGACCCGAGACTTTTGACTCCATAATGAACTTCCGATATCTCTCGACGGTCCATCACGGATTTCTTAACCGGATGTCCCCGAACGAATCTCGATCTTTCGTGGATCCTGACTTCCGATCTTTCTCTGACTTTGTCTTTCGATCTGTTTCGACGCACTTTCGATTTCCTCTATTTTGATCCCTTAAGCCGATTTCGACCTCCCTCCTTTGATCTTGTTGCCTATCCTGATTCTCTTGTTTGTTTCGATTTTCTCTGCCATATCCATGATATTTTCTTTGTTTTATCGATCCGATTTCATTCACAACACGTCATTCATTAATTGGTTATCATAAAACTCTAAAATGATATTTACAATTCCTATGTCAAAGTCTTGTTTGTTGATGACCTTTCTCAATCAATTGCATATTTTAATTGTACGGCGAACAAGCACTACCTCATTATTGATGAGGGAAAATAATATTCAAAAAATATTATGTTTAAACTAAGCATTTTATATTTAAACTAAATATTTTCTTTTTCTAAATTATAATATATTATTATTTTTATTTTAAATTTTGTTTATTTATAATTTTATATTTATTTATACAATATATTTTTTAATGTATTGAATTTTAAAGTATATTGATATTATAATATTTATTGTAATTATTTATAATATATAAGTATATAGTATATTATTTATAATTATTAATAACTACTATATAGATATATTTAATATTATAGAGATTAAAAAGTATATAATTAATATTATATATTATAAAATAAAACTATTGGAAACATGGCAAAATTTTTAAAATAAAATGGATTCATGGCAGGGGTTCGAGTGGACATCGTTAATAGTCCACTCAAAAAAGCTTGCCAATCTATTTTTTATATTATTTTGAAATGGTTCAAATGAACTATGGTTCAAACAAACCCATATTCAATCGAACATATTTTTGAGGTTCTCACAAACACTAGTTTGCTCGAACCAATCATTTCCCCCTTCTCCCCCTCAGGCACCAAAAAAGTCCAAAATTTTGCGCTTCGAAGCTTGAGTTGAGGATGAAAATGGAGGAGAATTTATGAACCCAAATATATTATGGTATTCCTCGGAACAAGCTATCCAACAAATATAATTTTAATATGTTTTGGTTTTATTATCTATTTGGTTTTTTAGTTTTATTAAACATAGGTTTTTCACTGAAAATCAAGCTCTTTGTTCTACACATGTGGAAAAATAAAAGATTATCAAAAAAAATTTGAAAAATATTAGTGCACCAGATATTCAAGTCCTTGATCCAACAAAAAAAAATTGAATTTCGATACATACAAAAATAGTTATGGGTTATATAGTCTGCCTATGTCTGAATTGTAATTGGTTTGACTTTGAAACTTGATTAAGGAATAAATATTCAATAAAACACTATCTAACCAATTGGAAGCACTAGATATCATAGTTACAAATCTAAATTCAAAAAACTTGGAATTTATCCTTCATGGAAAAAAAGTTATGCATTATACGGTGAGCATCACTCCTTAAAAATGTTGTTTTATGAAAAAAACTAGTTTTCGAGGGAGATGGAAAAAGAAGTGCAGTCTGATTCCAAAAATTTTGAAAAAAATATATTTAGAATCTACAGACAAAATGTCACGAAAATATAGTTTTCATCATCTTCAAATTCCTCACGGTTTAGCCGCTATAGGTGCCCAAAAGTGAAGATTTAGTTAGAAAAAATATTTCAGTATCTAGTTTGGCCAAAAATTGTAAACCAGTATTGTGGGATCACCCATTGACAAAGTGTATAATAGGAATGCATTAAGCCCGAATGAATAGAAAGGGAACATGTTCTTGTCCATGATTGCAACACTCAATTCCTTCATAGTGTGGTTTCTAATATTTAATGCATAGGAAGAATGTGCTAGCCTTGAGCCATTCAGAGGCTAAAACTTGGCAAGTTTTATTAGAGTGCATTTTCACGATGTGAATATTCTTCCTTTAGTGTGCTAATACCTAGGCGGTTGAATAATAAAAGCTACATGTCTATTTCTCATTGGAGCACATGGCTTCTTCACACCACCTTTTCACCAAATGCCTTTCAAATGGTTTATGCAGTGAATTATGGGTATGCATAAATCATTCATCTTGTCGTGACTTCTAGATCAATGATTGAAATTTAAATTTTTATGGAAAATATGTGATCATTGATTTTGGGTCCACAATTTCTCATCTATGGTATGTATTCAAACTAGGAAATTTCTAAGGCATCATGTTTGTGACAAATCTATACTAATTGCATAACAACATTTTTAGCTACTTGATCAAATCTGATTGACTATGAAGTGATTCTCCATGTATCTCCATGTTGTATTGATGGTAAAATGGCTCCCATACTTTTATGTGTGCTACGAGCATCAACTCTTCTTTAAGGCCATTCATGACCAAATTTTGCTATGTGATTTTCAAGAGGCTCCATCCCTCTAGATGCAAGAAGTAAATTCTTTTGATCAGGATTGCTCTGTTAGGGTTAGAAGGTAGATATCTAATGATTAAATGTAGATTTGATCAATAAAACAAAGAAATAAAACACATAGAAAATTATAGCAGAAATAAGACAACATAGAGAATTTAACATGGTTAACCCAATCTGGGCTACATCCACAAAACCACAACCATCCAATAATTTGATTATCCTATGTAAAATATATTACAAGCTCACTAGTAATGCTCTACTACAACCTCCATCCCAACCACTTATAACAAGCCTTTTAGAAGCTTCTAGAATTAGGGTTCTACAAAGTCAATTTTTTTTCCTTTTCCGGTGGCGACATGAAAAAAATAGAATATTTTTTTCTCGAGGGCAACCCTGGGGTCCAGCCCAGCCCTGGACCCAAGCAAGGATACATGAAGTGTGTATAGTATAGCATGATCAGTCACCACATACCAACAATCTCCCACTTGGAGACTAATTAGGCTCCACAGCAACATGATCTCCCACTTTGAGACTGATCCTGGACATCGCTGCACTTATAGCTCCCACTGGAAATAAGCACCTTGGACCCTACTGCTCTGTTATACTTGAATTCAACCTTGAAGGCCAACCAAAGTTGAAGAGGAGCTTGGCTTCTCCCTTATCACTACCTTCATAAACATATCCACTAGATTGGCATCTGTATGTATCTTTTCTAGCTTCACCTATCCATCCTCCAACATTGACTGAATAAAATGATATATCAAATGTATGTGTTTGGTTTTAGAGTGCAAGGAATAATTATTTGCAAGATGTATAACACTTTGGCTATCTATAAACAAGTAATTTTCAGCCTATTGTTTTCCCAACTCTTCCATGAAAAGTTGCAGCCATACCATCTCCTTTGCCGCCTTTGTTGCAGCAACACACTTTGCCTCCGTGGTTGATAAAGCAACTACCTTTTGCAATTGAGAAATCCAACTCACTACTATCCCACCAATTGTAAATACATAGGTTGTGGTACTCCACTTGGTATCTATATCCCCTTCCAAATTGGAGTCAACATAGCCTTTTAAATCAATATTAGAGCCCCCAAAACATAAACATTTATTGGATGTACCTCTCAAATACTTGAGAATCCATTTTACCACACTCCAATGCTCAACTCTAGGATGACTCATATACCTGATAACAACTCCTACAACATGTGCAATATCTGGCCTTGTGCATACCATGGTGTACATTAAACTACCTATAGCTGAAGGATATGGTACCTTGGACATTTTTTCTTCCTCCTCTTGTGTCTTTGGACACATATCCTTAGTCAATTTGACATGATTGGGCAAAGGTGTCCTGACAACTTTTGCATTCTCCATATGAAATATCTGCAACACATTTTCAATATAATCAGCTTGAGATAAAAATAATTTTCTATTTTTCCTATCTCTTGTAATCTTCATACCAAGGATTTGCTTTGCTACCCCCAAATCCTTCATAATAAAGAAATTTGCTAACTATTGTTTTAACTCCCTTATGTGATCCATGTTAGACCCTGCTACAAGCATATCATCAACATATAAACATAAAATAATGTAGCTATCATCATCCAACCTCTTCAAATAAACACAATGGTCTATTACACCAACTATAGCCATGCTCATCCATAAAGCTATCAAATTTAATATACCATTGACGAGGTGCTTGCTTCAAGCCATATAAACTTTTCTTCAATCTACACACCAATTTCTCCTGACATTTGACCTCAAATCCTTGTGGTTGTTGCATGTATATTTCCTCTTCCAAATCACCTTGGAGAAAGGTTGTTGTAACATCAAGTTGTTCTAAATGCAAATTTTCAGTAGCCACAATACTTGAAATAGTACGAATAGAAGTCATTTTAACAACTAGAGAAAAGATTTCATCAAAATCAATACCCTTTTTCTGTGTAAATCCATTTACAACTAATTTGGCTTTAAATCTTTTCTTACCTTCATCCTCCTCTTTCAACTTATAAACCCATTTGTTTGGTCAAGCCTTTTTACTTGCAAGCAACTTGCATAATTTCCAAGTCCAATTTTTTAGCAAGGAGTCCATTTCTTCTTCCATTCCATGCTCCCATTAAACCTTGGTATCCACATGCGTAGATTCATCATAACATTTTGGTTCACCAACATTAGTTAATAAAATAGAATACAAAGAGGGAGAAAACCTTTCAGAAGGTCTACTTATCCTTGAAGATCATCTAACATTCACTGGAGTTGGTGGTATTTGTTGTTGATGTTATTGCAGAGCATGAGGAACAAATGGAATATCATTGTTTGGTATATCATCCAACACTACATAATCATTTTCTTTCTTCTCATGCTGCTGCAACTGATCTTTGTACAACACTTTCTGATTGAATATGACATCCTTGCTTCTCACAATTTTCTAATTTTCAAAATCCAAAATCTTATAACCAAATTCATCAATGCCATATCCAAAAAATATACATTTCCTTGATTTTGCATCAAGCTTGGTTCTATTTTCAGAATCTACATGTGCAAATTCTTCACAACCAAAGGTCTTGAGAAAAGAATAACTCACCTTCTTACCTGTCCATGCTTCCTCTGGAATACCACAACACAAAGTATTAGAGGGACCTCTATTGATTAAATAAACAACAGTGTTTACAACCTCTACCCACATGTTTAAAGGTAGCCCAACATGCAATCTCATAGTCCGTGCATCCTTCGTTATTTTTTTGTTTAGCTCAGCCACTCTATTTTCCTGTGGAGTCCTTGGAACTATTTTCTTCCTACAAATACCATTAGAGGAACAATAATCTTCAAAATATTTAATGCAATAATCACCACCATTATCAGATCTGAGACATTTTGAAATTTTACCTATCTCATTCTCAACCAAGCTTCTCCATTTCTTAAAAGTTTCAAATACATTAGATTTTTGCCTAAGGAAATAAATCCATACCTTCCTTGTTGCATCATCAATAAAAGTGACGTAATATTGAGAGCCACTGAGAGAAGATACTTGAGCTAGTACCCATACATCCGTATGCACAAGCTCCAATTTCTCATCTTTCTTTTGCTTCCCATCCTTGAGAAAACTAACTCTTTTTTTTTTTCCATACACACAACTTTCACAGAAATCCATATTAACACATTTCATACCTAGTAAAAAATTCTTTGAATGAAGGACTTTCATACCTTTTGCACTCATATGCCCAAGTCTATTATGCCATATTGTTGATTCATAATCTACAGTAACTATTTGATTTTCTTCTTGCTAAACTGCAACAACTATTCCTGAACATTGATTTTTATCTGCAATAGCTAAAGTAGAAGGAACAATATGACTTGTACAAAGATATAAGGTGCCTACTTTCACACCTTTTGCTACCACTAAGGCACCTTTTGTAACCTTCCATTTTTTATCACTAAATATAACAACACAACCTTCATCATCTAGTTGCCCTGCTGAATTTTTTTTTTTTTTTAACTTTGGAACGTGCCTTACCTCATGTAGTAGCCAATGATTCTCATTCTACAACCTAATCTTGATTCTTCCCTTTCCAACAATTTGACAGGGTTCGTTATCTCCCAAATAAACCAACCCAAAATACCCTTGGACATAATCAAGAAAATAACTTCTATGGGGCGTAGCATGAAATGAAGCTCCTGAATCTAACACCCAAGAATCATCAACATTATCAAGGGAAAGAATCAAAGCATCCTCATTAGATTTATTACTTACCACATTTGCATCTTTATTTCCTTCCTTTTTGTCTCCTTTATTTTTCTAAGACCAACAATCTTTCTTTAAATGACCTGGCTTACCACAGTACCAACAATCCCTTTTGTCTCTTGATTGGGACCTTTTGTCCTTTGATTTTCTTTGTGACTTCCCACAACTTCCAGAATTGTTTCCTCTCTCCTTTGTTCTGCCCCTGCTTTCTACATTCAAAACACTACCTAATGTGGATGTTCCACCTGAGCTTTTGCTATGAATTTTCTCGCTTAAAATAACACCAACAACATCATCAAATTTCAATGTATTTGAACCAAAAATAGAATTGCTAATAGCCATTACTGAGCTATTCCAGCTTTCAGGCAAAGAACACAAAATCAAAAGAGCCCTAACTTCTTCATCAAAGTTTACATTTACAAAAGTTAATTGACTAGTAACTATATTAAACTCATTTAAATGATCAACAAATGACCAACCTTCTACCATTTTCATATTAATAAATGCTTCATAAGAAATAGCTTATTCAAAGTGGAAGTCTTTTCATATAACTTCGTCAGGGTTTCCATCAACTATTTAGTTGTCTTTTCTGTTGTAATACTGAATGCCACCGATTGTGCCAGATATAAATGAATTGCTCCCAGTGCCTTTCTATCCAGAAGATTCCAATCCTCATCACTCATTGTTTCTGGTTTCTTGGCTATTCCTTCCAATGGCCCCCATAAATCCTTTTGATAGAGATAATCCTCCATTTGCATCTTCCAGAACTGATAGTTCTTCCCATTGAATTTATCTACCTTCAATTTACCCTCATCCACCATTGCTCCCACTTAACTGTGAGACTCCCACTCAACCGTGAGAATTTCTTGTAGATGATAATCAAACACAACCCACTTTGATACCACTTGTTAGGTTAGAAGGAAGATATCTAACAATTAAATGAAAATTTTATTAATAAAACAAAGAAATAAACACACAAAAAATTATAGCAGAAATAAGACAACACAGAGAATTTAACGTGGTCCACCCAATCCGGGCTACATCCACAAAACCATAGCCATCCAATGATTTTATTATCCAGTGTAAAACATATTACAATATTGCTAGTAATGCCCTACTACAACCCCCATCCCAACCGATTATAACAAGCCTTTTAGAAGCTTCTAGAATTAGGGTTCTACAAAGTCAATTTTTTTTCCTTTTTTGGTGATGACGCAAAAAAATGGGATTTTTTTTCTTGGGGGCTGCCACCCTCGAACCCTTGCCCAGGGCCTGGCTCAGCCCCAGACCCCAATGAGGATACATGAAGAGTGTATAGTATAGCACAATCAGTCGCCACAAACCGACATGCTCTGCACGTATTTGATTTTATTTGATCTAAATCTAATTGATACCAAATCTTGTAATCTAATCTAATTTTGCTCCATGTGAAAGCCCTAGTTGGGTTAGGGTTCGTACCTGATTAGTTTTTTAGTTAAGCCTAAACTATAAAGGAGAGATTTTTTATTTTTCTTAAGGGTACTAAGGTCAGTTCCTTTTGAGGTTCTATAGTTTTGGTGGCCATGGGCTATGTATAATTATTTTTGAGTGCTAAGGGTGAAGATCCTTATGTTGAAAGTCCATGTATTCTAATGCTCCCATAACTTGAATGATGTGGCATACATGAATATATACTATTATGTAAATATCTCCAGTTTTGAGATGTAATATCCTTTGAATCAAAATAATAACATTATCAAGGTTCTTCAAATATATTTACTATTTGATTTGGTTGCATGTTTGTTGTCCATTCAAGGAGTGGTGTAAATGCTTATATGTAGGTAGTGAGGGTATTGTATTTTTAAGTGGATTGTTAAGTGGAATTTCATGACAGGTTTAAGCAAACCTTTATGTCATAAGGTGATAGATGTCTATAGGTAATCAAGATTATGTTATAGCATTAGAGTATGATGTTCATGATATGCGACTCTGTAGCCCAAGGAAGGCACTAGTCTTGCATATTTTTCTCCTCCCCATCCTCAAAAATACTATTTAAATTCAAAACCCATTTTCCTACTTTAATTAGTTTAGATTTGCTTTCTGCTAGCTTCATGCCTGAATTTAAATGAGAACAAGGGGTGTACCATTTATGAGTGTATCTATACAAACCATTGTCATTAATTATGAATCTCATTTGCTAAGACACTGTGATAGAATCATTGGCTAAATATTTACATCCAGTGTCATTAAGGGTGATCCCCCTAGGTTTTGTAGAGCCTAAATTTTAAGGGATAAAAGTGTAAGATAAATCTCCTATTCTTTAGGCACTAATCTTGAAGTCCTTGAACATAAGAGTTAGCTATCCTTTAGAGGATCCCAAGGCTTAGCTAGAAAAAGAACCAACATGGACCTTGTAATAGGCATATGATTTTGATGACCTTATGAAATATGTATGTAAGTGAAGGCTGGTGATGTGATATGGATGAGTTCTATTTCAAGATGGACTATGAGAAATACATCAAGGGTAGATTTGGACAAAAAGTGATGTTTATTTTTCTTGATTGATGGAAGATACAAAAACCTGTAAAAGTCAAAGCTAACCTAGATCTCTATTTTGATAAGTACTAATGATAGTTTTTACTTATACTAAATTGACGAGTCTAAGAAAAAGGATGATGGTGAGTTCACAAACTTATAAGTAGACAAAACTACTATTGACGTGGATGTTGTACACACACCAATAGTCAAATAAATTCTTATAAAGTACCGTGGGAACCTACCTTTCTTGAAAGACTCCACCAAGAAACCTAAATCTAAGGAAAAATTGGCTTGATCTCAAGGCTTGTTTATGTCAGGTCTTGATGCACTAGGTTCACTCAGGGTTCGTTGTGACTTTTCTGTTAAACACAAGGGGTAAACAATTGTTAGGAATTGGATGGTATCCGAAAGATAAAAACATAATCTAAGTCCGATCATTCAAATGTTACTCAATAACTTCATGAAATCAAATAATTTTCAATAATATTTCATGAAAATCAAATAACTTGCATACACTCAAGTAGATTTAGCATTTTAGTATTCAAAAAATTCATGGAATCAAAAGATTTATAATAAAAACTCCATGTATTTATCATTTTTAGAACATTTTCTAGAAATATAAAGCATCTACTCTAAAATAAAGCATAAAAAAATACTAAAAATTAAAAATTCTCCTAGGTATTATCCACACATGCCTCAAGAAATAACTAAACTAGAGAAAACCATTCTATACTTCACTAGATTGCTTCACAACTAGGCATAGAATGATGTAAGAGTTTAAAGAAAGGGGGATTATTTTCCACCAAATAGTGTCAGTATGCACCCTTAAACAATGTAGGACACAGTCTTATCTGATAGGAACAAACAATCAGATATGTAAGATTTCATATCAGGAAATAGATTTGAATCTAGATCTAATATTAGTTAACTTCTAATGAAACATACAATTTTTTAGTCTGGAATGGAACAAAAAAAAGAAAAAAGAAAAAAACTTGAGAAAGTTTTAATTCTTTTACATCCAAAAATTCCGAACTTAGCTAAAATAATACATCTCCCAACCTATTATAAGAACAAGACACTCAGGAAATTCAACCAACACATGCGAGGAAGTCCAAAGGATGAATTGTAGAAAAGCATGTGGCACATGACAGTTGGCAAGAGAAACTTCTGAATAAGGACTAATAGATTTAGACCCCCTTTAACACTTAAAATTTGTGGACTTATCTCTTTAAAACTTGATTAGGAAATCAAACTAGATTGAGCAGATTTTTCAAAAAAAATGTAGGAACTTCCTCTGTTGGATATTCAGAGTGATCAAGTGGAACTAGTTATTCAAATCCACCAGAACTTATGTTTCTGCATTTAGGTTTGGGCTTTAGGAAAAAACACTTGGAAGTAAATCACCCCAGAGCTAGGCGCCCTCCTTCATCGCATGCATAATACCCATATCCCTGATCTCCTGGTTACCGACGTTTCTTCTCAAAAAGCTTTATTCTCACATGAGCTTTTCGAGTGAGCCACCAAACTTGGTAACATCATTGGATCTGCTTGCAATCCAAATTTTCCTAATCATCCATAGCAAAACATTGTTCAACAACCTATTTCTCCTACACATAAAATTCCATATATCAGTCCCTTTTATAGCATAAAACCATCATTAGTATTAATCTACTTTTAAAAAAAGTCATAAATAAAACACTTTAATGCATTCTCATGTAATTATCACTTTAGGAAAGCTACTAGAACTTTTGAGTGTTTGGAAAAAACCAAACAACAAGCTTTAACATTTCAACACCAATGCACCATCTACCTGGTACCTTGTCCCCAACATACTTCAACTTTACTGGAACAAAACTCAAATGAATCTTGATTACCACTGGAACTTTTATACCCCTAGGCCTTTACTCCCAGACTGCAACAACTTAACAAACTTCACTTAAACATTCCAATTACTTAGTTGTCAGGGTTCAAGTAGATTGGAGCAATAAAAATTAACAATTATATGCAGATTAAATAACCTAGAAATAACAATGAAGAATAACACAAAAGAGATCAACACAAAATTTAACGTGGTTCATCCAATATGGGCTACATCCATAGAAACTCAGCCATCCAATGATTTTATTATCTAGTGCAAAACAATTACAATATCGCAAACACAATTCCACAACATACATCCCAACTGCTCATAACAAGCCTTTTGGAACCTTCTAGAATTAGGGTTTTATAAGGTATTTTTTCATTTGATGTGTTAATGGGAAAACCTTGATGTGTTAATAGGAAAAAAACCTTGACGTGTCAGTGAGAAAAATCCTTGATGTGTTAGCAAGAAAACCTTGACATGTTAACAAAAAAAAAAATCGAGGTGATGCCCCAAACCCCATTGATACGTTATGAGTGTACAATATTTGCATGATCAGTTTCCACATTCCAACACTGGTGTCCCAACACTCAGTATTTTCAAACCATGAATTATTTTAAAGATTTCCACTTTAGCATTTTCTCCCGGTGATCATTAGCCAACCAAAGCCTACCATAAGCATTATTTTTTTTAACTTGGGTTCCCAAGCCTTACATTCTTGGGGCATGTTATGAGACCACACAACAACTACTAAGCTATTTTTCTCATGGATATTGATGTTAATCCAACTATCTACTTGATAAAGGTTGATTTCCAAAAAAAAAGATAAACTAGAAGATACCATGGGATACCATGGGATATCTAGATGACATTATGATTGATATTGGTTTCTAGCAAATTAATTTTTATTTTTGATGATGATGTTGTTGTTTGTCTAAAGCTAAGATAGGTAGCCCTAAAATTCCAAGATGAAATGGTATGAAATAAATGTAAAAATCAGTTGTTTGTTTGAATGATGAATGTTTGTCACAGGTTTGTTGTACTACAAGTCTTAGATCCTAGGTCCATGTTCTAAGGATTTCTGAAAACTAAAACTTGGAGTATTATAGAAAATTGTTTTGACAACCAAATGCGATGATCTATGCTTCTAAGGAAACACTATGAGTATCAATTACATCAAGATAGATATCTAATGTGGTAAACTAGGATCAAATGCATCAATGTAGGTATCAATGGCATCACTATTTTTTTTCAAAGGTGTAATTATACCATTAAAGGCATCACTATGGATTTAAAAGGTGTCAAACTAAAATTAGATGTGTCACTTTGTAAAAAAACTAGGTTTCAGACTAACATAACTAGTTTAAATTAGATGCATTGAAATATGGTCAAAAGTGTCAATCTACAGTTTAGATGTGCCACTGTGCATACAAAATGTGTCAAAGGATAATCAAATGTATTGAACAATATTTGGATGTGCCACTATAATAATGGATACATCATAGTAATATTTAAATGCATGATTGTGATACTATAACTAAAATTTGATAGGGTTTGACTGATTTTGACCAATTTTGACAAGTTGTAAGACTGATTTTGATTGATTTTAGTTGGAAAAAGATAAAAAATAATAAAGAATAGTAGAAAAATGACTCCAAGGTATGGTATTATTTTAAAATATGCATAAATAAGAGGTCATATTACTATGTTTCATCCTAGAATATTTTTGTGAGATCAAGTTATAGTTTACAAGAGCACTTCAAGGACACTTCAAGGCATTGAAGAGTAGATTTATTGAAGAATTATTGCAACAATCGAGATCCAATTGTCATGTCAAAGTCCTCTTGCATCATGCATTATATTTGAGCTAATATGTTGATGTAGTGGTCAAGATCCATTCAAGCATTCAAAGGAATTGTTTCAAGTCAAATTTCAAGATCAAGATCCACATCCATTAAAGCCATTTCATGCTAGTTGTAGATCTACATTCCAAGGTTCATCCAAGGGTTTGGTGAGTTGTGAATTTTTTTTGTCCATTCATCATTCCTTCATGTTTTATTGTTTCATTACAAGGTTTAATCACCAAAATGGGGTTTGACCAAGGAAAACCCCCATTCACCAACAAAAAAATATTTTTCCCTCTTGACTTGTGTTTGTAGGTTTTAGGCGGAAGAAATATTGAAGAGAAAAAGTGAAGAAGTTGTCAAAGTTGCATTTGTTGTCATAATTGTTGCAATTTCAAAGAAACTCACCTACATGATTTATTTATGGCTATTTGATTGTGAAAATCAAGGATTTGGGAGTGTAGACATAGGAGAAGAGAACCTAGAAACCATTTTTAAAGAGCCCTAGCTAGGACACATCCAACATAGGGCGAATGAGGTATCAGATAGCTTCTGAAAACACCCTTTGTGAGAGGTACACAAGATTTATCTCTTCCAGATTCTCCAAAAATTCTATAGGTTCCATCTATGTTATGCTAAATCTTCTGAATCCACTTTATATATTACAATTTGGAGTTGATTTTCTATTTTTAATCTTTTTCCCCAAAGTTTTGTTTGACCTATACCCCCGTCCTTACAAAAAAGGAAATTTGCAGATTCACACTTTGACTTGACTCACCTTTTGGTTGATAGTCCTTCCATTGTGTGGATCTCATTTCCTAATGAAATAAAGGAGAATAGGTCTATCTAGTATCATTTTGGTGAACCCCCTCTTTGCTCTCAATCCACCAACCTATTTTATGTTATTTCATTTTGGTGAACCTAAGTTTGATCATTACAATTTTTTGATTTTGGAATCCATTTTCACCCTAGATTTAAATCTTCCATTCATTTGCATTGCATTGCATTGAATTGAGTCTCATTTAGGGCTGTTTATCTTACATTAACTTTTCATTTCATTTAAGGGTTTTAGGATTTCATCTTTGCATTCTTTAAATCTGAAAAAATACAAAAAAATAGTCATTTTTCAAATCATTAACATAGCATTGCATTATCATTCATTTGCATTTGAAAATTGAAAGAAAATTTCACATCAAATTAGGTCTCCTAGTTTATCATTCTATTATATTTTACACTTGCATTCAACATTAATTTCACATAAAATACAAACTGTAACTTGTTGTTTCAAATGAAAATCTAGAAACCACTGGAATCATCTAAGAAATCTATAGAAACATTTTAAAAAACCCTAAACTAGGACCCATTCGCCCTTGGGTGAATAAAGTCCATGATTAGGGTCATTTTCTAATTTTCTAGACATTTAAACATCTGTTTCTACATTTTATTTTTTCTATTTTTAGTTTACATATTTTCTATCAAGTGGAATTCATCATATTTAGCTTAATTTGAAAAAATTAGTGCATTATGTGATTTCAAAATTGCATTTACAAGACATCATTTTTAGGTTTTTGCATTGTGTAATCAGAAAAATTACCTTGTTTAGAATCTAAAAATTGCATTTACATCCTAGGTCATTGCATTGCATTTCACCCTCTTTCCATTTTGAGTTTACATTAAGTTTGTGAAACTTGTATGAGCTTTATAGCTTGGTGTCCTATTAGCAATACTATTGTGAGATGTAGTTTGATACTCATGTCATCCCATGATACACCATTCACCGTGGATGTTGGATTCTCTAACTCTTTCACTAATAGTGTTGATAACCAACCCTCAATGGATCATAGCCTTCATACCTCATTTCCAATGACTTTCTTACCTACAAACAATTAGCATGATATTGGAACAATGGTTGCTAATGTCTCTCGAAACACACAAAAGATAAGTGAAGAATTAAAAAGTCTGCAAGACTTTGTGAGAACCAAACCTATTACTGTTAATGCCATTCCTCTCACAAGGAACATAAGAATTATACTTAACCATGAATAAGGAATCAAATTTATATGAACCCTTGTCCATCTCATTAATTTTTTTTTGACCCCTCCTCAATCAACTTCAAATAGATCTCCTGTGCATAAGAGAAAAGACAACATAAATTTTGAACACTTTAGTACTCCTAACACATCCTTTTCTGAAAAAGAAAGGAATTTACAACTAGAAAAGGAAAGTGATGTACAAACAATTATCAAACCAAAGAACAAGAAGATGAAACTACATGCATATAAATAAATTTAGCTACAAGAGATATTTGATCTAATCGAATCCTTTGATGACATATTAAAGATATCCAAGACTGAGAAGGCCTTTTTCACTCTTTTACATTGGGGATCAATCACCTTGCCACCTAAACATGAAAATCTGACCGAAAAGAAAACTTATCAAAATAAACCATATTGTTCTTATCATAGATTATTTGGACATCACACATATAATTGTTGTATTTTAAGGGGAATATTGGAGAAATTTATATCCCCTATGGATCCATCTTGACTTAAAACATGTGCTTTTCTCCTTGCAATGTAATAGTTGTAGGATCATAATATGCTCGCTATTGCATGTTTAACATTCATTGCAAATAATTTTTTTTCTTGCGAGGAGGTCATTCTCTTCACTCATCTAGGCTCATCCTTGTCCTGCACTTAGTGGGGGAAAGGGGTTAGATAGACTTGTCCTAGTTTGACACTTGATGTTGTCCCTTTGGCTAGTTGTTCACCTTTTGCATATACTGATCAAGATTGGGATGCAAACGACCTGCTATAGGTTGACTCGCATGTGCCTTACTAGTATTTTTTCTTTGTTTTTCATGTTCTTTGTGTGATTGCATGTGCATAATGTGACCCCCCATACTATTTTGTTTGATGTATATCTCTTTATGTGTATTCCTCTATTTGTACATACATTCTTCTATATGTCGTAAACATTTATATTTTCATTTTTCTTGTGTTTTCCTTTTGGGGATGATGCAAGGCATCTAGACATTTAAGTATCTTCCATGTTGACCTGAAATATTTTTCTTTGTTTTCATTCTCTATGTGCCATTCTTCCTATTCTTTGATTATTTGGGGAATGATGACATTCTTGAGCTTTATAATCACATTGTAGCAAAGATATACTGACCCCAAATTCATGGATCCCTTATATGTTTTTGGGGGAAAAACCTTCCTCTTTTCATGATGTAGCTTCATTTGGAAACATATGAATTGGCATAGGGATTTCCAAGTAAGCTCTCATGTCCTTTTTATGGTTAGCATATACTATTTTCTACTTTAAAGTTATTTCTCACAACAATGGTGTAGAAATTCCTTTAAAGTGGGGGAATACATTGGCATTATTTTCGACACTCATGTTTCTTTGTGCAATTTTCTTTCTTCTTGTGATGTGTCCTTTTCTTGGTGGTGTCATTGGGATTGATGTCCTCTGAGAGTGTGATATTTCTTAGTGTATTACTTTCCTCTTAGTGGTGATGCTATGTGTTGCATCCCCTAAGTTGTGAATCTTTTATTCTTGCACTTGTCCTCTCTTGGAGACATTAGGCATGATGATCCCTAATGAGAGACCTTACAAAAATTAAGAAAGATCCCTTTGAACAAACCTATATATATAATGTCATAAGTGTTTAACATAATACAACTTGTTAACCTTGTGAAGATAAAACCCCTAAATTCAAGGCTACTAAGCATAACACACCTTGCTTGCTAGTAGAGCCTTTCCCATGTTCATGAGTGCTTAGCATAATGTAGCTTGTTAGGCCTTGTGAAGCTCAAAGTTTTGTATTGTGGTTCCTTATTGAAGTTTTCAAGAGGATAGCTTTGATATGGTATGGGAGCCTAATAAGATTCTCTCATTTTCCACCCGTTGGGGGCTCACCTAGTGGACAACCTAAGGTTCCATTAGCCCATGTGAGTGTATGTGTCATTTGCATAGTGGACATCAAGTTCTACATGTGAACATATTGGAAAAAAATCCTAGATGTGTTCCAAATCACGTTGGACAATCGAAGCCTGATCTTCCCTTTTAGACAAATAGCCTAGATGTGTTCCACATCGTGTTGGATAGTCGAAGCTTGATCTATTTCCATTTTCTTCTAGGCTTTGATATTGTATGATTGAGTATCTTTATCATTACTGCATACATGTGTCTTGAATGTCTACTTTAGTGTGAGTTTGACATGCGGTCATATACTCTCACTAAAGTGGGGGCTAAATTTAGTGTAGGAAAAAGTATCCCTTTTTCACACTTAATTTGGGAAATATTAATAATAAAATGAACTAAATTATGCCTTAATTTAGTGTTGTAATATGTACTTTGCATATTCACATCATGTTTGGGGCCCTATTAAATAAAATAGACTTAATTGTGCCTTATTTATGGTGTTGTAAAGTGTATCTTTACACTTTCACACTTATCTAGAGCTCTATTAATTAATTGATGTTAATTTTTCTTAATTGACTCCTTTAGTCCAAATCCAAACCATATTAATTGTAATTTTTGAAGAGGAAAACCTGTCATTCATTAATTCCATAACATAATACTTATCATTGAGCAATGTGTGTCGTAGGTAAGTGACCTAGGACCCATTTTCCCATGGGCGAATGGGTCCTCACTTAGACCTAGGACTCTAATTTAATTTATGTTTTTGGTGGTATTTCATTGATTTGAAATGTATATTCACATGTTGGCCTGTGTTATTTGAGTTTCGGGAATTAATGTTAACATATGTATAAATAAGAGGTCATTTCACTATGTTTCATCCTAGAAGATTTTTATAAGATCAAGTTATAGTTTACAAGAGCACTTCAAGGGAATTTCAAGGCATTGAAGAGAAGATTTATTGAAGAACTATTGCAGCAATCAAGACCCAATTGTCATGTCAAAGTCCTCTTGCATCATGCATGTTATTTGAGCTAATATGTTGATGTAGTGTTCAATATCCATTCAAGCATTCAAAGGCATTGTTTCAAGCCAAGTTTCAAGATCAAGATCCACATCCATTGAATCCATTTCATGCTAGTTACAAATCTACATTCCAAGGTTCATCCAAGGGTTTGGTGAGTTTGTACATTGCTTTGTTCATTCATCATTCCTTCATGTTTCATTGTTTCATTACAAGGTTTAATTACCAAAACAGGGTTTGACCAAGGAAAACCCCCATTCACCAAAAATAAAACATTTTTCCATGTTGACTTGTGTTTGTAGGTTTTATGTAGAAGAAATCTTGAAGAGAAAAACTGAAGAAGTTGTCAAAGTTGCATTTGTTGTCATCATTGTTGTAATTTCACAGAAACTCACCAACGAGATTTATTTTCAGTTGTTCGACTGTGAAATTTGAGGATCTAGGAGTGTAGACATAGGAGAAGAGAACCCATAAACCATTTTTATAGATCCCTAGCTAGGACCCATTCACCATAGGGAAAATGAGTCCCCAGACAGCTTCTGAAAACACCCTTGTTTGAGAGGTACACAAGATTTATCTCTTCAAAATTCTCCAGAAAGTCTGTAGGCTCCATCAGTGTTACACTAAATCTTCTAAATCTAATTTATAGATTGAAATTTGGAGTTGATTTTCTATTTTTAATATTTCATCCCAAAGTGATGTTTGACCTAGACCACCATCCTTGTAAAATAGGAAATTTGTAAATTAACACTTTGACTTGACTCACCTTTTGATTGACAGTCCTTCCATTGTGAGGATCTCATTTCATAATGAAATAAAGGAGAATAGGTCTATCTAGTATCATTTTGGTGAACCCACCCTTTTCTCTCAATCCACCAACCTATTTTTTGTTGTTTCACTTAGTTTGGATCACTATGCAAAAAAAGTTGTGTTCACCAGTGTGTGAACTATGTTGTAGTACTATCTAGGAGAAATGGTCTTGCTCCACATTTCTCCGTAGTTTTGTTTTTGGTCTTACTGTTTTGGAAGTTTGCTAATAAGGTTCATATCTATCTTTAGTTGAAGTTGTGTCATGGTTTGGTGCTCTGCAAGTTGATTTACTGAGTTACAATTTGTGGAAGCTTATTTAGCTGAATAGGATGAGTTTGTTCTTCAAGTAAAAGTTGTTACAAAGGAATTTGTTGGATTTTAGGGTGTTTGTGGAATATTATAGATTTTGTTCAAGTGTTGTGTGTGTTCCGTGAGCCATCTTTGGATTTGAGGAAGCATATACTTAAATTTTAATGGTGTTTATATAGGTTTCACCAACCTTGGGTCTTTACACTAATTGTGGATTTTCTTTGGTGATTGTGGAAGTGTGGTGTGGCATGTATGAATGGATTTGGGTCTGAGCTAAGGTGTGATGTGGTCCACCTTCATTCCTTTCCACCACAAGAATGTTTTGGTGTTGATATGATTTGAATTTTCATGGTTGAGGTGCATAGATGACCTTGGAGAATGTTTTCAAGGTTGAAGAAGGTATAAAAAGTGGTGCTAATGGAGGATTTTTGTGTAGTGTGTGTGATGCAAATTGCAAAATTTTCAAGTAAAAATTTGTGAAGTGTAGTGTGAGCTTTAATGTGTTAGACTACTGGAAGTAGTGAGCAGAAGGTGTCTACAATCTTTAGAAAGGCTCCAAATGTGTTGGTGGTGTTGTGGTGGACTTTTATATTGCATTGAGATGGATTTCTCACTATAACATTCTTCTTTTCTTCTTTTTTTGTAATCTAGCAGTGAGCCTTTGCAAGTGAGCCCTTCTTTCCTTTGGGTAGTGAGCCCTCCAACAATGATCCTATTGCATCTAGTTTGCAATTAATTTATATTGTGAGCTAATCCTCATCGTGGTTTTTTACTTCTTAGGTTTTCCATGTAAATATAGTGTTCTATTGTGCATGGTGTTGATGTGTTTTAGTTTATGTTATTTGCTTTCATGCTAAATCATTCTAACATATTAAGGGTTAATTAAGTTGATGTGGATCTAAATTTTTATGAGGGTTTTAATATTTTAATGTACAACTGATTCACCCCCCGTCTCAGTTGTCTTGTAAATTCAACAGAGTCTAGGAGGGGAGAACTTATAAAATATAACCTACTAAGACCTATTCATAGATTCTAGAAAGCAACATTCTTCAGTCGAGGGTGCCATTGCCCCTATTAAGGAAATTTTTACCCTAATTCACATGTCAAGTTCATCTGTATCTACACTCTACTTTTTTGTCATCAATCTCTATATTATAGTTCTATAATTTCTTGAAATCATATTATTTTATTGTAGATTCATAGTTTACCTAGTTTTATAATTACATAATCAAATTAATTCAATTCCTAACCAATTTAATCAACCCCACAAAAAAGAACCAAAACCTTGATTTACCATTTTTTCTCTTTCATTGAGGATAGTAGAAATGTGTTCTTATGTGATCAATTTTATTTCCTCTCTAATATAAAATTGAGAAAGGTGTGATTTAGATACTAGATCCCTTTTTCCTAGATCACATTTTTGTGATCGTGATGCTTGTTACTATTGTAAAACCTTCTAAAATTATAAATATTGCATTGTGAAATCTAAGTATAATCTTAAGTTATTTTCATTCGTCAAAATTGTAGGAACATGTTAGTAAAAAGATTTGAAAAATACATTAATTTGTATATTGTTTTTTATTTCAAAATCTCAAAAGGTGTTATCTTTCAACATTCATAAGGAAAATTTAGTTAGTCACAACATTTTAATTTCTAGAAATTGTTATTTGAACATATTGCATTACTATAACAACATAAAAATTTATGCATGTGTATGATTCACATAAACATATTAGGTTTTTGTGTATCTATAGAAATTTGTTTACTTTTAGACTTGAACTTGTGCAACCTTAGATCTTAGATAGTGTAGTTGATTTCCAAATTTTTTAATTGTTGAAATCTTGCATCTCTGGTCTAGGGATCCAGTACCCTTGTCCAACTAAATTCTATCCAAATTTGAGTCTTATTTTTGTCTTTATGACTTTTGTGTAGATATGTTTCCTATTTTTGATATTTATTTAAGTATTTATCATTTTTATATGTTTTTCTCTCCATTATATGAGGACTTAAGTGTCCTAAATTTTTTAATAAATTTATGAACTTCACAAATTGGTTTCCCATACCTAATACCCCTATGAGAAAAATTTATAGACTTATGGCTTCCCATGTTGCAATCAAATCTAGTGTTGAGCCAAAGACTTATAAATCTTTCACTCAAGGAGTTAAATGTACACAATCTATCTTTGATTCTCTCCCTAATCCTATGTTTCTTATGTTGTCTTATCACCTAATATTTTTGTAGAATTGGAGGCTACTATTTCCCATTTTTATGAGGATAAACTAAAAAAAATAGACAAAAAACTAGAAGGCCTTCAACAATACTTAAGCACTGAATCCTTGGCTAAATAAATGGTTCCTATTATGGATAAACTTAGGAAGCTAATCAATGATGCACAAGGGATAAAAGTGTTGTGTAGCCTAGCTCATATAGTGGATCCCAATATCCCCATGCAATAGCTACTTGTTCTCAAGCCTATAAAATGGGAAAAAAAAGTTTCCCATCTTACAACTATACCTTCTATTCCTAATTTTACCCGTCCTATTGTAGCATCCACCACACTTGATATAGTAATGGTCTAAACTCTAGTTTAGGGATTTATTGTAGGAATGCTTATAGCTTTGTCACTTCACCTATAATACCTCCATTTTCTTCACCTATCATAAAATTATAAAAAAATAATCCTCCAATCATAAACAATAGTCCTACACATTCCACACATTCTCAAAACATGTCACAAAATTATTTTGTCATAAGCCAACTCTTACAAAACATGTCATCATTACAACAAAGAATTTAAAATATGAACCAAAATAAAACTAAGAGTAATCCTACAAGATATCTTTACATGTAGCCTATTGTCATTTTCTATCCTAAAGACACCCATTCCACAAAATATTGAAATAAATCTCTTTGAGAAGTATATTGGCAAAGGAGATCCCAATAGTCATGTATCGACTTTTATCTCTCTATGTGGTGATTTCATTTTTGAAGATGCTCTCCTAGCTAAATTATTTTTATAATAATTAAAAGATATGGCCTTAGATTGGTTTTGTTTATTTCCTAATAATTGAACTAAGTCATTTACACAAATTGTTAATGAATTCCTTCAACATTTCTAGGAAAACATTGGACCTCAAGTTACATTAAACAATTTAGTCCATTGTAAACAAGGACCTAATTAGAAGGTGATTGATTTTGTAGGATGATACTAAGCTCTTTATTCTCAAAACTCATATTCTCTCTCAAATACTAAAATACAAAGGGTTTTAATTGGAAACTTGCAACCTAGAATTTGAGATAAGATTATATTGGTGAAATATCCCTCATTCACACATTTATGTATGACCCTTCATGATTACCAAATATCAATTAGCCAATATGAGGGGACACCTTCATCAGTTCCTAATGGTCAATCCAAAGCCACACCTCAAAATAACTATCAATCATTTAAGATTTTTTTTTATAAAGGTAAACACTCCACAATCATCAAATAAGATTCAAATGGAATTTGTTGCATCTACAACACCATATTAATTTAGGCCAAGAGATAGATAGTTTTCATAATTGCCTGATTCTCTCCTTGCCATTATGTTGTAGTTTCCAAACACAAATATGATTCAACTTCCTTAAATTAGGCCCATAAATAAGACTAAACCATTACCACCAAACTTTAATGAAAATCCTTTTCGTCAATATCACGGTACAACTAGACATGATACAAAATGATGCACACATCTTAAGAACCAACTATAAGATCTAATTGACTCTAATATTATCCAATTGGCTAGTGTAAATGATAATGGGAATAAATATGTATCGCCACCTAATCAAAACTTACAAATAGTTACAAATTTGTTACCAAGTCATTCAACCAATTTTATCCAACAAAGTGATATTGAAGAAGATGACAATAATATATCCAATGTGGTAAACATGATTGATGCTCATCCTCATAAGAGGTAAACCAATCTCTTACTTGATATGGCTTTCATGGATATTAATGCTTATATAAATGCACTCAATGTTCCTTTTTACATTACTGGTAGAATTAATGATAAACCCATAAGGGAAATACTATTGATCATGTGTGTGTAGTGAATGTGATCATCGAAAAATTCTTGTATGTGCATGAAATTTATAAAGATAATTATAAATAATCAGGAGTGTTATTAAAGGCTAATGATGGTTCTATTTTTGCTATAATTGGTTCTATAAATATCCTAGTTAAGGTCTGACCTAAACAAAAAATTTATGTCTTATTTACAATAATCCTAGTGTTAAACTAGTTTTGTGTGAATTTAGGACATCCATGGCTTAGGTCCATGATCATGGTCTCATCAATCATCCATAAATATCTTAAATTATCATTCAAAGAACAAATACATACTATTTACCATAGTATTTAAACCATTGGTCTCTCATGGAAACTTCTCACTTGATTACTTTTGACCTCAACTAGCCCAATCTATTCAACCTCATGAAGATCATCTATTTTTTTAATACCAAAAGTTTAAAGCTAACCATATAGCCCAATCATCCCTTACCAACATTCCACTCAAGACTCCTCAGTCTCTAGTGGCTATGATGGCTATTCCTCCTACTCCACAAGTAGCGAATGAATGTTGGCCCAAACTTGGTATTCTTCCTTGACCACCTAACATCTATCCCATGGTTCCCCTTTTTCCATCCTATTAAGGACCATGAGACAACCATTTATAAAGGACTTTAAGGACTAGTTTTGTGCCTCCTAAGAAAAACAATCCTTTGTGCAAAAACCTAAAATTCCCATGGTTTCTCAACCTTTGATAGTTCCTTCAGTTCCAACTACAAAGGAAGAAAAGGGACCAATGCTGGAAAATGCCTCAGTTACTCCTTTAGAAGATGAAGCCCATCCAAGATGAAATAACAGTGCAAAAGTGCACAAACAAAGATGTCATGTTATGGCTCATCATCTTGCAAAAGATAATAAATCCTTACTCGATGATCCTCCATACACACAACCAAATTGTAATAAGATATCTCCCATCCATACATCTTTGTTATTGCATGACTCCCTCGCCAAAAAATAAGAAACAACACTCACATCGATGATAGTGCTTGCAATCACATCAATAACACCAATATACAACCTATTGTGATACACTTTGATAGTGAGTCAAAAAGATAAAACAAAAGAATAAAAGAATAACATAATGAATTACCTCTTATATTTTAAAAATCAATGAATCTAGATGGGGGAAACCATGATGATCCTCCTAATGTGAGTAACCCATCATATGTTGAAGCCAATACTTATTATTGTATCACACTTGTTGTAGTTACTTTAGCCTATTCTTTGCCTTCCATTTATGATGAGAAATATGTTGATGAATTTTTTTGCACATTCATAACACAAACAAAACACATGTTTTATCTCTTGAAAGAAATCTAACCTTAGAAAATTTAGATAGATAACCCCAAGGATTCTATAGTCATGTCTTGACTTTGCAAAAAATAACTCAAAGGATAATGATTTGTTGTTTTAACAAGGGACCTTATTTTAGCTAAGCTAGAGCTTTAAATATCAATGGTTTGTAAAATCTAAAAATGATATGAAACCCTAACTATATTTTCAGATTTGAAAATATGAAAAAACCTTAACATCTGATATGGCAATCTGAATGATGCCTTCTCCCTAAACTAATTCAGTTTCAAATAAAATGCAAAAGATGAGGGGAAAGAGATATTTATGTTATGAAAACCTAAGTACAATGACAATAATGGCTAGTCATGTAGATAGATGGATCCCTCACAAAATAGATCATTTCTTAATCAAAGTTAAACTCACAAAGCTAGGAAAGAATAGTCTAATCTTCAAAAGAAATTGAAATATTTTCAAATTGTAAACATTCATACATATACCCAATTATAGTGCAATATAAATAAAAATTCACAATTGAACTTATAATAAATAAGGGATCAAACTAACCATACAAAGTAACCTATAATCAACAAATTACAAATGGTATGAACCAAAGATCTATGAAATATCTTCACACTTCACCATTATCATAATTGAACTTCATCTAAAATTGAAGGAACCATGCATACATAAAGAAATAACAAGTCACCACAACTTCAATGCCTTGCTTGTATTGATTTCAAAATGCTTATTTACAACAATTATTGTTCAACAATCCCTTACATTTGAGGGAAGACTACCTTTTATAGAGAAGGCTTACAAAATAAATGGTGGAGATCATCTCAACACTAATGGTCCAAAATACATTTGCATTTAATATTTGGAAATACATTAAATATTTGCAACATATTCATCTTCCATCTCCATTTGAATTCTGTTACAAATGAACCTAGGAAAATATAAAATATATTTAATATATCTTAAATATTAAATGCACTTTTACAAAGTCCTAGATAATTTGGTGGCACAATTTCCCAAATATTCTAGGTTTCCTTCTACAAAAACTTATCTTCTATTACATTTCTACCTTTTGCTTTCTCCTTCATAAAAAACTTAACAAAAATAGTGAGGGTTTTCATGACTTCTTTATTAGGTGGACCGGGAGCTACACGAACCTTGTAGCATAAAGAATCCTACTCATCCATGATCTCATGATGTTTCTTTACCGAAGAGGAACTTTGGCTGATAGCCTCTTGTCACTTCAACAAAAAATGTGTTGCAACATCAAGAGATTTTGTAGAAAAGCTATCTATAGGCTATTTACCAATCATTCATCTTCTCAGAAGCACTTATTTATGCTTTCATTAACTTCTACAAAAAATGAACACAAGTTGTCAATTGTTTTTTACTTGATCAATGATACCTTTTACCTCTAAATCAACTTGAATCACAATTTCCTTTCTAAAATTGAGTGCATGAAACCAATAGTGTGACTCCTTTACAAGATCCTGCTACAAAATTCCTTCCTGCTCAATTAATTCAATGGGATGTTTCTTTATTGCATCCAATTTGGGAGATACTAACCCATAATAATTATGGAAACACTCACAATCTTCAATCAACTCATTAGCTTCTTCCTTTGAAATAAAAAAATATTATGTGCTTGGATAGTCATCCCAATTATTTTGCTACCCGTATCAAAAATATTCTTGACCCAGTCCTATGTAGATTGAGCCAATGTTTTCATTTGCTCCATCTTATCTACTTCATCCTTTGAAAGTAAAATAGGTGTTGTTACCTTCCATGGGGTTCTCTAAATAAGAGTAACTAAATGTCGTATAAATGCTATCAATTCTATAATCTATGATTTCAACTCATCTTTGGTAGCTTCATCCTTGTTCACTCTTTGTAAAATATTAGTCACTAACCCTTGTAACTCATTGATCTCCTAAGCCCTATTTTTGTTGATACATTATATTCCTCAGGAAAAATGTGGAAAAATGGTGGTGGTATCCTTATCTACATCTAGAGTAGCCACATACAAAATTTGAGATCTAAAGGCTTCCATGGTCATGTGCAAACTTATCCTTTCCTTCTTCTCTCTTTGGGCATCTCAGTTCATCTCAAGATAGACTCTAGAATTTTCTAAGGATCCTCCATTACTGGCCTCTTGTAAGGAAGCTAAGGTAGCAAAACAACTTCCTACACTAATCTTGAGAGGAGAATAATGCAAAACTTTACAGATCTTTAACAGCTATAAAAACTTAAACAAAATAAATATAAATATCATGCATACCACAACATAGTGATTTACGTGGGGAAAACCCTTTAGGGAGATAAACCCCACACTCTAAAAGTTGCCCAATATATTATTCAGTAAATCACAAAGATTACAATATACTTACAAAACAAGCTTCTCACAAGAGTATCACCACTCAAAGTTCAATAGACAACACGACCACTATCAAACTCTCAAAATACATCAACGTCTCTCTATCGCAGCTATAATATAACACCCTCATAAAATAGAGTTACATTCTAGGGAAAGATAGGCCAACAAAATATCTGCCATTAGATCTAAAACCTAATAACGAATGGTTCAAATTTACAATACATCATTATTTAATGTATGTTGAACATTTTAGAAGTTTCCTAAAAAAGTTAACAGATTCACATTTTGCTCTTTCCTGCCATTGTATACACCTATTGGTGTAACTTGGATATATATATATACATACATATATATATATGTATATATATACATCCTATCAATAATAAACCGTATATAATTGCAAGGTCGAGACACATTTTCCCAAAAATCTTCCCACTTGTCGAACACCTTGCAAGAGCAATGTGAGGGTGTAAACATCATCTCTTTAATTGCTAGGGGTTGAAAGGCCCATAGTCTCTGAACTCTAGCTAAAATTCTTTATGCTCATAGGCTTAGATAAAGAATCAACAACATTCATCAAAGTCTCCACCTTAACCAACTTCACCCTTCCATCTTCGACCATATCTCTAACAAAATGACACTGTACATCAATGTGCTTGGTCCGAGCATGAAATGTCGTGTTCTTGGTTAGACATATCACTGTCATAATAAATTGTCACTGCACCTTGTTTTATTCAACTAATTGCACCACCAAATAAAGTAAACACGCAAGCATTGGTGGATTTTTTGCTATCAACATCACCTACCTAGTCTGAATCCACATAACCATGAATATCAAGGGAAATATCGTCTTCAGTCATAGTACTATGATAATATAAGGAATAATCTGAGGTACCCCACAAATATCTGAATACTCTTTTAACTACATCCCAATGAACTCTACCAGGATTAGACATATATCTAGAAAGAACTCCCACTACTTGGGAAATGTCTAGTCTAGTACAAACCATAACATACATCAAACTTCCAACTGCACTTTGGTAAGGAACTTTTCTCATGTCTTCCATGTCTGATGGAGATGTTGGAAAATATGACATAGATAACTTTGTTCAAATTGAAATAGGAACACACAATGGTCTACAATCTTGCATATAAAATCTCTGTAAAATTGAGTTGGCATACTTACTTTGGCCAAGCCATATCTTTCTGTTCACTCTATTTCTTTTAATTTCCATCCCAAGAATGTGTTTAGCTACACCAAGATCTTTCATTTCAAATTTAACAGAAAGTTGAGATTTCAGTTCTGAAATCATATCTTTCCCTCTACCAATTAATAACATATCATCAACATCTAATGCAATAAACAAAAAATGATCACCATTAGTTTTATAGTAAACACAATGATCTAATTTAGAACGCTCAAATCCCAAACTCAACATATGTGTATCAAATTTCTGGTACCACATCAAAGGACACTTTTTTACGCCATACAAAGATTTCTTCAATTTGCATACCAACTTACTTTTACCTTTCACCATGTAGTGCTCTGGTCGTGTCATATAAATATCCTCCTCCAAATCACCATAAAGGAAAGTGGTTTTCATATCTATTTTCTCAACCTCTAAATCATAAGCAACAACAATAGAAAGAAAAAATATAATGGATGTCATTTTTGCAACAGGTGAAAATATCTCACCATAATCAACACCCTCAACTTGAGAATAACCCTTCACAACCAACCTTGCTTTGTACTTCTCAATACCTCCATCTAAACCAATATTTTTCTTGAACACCCATTTGCAACCAATAGGTTTCCATCCTAAAGGAAATGGTACAAGATACCATGCATCATTATTTTTCAAAGATGCCATTTCTTCATCCATAACAATCTTCTAGGATTCTACATCATTCATACCTAGTGCCTCTTCTACAGATCTAGGTTCATCCATGTTAGTATTCAAAGAAAAAATACATCTCCAATCATCAGGTGAATACCTTTCAGGTGGTTGTCTATGCCTTGTAGACCTACAAACAAGATGATTTGGAGGTTCTTCTTCCTCTTTTGAAGATCCAAAGCTAAATGAGCTCTCCACAACTTCTTGTCTATCCTTGGGCCTCGATTCAACTTTCTCATGTGTAGAAGGAAATTAAATCACATCTTCCTATTTACTTTGTTCTGGATGCAATGTAATAGAAGAAGGCTTAGTTTCTATAAAAATAACACTTCTACTATGTATTACCTTCTATGCAATAGGATCCCAAAGCTTGTATCCTTTCACACCATAACTATATCTGATGAAGATACATTTCACAGCCTTGTTCTCCAACTTTATTCGCTTCTCCTTTGGAGCATGTGCATATGCCTTACAACAAAAAAACTCTAAGATGTCTTAATGAAGGTTTGCTACCTGAGCATGCCTCTATAGGCATCTTATCAACAAGGGCTAATGTAGGAGACTTTTTAATCAAGTAACAGGTAGTGGTAATAGCTTCAACACAAAACCTTTGTTCTAGACCAGGACCACTCAACATACTCCTAGCCTTCTCCATCAGTTTCCTGTTCATTCTTTCTACAACTCCATTCTGTTGTGGAGAATACAAAGTTGTCTTTTGTGTATGAATACCACAATATTTACAGAATCTATTGAAATCATTAGAGAAAAACTAACTACCATTATCAGTCCTTAAACATTTTATTTTCTTTCCAGTCTGTAATTCAACCATTTCTTTAAATTCTTTAAATCGACTAAAAACATTAGATTTACTCTTTAGAAAATATACCCATGTCCTACTATAATCATCAATAAATGAAACATAATATGTGGATTTACCAATCGAAGGAACATCTATAGGACCAAACACATAAGAATGAATAAGATCCAATACACCACAAGATTTATGAGAACTTGAGTAAAACTAAACATAGTTTTTTTCCATAAATGCAATGCTCACATAAATCAAATTCAAGATTACAATCAGTTAGACCTTCAACAAGGTTTTTATTTTTCAAGGTCCTTAGACCCATTTCTCCAATGAGGCCAAGTCTCTGGTGCCATAACATAGTTTTCTCTATAGGTAACTTTGTTTCAAAAGAAAAAGCACCCTTGGGTACCCAAAAGCCATGACCATCTGCTCAAGGTCAAACTCACTTCTTCCACAAACTTTCTTTTCATAGAAGTACTATTACACCCAACAGTGCATGCATCTATCTTATACAATGTGCCATATCTAACACCTCTAGAAATCACCATAGCACCTCTAACCATCTTCCATCCTGCATCAAAAAATACTACCTACACACCCACATCTATTAGTTTTCTCATAGATAAAAAATTTCGTGCTAATCTAGGGATATGCAACACACCATTAATCCTTTTTATTCTACCATCAGGAAACCTGATTTTAACTTTACCATAGCCAATAATGTGTAAATGAGGATCATCACCCAACTACACCTTACCTCCATCAAATTCTTCATATTCACAAAACCAATCTCTATTAAAGGTCATAAGAGAGATGCACCTGAGTCAATTAACCATGCATCATTACCTGCACGAGTTGCCAAATTTGCAATGAATGTGTCACCATCTTCCTTCTTAGACTTAGAATCAGAATCAAATTTCTTCTTTTTCTTCTTCTTTTTTTCTTTGCATTCCTTACGAACATGCCTAGTCTTACCGTAGTTCCAACAAATAACTTTGAACTTTCCAGGAGATTTAGATCTCCCCCTGGACTTGGATTTGTTATGCTTATTTCTTTCCTTTTTCCTTAGGTCTTTCATGAAAATTTAGGGCCTCCTTAGCAGCGATGAATACCTTCCTCCTCATTTCTTCAAAAAGCAAAAAACCCACCACATCTTCAGTTTTTAGTATAACAAAAGTACTCCCAATAGCCATAAGAAGAGAATCCACAAATCAGACAAAGAACAAAGCATGATCTAACATTTCTCCTCCTCATCCATTTTGACACCAACTGATGCCAATTGAGCCACCAACATATTGAATGCTTCTAGGTGGTCTATAATTCATCCACCCTCTTCCATTCTCAAGGAATACAATTTCTTCCTCAAGTAAATCTTGTTCACTAAAGATTTGGCTTGATACATCTCACCAAGCTTCTTCCATAGTTTCTGTGCAAAGGTCTCTTCATGGAAATTAGTTAAAATAGAGTCTTCTAAGAATAATCTTATTAGACCCTTGGATTTACAGTCCATAACATCATATTGAGTAGCTTGAGTAGGATATGCAAGCCTTGAAATATTCTCATCAAAAACATCCCACAGATCTTGATCTATCAACAAATCCTCCATCTTTAGCTTCCTTATCTCAAAATTATTTGCATAAAATTTCTCCACCTCTATTATCCTTGATGAACTTGCCATCTAAAAATTCCTATGATAAGATCACAAAGTGTCTTCTGCACAAGCTCTCACTCAAATCTAGATTAGTTCAAAAAACCCAACAACCGACAATTGAAACCAAAGGTGATCAGGCTCCGATATCACTTATAAGGAAGCTAAGGTAGTGGAACAAATTCCTACACTAATCTTGAGAGGAAAATAATGCAAAAATTTATAGATCTTTAACAGTTACAAAAAATTAAATAGAATAAAAATAAATATCATGCATACCACAACACAGTGATTTACATGGGTAAAACCTTTTCGAGAGAAAAACCCCACACTCCAAAAGCCACCCAATATATTATTTAGTAAATCACAAAGATTACAATATACTTGCAGAGCAAGCTTCTCACAAGAGTATCACCACTTAGGGATCAAGAGACAACACGACCGCTATCAAACTCTCAGAATACATCACCATCTCTCTACTATAGGCGTAATACAACACCCTCATAAAATAGGGTTACATTCTAGGGCAAGACAAGCCAACAAAATATCTTCCATTAGATCTTAAAACCTAATAAAAAATGGTCCAAATTTACAATACATCATTATTTAATGTATGTCAACCATTTTAGAAGTTTCTTGAAAAAAGTTAACACAATCACATTTTTCTCTTTGCTGTCATTGTATACACCTATTGGTATAACTAGAATATATATATATAAATATATATACATCCTATCAACAATAAACCATATATAATTGTAAGGTTGAGACACATTTTCCCAACACCTCTTATTCTTCAGTTGTTCTTCAAACCAAGCTAGAGCAGGAGTCTTCTCTATTTGCTAAGGAGAGGAAATAATTTTAGTTGAAACATTTTCTACTACAATCTCTTCACTATGAATCTCCTCCTACAGGTCTTCAAGTACTTCTACTAATTTTCCTTCCTCTTGACCATGGGGCTACATAGGCTAAACTTCAACAAACTCTTTTGAAGGGTTTTCTTGATGTTTAGGGGCAATCAAAACTTCCTCCACTGAGGAGAGACCCACCATGCCCTCTCTCTTGTCTCTACATCTCCTCTAGGATTTGATCTACACTCTCCATAATAGGAGGATCTAAAACCATTTGAGAAGAATATTGAGGTGTAGCTTGTGCTGCTTGATTTAATAGGAATCTATTTGTTAGGGTTCAAGCAGATCTAAGTAATAAAAATTAACAATTATATGCAGATTAAATAACCCAGAAATAACAATGAAGAATAACACAAAAGAGATCAACACAAAAATTTAACGTGGTTCACCCAATATGGGCTACATCCACAGAAACTCAGCCACCCAATGATTTTATTATCTAGTGCAAAACATATTACAATCTTGCGAATTACATTATGGGTGTATAGTATTTTGCATGATCACTCGCCACATATCAACATCTATTAACCTCAAAGAGTAAGGTGAAAATTAATTCCTTAGGTAAGTTCAAGAGATGTGACATGAATGTTTCAGGAAGATTGAGAGAAGTGGGAGGGGAAGTAGAAGGAATGGTGGAAGATATGGTAGATATGGTGAATTGGGGACTAAGGATGGATAAGGTAGAAGAGAGAGAAATTGGAGATGAATCCTTTCGAATGGGAGTAGTGGTAGGAATAGACATGGTAAGGTCCACTAAAATGTCAAGTGGAGGAGGTGAAGTGAGAGTGGAAGGGGAAATAGTAGAAGTGGTAAAGGAGGTGGAAATGGGTGGAGGAGATGGTGGAGTTGAGAATGACAGAGGTGGTAAAGGTGGTGATGCTATATTTTCTTCCTAAATTGTCTCCATAGTCATGGTTCTAGCTCACTTAGTCCTTTTTCTTGAGGGCTTACTTCCCTCCTTGCTAGTCTTCCTTTTGTAAACTTGTGACTTAGCCATGGGTTGTCTTTCCTCAGTGTTCTTTTTCTTTCCTTTACCTCTAGTTCCCTCCCTATGGGATCTATGATAGATCCAACTTTCTCTTCATCTTATTCCTCTTCATCAAGAGCAACTTCACCTTGTACTTCATCATATGTGAGCTCCACCCCTTGGTCCAAAAGAGCCAATCCTCAGGCCTCAAGCCATCTCTTAGTTCTTAAGATAGGTTGAGTAATAACATCTATGTCAACCTCCTCTTCTTCTATCTAGTTTGGAAGAGGAATGGGTTGATTAGCTACCTTATTAAGTTATTCTTCATCTAGGACCCCATCATCCTCTTGTACTTGATTAGGAACTAAAAATAGGTATAGTATTCTAATGGAGTTCACTGTTAGGCTTGTATATGACCTCTTTCAAACTTGAAAATCATTCATACAATGGATCAGGAATATTTAATGTGTGATTGGTGGCCATATTGTTTTTTAACTTCATTTTTTCATAAGGGTCAAAATTGTCTCTTCTATTGTGAAAATGAAATTTGAAAGTTTGCATTTCTACATTGGAATTATCAATAGATGGAGTTGAATGACATGAAACATACCTCTTCTAAAGGTTAGTGGGTATGGAATCCCAACCCTTTGTTTGGATTGTAATAAATGTTGAGAAATAAAATAGCTACCTTGTTAATTCTAGCATGACTATATTATCATTTGGATACTTGGGAAACTTGTATGGAGCTCTCAAAAATCCTTCTATTATGAAATATGTAAACTTTGGAAATTGAATAAACCAATATCCAAAACTTTTGAGCATCTCCATGGCTGAAGATGAAAGTATTATTCTCAAATATCCTTCCATGGTTATAATAATAAACATTGTAAAGGCATCATTCACCCTTTTCTAATGACTATTTATGTTTTGTGCCTTTAGTTGGGGATAACAATCATATACCTTATATTCATTGAGTCTAATACCCACTGTAACCAAATAGGTTAAGCCCCTATATCTAAAGTTGGATGCAGAAAGATATATAATGTAAGAAGCCATGAAGAACACTGAGGACTTATTCACAAGGAAATTTTGATTGTGCAGGTTGTCACTTATTATCTTTTCCCAATCAAACTTGGCCAATCCCCTTAGTATCTCCTCAAAAAAATATAACATCTATTTTTCAAAAGTGGATGCCAATGATATTCCCATCACCTTGCTAAGGAGAGTAACCAAAACATTGAATTCATATTTGAAGTCATTTTTGTAAAGGGTCTTAGGAAACTTATTAAGGTTTTCCTTAGGATGTTTCATCCACAAGTCATTGAAAAATTGCATGCTAGCACTAGGGTTACTATCAAATACTCTAATTGCATATTCCTTCCTGGTGACAGTTATATGAGAAAAGGAATATCAAAGGTACAAGAGATAGAATCAACATATAAGTTTGACAACACTCTCCCATGTATAGTGATTATATTTTAGGAATCCTTGTGGTAATATTCTTGTGCTCCCATAATTAGCTCTAAGCATATCATTGAAGAAGGAAACCTAGCTACTTGCACTATTTTTCTCTTTCTGATCTTGGTGGAAAGGTCCATGTCCTCTTGTCCCCAAATATATACTCTTTGAACTCCTCAATATCTACATGGATGATGTTGGTATCACTAAACAAAAACCAAGTAGATGATATTTTTGGAGGGTCAACCGCCTTAAATTTGTACTTCATTTGTGATGTTTTTTCTGCCTTTTCCATAAAATCTTTATGACACACCATGTAATGAGGACATTGGTAAATCAAACAACTATGATGCCAATAAAATGTACAATATCAATTCCTAAAAGAAAATTTATTTGAAAATGGATAACCAATGTGATAAAAAATAACCAACACATACTTTAGATCACCCATAATTCCTTACACCCAAAATTTTCATTAATGTGCTTGTAATTCCAAATTGTAGGTTTTGAGGCAGAGAAATTCTGTGAGATTTTAAGGCTACTAATTTTTTGCAAAAATATAATCCTATCTCCCTTTGTGAAAAAATTGATACCATTGAACCTCTACAAAGAATAGGAACTTACCCTTTTGTGAACATTTCACCCTTGCAAATCACACAGGATAATACTCTTAAAGAAATGCATGTCAAAATTTCTGTAAATGGGGATTTCCAATTTTTTTGGATGAGGCCAACCTATGCGTAAAAAATTATTGTGGAATTTTGAGATTGATTTTTATAGAGATTTCTATCTTACATGATTTCAAGAGCATTATACCCTTGCAAAAAAATTGAGGTATGAAAAACTTGCAAATAAATTTTTGCAGGCTAGAGCTTTGCAAAAGTTTTGATACCATTGACCTATGAAGGTAAGGCTTTTTATAAGGTTTGAAGGCCATGAAATTATTGTGCTAACCAAATCCCAAAAGAGGAAATTTGTGTGGATATTTCACTCTATATAAATCCTAAAAGAAATTTTAACCTCAAAGGAAATCAAAAGACACCCTTAAACCCAACAATCTATGAATTTATGATGCAAAAATGAAGAACATGCTGATTCTTGCAAACTCTTATGGATGTTTCAACACAAATTAATCCCTAAAATTTAAAACCATAATTAAAGAAGCATTTTAACAACCAAATGATCCACTATGATCCAAATGGTCCCAAAACATATATATCCAAGTCATTATTAAACAATACAAGGGCCGTCATGTTAACTAAAATTTGTTTTAAAATAAAAACTCTAGAAATTTTTTAATTCACAGTGGAATTTATTAAATTTTGTACCCATTTAAAATGTACGAGAAAAGTAGGATCATGAAAATCAACCTAATTTTTTTTTGAAATTTGAAATAGATTGAATTACAGGTGTGAATGGGGGCACCTAAGGTTTGAATGAACTCCTCTCTACAACTAATCTTCCTCTATGACTATGAAATGGTAAAATGACATTTGCTTCTGATTATATAGTTGTAGTCAACCTATTGCAATAAATTCCTATAGTTAACATAGTGCCAAGCACTCAATATAAATTAGGGTTTTTTGTGTTAAATTTTTTTAATCCTATGGGGATTTCAAGGGGTCTTCAAATTTTGTAGGAAAAGAAGGTGCATGATTCATGTGGAGAAATTACCAATGGAAACTTTGTGTAGATTTATATTTTGTGGAACTTTTTCATAGACTCTCCTTTGTAGAGTTTTGGTGTTCACGGGATTTCGAAAAAGCTTGATGCTACATGCTTTAAAACAAGCCTTCCCTACAAATACCTGCATATGGGTTTCTCTATAAATATTTCTTGACTTCCAAAATTCCATTGAAACTCTCAAACAAAAAACAAGCATGGAACCAAAAGAAGACTAACCGAACCTAACCTAACCTAAAACCAAAACCAAAAGGGAAAAAAAGAGGGGGGACTAGTCCTTGTTTTCAACGGGGCATGTGTGCCAAGCACAACAAATGGTAAATTTACTAGTAAAATTCTCTAGAGTATTTCATAGATAAATAAGAATCTTGAGCCCAAAATATTTAGCCTCATAGACCAGTGGAAACAACCACTTTAAATTCCAAGGACTAGAACCCAAAATTATTGGGAAATCTCTTATGAAATATAAGAAACTGGAGTGTGTGTAAAGTGTATTCATTAAGATTTATAGGATCACCTAGAAAGAAATATACTACCAAGAATAGGGCTACATGAATGATATTTCTCTGAAAGCAACCACAATAGAGCCTCATTTCCATTCAGACGTTCATAGCCTTGATGAGGTTATCATTGCTATTCCCTCAAACATAGCTCTTCTACTAGTTAGGCATCTATAGCATGAATAGAGATATTCAAATCCTTCTGATAGTTGTGTTTTTATTAAATGATATTTTCTTTGCTTCCTTGAATTTTTCAAAATTATCCATTTCAACTTTCTTGCAATGAAGCTAGCAATTCAATGTTGGGAATAACAATGGCACTAAAGAAGGAAATAAGGATTTTTCACCTTATATACACTAGTAGATCAATTTGGAAAATATATGACTAGGTGACTAAAAATTTTAGTCACAACAACTAAAAATGACTAAATTCTACTCATTTTTTGCAACTCAGCTATAAATGAGTAAATAAATGACTAATCTAGTTGTTGACTAAAAAATTATTTAGTCAAAGAAATAAAAATGACTAAATAGTTAGTCATCAAATCCAAATTAGACAAAATAAAAAATAACAAGTCATCCAATTATTGGCATGATGTATTCATGAATGCAATTTATTGACGTATACACATTCATTGTACCTTCATTCGTCTCGCTTGACCTCGCTTCATTCATTCATTGCATACCTCACTTCATTCATTCATTGTAGACCTTGCTTCATTCGTTAGCCTGGCATGAGTTGTTTTGATCAGTTATAGCAGCTACTTGCATGGGTGATAAGGATTCATAGAGGACTTGGAGAATTCTAAAAAGGTAGGAAAGGGAAAGGAATTCAGATTTTGCTGCAATGAATTTGAATTCGCCGAGGCCCTTTATAGAAAAATCAGATTTGGGGATGCCCTCTATAGTGAATTCAAAGGTAATTCAAAACCTTCATTACATTAAACACAAATTCAAAATGCTCATTATAATCTACTGCTCTTAATAATGTTCTATTGCTTTTAATAATGTTCTTTTACAATCTTGCCACTATTCTACTTCATAATGTGTTTGAGCTAAATATAATAAAATTTGGGTGTCAGTGCCAAAATAGAATTTCCTCAAACAATTTTGATACATTTTCACAAACTGTCCTTGTGCAAAGTAAACATGTGCTAGATTTATCCACACATCAAACATTTGAACAAAAATGTTTCCTGCAACAACTTCTTGTACCTGTGTAAAGATTTCCTTTGCAATATCAAATTGACCCCTTTTAGCTAGCACAATGGCTACCCCATTTGTAGCATAAACATTTCCTGGTCTCTGTGCCAACACTTTACAATGGATGCCCCATTTGCAGCATAAAAATTTTCACTACAAGTGGAAACTATCCTTGTGCAAATTAAACATGTTCTAGATTTACCCACACATCAAGCATCTAAACAAAGATGTTTCCTATAGCAACTTCTTGTACTTATGTAAAAATTTCCTTTGCAATATCAAATTGACCCCTTTCAGCTAGCACAATGGTTGCTCCATTTGCAACATAAACATTTTCTGGTCTCTATGCCAACACTTAAGTGGCCCCTTTTATTACATTAAGATCCTCTTGAGTTATTACTAGACTCCTATTTTCCAAGAGAAAAATCCCCAAGAACCATGGGAAATGAATGATGAGCATTTGAGTTTCAACTTGTTTTCATTTTGAAAAGGGGACATTACATTGTACAATATTTGTTTAACAACAAAATAATTTAATCCACCTATTTGGGACTATAAAATAAAAATAGATGAATTAATCCATTTTCAATTATAGTTTCTTTTAATCTAGAATCTGATAGAAAGATAAAGCATAATACATTGAAGGACACAAAAAATGTTCTAAAATAAAGACTAAAATAGGTTGCCCATGAAAAACAAGAAAGAGAAAAAATGAAAGATAACATACAAATGATTCCTTTGAGGTTTTTGATAAGATCTCATTTAACTATGTCAAATGGATTTGGAAGGGACAAAGCATATTTGATTGACTAAAATTTTGAGGTAGCTTATCCATCGTCATTGTATGCATCATCTTCTCTTGGAATCTGTTTCTACAATGTACCAAGCGTAGAATTGATTGGGGATGCACTTAAGGTGGATAAAAACTCATCAAATTCTTTATGTATGCTTACCAACATGGAACTGAAAACAAATGACTGGCTTAAAGCAAAAGAAACAATTAAAGTAGCACTCCAACTTGTCTTGGTTGATGAAGCAAAATAAAAATCTGATGAAGAACGAAGGATTCAGATGGAAAGGAGAAAGCAAGAGGAAGAATTTTAGTGGGTGATGCAACAAGAAGAAAAATTTGAATGTGTAAAGGAATTATGGAAGAGTAAGCGTAAGGACAAGGATGATGATGATGATGAGGGTGGTCAGTCTGAGAAGAAACAAAAGAAGGAAAAGAAGAAAAAGAAGGATAAGGACCACAAGGCTTATGATTCTTATATGGAGGAACCTAATCTTTCTATGGAATATGAGGAAAATTATATGAGTGATAAGGCACAAGATGATGTAGAAAATTCCCAAGATCTTCTTGCAGCTGTAGGTCTAGAAGAATCTGATGATGGAGAGAAAAATTCTCCAGTTTCAACAAAATCACAAAGGAGACATGCATACTCTGATTCTGAAGATGATTAACCATTGTAGAAATAGAGTCTAAGAGAAGATGATCCATATGATGATGATGTTTAGGCTTCCTATGCTTTAACCAAACCTAGCTCTTATTTTCCAAGAGAAAAATCCCCAACGCCCATGGGAAATGAATAATGAGAATTTTAGTTTCAATAGATTCCAAGAGAAGATGATGCATACAATGACGATAGATAGGCTACCTCAAAATTTTAGTCAATCAAATATGCTTTGTCCCTTCCAAATCCATTTGACATAGTTAAATGTGATCTTATCAAAAACCTCAAATGAATCATCTATATGTTATCTTTTCATTTTTCCTCTTTCTTATTTTTTATGGGCAACCTATTTTAGTCTATTGAAACTCAAATGTTCATCATTCATTTCCCATGGGCCTTGGAGATTTTTGTTTTGGAAAATAGGAGCTAGGTTTGGTTAAAGCTCAAGAATCCTAGAAATCATCATCATATGGATCATCTTCTCTCAAATTTTGTTTCTGTAATGGTTCATCATCTTCAGAATTAGAGTATGCATGTCTCCTTCATTATTTTGTTGAAACTGGAGAATTTATCTTGCCATCATCAGAGTCTTCTAGACTTGCTACTACAAGAAGATCTTGGGAATTTTCTGTATCATCTTGTGCCTTATCACTCATATAATTTGCCTCATCTTCCATGGAAACATTAGATTCCTCCATATAATAATCATAAGCCTTGTGGTCCTTATCCTTCTTCTTTTTCTTCTTTTCCTTCTTTTGTTTCTTCTTAGACCGACTAGCCTCATCATCATCATCATCATCCCTTTCCTTACACTTACTCTTCTAGAATTCCTGCACATGTTCAAACTTCTCCTCTTGTTGCATCACCTGCTGAAGTTCTTCCTCTTTCTTTCTCCTTTCCATCTGAATCCTTTGTTCTTCATCAAATTTTCATTTTGCTTCATTAGCCAAGACAAGTTGGCATGCTACTTTAATTGTTTCTTTTGCTTTAACCCAGTCATCTATTTTCAGTTCCATGTCGCCAAGCACACATAAAGCATACGATGAATTTTTATGTATGGTTTCAGTGCATCCCCAATTAATTCTAGGCTTAGTTGGATCTCATTTCGAGCCTAAGCCATGCCTGCAAGATGTTGATATGCATCCATATAATAAGGAAACGTGAACAATTTTGGCTTGTATAAAATATTTTCTTTTTCACTATCACGTAGCTATTCAAACAACCTAGCAATATTAAATAGTGTTTTGACTTTATCCCATGGTAACTCAAGTGAAACACCACCTTCTTCTAGTCGATGGAAGAATTCCATATCCTTAAATCACATAGAAAAATTACATAATTGGCACTTGAGCTTTTATTTATGAATTCAAACCAAATGCCATTTCCTAATGCCTCCATAAAAGTTTGTCAAGAGCCAACTCTAGTTCATCACGCTCAAAATTAAGAACCCCAATGTTGTTTAACAATTCAATGGGTACTTCTTCTTTGCTCTTCTTCAAAAGAGACTTTTCTATATTAAGAGAGTCTAAGGCTGCACTAGGGTCTGTCAATATTAATAACTCACCCATCTTGGTAAATGCATGGGCATCATGTGGATCTATGCGAGTTTCCTTTCTTAAAATTTCCAAATCCTTCTCTGTGATGAAGGGTACTCCCCTCACAATCTAAAACTCACAAAAACAACAAATAATGGCACAAATAAAATTCAAGAAGGAAAGAAAATATTTTCTATTATCACTGAAATGAAAATGAAATTATAACATTATATTTGCCATCACATAGGCTTTTTGATTAAATAAATCTGCAAGTCTACAAATCAGAGCCACCATCTACTCTGCTCTGACCTCCTCTCTATAGTCCCCATCTACATCCTTTATTTGGAAGGTGTAACCACCCTATAATCTTCTGGAAAGTGTAACTTCCCTAGAATCTTTTGGAAAGTGTAACTTCCTCAAGAAGATATTTTGAAATTTTATTAATTTTGGTATTTCAACTTCGTAGGGTCATAACTTTTGATCCAACCATCAAATTTTCTATTATAATACCTTTTCAGAAAGGTCTCGAGAAATGTTGTGCCAAAAAGTAGGACCTAAAGGCCATCCACTTTCATTTTCCACCAATTTTCAAGTCCATCCGGAGCCTCTAAGTGCCTCAAAATTGACCCCGAAGATTTTACTAGGATTTTCAAAAATTAAAATTTAATCTCTCAAATGATAAATGGTATTGAAGTGATTTCTTCGCCATTGGCTTCAATTTACCATTCTGGAGGTCTGTGTAAGATTTTGTGTCCAACTATGCATAAATGCAAACTTACTAAAATAGTAACCCTACCAAATTTAGTCCTTATTGAAAATAAACAACATTTTTTTTTGGATGATGCAAGATTGCTCTTACACCCTAGATGGATCCTACATCACTCTGCCTACCCTTCTTGAGCATATATATGGCCTATAGCTTTTAAGCTCTCACACTTCTCAGGGCGGACCTCCAGAACCTTTTCAAAATTTGAGAGAGAACTCTTAAGATCTCCTAGCTTCAATTGAACATGTCCACAAAATGCACAAAACTATTCACTAACTGTGAGAATCCTACAATTAAAAAATACACAAAACTAACCACAATGATTTTTCCCCATTTCAAATAGAAAAATTTCAAAAAAAAATGCATTTAAAACTTGCAAAAAATGCAAATAAAATCATGCTAATTTTCACACCAAAGAAAACCATGAGACCATAACTTGTTGCTTACTATTATGCTTTGATAGATTTTTTCCAACCATCCATAGCTTGTTTGAAATCACTTGTTTTAGGCTTTTAGCCATAGCAGCAAGGTAGTGATCTATTTGATAAAATGCTTTGGTACATGTATGAAAAATGTGGTAGCATAGACAAGGCAATGAACTTTGGAAAAAATTCCTCAAAGAAATGTGGTCTCATGGTGATGGAATGCCATGATGAATTCCATAACAAGCGAATTGTTATGGATTGTCATGGCATTCCATCACCATGAGACCACATTTTTTGAGGCATTTTTTCAACTAGTTCACTACCTTGTCTATGCTATTGCTTACTATTATGCTTTGATAGATTTTTTCCAAGCATCCATAGCTTGTTTGAAAGCACTTGTTTTAGGATTTTAGCCATAGCACCAAGGTAGTGAACTGTTTGATAAAATGCTTTAGTAGACAATATGTATGAAAAATGTGGTAGCATAGACAAGGCAGTGAACTATTTTAAAAAAATGACTCAAAGAAATGTGGTCTCATGTAATGCCATGACAAGCAAATGCAATTGGCAACTTCTCCTAGTTATTAGTTATGCAATGTGAAGTAATTGCATAACTGCTTAGGTTGACTTTGTAAAAACTATATTGTAATTGAATTTTTTTCATCTATCGACATCTAGTTATTAGTTATGCAATGTGAAGTAATTCTTTGAGTTTGAAAGATGTGTAATGCAATGTAATCAATAATGCAGATGATTATGAACAAATAATTGATACCAATTCATAATATACCCCTATATTCCAACCTAAAATACATAAAAAATTCAATCATACATATTATTATCAACAAATAATTGAGACCAAAATTCAAGCACTAGATTAAATCTTCTTTTCCATTGATTACTTCAAATAGATATCACAATATAACATAAGTCTCCTCATATATGTTTCTATAAATGCCTATGATGATGATATCAAAATTTGGTCTTGGTTTCTCTTTTATAAGAGAATCAACAAGCTTCAGACTGTTACAAAATATGGCATCTTTTTACAATTCATGCCTCTTTGTATAAACTAGACTAATCATTAGTTTTTCTTAAAACATAAAATAGAGAAAGTAGATAACTAATGAAGTTTGTAGCACTTGTGACACCATAGTCTGTTAATCTCCATAAGGCACCCGTGATCACTGAAGATCTGTTCAAGGTCCTTTCTCCATATTAGTGTATCTAAATGTGTGGTTCTTCCATTGTGACAACCCCAAGGCATACTGTTCGGGGGGAGGACCCATATACCTCTGCTCCCACTCGTAAACTTTATAATCATGTGGCCATTTGTATTCTTGAATTTTTAATATATTTTGTTAGAAACCAAGATCAGATTTGCAAACCGAAAAGACCTTCCATAGAAGAGAAAATCAAAAAAAGCAGAGAGGTTGAAAAAGAATGTGCAACATAATATTATTCGAGAATTCCATAATTACATGATAAAGATTTACTTTATAAAAGTAAAGATGCATAACCCTAATCTTATCTTGAGCAACAAGATAGCTCAACAAGATAAGGATGACAACTAATTAACCTATGAATTAAATAATTACCTAACTTATGTAAAGTGTAATTAAATATTAATTACACCAACACCCCCCCATTAGTGCAACTTAGGGAGAAGCAAATTATTATGCAAAGATGAGTCCCAACAATAAGGCCTGATTAGGTACTCATGTACAAATGCAATGATGAGGTAGAGAAGGAAAACCCAGTGGGACAAAACCCCCCTACAATGAGATGACTGTTGCAAAGAAGCACTGGAAGAACACTGTGGAGTAACACTAGAACCGCAATCTGACAAGCAAGGAAAGATACTTCTATCTACAACTGAAATAAAAACTAGAATCATGATAATGTGACAGCAGACCCGATGCCACAAAACACTGGAAAACTCACAAACTGGAACAACCCTGTAATCTGTGAAGCAACAGTAGATGAGATGATGATAGAATCTGGAAACCATGTATCTCGATGCCGATGCCAAAATGTGACTAAAAATATTCCATAGGAAGGAGTACCAAAAAAAAGACTCTAGAACATTAACCATAAAAACATGGCCCTCAAACTAAGATGGATCCAATGTGGATCATTAACCATAGGCTCTCAATCTAAAGTGTGAACCGATGAATCTGATATGTATCAAGCTAAAGCAAGAATGTGGCCAAAAGAAACTAGGAGACTAGATATAACCCATGCGAGCTATCATCAAATCAAGATGGATATGGAGATCAAAGTGAAAACCACACTCTAATTAGATTTATTATGCAAGAAACCCCCCTGAATGAAACTTTATCTCAGTTCATTTATTATAATAACCCAATGATTGTAAAAAGAGAGCATCCTAAACATGCATAAATAGAAAAATAAAATAGACCTTAGATTTGTATAGAGGACTGAATCAGCTTTCCAATGCTGCAAGAATGACGAAAAATGGATCACCGAGTCAAAGATATGCCCTCTGGAGTGAAAAGAACAACATCTGAGTTCAAAGGCCTACAAAATAAATTTGGAGAAAAATATGGTAAAAACACTAGTACCACTAGATTAGCGTCAGAATCAGCTTTCCAATGGTATCTTGTTTGTGAAAAATGGAGATCGTATGCAAAAAATACGCCTGATTTGGTGAAAACAGCTATAGAATGCCCAATAAGGGCTGTAGGGCGCCCAGGGGGCTAAAAAAATGAGCCCCTAGTCCCATGCAAGACCAGGAGGCCAATGGTTGGGGGCTGGGGTGGATCCCCTGGTCGCCCATGTGACCGGCGGACTACTGCAGGGGGCTGCCAAGGGCTAAGTGTGGCCCCCGGTCACTAATGTGACTGCTGCTGGGGGCGGAGCTCAGCCGGGGCTAGGTGCAGAGTGCCCAGTCCTCAATAGGACCACAACCCCTACAAAGAAGGCCCGCGGGTGCTGATAGAGGTGGTGGTGGCAGAGGCTAGTGGCGAGCTGAGCGGTGGTGGAGGCTGGAGGGGGCTGCGGTGGCTGAGCTCGGCTCGGCGGCGGATGGGCGGGTGGCTCCTGTGGCAGCGACGGTTTGGTGGTTGCCCGGTGGCCACCGAGTAGCGAAAACATTTAAAACTAGACGCGCAAGCACAAAACCCTAGAAGAGCAAGTTTTTTTATTTTATTTTTCAATTTTTGTGCATCAAAAGGCGTGCTGGGGTGGCCGTACGACCCCTAGGCAAAAAAAAATTGCCTTCCAGACCAACTGCTCAGAAATCGATGAAATGAAGGGTGATCTTAGGGTTTTTGGCAGCTGTGAACACAATGGTGACCTCTGTTTCTGCTCAAACTACTCCAAAAATTTGGCTACCCCTAGAACTTTAAAAAAATTTTTGAACTTCAAACCCTCACAGATCTAGCAAACGATGGCCAAAATCTGCAAAACAAAAGTCAATCCTGACTTTTTCTAGTGCTCTGAATCCAATGGTGAAGCTCGATCTGATCCAAAATTCCTTATGAATGAACTCAAGGCATGATACCCTCGAGGAATCCTGAATGAACCCTACAATGATTTTCTAAAAAATTTGAGAAGGGGCTATACATCAAGGCTCTGATACCATGTTAGAAACCAAGATCAGATTTACAAACCAAAAATACCTTCAACAGAAGAGAAAATCAGAAAAGCAGAGAGGTTGCAAAAGAATGTGCAACATAATATTATTCGAGAATTCCATAATTACATGATAAAGATTGCTTTATAAAAGCAAAGATGCATAACCCTAATCTTATCTTGAGCAACAAGATAGCTCAACAAGATAAGGATGACAACTAATTAACCTAGGAATTAAATAATTACCTAAGTAAACTTATGTAAAGTGTAATTAAATATTAATTACACCAAAAATTTTCAAGGTGAATCTTCCATCGGTTGTCTAGTAATGCCCTACCATCCATGATAAACTTAGAATATCCAACATCCAATGCTATTACTCCATCCATGATTAAGTCGAACATGTCAAGACTCAACTCACCATCCTTTTGTATGCAAGTGATGCACTATGGAAAAATCTGGCCAAATTCACCCTTCCATTTGTTGAGGTCCTTCAAGTGGTCATCATCTTTCAAGAGTTTTGGCACAAACGACTGATTCAGAGTATGAAATTAATCTATTCTTGTTTTGATCTTTTGGTCGTCTCCTTGCATATATTGGTATTCATCTATAACTATTTTGGTTATCTGCTCTATACTCTATAGGTTTTAATGCTGCAGGAGCCTCATTACTCCTCTATAAGATTTTGTACAAGGCTACCAATGTGTGGTGTATGGGCTACCAGTTCTTAAAAAGGGGATCCAATATGGGTAGATGTGTTTTCATTTGATCAATTGCCTGTGTTAGTGAGCTATATCAATCATACACACTTTCCAACTTATCCACAATTAGCTTTATCCTATGCTTGAGGACCTTCTCTAAAACATTGCATATTTTCTTATTCACTTTCTATATCAATTGGTGGAGTAGGGAGACGCTGATATAACATTATTTCCTTGTTCTATGAGGAGCCTACTCCTTTCAATTGTTCCTTCAACTTCACATTTTCCATGAACAATTTATTGACTTCATCATTTAAAAACTTTTGTTCCTTTTCATACTCTCCCAATCTAGCTTCCATCTCCTTAACTATAGCTCAGGTGAACATAGCTGAATGCATTGTCATGGTTGCAACTTCTAGAGGAGATGTATCCTTTAATATTTTCACCATAGCTTTCCCTTTCATTTCCTGCACTACATCTAGTAACCTTGGTTTTTGTGTACTCTTTTGTTTAGACCAAAATCTCAAGGTTTCAATCTTAGGGTTATACCCTATGACACTTACCCCTTCATCTGAGTCAAACTCAACAATCAACATTGGGTCTTCCTGTGTTCTCACATGATCAAGTAAAAACATTTTCTTTAATTCCATACCAGGGACAATAAGTATATTACTTTTCAAAATCATCTCTCTAGCCTCTTGTAGGTTGACATCAATATTATCAATCCTTAATTCTTTAAAAGTTTGGGCTACTATCTAGTCATGTTGGGATTCCTCAACTCCCATCTTATTTATTTCAACCCTCACTTCAAACTCTCTCATTTTCATCTTAATCTAAAAGTATTTAAATTTAGGGGTTTTGATAAATTCATCTTCCAAGAACTTGTGAGCTGCAACTACCCTGTCATCCTCATGCATTTCTCTTTCTCCTTGTACTTTCAATATCAGCTCTAGCTTCAGGCCTGTGGGCTTCAGTTTCAAGCATAGGCTGGTCCACTTCAACATCATCCTTGAAATGTATTAACACATTAACTGCTTCTTCTGTAACTCCAACCTCCTCACTTATTTCATAGGAAACAAGTGGCTCTATCTCTTGTGTCTTTTTTTTTTAGAAGGTGGTTGTTAAGGAGGTGATCCTGGAGAAGCATGACATATTAAAACAATATCTAGAGTTGGTTCTATAATTAGAATACCACTCGGCCTTTTGGGACACAATTTGGCAAGTCTCCCTATATTTGCTGCAGTCTTATATAATTCATGAAACCTATTAATTATCATATCAATCCTCTTGATAGGATCTAATTCCTCTATGAAATAACCCAAGAAATCACTGTTCTTCATCTTTGTTTCTTCCTCAAACCTTTTCATAAGTTCCCATTTTCTCCTCCTATCAAATGCCTATCAAGGAGTAGAACAATTTTTGATTACATCTTCTTCATAGTCAATTTGGTGAGTAACCGTAGCCTTGGTAAGGATGGTCCATCTTAAAAAATTCATGTGACCCTCATGGTCAAAAGCTCTTTCCTTTCCATACTGTAAAGAGTACCTTGATTTTAGATAATTCTGCAACTCTTCAAGTGTATCAGATCCCACTGATAGTTCCCAACACGTCAATTTGGGTAGAAATGTAACCTTCCTTTGTTTACTCATGACATCCTTTTCCATCCATAGAATCTACCACATGAACTCTAAAAAGGCTAATCGAAGGGGGAAAAACTTTAGCAGTATATGTGGGGCTTGTGGGCATCCATAAATCCTAATTATTGTGGTATCTGGTAGAAAAAACCAATCACCAAAGTTATAAGTATGGCCTTGCTCAGGTTTCAAAGCCAAAGGTCTTAACAATTGTAGCATAAGTGTGTGTAGTCTTGGTGGTTGGTGGCCAAGAATCCCATAATTCTGTATGCAAACTAAACATGGAATATCACATAATTTGAATTCTTACATATGTTATCCCGTATATAACACCATAGTTGCACTGGCAACAAATTTCCTTGCTTGTCAATCTGACCCAAACACATCCTTTTGCTCCATCTATCTTTATTCTAGTATAATATCAGGTGGCACAACAAAGAGTATTTCCTGAATGTTATGGAGGCTCCATTTTCCTTGACTTGCATAAATTCTTCATGCAATGCTTTCTCAAGATATGAGGCAAAATCATATTCAATGTTCATCTTAGGGTTTTGGATCCTCATAGCCATCATCATTAAACTAACTTGTATTTTCTCTTTTGTATCTATCCCAAGTACTTGACAAAGAGAAAAGTAGGTTTTCTTGAAATAGAATTGGAAATATGAGACTTGAAATGGTTTATTAGCAAAAGGGGATATACGAAACAACCTGTTTTTCACACCACTTTTCATGTAAATGGGGACTTCATCACTTCTATGGGTTTTCCTCAATATAGTATAATATTCTTTACTTCTTTGCAAATCAATTTTAGTCAGGGCTTGTTTGTTTAGGTTAAAACATTCAATGATGGCCGCTTTAGTCAACACAACTAATGGTGAACCATCTGGCAATCTCATAGACCTAGTAGCAAGATGATAACTCTGAGCCAATACTCTGATGAACTCTACATCTATAAAAACATTTGGGGCAATTAACTTGGCCAAATCTAATGCCCATGGATTTGAAACCAGAATCTTTCCCTCCCTTTTTTCATAAAAGTACCAAAACAGTTCCCACCCGAAGATAGGGATAAGGGCATCTCCACAACCCTTAGCCACATCACTAAAAAAATTCTTAAATCCTCTCTCAATTGATTCAGGGAGTATTTCCATGATAGACTCGTGTAAAGACCTCTTTTTAACCTTAGATTAGTCATTTTTGGTTTGAGGTTCTTTCTTCTTGGGCGACATGATGTCCTTTTTAGTTTCAGGTTCTTTCTTCTTGTGCAACATGATGTTTAACTATCTTACTTCTCCTAGTGTATCTAAAATGTAGAATTCCAAAAAATATTCTACTCGTAAAACTTAATTCACAGTTTAACTATCTTACTTCTCCTATAATTTTGAAATGTAGAATTCCAAAAACTCTTGTATTTGTAAAACTTAATTCACAAGAGTTCTATGCACTTACCTGAGTTACGATGGTTGCAGAGCTTAACCTCCTCGAACTCCTAACTCCCCGCATGATAATTTTTACAAATGAGTGCAAAGAGAATTCCAAATTCTTGGTTTAATGGCTTTTGAGCTTAGTCATGTCAACATTAATATCAACCTTACCCCAAATATTTTGCTCATAGTTTGAGTTTGAACTTGCACCATTGATTTTACAAGATCAGATGGTTGATGTGATTCATGCATTTAATACCACTTTATCTCCACCACTTTCTATAACTACCATGGGATAGAGGGGTATAAACTGTTATACTACATGGTTCTTTGTATTTCACCATGGGGTAGCAGGATACTTACCTCTATACTGCAAGCTTGACTTGTTTAACCTACAGTACTGCGGTTTACATTAATGGTTCCTTACCTCTATATCAAAAGCTTGAATCATTTATCCTGCGATATTATGGTTTACATTAACGGTTATCACCATACTGCATGCTTCATCACATCCTTTTGTGGTATAGCAGTTCATACTACCCTATCGCATGCCTTTATGATCTTCCTCATGGGATGGTGGGTTATTCCCTGCTATACTGCACCCTTCATTTTTCCTTCTCATGGTATAGCAATTTATGATGTATTTAAGTTCTCTCATACCACTGAATCGTGTCCTCATCATAATACTTCTACGGTATGGTGGTAAACATCTTCATGTTGTCTGTTACACACCGCTAGCTCACCAAGGGTTCAAATTACTACTATGGGATTGCGGTAAGAGACTGTTAAGGGATTTGGAATGTTTTTAGTTGGACATGTTTTTGCTTAAGTATATATATGATAAATTTTTGGTATGTTCAGTAAAAAATAAAAAGGAATATAAGGGTCAAGGCTCAGGTCATGGAGCTCAAGATTAATTGTGATGATGGAACTCGACAAAATTTTAAGGTTCTAACACACCTCATGATGAACTAGACTATATTTTTCCTTCATCCTGCTTGTGTTATGTTTTTATGAGTTCTTCTCTTGTGAATATATCCCTAAGGAAAAATTATCTAATACTTGTAATTGTAAACATCTTCTTGGTTTTTGATTGCAAATTATTTTTAATTTGTAAACTGAATTCTATTTTAAGTTTCCATTTGTAGTTATCAGTTGGTGCAGGAGCACCCTCAAGACCTAATGCTGACAAGAGGAAACATTTGAGTTTTTGTCTTGTTTTGTGTTGTTTCATGTTAATAAGTTCATTTATGACCATTTGGGATCATTTTTATCAATTTTGGAATGTTATAGGTCCATTGATCAAAAGTTGTAAACAATTGCAAAAAAAGATGTAAAAGTTGTCATTGTGAAAGTTGTCAAAAGTGCATTAAAGTTACAACTTTGTTTAGGAAGTTAGTTGTGGGTGGCTGGTAGTTGGAAATGCTTGGAAAAGCATAAATATATGTTGTAAACATGAATACCAAGGCTGGGAGTATATTGGAATGAAAAAATTTCAATTTTGCACTCTAAAAACTATATTTTTCTTATAAATCTAACTGTTCTTTTCATTTGTGTGGACTGTACTTTTCATTTAATGACCTGAACTTGATTAGAGATGATAGAGGATTGAATCACCTTAAAAATTCAATTGGTTTTGTATATTTTCATCCACGTTTGAATAAGTTACAAGCATTTTTGTAAAAACTGCATGAAACCCTATGTAAGGTTTGCAGTCACAAAAAATGTCATAAATTTTGTTTTATCCATTGGAAAAGGCTAAAATTTGGTCAAAAATTCTGTCTTGGTGCCTTGTACCACCATACAATATTTGGGCTCAAGTTATTTTCACATGAGGAAAATATCTCTTCACCAGTCCGCTTTCACAATCCCTGAGATAGTCCAAACAAAACCCTCTTAGAAGTGACTGTTTGACAAATTTTCATTGCAACTCATGGAAAATGATTTGGCTTTGCAATTTTACATGTCTCCAAGGTTTTTTTAATGTAGGTTCATATTGGGGGGCCAATTTCATTCATGTTTTGTTACTTGCATTATAGGAACATGTCAAATTGCTATGCTTGTTTGAGTAAGGGTTCAACCATAGTTGCATTCATTCATGGAAAAGTGGGCCTAGGTTGTGAGATGTGTTGAGAAAAAAATTGTTTGAGACCATATGAGATGTGTTTGAAGTATTGGAATAGGAGTAGAGACCCCTTGAACCCAAGATCTCAATTGTGTCATGCCTAATTGCCTAAGTAGGCCTAGTAAGAAGGAGGATAGTTTTTGAACCCTTCTGTACAAAGAAACCCTACCTCATTTCTGGATATGTGTAAGAATGGCCAAAAGGGAAGCCTAAATGGATCTCCTTTTCTATAGATTAGGTTTGTTCTAGAAGATATGACCAAAAAGGCCTTTTTGAAAGGCTACAAGGAAGAATGGTGGTTTGTAAAGGAAAGCCCATTGATTGATGACTAAGGGTTCTTGTGAGTGGTTGTATGAGTTTGTTGGATCATTGTACACCCTTGCTCTGCATCATCAATGAATTGGAAATTCAACAGTTATCAACTTATGAACTCAATAAAGTTTTATAGATTCAAGTTGCTGATTTATACATTATTGTTTATTTTTACTTCAAGAAATGAAGACAAGGACTGTAAGGTGAAAATTAGATGATAGTGACCATAATGTTCAAATTCTAGAGATAGAATATGAGTGTGCACATGCTAAAAAAGTGGCCAAGAATAATGAATATCTTTTGAGTCTTGGTTTGAAAAGGAAAGTTGTAAATCCACTAAGTACTATATTATTTGTTTAATAGTGTTTAATCAAATTTTATAGGCAAGAGCTTTATGTATATAAGACATAATATGATATTTTTTTTGTTTTATAGGAAACAAAAAGAGTGCAAAGAAAATATGGAGAAAAAACAAAAGGAAAAAGAAGATACAATGTTTCCATCTCATAGAAGCCAACACTTTTGTGATTCAACAAATACCGTTGGTGAAAACGATAGTTGTGATGATGTGCAACCTAGTATAGCACATGGTGATGTGAAAACTAATATAGCACATGGTGATGTGTATCCTGATATAGCACATGGTGATGTGCAACCTAATATAGCACATGGTGATGTGTAGCCTGATATAGCACATGGTGATGTGTAACGTTGTGATGATCTCTTAGGACTAAGTCTAAGAGAGATTATTGAAAAACATCAAGGCAAAGGAACAACAGGTCTATATATGTTTTTTTCAACATTAAAGGACGCATTTAATAATGTGGAATCCATAGAGACTGGTATTGATCTACCTACTCATGCCACACTTGATGTGGCCAAGGAGCATGAAGTTCTAGTTAATGAAAGTCATGAAGAGAGACCACTTGCATCTAATATGCCTTAGAGTGCACTTGTTGCATCGAGAACTTTTGATGGAACTAGTGGATCAGCCATAAATACTGGTAGTGGTAATTTAATAGAAGATGTAGATGCTTTGTCAAAAGACTAAGATTGAGTCAAGATTTATACAGATCTATTAAGAGGAATGAAAAAGAAAGAAAATTAGAAGGAGAGAAACCATACTTGCTTGAGGTATCAAGAGATGGTGAGCCCATTGGGCCAAATATTGCAAAGTGGGCCACTGAGTTGGGTGTAAGATGTAGGGCCCATTTGGATATTTGCAAATTGAATTTTGCAGAGCAAGATCCACGAGCTATGGAAAATGTTATACAAAAAATGGAAAATGCTTTTGAGACTACTAGTGGAAAAATCTCTAGAAAATATTACAAGAAAAGGATGAGAGTTTCAATTAAGAATTATAAATACATGTGTAGAAAATAAATCACGTTGGGAAAAGAGAGGTTAGACTCCAGTCTATCTCCCAAAGAGTGGGAGGCATTGAAAGAAAGTATGCATTTCAAAGAATATTTGGTAAAGAGTAATAGAGGCAAGAGAGCAAGAGATAATGTGAGGGTTGGATATACAATTGGCCAAGGTGGGTTGCACACCAAAATGGAAAAATTTGCAATAAGTGTATGGATTTTTGGTTCAATTTACATTGTGTTATTTATTTTTGATTTTTTATTGAACTGACTATAGGTTGAAATTGACATTGTATTTTAGGTGGAAAACAGTAATAGAGAAGCAGGTGCAAAAGATATTGTTAATTATATGGCAGCCCTAGATGCAAGTAAATCTAAGAGTAGGATGAAGTTGTAATCTAGTTCGTCAACAAATATTTCACAACCATTTGTTCAATTCCCAGTAGGAGCCTCTATAGATCATGCCAACTCATATGAACAAGGGTACCAAAAGGTAATGAATTTTATATTAGGTCTCAATCACCAAGTTTCGCAGTTGTTTGAAACCATTAACCCTATGGTTTCTACATGGAATGAGCATAAATACTTGGATTCAAATGAGGTAAGAGGCTCTATTGATCTCATTTCTTCTTGTTTGGTAGTTCTATACAAATGCCTCTTACTATGTAGATTATTGAAATTTCAGCGTAGGAGAATCCAACCTAGTTTTTTTATTGTTGGAGTGATCCAGAAAATGTTCTTTTGAACAAATTTATAGCTTGTATTATTTACTTGACTATTGAATGCTTTGTATATTTTTTTGCACGATGGTTAAACCACATGCAGAGTAATTTTTTCAAAGAAAAAGGAAAACAAAAATGCATTCAGGGTGTTAATAGAGCTGGCAATATTGATAGTGATTAAGTGGACAAGAATGTACAACAAAGTCATCTTAGTTGTCCTGAAGTTGAGGTAATTAATATAATATTTTTTAGTTATTTGTACCGATGTTTTGTCATTCTTCATACTTAAAATGATCTTTTGGACAAAAAATTATAGTTTTTACATTCTTTACTTGACTTATATTAATTTTTGCATGATGATTAAACCACATGATGCTGAGCAATTATATGAAAGAAGGAAAAAAAGAAAAAGTCCTTGTCAATAGAACTCTTTGCAAAGCTAAACAACTTAATGTTTGCAATGACGTTGATAGTGGTTATGATGATGAACTCGACGAGCATGCACATGATATTCATAGTGGTAGTTATATTGAACTCGAGGTGAGTGCTATGAAACCACATGCAAGTAAGTACTATTCAAGTAAGTAATGGTTGTTTTATTATGTAAATAACGGTAATCATTACCTATTTGATAGAAGATGGACTTTATAATAGTAGTGAAGTGTAATTAGCTAGTATACATAGATTATGGAATTAAGGGAGAACATATAACGTACATATGGAAGCTTAGAGCTTAGTTGTAATAGAGTGTTTTATAAAAGCGCATACAAAAACTGATTTGTTCCAAGACATAAGGCATTACATACAGTTGTCAAAATCAATATAATGTGTGTTTTATATCTTAATTTAATGTGTATTTTTTCTTTTCTTTTGTAGACATTTATTGATAAAATCCAAGAAGGGGATACAGTTGAGGTGTTTGATCTACATAATGGTGCTGCTGCAGGCATTGGGTAGATTCACTCACTATCTATTGTACATGGAGTCAAATTGAAAGAAATAGGAGATGCAAATGTATGTATTTCACATTTCTCAAGTAACATACCCCTTCCTCATCTAGAAAAAATAGATGGAGCTCTTCATTTGAAAGAGAAAGTAGGGACCTTCGTATGGTGGGCACTAAAACATTTGAAAAAAATCACAGAGTTAGCCGTAAGTGCAAAAGAGAAAAAGAAGGGTTAGCAACAACAAAGTGTGGAGAGTGAAGTTGTAGACAAAGAATGTACTGATCCTGAATAAGTTGAACCCGAACAAGAACCATAAAATATAATTTGGGTATACATTTTGTAAGTAGAACAAAGAATTTTCTATCTTACTGCACCTGTAATGTAAAACCCCTTGATTATGTTTTTATCTTTTCTTTTTTGGGTTTTTCTCATTCAAATTGGTGCATTATAGAAGAGGGGATATGTTGTTGTGTAAGAAGTAGATGCAGAGAATAGGGGTGTAGAAAAAGAAGTAAATACAGAGCAGATAAAGAGGTGTAAAGAAGAGGAAAATTTTCAGAGAGTGCTACATGTATGTGTAGTTGCAAATAAGTTGCAACATAGAATTCTCATCAAAATTGTAATATCTTGCATAACCAAAAAAAAGGAATTGTAATTAAGTTTTCTTAGTCACAACATTGAGAAACACACTTTGTAACAGTACATTTTTCAAAGAAAAGACACATTTATGTCCCGTATCTACTGTAAGAACATGTTTTCTCAATAAAAATTTAGTATTTTTCCTTCTTAATAGCCATTCATTATGTGAAAATGAATGATTATGTCTTTTTGTGTTTTTATATGTTTAAACCTCAATTAAAGCATTGTCTCATTTCCAATACTTATAAGAAGAAATCAGTGAACAAAAGCAATTAAATATACTACCAACTGACATAAATCAGTGTTAATAAATATGACTAAATATAATGATTATGCAATTAATAAATAATGTATCAATATACCTATTAGTTGACAGAAATCAGTGAGAAAAAATAATTAAATAAACTACCAAATTGATCAAAATGATGATTAAAATTCATGACTAAATGCACTACTAATGGAAAAAAATCAGTGAATAAAAATGACTAAATAAGTGACCAGTTAACATTAATCAATGACTAAATTAACGACAAAATATACCAGTGAATAAAAAAATGACTGAATAAGTGACCAATTTAAAACATTCAATGACTAAAGTAATGACTAAATTACACACTGCCAAATCAATCAAATTAATGACTACATCAATGACCAAATCGATCAATCAGACGACTAAATTAATGAACAAGTTGATCACTCAGATGACTAAACCAATAACCAAATTGATCACTCGGATGACTAAATTAACGACCAAAATCGATCAACCAAATGACTAAAAATAGTTTAGTCATCAATTTGGTCACATTATAAATGACTGGCAATAAATTACTACTGGTCACACGACCATGTTCAGTCATTTATAAGTAGTTTTTAGTAGTTTTTTCAGTAGTTTATTGTTGTTTTTGTACTAGTGATATGACAATACAATTCCATACACAGAGATCCAAATTATTCTTTAAATATATTCTTTTTAATATTGAGAAGAAGATTCACCACTTATCAAAGAAATCAACTAGCTCATTCACTAGGTTGAGTCAACCTTATTCCAAAATAATGCACAAGAAAAAAGAAAATAGGAACAAAAATGAAAATGAAAATAAAATCCTACACTAACTATATACAAAGGACTGAGCTAAAAAATCTCAAGCCTGGAAGTAATGCTTGAGGTACTGCCCATTAACATGTAGTGAGACATCTTCTCCTATGAAAGTCTTTACAAAATAAGCATTGTATCCTAAAATCTTTGAAATTTGAAATGGATCTAGCCACAATTTTTCAAACTTCCTATGTTTTCCTTTTTCTTATGGGATTTTTCTTAGTAAAGGACTAAGTTCAAAATATAAAAAGACTTGATTCAAGCTTTTTGATCAAACTAATGCTTAACCACAACTTGATGTTTAGCAAAATTTTCAATAGATGCATCAGACTTCTCCTCCAGATGGAGTGGAGCAAGGTAAGATTCTAACCTATCTCCTTCATCATAATATTTATTTATAAACTAAAGGGTAGGGATTTTTAGATGAACCAGGAAAATAGGATCCAATCCATATACCAAATGGTAGGGAGAAGTCCCTAAGGAAGCTTTCTTATGGGTATGATCCACCCAAAGAGTGAATCTTAACTAGGTGTGCCAATATGTAGGATTGTTGTCAAGTAATTTATAGATAATGGTCAAAATATTCTTATTCATGGGTTTAGCTAAACCATTACCATATGGATAATAATTGGATGAGAATTTCAAAACAATCCCTTAATCAAAGGCCAAGTTAGAAAAATTCAGTGATGAAAATGCAAGGCCATTGTCACAAGCTAATGCAAATAGACAACCAAAACAAGTGATTATATGTTCTTCAAGAATTATAATTACTACCTCCATAATACATTGCTTACACGCTATATCCTCTATCCATATAGTGCAATAATTAGTAGTAGTTAGAATGTACCTATGGCACATAGAAGAAGGTGGATTGTTCATACCAATAAAGTTGAGTCCACACTATGCAAAGGGGCATACCTCAACCACAAGTTGGAGAGGCACACCAATATACTTCTCCTTATTTACAATTGTCTAGTAGGTGTGGTAGACACATATGTGTAAATGTGCATTATATAAAAAAGTCGACCAATAATACCCTGTTCTGAAAATTTGATGTGTAGTATTAGTTTCAAAATCATGACCTTTTTTGAATATATCATGGAAGTCATTCAACACCCTAGATGCTTCTTGTTTACCTAGGAAACTCAAATACATACCTTTGTAATTATTCTTATACAACAATTCTCGTTTGAGCATAAATATATTACTCTTCAATCATAAGGAATGTCTCTGAATGATGTTCAAATGAGGTAGGCAACATTGATTGAGCAAGTAGAAAGTAATATTGTCATACCATTCATCTAGGGAAACATCTTCAAGATTATATTGATGTGTTGTAAGACCTGGATCTATTTCTGCTATTGTACATGTCAAAGCTTGGTCTTGCACCAACTTCATAGGTTGAATCTCCAAATCAAATTCATGTAGCATGGTGACCCACTTTCCTCTATGCTCTCCTAGTTCATTTTGCATAAATTATATCTTAATGGATTGGCCAAGAACTATCTCATATATCTTACTCAAAATATAATGTTTGATATTTTTGACCACCTTCACCACTTGGTGTAAGCTTTCTTTTCAATGTTCAGGTACCTTAATTTTTCATCCTTCTAAGGGCTCCTCATGAAAGCTACCGATTGCTCATATCTAGGTTCTTTCTTTTGTGTGAGAATTGCGGTGCATGAATCATCTGACAAAAAAAAGATGTAAAAAGGCTTAGCATAATAATGACTCACCAACACTAGGAATTGGTAATATCTTGTTTAATTTCTTAAAATGCTTTCTTAGCTTCTAGATTCCATTCAATATTTGCATCTTGATTCAACATAACATTCAAAGGCCTCACAATTTTTGCAAAACTTGAGATAAATTTACACATAAAATCAATTTTTCCAAAATATGACTTAAGTTCTTTCTATCTTTCTTGTGAATGGTTAGATTTTCAAGATGGCATGCACTCTCTCAGGGTCAATGGAAATTCCTTTCTCTAAAATTATCTGACCCAAAAACTTTCCCTCAATGACTCCAAAAATATACTTTTTAGGATTAAGTGAGATACCAAATTATCTACACCATTGGAACACTTTGCATAAATTTGAAACATGATCTTCCCTTCACTTAAAAAACACTATCAAATAATCCAGATAAATAATTATGCATTTTCCAACCAGCTCTTTGAATGCAATATCCATGGCTCATTGGAAGGTTTCCTTTGCATTAATCAATCCACAAGACATCCACCTATATGCAAATATTCAACATTTACTGGTAAAGGTTGTCTTTAGTTTATCCTCATTTGCTACCATCACCTGATTTTATCTAGAGTAACCATCTAGAAAATAAATAATCTACAATCCATCTAAAATATAAAAAACCTCATCCAATGATGGAAAAGGATAATAATCCTTCTCAGAGGATCAATTGAGGTTTTAGAAATCAAAACACAACCAAATTTCTCCATTCTTCTTCCTGATCAAGACCAAGTTGGCCTCCCATGTTGAGTGATGCACAAGAAAAATTATTGTGATGGACAATAATTTCTATACTTCTTTATAAATCACTGGCTCCAACAATGCATTGACAGGTTGTTGCCATTGTTTGAATGGTTTAACATTAGATACCACTAATTGGGAATGCCCTAAATTTAAATTCAAAAAAGGGGTTAGAGAATATATTTCATTTGATTGAAGCCCTGTGTACATATTAGAACCATTTACCACAATTATACTAATTAGAAAATTGTAATCATTTACCATAATAATACTAATTAGTAGATTATCATAATTAAATATTAGTAAACTCATGGTCAATCATTAATTCAATCACAAAGGATTTTAGCACCCTTATGGGAGAACATGACTTGATGGGGTGACTAGGGCCCATCTTTCCAACCATTTCCCTTTCTCTATGATTTGACCTCTTGTGCTAGTTCACCATGATGGAGGGGTGAGATTACAATAGGTGCCCCAAAAAAACCATCTCTCCAAGGCCCAAGGCATTGTACCATTGGTACCCCAAATGGATGCCCCCTTGGCCTCCTTGAGACCACTTGGCCCCCTATCTTGGGACTACTTGGTCCCCCATTATAGGACTACTTGGTCCTCCATTATGGGACTACTAGGTCCCCCATTATAGGAATACTTGGTCCTCCATTATGGGACTACTTGGTCCCCCATTATAGAGGTGGCGTACCTAGGAGAGTGCTCCATTGATATTCCCCTCTTGTAATCTTGGCCTCCTCTATCATGGCTAAAACATTAAGGCATATGATAAACAAATATTAATCATATTTATTGATATAAGGGGGAATTCATAAAAACAATGTATCATTAGTAAAACACAATCACCTATATTAAATTATGTTGCACCATATAACTATAAATCAAATCTCATACCACCAACTCAAGAAATCAAACTACTGCAAAAATGTTAATTAGTTGATTATTTATGACTTAGAAGATGCAAACCTCCATTCCTTTTATCTGATCATATGATTGCTGGCTTAATGTTTAGATGTTATTTATTTTTAGACTAAGTCAACTTGCTCTCCAATTGATCTGTCTTCAATATTCTTAGATATTACTTACAAAAAAACAACATATTAGTTCAATTGAATAATTATTAATAAGGGTTAATAATTGTTGCAAGCATCATTATTACAATTATAATTATATATATATATATATATATATTTATTTCTATTCAAATTACTTCCCTTATTGATTTACCATTCATCTTCATTTATCTCTTCTTGAGCTAGATTCCTCCCACATATTTCTTCTTCCAAATTTGAGTCCCTAGAGATTTGTCACTTTTAGACTCATTTTCATCCTCATTGGGAAAAGGATAACTATTCACAACCATTTTAGAATCATACAATGTAGAAGGAACAAGTTATTTCTTGTAAGAGTTGGAGTTTTCTAAGACTTCTACGTTCTATACCTCCTAAAAAATTGGTTACAATTTGGAACTCATGCCAATTCAATTTGGAATGCTAGCTAGTATTATGCAACCTACACCAATTAGACATTGTTGCCTCAGCCAAATATACTCTTCATGGGGGTCTATTATTTGATGTATTTGGTGCATGCAATGGTAATGGAACTCCTCCCTTATTGGGTCTAGTATTCTAAACTCTATTCTACCTTTGATATTCTTGATTTTGTCCCTAGTTTTGTTCTTATATTTTCTCTTGATTGTGACTAAAATTGGACTGGTAATTCCTCTACGCATTCTACAAATACTTCTATTGATTTCTCAAATGAGTTTCTTCAACAAAGAGCTTCCTCATTTTCTTTGTAATCTCCTTGAGGTCAAATTTTTCTTTATCCTTGTTTTAGAATTATACAAATAAGGAAAATGTGAAGGAGAAGCTTTAGTAAGTGGAGCCCCTAGATGAAGAACTATAATTTTTGTTGTTGTTAGGACTAGATTTATCACATGCATATGATGAGATAAAGATTGGTTGATTCTATAAGTGTGATGAGGCATTCTTGGGGTGCCAATGTGGTTCATTGGTCCTGCTCTTGATTATCCTAATTATGCATGAAATTTGATAGCTTCCTTGTGTTAAACAGGCACAACACAATTGAGAGGGGGGGTGAATCAGTTGTTACACAAATTCAAACTTAAAACTTTATCACTTATCAATTCTTCAGCCACACTATTCTGTTATTAAATATGAGCATGAAACACAAATAATAGAAAGTAAATCAACACAATGAACACCATATTTTTATGTGGAAAAACCAATGAGGGAAAAACCATGGTGAGGGTTAACTCACAATATAAATATTATAAAACTGAATACAAAGGTTCACTACCAAGGGCTCACTACCCAAAAGGACTCACTGTCCAAATACAAAGGATCACTGCCTACAAAGGACTCACTATCCAACAGGGAGGCTCATTACCTACAGATACAAAAGAGAACAAAAGATCCACCACTGCAATTAAAGAAAATTCATAGGATTACAGAAACCTTTAGCTCACTGCCTTTAGCACACTAAAAAATTGCTATCACAACTCACTCACACACACTTCTGCTCTTATGATTTGTGGCACAGTTTCATCCCTTTTGCATCACATTGTCATACAATTCTTCACAATTCGACTTGATTTTATACCATTCTCAACCTTAGAAGCATTTACCAAGGTCAGCCACAAATAAACCATTTCATAAAATCAAATTAGGTTGGCAACTCAAAAATTCCCGCGGTGGAAAGGAATAAGAGTGGACCATTAAAAATATTTTCTTGAATCTCCTACACGCTTCCTCAATTAAATTTTATTCTTCGAATGAAGTGTAAACACCAGGTCGGCCAAACCTAATGAAAACAAAAAAATAACATTAATACACATATTTCCCAACAAGAAGATGACACATAGACACTTCAACACACTTCATTATTCACTAGACTTCATCTTAGAATTCTTCAGATACGTCTGCAACAAAACAATATACTGCATGCACTGAATGCCTTTCACCAGATCATTTGAACTATGCAAACCTTTATTGGAATATAGAAACATGACTTCTTGATTACCAAACTTCAACATTCTTCACTAGAGAATAGAAAAGACCTTCAAAAAACATACCCCAGATTTGCAAGATCTGAAATGAAATAGCGGAGGACTACAGAGAAAAATTATTTCTCCCAGTCCACAGAAGATCAACTCTGCCAGTAGAACACACATACCGATGGACACAACTTTCATGTATCATCTCACTAGAAACTGAAACTCAGACTAGATCACCATCAGATCACTGTAATGAAAAATTTAGAACCACATAGACATAGGATCAACACAGGAGAAATGTGGAGCACATACTAGAGCACAATCTAAACACATTCATCACTCTAATTTCTCTTCTTTATTAATTTTCTCAAAAGAACTTGGAAAATCATCAACACAACACATCTGCAACCATATGAGATAGCTCCATCTCCTCACAACATCTCAACAACATCTCAACTATACATGTACAATCTGTAACATACTGAGTAGTGTTGACATCAATGACAACATCAATGAAAACACCACCAGACTAGCCCATACTTGCAACACCTTCTATGCTTTTGTAAGGTTGTTTGGTGGAGGATTAACCCTTCTAACAAATATTGAAGTGAGATTGTCCAAGGAAGCATAATAGGCTTGTCTAGCTTCTAAATCATTGAGAAAAGATGGATCTTGAAGGTGAGGTAATTCCTTTGTTGAAAAAATTGATAAGTTCATTATATTGTCTCTTTACTTCTATGAACAACCGATACAAATCTACGAGCTCAATGGGAATTTTAAATCTATCAAAAAAATTGTTCTTCATATCATCCCATGAATGAATGAATCTAGCTGGTAAATGAAAAATTAGTAAAAAACCTCCTCCCCAAGGAATATGGGAATAAACGACAAGCCACATCTTGGTGCTGAATTTTGCAATTGCACATTGTTTCTTAAAAAACTTTGATATGTACTTCTGTGGTCTTGTTAGGATCATTGACATGGAATTTTGAGTAGGTTTTTTTTGGGTTTTTGGGCATGTCATTGTTTGCATTGACATGAATGGGAGAACATAGGTTATTAGGTAACCAATCCATTGGTGGTGTTGGTGGTGGTTGTGGTAAAATTATTTTTGGGATGTGTGATGAGGTTCAAGTGGATGTATGGGGTGGGACTGATGATAAATGTCCCTCTACTATTGTTCTCCTAGCTCTGGTAGGGGATCTTATCTCAAGTAATTCTCCCTAATTTGGTGTAGATCTAAGTATTCTTTGAAACCTTTTAGGAGAGAATGAACCTATACACTTCAACTTTTAAGTAAAATTTTTAGGTCCTCCTACCAATTATGTTGATGAGTATTTTAGCACATTCACAACATAGGCAAAATACAAAGTATTTTGTATCTCTTCAAAGGAAATCTATCTTTAAAATTTTTGGAAAGACAACCCAAAGGCTTTGATAATCAGGTCTTGACCTCACAAAAATGAGTTAGTGAATGATGTTTTTCTATTTTATAAGGGGCCTTACATATACTTTAGTTGGAACTCTAAAAATAAGGGCTTGAATGATCTAAAAATGATATAGAACCCTACTATATTTTTAGATCTGCAATTTGAAAATGACTTCTAACATCTGATATGGCTATGGAAATGATGCTTTCCTTCCTAAACTAACCAATTTTCAAAAAACTATAAAAGATAAGGGTGAGAAGAATCTAAAAACCTAAGGTCAATGATAATAATTGCTAATGCTACAAATAGACAAATCCCTCATAAAACAATTTTTGTTTAATTAGAGTTTAACTCACAATGTTGTAGAAATAGTGTAATATTTAAAGGAAACTTAAATATTTTCATACTTTCAACATTCATGCACTACCCATTTTTTGGCATAATATAAATAAACATCCATAATTGAAATAATTATGTAAAAAGGCTTGGAATAACCATACAAAGTAACTTAAAATCAAAAAAATTACAAATGGTATGAACCAAAGATCTATCAAAATAACTTTAACACTTTTCCATTATCATAACTGGACTTGAACTAACTTGAAGAAAGAAATCATGCATACATTTAGAAACAAGTAGAACACTAGAAATTCAATGCCGTTGTATTAATTTCAGAATGTATTTATAACAACTCTAGTTCTATATTTACAATGGGATGAGGCTTTCCTTTTATAGAGAAGGCTTACAAAATAAATGGTGGAGATCATCTCAACATCAATAGTCTAGATTATATTGCATTTAATAAAAGAAAGAGAGTATTAAAAATCTATAGCTGGTATTTTGTCCTCTCTAACTAATTTTAGTTACAAACGTACCTAGAAAAATGTAAAATATATTAATATAACTTTTACATTAAATAACCTTTTACAAAATCCCAAAAAATCTGGTGGCACAATTTTAAAAAAGGACATTACAACTAGCAGAGTTTTACAAGAAATGATCACCAATTACACTTCTGCTAGCAACCTTCTCCTTTATTGAAAAATTTACAAAAACTCTTACTGTTGTAACTTTATCATTAGGAGTACCTATTAATAAATATTTAACCAGCTCCCTTTGGGTTTATTTTTCTATGCGCTGACCCGTGCATCACAAAGTCTGCTCGGACTTTTTTCTAGGTTTGGTTTTGCCACTCCACGTGTCTACTCCTCGCAACTCCGAGTCTCAACATTCCTTTCACATCCCAGGAAACTCCTCTATGCTTCCACATGTTACAGCTGTGGGATGCTTTTGATCATGTTTCCTTGACGCCTCATCAAGCTACGAAATGTTGCCATGAAGCCCTCATTCCTAAAAGGTTTTGGCGGGCCCCACGATTGTTAACTGCGGTGTACACTTGCTACGTGTCTACTATTCGCAAATATTTCAGCGTGGAAATGAAGTAGCAACCATGGACAACGAAATGCTGCCACGCGTCTCTTGCGCCTGGATGGTAATCATTCCCTTTATTATTGATGAAGTTTTTGGCTGTTTTGACACATGTGGTGTTTACGCAAGTCCTTAATGGCAAAGGAGAAGTGGTTCATATGGGCAATGAAAGGTTTCCAGGTGCCTAGCCAGTGGATCTCATATGTAGGCAATGGATTATATGAACCAAATGAGGCTATTGGCCACTACGTGTCATTATCATTTGCTCAGGAGGGCGACACTTGTTTGATCAGGCCTAGCCGAGACCACCACCATTATTGCTATGGATGCACTTGCACTTGGGACAACCTAATGCTTGGTTCCAGATCGATTCTGTTGCAATGGCTTTGGGAATATTTTGATTCTTGCATCATTGCCAAGGATTGCGAAATCTTTTTTGTTGCTGTTCTCCAAAGTGGTGGGAACTCTTCTTGCTATATATACTTTCTCTATTATGAGAAAAAGGTGGAGAATTTGAGGAAAACATTGGTTTTAGTAAAAGATGCCAGGCCTTTATTACTATTTTATTTGATTACAAAAACTCTCAGACTGTGCCAATTGTTCAGCCTTTCTATTTTTTATGCTATTTGATCAAACTGTAAACTATGCTTTTTATTGTCTAGACACTTCATTTAAGAAATTCTATATATGTTGGATGCAATTTTTCTTACGTAGATCATGTCTAATGACTCTTCTTGGTAGTAGGAATGTATGCAATGTTATTTTATGTCAATGAATGAATTATCTATGCTATAATCTTAAGTCTCTAATGTTCTGGAACACTACAACACTATTTAGGCCCTTAAAACTATGATTTATCGTGCCCATCATTAAGTCTTGGTGCATCACCTTAGGTTAGATTTCATTTTATTATATCTGCTTCCTTTTCCCTTTCCAAACCCCATTATAGAAGAAGTCGGCTTCTCTAAAAATCTGGAGGTTATTTAGTTTAGCACAAAAGGTCCCCCTTAAATTGAGATTCCCATAAGGCTCTGTTACCTCATCAAATTTTGGTGTCAACAATTTGTTCCTTTTTCTAGCACACCCAGTGGGATTGAGCTTAAATGAAATTGTGTTTTAGAAGGGTGTATGAGCCATCGGCCTATAACTAGATCTCAAACCGCAGGCAACCCCAGTTTACTAGTACCTCCACTAGGAACAATCCAAGTCACAAATCAGCTGGTAACCATTCCATTCTCGCCACCCATTCCTCTCACCATGTTGCTAGCCACCAACAGAAATTACGTGGCATGGGATGCCAAAAGTCCCCTAGTAACCCCAGTAGCACCTGCTGTCTAGGGCACTATCCCAGTTTCGGCCATGAAAGCTATACCCAAATTTATCGGAGATGACTCAAGAACACCAGCAGAACATTTGTAGGATGTGGTAGACGTATGTCTGGTACATGGTATTACAACGTAGAATGTAGCCTTGAGGCTTCTTGCCACATCTTTTAAAGGCAAGGCACTGGATTGGTATCGAACCCTGACACCTAATTCTATTTGCACCTGGAATGAGATCGAAGATCCATTCTATGAGAGGTTCTCGAATGATAGAGACCATTCTTGATTGTATTATCAACTATTTGTTATAAAATGAGCCCCCCTAAGAGGCTCTGACGGACTTTAATGCCCAATTTCACACAAATTGGCAGAGGATTCCTATTACCATATGCTCGACTCCTGAGTTGGCATTTATATTTGATCTAAAGTCCATCAATTCCAACATTTCTATGATGATCAAGTCTTTGGGAGGAGCTACTCTACCAGATGCTTATGGTATCGCTATCAAAGTTGAGAATCATTTAATAGATTGTGGAAAATTGCCTCCTCAACCTATTATGCTGATATTTCCTAAAATATCGATCTCCGTGCAAGAGGTCGCATCAACTAGCACACCCACAACTACCCAGTCAATGTACACATATGCGACAAGCGCACAAAATGTGGCTTCTACATTAGGTTCTTCCAAATATGAAATGAGCGACCTCAAAGAGATGTTGTGAACCATGGAAAATGATATAACCACTCTTAAGCAGAACCAATCAACACCTCCAAAGCTTGCATATCAAAAATATCAAGGCGGGAGGTCTTCTTATCAGTAGCATCAATACCAGGGCACACCTCATGCTAATCCACCGGCCCCAACTGCAAACCAAATGGTGTTGGTTCCTACTTTACTGACGAGCGCATCACCAAGCTCGAGTAGGGAATTAACCATAGGGCAGAACAACCTTATTGATGATATCAATCCATGGTGCTTCCCTTGCAGTGATGTGCATATGCCCTGGAACTGTCCGCGTGGCAACTTACAACAAAAGGTGGTAGAGCAACGTAGTCAAGGCATGACAATGGAACATGGAGGTTATATATATGTCTCACCACAAATGGAGAGTGCAGTCCTTACCGTGAAAATGCAAGGAATGTCTTTAGAACAAGAATCCAATATTGCTCCTGATCATGAGCTCTTCTCTTGGATGAAGGAAGAAGAAACAATGTTTGCTAATAATGCATTCATATCCAAAACACCACAAGTGAAATCTAATTATAACACACGCTCAAAGAGGAGATTCATCGGTGAGTCAGTTGTTTCACATCCAGCCAGCCTGCAACTCAAAGGTGTTTCCGATTAGATTCCTAGTACTTCAACTATCCCATCATCATCTCAACTGCGAAAGGAAATTATTATAGCAAGAAGCAAGGAGCAGAAACCTCTAAGTTTGTCACCTTTTAATGTGGTAGAACAATTGAAGAAATCATTTGCTAATGTATCTCTATGGGACATTCTAGCTATCCTAGAACAAAAGACACTATTACAGAAGGCGCTTCAAGAAGAGGTCAATCTGGCACCAACTGAGCCCTTTGCTAGTGTAGAGGTTGTTAATCAAATACCGCTGGCTAAAGTCCTTACAAAAAACACAAAGGAATCCCTTGCTAAGGTTAGGGATATGTTAAAACCTCAACCCTTCTTCCTGACTCTCATTATAGGAAAAAAGTTATTACACAATGCTATGATTGATTATGGCGCTAGTACCATGGTTATGCCTAAACGGATAGCCAAAGCTTTAGGAATCAGTTATGAACCTATGAAAAGGGGGGTAATACAACTTGATGGGAACAAAGTTGAAACCGTAGGTGTCATCAAAGTGCTTCCTTTAACTCTATTTGCTTGTCCTAGTATCACGGTCCTACATGACACGGTGATCATAGATGTTCCTCCTATGTTTGGTCTCTGTCTATCCTGAGAATTTACTTCAAAGGTGGGTAGATACCTGTCCTTGGATTGGTCACATCTAATACTTAGGACCAAGCATGGTGCAAAAATGAAGATAGAATCAAAGGTTTTACATTCTGAACATGTAGCAGATGAAGCCTTGATCAATTTTGAAGCCTCGCATACCTCTATCACCAAGAAAGAGATGTATTGCGTTGAATTTCTAGAGGAAGAGAAGGTGAGCAGAGATTAGAATGATAAAAAAGATGTTTTGTTGAGTGAACACATAGACAATGATCTTTTCGAAAATTATCATGCTACAGGATTGGGCACATATGTAATTTATGATGAAGACCAAGTGCTTTTGTGCGTCGCCAAAGAATCCAAAGGTAGCCAAGAAAATGAGCTATGGACACTGTACTTTGATGAAGCAAGAAGCAAAGTGGGTACTGGAGCAAGGATATATCTAATATCCCCACAAAATGAAAAATTGTTTAGGTCCTTTAGCTTTCATTTCGCCTGTTCAAACAATGAGGCTAAATATGAAGGATTGGTTCAAGGTTTAAGCCTTGCGGAAGGAATGGGCGTTAAGAAATTAATTGTGTTCAGAGATTCTAAACTAGTAGTCAACCAAGTCTGAGGAATTTCTACGGCAAAGAATTTTCACATGAGATCCTATCAGCACCGAGTCTGGGACTTGATTGATGGTTTTGAAGCTTTCAACATCAAGACTATTCCCCAAGGAAAAAATAGCAACACAGATCGCATAGCCGTGATTGGTGCTCAGTTTGATCCTGTCTCTGACCGTCTTCATAATAAACATTCAGTATGAGTACTAGTCTGACCAGCGATCCCTGACAATGATCAGAGTTGGAAATTTTTTGAAAGAAATGAACACATTACCTTATTTATCCAACACTCAGGGGAGTTTGTCGATCAACTTCAACCAAAGATTACTGAAGCTTATGAAGGAAAAATTATGTAGCTCAAATCTAATAAACTTCTAAAAGGATTGGTTACTGTTAATTTCTTTTTCAATTGTGATGATGCCCGAAATGATAAACAAAAGTTCGTAGCAGAAAAAAGTGACTATGTGGACCTTTGGGTCTCAGATGGTAGGAATCTCTGAGTCGGGAAAAATGTCCCGCACCATGATAAGGAAAGACTCATTAGTTTCTGCAAAAAATATGGAGTAGTGGCCTGGTCCTATGATGATCTGGAGGGATATGATCTTGACATCATTCAACACACTATTGAGCTAACAGAAGGTGCAAAACTAGTCCGATAGAAACAGAGGCCCGTCAACCCTAAAATTGAAGCCCTAATGGCGCAAGAGATAACTAAGCTCATTGAGTCACGCATTTTCTTTCCAATTAAGTATAGTACTTGGGTATCAAATCTGGTCCCAGTCCAAAAGAAGAATGGAGATATCCATTTATGTGTGGAATTCCAAGACCTAAACAGAGCATCCCTAAAGAACCACTATCCACTGCCTTCAATGGATTCAATCCTACAAATGGTTGCAAGATCAAAAATGTTTTCTCTGCTAGATGGTTTCTCTGGCTACAATCAGATCCAAGTTAAAGAAGAGGATCAACACAAGACTACCTTCACCACAAAGTGGGGAAAATTTGCATATGCTAAAATGCCTTTTGGTTTATCCAATGCAGAGGTAACATTCCAGCGGGCGATGGACATCGCATTCAATGAACCAATCAATAAGTTTATTCTAATTTATTTGGATGATCTTACCGTGTTCTCTAAATCTAGGGATGATCATTTTGATCATTTAGAATTAGTTTTTCAAAAGTTCTAGGAGTTCAAGGTTTCCCTAAATCTAAAGAAATGCGTATTCGGAGTACCACAAGGCAAGCTGTTGGGACATGTGGTGTCTAAAGAAGGGTTTTCAATTGATCCTGAACGGGTGAAAGCTATTAGAGAGCTTCCCCTTTTGGTGAATAAGAAAGGTGTCCAATCCTTCTTAGGCAAAGTAAATTTTGTTAGCAAGTTTATTTCCGACTTTGTGGGGATAATTAAGCTGATCACCTTGATGCTTAAAAAAGATCAGGCATTCAAGTGGATGATCAAAGCTCGGGAAGCCTTCAAAAAGGTCAAGGAAGCTATTTCCACAGCTCTAGTACTAGTTAATCCAGATCAATCTAAGGATCTTATAATGTATGTGTTCAGTAGCATGTCCAGTATCGCTACTGTCCTAACCCAAAAGGATGATGAAGGAAGAGGAGAACATCTAGTGGCATTCTATTCTCAGACCCTAAAGTAATATGAGGCGAATTATAATTTCGTTGAAAGGCAGGCCTTTGCAATAGTGAAGGGACTTAAAAAGTTCTGCCATCTAATTTACTGTAACAAGGTACTTGTGTATGTTAGACATTCTAGTGTGCATGAATATATCATGGAAGGGGAGATCACAAAAAAAAGGGCTAATTGGATCACCAAGATCCTTGAATATGACATTGAAGTCAAGCCTTCTAAAACTATTAAAGGAAGAGGACTGTGTGAGTACATAGTACAAAATGAGGGGTTACTTGCCGTAGAGGAGCAACCAGAGCTCATCTTGATAAATGAATTAGAATCAGAAGGTGGTTGGTTGACTAATACAATGAGGTTCATGCAAATTGGAAAGTATCCACCAGGTCTCTCATCCCAAAAAAGGAGATACTACTGGCTGCAAAATTGCGGATATACACTAATAGAGGGAGTCCTTTTCAAAAGGAATTTCAATGGTGTTCTCCTACGATGCGTCACTTCAGAGCAGGTGAAGAGGATCCTTGTCGCATTTCATAATAGCACTGTGGGTGGACACTTCTTTGCTAAGACTACTACCATTAAAATAATGCGTGCTGGTTACTATTGGCCTACACTTTTTAATGACTCCCACTCTGTGGTAAAATCTTGCAGAAAATGCCAGTTCTTTACTAACAGAAGGAAAAACTCCACAATGCCCCTCAAACCCATAGTGGCAGATGAACCGTTTGCACAATGGAGCTTGGACTTTATCAAAATGATCAACCTGGTTTCTAGCAAACACAAGTGGACTCTGACCGCCACAGATTACTTCACAAGATGGATGGAGGCTGTTCTGCTTAAGAGCGCAACAGAAACAAAAATTGTAGATTTCCTCGAAGAGCTGGTGACAAGGTTCGGTCCTTCGAAAACTATCATTTCAGATAATGCCAGAGCTTTCTTAGGTGCAAAGGTATGTCACTTTGCATTAAAGAATGGCATATTCCTCAAGACATCATCAAACTATTACCCACAGGGAAACGACCTAGCGGAGTCAACGAACAAGAGCCTAGTTCGACTCCTTAAGAGAATTGGTTCAGAATACCAGAGGGAATGGCATACAAATCTCTGAGCAGCACTCTACGCAAACCGCATAACTCCTAAGCAAGTCCTTAAGACTTCACCTTATGAGTTGGTATATGGGAAAGAGGTGCTGTTACCTGTATCTATGGAGATTCCTGCACTCTAATTGTTGAAATATCTCGAGATAGAACAAAATGACGCCATGGAAGTGCAGCTTGCCAAACTGTTAGAAGTACAGGAAAAAAGGGAAAATTCATTAATAGCCATGACAAATCGTCAACATGTATTCAAGCGATGGTTTGACAAGAAGGCTTCCAACCAAGGTTTAAAGTGTGGAGACTTGGTATTAAAGTATGATGAAAGGGCTGCTAAGGTAGGTCAACATGGTAAATTTGATAGCCTATGGGGGGGACCCTTTAAAATCATTCGGTGCAAAAAACATAATGCTTTTGAGCTAGAAAATATGGAACAAGAACCCTTAGGAATCCCGGTTAATGAGATTCATCTTAAGCTGTTTCATTAGGTACCGAGCTCTATTTTTGTACATATATGAATAGTGCTTTTATTTTATTTCCATTTCTTTGGCCGATCTTTTTCGAAATTAGTTTGCGCTTCTGTGAAATTAACCCATTATTATGGAGGATGGAATACCAGGATTACTTTACACAAAAAACACCCATGTGCGGAGAAATTATAGAATGAAAGTTGAAAGCCCATAAAACTAAAATACAAAATGAAGAAAAAAACATGGATTTTCTTTAAAAGGATATATATCTATTTATATATATTCTTTACATTGTAAAAATGGCTGGGAAGCCATAATCCAAAAATTTACAAGTATTCAACCTATTATATATGCAATATGATAACCTTTTTCCAGGCTTATATACAAACTATTAGGCAGGTAGTCTAAGCAGCAGTGGGAAATAAAGTAAACAGGGAGACATTTTTTGGGAACAGTAAGGGGTTTTCATCCAATGGCACGAGAGGCAACAATTGATGCATCAAAAGTAGTGTCCACCTTTTCCTTGTTAGCAGGTTCTTTGGCAGCACTGGCAGCATCATTCGGCACAACCACCATTGGTGGGGGAAATACCAGGTTCCTAAAATCAGTATACCAATCTACGTCGTAGAAGGGTATTACGTTGTAACTACGGAACATGAAATGTAAGGCTTGGGTAACCCTCTGTTGATGCTCTTCACGTGTCTAAAGGTGGAATCCACTGAGAAACGACAGCCAAACGACTACAACTTCTTCCTTGATAAAGCGATGGAGGTTGCTGGTTGACAACAGACCTACTCCATAGGTGGCATGAGAAACAACCTTGCCAAGGCCATTCAGGTACATTTTGGGAAACATTTCTTTAACAAGTTTCAAGATAAGAGGCCGAGGGACGTTGATGTCTAGCATGGATGCCACAAAGTGAGAGCATATGTTGGTGTTCACCCGATACTTGTCCTCATACTCTATGCAGTATTTACCCAGAACTCACTTTATGGCTATCAGGACCAAGGAATGCTTATTCTTGGTCATCCATTTTAGCCTCCTAGTAGAAACCTCCCCTAGGAATGCCATCTGCGACTTATATGAGGTTAAACGAACTGGAGTGTCCATAGTTCTGACACTATTCCTATGCTTTTGAGCTAATGCTGAAATTTATCTATCACCTAACCTATGAGAAGGCCTACTTAAAACTCTACTACCAACCTATCACTGCTCAAATGCTAAGTATGATTTCCTCACCACTTACTGGCCTATTTATAGAAAAAATGACAAGACGCATGCTAATCCATTTCAAGAAAATGTGATAATAGCTAGTTACCAACTTGAAAGGCGTGCCTGCGTTTGCTCACATTTCTGGGATAGTTGCATCTACGAGGGTATGACTCAATACATGCTAGATTAATAAGAGATAATTAATTATCTTTAACAAGGTGGCACTCATTGATGGTAAGACATATGGCCGTAGGCTATTGTGTCATCTCACAAGTGTTTCCCAGAGCCCAAGGCAATATTCATATCTTTTTTAGGCCGTGATCATTTGCTTTGGTGTAATCATTCTACCCGAGATATTAATTACCAGCGCATACTAACGCAAGGTTAAAAAGAAGATTTCTGACTCAAGTTCCAAGGGAATCATAGTGTATCACACGATTGCCAAACACAACAATAAACTCCTACCGCCTCAAAATGGTAAGCAGTTCATTTTGCACAAATTGCAAAATTAATAGTACATGCTTTCGTCTACCAACTTGAGGAAAGATTGCCAAATATTGCATGAAAAGGATTAATATTTCAAAGTCTTTTCACAAACACCAAAGCTAGAGGTGCAGCGTTGTTCTTCTTTTGTGTAGTCAGAGCCGAGGAAAATTGTAGAGCCAAGAACTTGCAGAGGTCTTCACCCAAAGAAAAATGTCGGAGACTTCATCTTAGCTAATGCAGGAAGAAATTAGCCAAGAGCTGTTTACAACTATACATTCTTCAGAGGATGTATATGTCTATGAGGATGTGGCATATGCTACACCTGGTATACCCAATAGGCCAAAGAGGGCCTATACAAAAGAGCTGAAAAGGCCCAAAGATTGCAAAAAAAAGAAAAGGGTTGAAGAGAAATAGGATAATATCTACGATCCATGACTCGCAAAAAGCCCTAAGTCCTTAAGAGAAGCAACCTATACAAGGTTGATGACAGCAAAGGCGGATAAATCTACAACAAAGAAAATTTGGTACAGTGGTCTGCCTCAATACATGGTCCCACTGGTGCACTATTGCCCGAAGGTAGTTGATGTTGCTATCTAGTGTTATAATCCTGATACCCACTACATTGAAAGCCACAACATAAGGGTGCAAATCACTCCATAGGCCATCTGGCACATGCTATGTATCTCGTACCCAAGTAAAAGAAGAGAGAATATTGAGTCCTTTTAACTTGGAAAAGGAGAGAACATGGAAGAAGATGAAAAATAACTCAGAGTTCTTATTGGAGGAGACTGGTAGGAAATACATCCCAGCCACTAAACTGCCAAGTATTCCATTGTCACGTGGTGTGTTACACAAGGATCTACAGGATGCCATGTCCATGCTAGATTTTGTGTGCAGCCGAGACTCTAATAAGAGAGTGAAAACTTTTCAACTAGGACGGGCCTTCCAATTTTGCAAGAAACATGATACTTTCTGGTATGATTTTACTGAGTTTATGGTAGAGGAGATGATTTGGCAAATAAAGAATCACCTAGCGAAGGGAAAATTTAGGTTTCTTTCTTTCCTAGTCCACATGTTTTTGCATCAAAATCCTGATTTCTTCACCCAATATTTTCCATTAGTAATTTTTGATGAGCAGGGTAAGAGGAGGCCAGTGTCTACGTGGATGCCTTTTCTTTCCACGTCATACGATTATTATGAATTTTTGGACTATTTCATAGCTCCAGTCTTGCATGATTTAATTGGAAAGGGCGACATAATTTGGCTTGATAAGGAGCAGACCGGATATATGCAAAGTTTCACTCTCACTTGTGATTGGTTCTTAGGTAAGAATTTCATGATTCTCTGGATGCAGGGCTTTACTGGTAAACCTTTCCTGCTCCTAGCCTATGTCACAAATAGGGTGCTTGCACTGGAAATGTTCTAGTAGGTGTGTATCATTAATTTTACCTTCTGTAGTAGCAAAAGTGTCAAGAAGAAGGGATTTTTCTCTTGTCTGAAGAATTTCAAGTTGGTAACTCTGATAAAGAAACAATCAGACCAGTTGTTGGAGGATAAGCTGGCTTATCTAGGGTTGGTGCTGGTAAATGATAAGTGGGAATACAACCCTTTCGACGACTTGCCGGAGCCACATATGAGAGTTACCCATGTTCCCCGACCTTACTGGGAGAAGCAGCATAACCCGTGGGCAGACAAAGATGAAAATTTTGTTGAATTGGCATGTATTCCTATGCAAGATACTAGAGGGCCATGACACAAGTTCTACTTTGCTATGGCGGTGGCCTAGGATAATGTTCTCATAGAGCACAAAATGTATAATAGGTTGAAGAAGGATGAAGAATAGATTGAGAAAAAAATAGAGGCTTTCTAGAAGTATCGCCAAGAAATAGCACAATTGGATGCTCTTTACAACAATTTGAAGGATGACCAAGAATTTGAAAGATGGTGGAAGGAGGGCCACTCCAGCCCGAGCTCTAGTATTAATAGGAGTGGAGACCCAGAGGAAGAGTTTGAAGATCAGGAAGAGGAAGCGACGACATTGGCCTTGTCTGCACCAAAAGAAAAAGGCCCCAGACAGCCCACCTATGTGGCCACAAATGTGTGCTTTAATATATCAAGGGGCTTGCATACACTCACTTGGGCTGCTAAACCAACCAGGTTATCACTGCAGCAAATAGAGATGACTGCCGAAGTTAGAGAGACCCCACCTGTGAAATGACAACGCATGAAGAGCATTATTGGAGAAGGTTCGCAAGAACCCGCCAGAAGAAAAGTGCTTGCAGCTATCCAGGAGCCTAAGGTTGAGGAGGAGTTGTTGACGATTCTGGAGCCGCCATCAACCAGTCAACAGGTAAAATTCGCTCCTTCTTCCCTTGCTTCTCATTCCTTGGTATCTGACCCTGCCTCACTGGCGATCCCTACCATAAGTACTGGTCCTCTGCCTTCTACTTTTAGTTTGACATATTAAGTAGGCTTCGCAACGTTTTCACAAACAACTCTGCTCATCTTTTCTCCTTCGTGGACCCTTACGCCCGTTGCTGCTGCTCAGACTCTCCTTGGCTCGCTTTCAAAAAACATACCCCCAGTGAGTGCCCCTTCTTTTTCTACTATTACTGCAAATCCTTTTCCATCGCAACAAGCTGATACCACATTGACACCCCCGCTACCGTCCCAGCCTATGAGTCCTGCGACTGATTCATCGATTTAGTCATTATAAATGACTAGTCCTACTATTGGGCCTCAAACCAAACTATGGAACGTGCCCCACTTCTCCCTATAAAATATCACTCTCCAGAAGAAATAAATGCATGTGCCTATGAGGATTACCTATCCCTATGCCCTGCCTTCTGGCGCTCCTTTCGCAGGTGGACTAGTTTCGTCGCCAGCTAAGTTTATGGCAAAAATTGATTGTAGAAAGGAGGCACACGTAAGTAGAATGTGAAAGCGTAGAGAAAAAGATGACAGCGCTTCTGCCAAGCCAAAAATATAGACTCTTTATAATGAGGCCTGACAAGAATTAAAATTTGCGACCATGTACCCGAGGGTAAGCAAGCCTCAGGGGGAAATGGACCCAAAAGATTATGAGATATATGTGATAGGACTCGACATGAAGGTGGCCCGACTGCATGATAAGGTTGAAATCATGGAGGAAACACAATGGGTAGTCACTTCTGACTTCCTCAAAATTGGTTGCCAGCTAAAGAAGAAGGATGAGCAGCTTAAAGCAACAAAGGAAATGGTTAGTTTTTTGGAGAAAAAAAAAATCCCTTGAGGTGGATGTTGCTCGTATGAGAAAGGGCACTGGCAGTAGAAGATGAGAGGAACAGACTTCAGGGTGAACTTGTGAAGACTCAGGCCGCTAACCCTACCATGATAAAAGAGCTACGCTCTAAGAATCAGGAGGCAGAACATAATCTGCAACTGAAGAATGAAGAACTGGAGCGGCTTCGCCTTGAATATAGTCAAGGAATGGTGCAAAGAAGTGAAGCACCAGAGCACCAATAGGCTCAATATGAGCAGAAAACACAAGAAAAAGAGGCTGAATTTAAAGGCCTAAAAGCTCAGCTAGAGGAAGAACTTTGAGAGACAAAGTCTTCTCTAGACAAGCACTTAGCAAATCACTCCCAAGCCTCGAAGAATTGGAATAAAGAAATGAGCAGCTCTGTAGAACAACTAGTGTTCGAGAAAAGGAAAATGGTAGAATTGGATGAAGCCATTATTTCAAGAGACGTGGAGATTTCTTCTCTTAAAGCTCTCTCTTGCCTCCCCCTACACAGCCAGATATCATTCCGCTGGTCAGGAAATTATACATCTCCCACTGGGAAAAAATTAAAGCCTTTTTCTTGACACTACAGCCTACCCTCTGATTCATCACCAAGGCATCAAAGCTGAGCCAGGAGGCCCATCATACGATTGAACAGTTCCCACGGTTCATCTTGGAGAAGGTTCCTAAGGCAAAAGATCTGCTCATCAAGCTATAATCGGTCTTTGACGAGAGCTTTTCCGGAGCGGGTATTGAAGATCGGGATGCTGCTGCTTAAACAACAAATAAGTTCATCCATTGCCACTCTACCTTCTAGTGCACTAAAGTAGCCATGACTATTTTGAGTGACACTGGATTGCATACAGGGAAGTTTCTCCAAGTTAAGCAAGATGGGATTGTCGTCCCCATTCCTTGAAGGTGGCTCTATTTCCATGAACGAACAGATTGCAGAAAAGATAGAAGAGAAGGAAAATGATCCAGAGGCTTTCAAAGATTTTAGTCATCCTCCCATGATGATCGACATTGAGGGAGTCATTCATCTGATCTCACAACTACTATTCCATTGCGAAGTAGGGGCTAGTTTACCCAATGTACTGCCTCACAAAGAAACTATTGATCTAAGTGGAGCATAGGAGAATTTGCGCAACATGGTGAAGCCATTTGAGGATGAATGGTCGCCTTTGTAGGTGGCTCTTTCCAATCTCTAACTCCATTGACCTAATGAAATGGCACTCTGGTCTGCGAAACAGATAAATTTTGGGTTCTCCATTCCTTAGTCAAAACACTCCTGATAGTCGCCAAAAGCTGTTAATAAATATTTAACCAGCTCCCTTCGGGTTTATTTTTCTATGCGCTGGCCCGTCATCGCAAAGTATGCTCGACCTTTTTTCTAGGTTTTTTTCTACCAATCCACATGTCTACTCCTCACAACTCCAAGTCTCGGCATTCCTGTCGCATCCCAGGAAACTCCTCTATGCTTCCACGTGTTGTGGCCGCGGGACGCTTTTGATCATGTTTCCTTGATGCCTCATTGGGCTGTGAAATGCTGCCACAAAGCCCTCATTCCTAAAAAGTTTTGGTAGGCCCCACGATTGCTAACTATGGTGTACACTTGCTACGTGTCTACCGTTCACAAATCTTTTAGTGCAGAAATGAAGTAGCAACCATGGGCAGCAAAATGTTGCCATGCGTCTCTTTTGCGCCTGACTGGTAATTGTTCCCTTTATTATTGATGAAGTGTTTGGCCGTTTCAACACGTGTGGTGTTTATGCAAGTCCTCAATGGCAAAGGAGAAGTGGTTCATATGGGCAGCGGAAGGCTGCCACGTGCCTAGCCAATGAATCTCATATGTAAGCGATGGATTATATGAACCGAATGAGGCTATTGGCCACTGTGTGTCATTATCATTTGCTTAGGAGGGTGACACTTGTCTGATTAGGCCTAGCCGGGACCACCACCATCATTGTAGAGGATGCACCTGTGCCTGGGACAACCTGATGCTTGGTTCCAGATCAATTCTCTTGCAATGGCTTTGGGAATATTCTGATTCTTGCATCATTGTCGGGGATTGCAAAATATTTTTTGTTGCTACTCTCTGAAGTGGTGGGAAGTCTTCCTGCTATATATACTTTCTCTGTTATGAGAAAAAGGTGGAGAATTTGAGGAAAACACTAGTTTTAGTAAAAGATGCCAAGCCTTTATTACTGTTTTATTTGATTGCAAAAACTATCAGACTATGCCAATTGTTCATCCTTTCTGTTTTTCATGCTATTTGATCAAACTATAAACTATGCTTTTTATTGGCTAGATACTTCATTTGAGAACTTATATATATATTGGATGAAAGTTTTCTTACCTAGATCATGTCTAATGACTCTTCTTGGCAGTAGGAATGTATGTAATGCTATTTTATGTCAATGAATGAATTGTCTATGCTATAATCTTAAGTCTCTAATGTTCTGGAACACTACAACACCATTCAGTCCCTTAAATCTATGATTTATCGTGCCCATCATTAAGTCTTGGTGCATCACCTTAGGTTAGACTTCATTTTATTATATCTGCTTCCTTTTCCCTTTCCAAACCCCATTATAGAAGAAGCTGACTTCTCTAAAAATTCAGAGGTTACTTAGTTTAGCACAAAAGGTCCCCCTTAAAATGAGTTTCCCATAAGGATCTGTTACCTCATCAAATTTTGGGGTCAATAGTACCCAAGGCAGCATGCACTTTATATCCCAAAGCTTCATATTCTTCTATTAATCTTCGATGAAACTCTATGTAGGAGGATCTCCACTTGATTACCTCCTTAGATCATACCAAAAACTGAGCTCCAATATCAAGAAAATGTTTGGTTAAGCTATTAGTAGGTTCCTTGTGTATAATTTTTGCCATTTCTATTTTAGACCTAAATAATCTAGCTTTTGTAAAGTACTTATCAAAATCTTAACCATATCTTACAAAAATTGATTGTAGTCTACCAAAACTTCACCGATTTTCTCAATGATATTGGACATCTTAGGTACAACCTAGGTTACAATTTCCTTTCTAAAATTTAGAGCAAATGGCCAATAGAATGGATCTTTTAGTAGCTCCTTTAGAAAAATTTCCTCCCACTCAATTATCTCTATCTATATACTTTTAATTTCCTTGAGCTTAGGAGACACCATTGTATAATATTTCGAGAAGGCTTTATAGTCTTCCACCATTTTATCAATCTCTTCTTTGAAAATTAGAAAATTGTTGTGAGCTTGCACAACCTTTTCTATCACCTTATTGTCGGTGTCCACAATGCCTTTAATCTAATCATGGGTAGAATGGACCCATTTCTTCATTTACTCCATTTTATTTACATCATCTTTAGATAGAAAAATTGGGGTAGTGGCTTTCCCTAGAGCACTTTGGATCAGTGTTATAAGATTTTGGATGAAGGTTGTAAGCTTTGTAACTTGTGCTTTAAGTTATGCCTTTGTGGCCTCATCCTTGTTGTTTTTCTTCAAAAAATTTGATACGACCCTTGGAGCTCATCAATTTCTTGTACTTGATTAGTCAAGCTAATGTTTATTGATGAAATATTAAACTCCTCTAGCAAAATCATGGTGCTATCTTTTTCCATCGAGGGAGTTGCAATGTGAAAAACCCAAGAACCTGAAGCATCCTTGGTCATATGTGACCTTATTTTTTCTTTCTTCTTCTCCTTAGGCTTCCCAATATGGGATAAATTTCTTCCAAACTCATCAAAGGAGTTTCTTCTAGAGGCCTTTTATTCTTTATCCACTCCTCTAACCAAGTAGGAGTTGGTGTCTTATCTATAATCTTTGGGGAAGAATTTTTTTTTGTAAATGTATCTTTTGCTGCAACTTCTTCTATCTTCCCCTTATTCTATTCTTCTTTCTCCTCCTCTACCTTTTTATCCTCTTGAGTCTCAACATCCTTGACTTCCATGACTTCCTTGAAAGGTTTTTCTTGATGATATGAAGGGACTAAAACTTCCTCCATCATGGGAAGCTAACCATACTGTTCCTCTCCCATCTCTACATCTCCTTTAGAATTTGATCAATGCTCTCCATGGATTGTGGCTCCAAGAAATCTTGAGAAGAGGGAGGAGGGGTGGCCTATGCAACTTGATTGATTATTGCTTTGTTTGCGGGAAAGAGGATGACATTAGAAAATTCCTTGGGCGGATTGGATGGATGGTACATGAAGGATTCAAGAAGGTTGAGAGAGGTAGGAGAGGATGCAGAAGGAATGATAGGTGGTATAATTGATATGGTGAATTGAGGGGTGGAAAGTGAGGAAGATGAAGAAGGTGAAACAAAATATGTGGAAGGAGATGATTCTATTAGAATGGAAAAAGTGGAGGGAGTGGGAATGAAAGAAGTGAGATGGATTGAAATGTTGATCACTAGAGGAAATAAAAGAATAGGTGAGGGAGTGGAAGTAGAGGGGATGAAAATTAATGTAGATGATGAAAGGGAAGAAGGTGATAAATATGGAGAAACAAAAGAATGCAGGGGAGATGGAGGAATTGAGGTAGGAGGTGGAGATGGAGGGAAAGGCTCTCTTACCTTCTTTGGAATCAACTCTATAGTGGTGGTACCACCTTTCTTAGCCCTTTTTTGTGGAGGCTTTCTTTCCTCACCAACCTTTTTCTTATAAACACAAGGATTCTCCATTGGGAACCTCTCTTTGATGCTTTTTCTTCCTTTTCCTTTTGTCTTTGGAGGAGTGGCTGCCTCTTTGCTTATAGAGTTGGTGTCTGAAGCTCCTTCATCTTTAGTTTTATCTTCATCTCTAGATGAGACTTATTCTTCCTTTTCCCAAAATTTTAGCTCGACTCCTTGTGACATGAGAGTGAATACTCAAGTATCTACCCATCTTTTGGTTCTTTTGAGAACTGAACAAGTAATAACATCAAGGTTAGTTTCTTCTTCTTTTGCCCAATCTATAAAGGGATGGGTTGATTAGCCACCTTATTATGTTCCTCCTCATTGAGGGTTTACTCATCATCTTGCAATTGATCAAGCATCTCAAAGAGGCACAAGGTACATACATACTCCAGTGCTACCCTCATATAATCCCTTTGTGGACTTCATAATTGTTTAAACAATTTTCCTAGAAATCTTCAATGTATAGCTAGTGGGTGTATTGTTTCCCTACTTCTTTTTTCATCTAGCCATAGGGATTGAAATTATCCCTTATGCTATGATAGTTAAATCAAAACCTTGAATTTATACATTTGAATGTTTAGCTGAAGGAGTCGAAGGACACAAGGATATTCCTCTCCCAAATGTTAGAGGGTATGGGACCCCTGCTTTGTGTTTCCCATGTAGAAGATGATGTGATGTACACAACTATCTTGTGAGTTCCAACATAATAATCATATCAGTGGGGTACTTAGGAAATCTACATGGAGCCCCCAAGAATCCTTTGATCCTAAAATACGTGAACTTGGGAAATTGGATAAACCAATACTTGAACCTATTGACCATTTCTATAGATAAGAAGGACAATCTCACTCCCAAATCTCCTGACAATGTTCTAAAAATGAACATTATGAATGCATCTTTCACCCTCTTATAATAATGATTTTCATTTTGAAACTACAATTGTAGATAGAATTTGTATAATGTACTCATCGAGGACTATACCCACATTTCCTTTACATGTTAGTCCTCTATACCTAAAATTTACTACAAACAAATAAACAATATATGAAGTCATGTAGAAGATAGAATACTTATTTATAGAAAAAAATTGGCTATGTAGATTGTTATTGTCAATCTTCACCCAATGAAACCTTGTTTCTCCCCTCAAGATTTCCTTAATGTAATAGAACATCCAATTTTTAAACGTGGATGCAAATACCAACTATATTACTCTACTGGGGAGGATGACTAGATCATTGAATTCATCCTTGAAGTCACTCCTATACAAGGTCTTCAAAAACTTGTTAGAATTTATCCTTGAATTCTTCATCCAATGATCATTAATAAGCTAGAGGTAGTTACCAAGATTTCTATCAAAAATTTTTGTTGCATATTCTTATCTAGGTATAGTCATCTATGACAATGATGCAATCCCAAATATTTATGAAATGGAATCAAGAGACAAGTTAGCTAAGAATCTCCCCTCGACAATATTTATCCTCCATGAATCCTTGTAGTATTATCAGGATCCCATGATCAACTCGAGGAAAATAATAGAAGAACAAAATCCAACTACATGGGCTATTCCACTTTGTTTAATCTTTGTAGCTAACTTTGTTCTTCTATCTCCAAAAATTCTTTCCTTGAATTCTTCTACATCCACATGGCCAATACTTGTGTCGCTAAATATAAACTATGTTGATGTTGGCAAGAGACACTGCAATTATGATTTGGTGTTGTCATTGATGGCAACCCTAGTTGGTAATTGGATCCACATAACACCATTTTCTTATATCGATAGTCAGATTGAGGATAGTCAGGAAGAATAGAGAATTCGACAGTTTTGTGTTCAATGATTCACATGCAAATTTCCAGTTGTTATCTTGAGTTGTGGATCTCACAAAAGGTGCATCAACATATTTCTTGTGTTATCTGGAAATATTAGTGCCTCGTACCAAGTCATGTGTAAGTTTGGAGATCCGGTTGATACTTTTTTGTCTATCAGTATTTTGGGGCTGACTCAATTGATAAAATTTGGTGCAGAAATTCAAGGAATGTTTATTCAAATATTTTTGTGTTTGATCATTTTGTTTTGGGTCCGAGCTAAGTTGTGGATGACTGTTGTGGATGCACATTGGATAATTCTTAAGATTTGAGCCAACACCTGCTAATATTTTTAAGTTTTATTAAAGTTGACTGGTTGCGATTAAATTGTTAATCATGGATATATATATGTATGATCTATTATATCATTTTTGTGTGTGTGTGTGGTGTGTCGATGTGTATTGCGATTATCAAAAAATCGTTAGAGAAATTTTATGTACAATTTCACTTGTGCATAAAAATTGTGTGATGCAAGTCAGAGTAGAGCAGAACAGAAGTGCAATATCAGTCAGAAGGATAGAAGATCGACAATTGAGCCTAATTGGAACTATAATCAAGCATTTGTAGATGCTATTCTTCTAGTTCATTTTATTGCATCTAATCCAAATCTCTGTAAGGAAGTGTGCCTTCCTATTTTGAGCAGTATGCTCTAGGAAATGTGCCTGAATGCAAGTGCATTCCCATTTTGTAAACTTATTTTTGAGTATTCTCAGATTATATTGTGGATTGGCCATCCACCATGGTTTTTTCCCTAACAGGGTTTCCACATAAAAATCCTTGTGTTATGATGTTGTGGTTATTTTCTTTTTGTTTCTGCATACTTCCTTTGGTTGAATGTTTAAAGTGGGTTAATGATTAGATTACTAAAGTTAATTTTTGTAGAACACTGATTCACCCCCCCTCTTATTGTTGTTTGTTTCCAACAATTGGTATTATAGCTAGTTCCTCAGAAGAAGTCTAACAGCTTGGGGAGATCTTGGAAAGTGTTTACAGTGGATACAAGCAGTCTTCAAAAACTTATGGTGGCCTTGGATGATCTTGACTAGTCAAAATATGAGAACCGAGAAGTACAGGAAAGTCTTGAGAATGCAAAAAATTTCATCCAGTCATTGAGAGAAAAAATTAATGAATCAAGGGAGAAAATAAATGAATTATGTGATCAACTCAAGTAGAAGAATAGAAGCATGGAATATGAACAACTCGGTCATGCCTTGAAGGAGAAAATAGAAGAGTGTGAAAATTTTTCCAAAGAAAATACTACCTTGAAGTGTGAGATGGAATCCATCATAATGAAAATGATGAAGGAAATTGAAGATAAAAGAAGAATGAAGAAAAGCTTGCTCAATCCTTGAAAGAAAAATATGAACAATGCAATCAATTGGACAATCAATTGGAACAATCTAAAAACAATGAGGAAATGCTTGAAAAACAACTTTATGATCTCAGAGATGAACATACTGCTACAAATGAGTACAAGGAGAAATTCAAAGCCAGTTCAGCCAAACTTGATGAACTGATTAAAGGTTAAAGGATTGATGGTGATAGGTGAGGTCTTGGATACAAAGAAGGAGAAAGTTCTGGATCTGGACAAAAGAAATTCAAACAAGAGAGATTCAAGAAAGGAAATTAGGTGAATGAAGCTAGAAGGAATCCAGTAAGACAACCAAATGCTCAAAGATTCAATGGTTACTATTTTTCTTGCAACAAATTTAGACATATGGATTCTCAGTTTAGGAGAAGGATGAACACAAGTGGACCATCATTCTCAAGCTAGTTCTTTAATTGCTATAAGTATGGTCATAAGTCAAGTGAATGCAGAGTTGTGATGAAAAACTTCCATAGATATATTAGATGCTATGCATGCAAAAAACTTGGGCATATTGCTAACCAATGCAGATTAAGGAAAAATCAGTGGAACAGTTGGTCTAAATAGAGAAATGTTGTGTGTTACAACTGTAACAAATTTGGCCATATTGCTAGATTCTGTTAGAACATAAGAGGTCTGGTAAGAAAAAATACACAAAAAGATATCAAAGGAAAAGGAAAGGCTACTACAGATGCGATCAGGCGGAAAATGCAGAAGAAATGGGTGAAAAAGAATTCCTCTGTTGAAGGAAATACGCTAGCACTAGAATCTATTTCTAGTAATCCCTCCAAGAATTAGTTTTAGGGGGAGCTATCAGAAGAAAAATCCTATAACCCCCTGTAGGCAATTGATATTGGAATGTGGACTAGTCTAGTAGGTGGATCAATTTTTTTCAGATGTTGCTTAACCCAATTGGAGGCAGTATTATAGAGTTTTAGAAATCCGTAGAAGAATTATCTGTCTCAGTGCATGAAAACAGGGTAACCAGACGAACTAGGGTAAAGGAATTTATTGCGACAAGAAAGGTTAGGTGTGCGGATGATAAAATAAAATTTCTATCCTTCATTTGTCACTTCGCATTTTGGAGGAAAGTAGTTTGAAGAAGCCTAAAGTGAAATTTGTTGAATTGTGGAAAGACTCAAAGCATGAAGACGAATCTGCAATCAAACTCTAATCTGACAGAAAGGTATTTATCGAAAAAGCTTGTGAATTTGTGATTTTGCAATCATGGCCACTCCATTGGTAGTAGAGGTTAAGGACAAACCCCATCCTAAATTCAAATGGCATCCTTATAAGTCTGTTGAGACCGAGCCCTTAGGAGCATTTTTGTCTGTACCATATGGAGTGTTGCACACAAAAGATATTAGGGCTTATGTACATGCAAATATTGAAGAATTAGGAAGCTCTCAAATAATGAATCTATATTCCCATCATATAATTGGAGAGGATTTTATTGTAAAGCCAAAATTTCAAACCCTAAAAGAGAAGAATTTCACGTAGTTTGCAAAATTTTACATATTTGAGGAAAATGAATGGGTTAGATAGATTTTGAGCCTTGTTCATGTGGCTAAATATATCCTTCAAGATCACAAAAAAGGTTATATGTGCAGTCATAGGTTTGAATCCCACTGGTAGACTCCCAATCTTGAAATCCATGAAAAATGAGGTCACTAAGGCAACAAGTGTGCAATGGGATCAAAGGGAAATGACAATAGAAGACATTACTGAAGTGGATGCAAAATTTGCATCAATGTTCATTGGTTATAAGATATACCATTCTAGTTGGGATAATTCTGTATCTGGTATGACCATCTATGCAGCTTATGAAATGGTAAAGAAAAATGCAGAATATGACTTGTGCAAGTTGATCAAAAGTTAGTTGATGGAGAATTTGAGCAAAGTCAAGAAATATAAGAAGAATATTTTCAAATATGGTAATCTGCTATTGTGTTTATTCTTCTATTTCATGGATGAGGTTCTGGGTGTTGGAAAAGTACATTGGAAAAATGATGAGCCTATAGCTGTTCAGATAAGGAACATGCTATTTGGAATTGGTTTTCGTTAGGTCAGAAATACTACCCTCTGGTGGTACTTCAAAAATTTCCATAATATGATGCATGCCAGGGAAAGAATTCCCACTTCAATTGTGGAACAGTACAAAGATACTATCTGTTTCATGGTGGACATTGACCAATGTTACATGGAAGCTGCTGATCCCAAAACAATATGGATCATGCCTATGGGATACAAAGTAGAGGAATTTTTTTTGAAGATGTATGTAGAAAACTTGCTGAGTTCACCTTTGGATCAAGGAGAAGAGAGCTTTGGAAATTATGCAGGTTCATGTGGAACTAAAAAAATTGGTGATAGTCAGAAGATTTAGAAAAGAGGTAGAGGTTTTTGTAGAAAATATGGGCATACCTGTAGAGAAATTGAAAGAAGTGAGAAGGAAGAGAGAAGAGGTAGGAGCAACAAAAGAGAAATAAAAAATAGAGTCTGCTAGTTCAGAAGCATCTTCTGCTTGCACTAGATCTACAAGGAGTTCCCCTGCAGCCAAGCCAGCTCAAGACAAGCCTTCTGGTAAAAGGAAGAAGAATAAAAGCACAAGAACATACAAACCTATTTTAGAAGATGAGGAAACAAAATTAGAAGAATTTTTTAGATAAGTGAAAGCTACCAGAACTCAGGTTGTCGAGTTAAACAAGAGAAAATCTTCCAGCAAAGAAGAAAAAGCAAAGGAAAAAGTTGATAAACTTGGTATGTCAGTTGAAGAAGTTGAGAATGTAGTTATCAAGGATGGTAATCTTAAGCCCCTCTGTGAATTGTATGAAACTTTTGATAAATCAGGTCAAAGAATTCTTGAAGAAGCCACAATAAAACATATGAACATTTTCAATAAAGTTCTTGTTGAGATTATGTCTGGCTTACCAAAGAGTCTGTATGATATTTTGGAGTCAAGAAGATTAACTGCTAGGACAGAAGAAGAGAATCTGAGGAAGAGAATTCTTGTAGATTTATGTCCTGAAATGTCAATTAAGGAGATGAATTCACTCCTTGAAAAAGCTAAAAAGGAATTTAAGAGCAAGAAAAGGGTGAATAAACTCATGATTGGTGAAACTGATGCTATTGTTAGTGAAAACAAGGAGATTCTAGAAGAGTTTCAATTAAAGAATAAGATTAATGTTGGGGAATTGAATACTAAAAATGTTCCAGAAAATGAGGAAGTAAATGCAAATGCTAAGGATTTTCAGATTCCTCCTAATGTGGAAAATATAGAGACACCTATGGAAACTAAAGTTCCTAAGATGGTATTATCTGAAGAGAAGGAGGAGCAAAATGATGAGGTTGAAGCACCCAAAGGCAATCCAGAATCAGTCTCTGAAGAACCCAAGGTTGAAGAAGAAAAAGTTCAAGTTAAGGAGATCAGAGTAGATACAAGAGACATTGCCAAGGCAGTGAAGAGATCTCTGATGGAGCACCAGGAATATTTTGATCCTAAATTGGATGAAATATCAATCAATCTATCCACTTTTTCCCCAATTCATATGATGAAGGTCACATCAATTGCTCAAGCTAAGGCCAACGAGAGGATTCTGAAGTCTCACATAGAGGATAGTGAATTGCTAAACCTTGCATCTAGAGTTCTATAGAAATTAATGCCTACTCATGTCATGGATCCATCTAGTTCCTCTTTCAGTGAGCTAAAGAAGCTCATAAATGCTATAAGTATTCAATTCGAGTCTCTTGAGAAATCTGCTAAGGATAAAGTGCAAAAAGAGTTTAATGGTAAAAGAATTATTTGGTTGAAGGAAGTAATTGCAAAGGATAAGAATCTGTTAGCCACCTACATGAAGAACATTCAAGGTTCTATATCTGAAGCTAGAAAGGCCTATAAGGCATGTTTGGTCTTGTCCAAATTTATTGAAGGAAATGAGAAAAAGGTGAAGGATCTTGAAAATCAATTGGCTATCATTTCTAATACTTTTGATCCATTAGCTGGTAATGTTGCTCAACAAGAAGGTCAAGTAACATCCCTACTTGACAAAATAAGATGCTTGAAGAGTGAAAACGATAGGACTGTTGGGAGAGTAAATGAACGTAGAGGACTAATTAGTCCAAAGATGGAGATAATGGTGAGTGCTTTGAAGGAAGCGAAAGATACTGTGGTAGTTAGTGACCCAAAGAATCTTGATTTTGCAGAAGCTCAATCTTACTTAATGTGTGGTCACATAACAATTTTGGAGAGCATAAAAAAGGTTTGCGACTACAATTTAAGATTGCTAAAGCAAGATTTTGCAGATATTTTCAAACTTTTGTAAGTTACAAGTTCATGCCTGTACAGTTTTGGAATTTTGTTTCCCCAATTTTTTCCATTGATGTCAAACGGGGAGAAGTGTACAGTGAAAAATGTGTATAGTCATAGGGGGAGTTGTTTTTCTAAGCCGAGACTAAAGTTTCTTTTTGAAGTTTTGAAGTGGTAGTGTAATTCATGTTGGTTTTGATCCAAATGTTCATCATTTTTCACTAAGTGTTTCCATCAATGCCAAAGGGGGAGATTGTTGGCAAGAGACATTGCAATTATGCTTTGGTGTTGTCATTGATGGAAACCCTAGTCGGTAATTGGATCTGCATAACACCATTTGCTTATACCGACAGTCAGATTGAGGATAGTCAGGAAGAACAGAGCATCCAAAAGTTTTGTGTTCAATGATTCATGTGTAGATTTCCAGTTGTTATCTTGAGTTTTAGATCTAACAAAAGGTGCATTAGCATATTTCTTGTGTTATCTAGAAATATTATTGCCTCATACCAAGTCATGTGTAAGTTTGGAGACCCGGTTGATACTTTTTTGTTTATCAGTATTTTGGGGCTAACTTAGTTGATAAAATGTGGTGCGAATATTCAAGGAATGTCTATGTTGGAACTATAAAATTTTCAAAATTTTATAGTGATTTGCACTTATAAACTTCCCAATGAGATCCATATCTTGAGTGTAAAATTGATATAATATCCTTTACTTATCATAATTACCAGTGATCACATCAGTTTTGACCTTTTGATACCTTAAAATCACTCTAAGCAAAAGCATTTGAATAAATAATCCATATTGGCATGAGTAGGTGCAGGTCTCTTTGATCCATAAGTTATTACATTCCAATGCAAGTGTTTTGGGAATATAGGAGAGAAGTCAAGATTGTCACATTGATCAAAATACTAGGGATGATACATATCGAGAAGATATAGCTCATGGTCTTGCTAATGAAGAAATTCATCAACAAGAAAAACACTATCAGAGTGAGATCTATAAGTCAGCCCAAGCATACATGTCTCACTGATGAAATACCATTGACAAGATACCCATCTTGTCTCATTGACAAAGCATGAGGAAATATATCGGCAAGAAAAATGCTATCAAAGTAAGTTTGAAATCTCTTCCCAACTCTCTATGTCACACTAATGGAAGTTACATCGGCGAGAGTCTTGTCGACTTACTCGAAATAAAAGAAATTTTCATCAGGGAGACTTATAACATCAGGGAAACTTTTAAATGTCTCAGTGACACTTGTTCTTTTGCCAGTAAAGATACAAACAAATCAAAAGGTTCATCAGAGTCACACTTGGAAAAAATGACAAGAATTTGAAGGATTAAACATTTGATATCGGTAGGAATGATGCTTTGTCTCCCTAACATACAATGTGTTCAGTGAACGTTGGCCCGACTCAAATGAAAGGATCACCCAAAGTTTCAAATTATCTTGCTGATATAATCATTTAATGTGATAGTGGGAATTTCAAAAAAATTTCTATGCTCATATTCAAAGCTGGAACATTAATTGCAGCCTGAATACACAATGCATAGATAATTCCCTGAGTTGAAGAAGAATAATTGAAGGATATTTTGCATAATTAGCAGCAGGAGAGACAGGAGAGTGAATGAAGGGCCAGAGGATTTTGCAGCCGAAGATCTTCAAACAAAACTTGTGAGTTCTCTACAATTACATTTTCAGTTCTATAATTTTAAGAAAATAAAATGGAAAGTACAAGCTCAGGAAAATTAAAGCATAGGAGATAGGGTGAAAGTAGTCACCCTAAAGGAAAAAGGAAAAAAACTAAAAATGAGAATGAGCTAGAGGTAGCTAAGAGGAAACTAAATCAAGACCTTATTGATCAACTTCCCAACTCAGGACCTAAAGCTAGGCACTTTGCACAACTTAGGGTAGAGGTAAAGAATTTGGAGGATAAGTGTAAGCACGTAGGCAATATATGGACCTCAATAAGGGGATATGAGTTGTTCATTTTTCACTACCATCAAAGGAATCAATTTGAGCCAGTATGTAATCCTTGGAATTTTAACCTAGGAAAATTAGTCTACCCAAATGTGTTTGTGGATGTAGAATTGGTGAAACTGTTAGCTGCCCACTATAACTAAAAGATCAAAGCCATTTGTGATCCATTAGGAAAGCCATTCATACATATATCGGAGGCCGCAATATGTGAATTTTTTAACCTGGAAGGGGCATGTACTGAAAAAATTGTGCATGGAGTGTTAGAGAGAGAGTTATGGAGAATGGACACCATATATAAGGGTTGGAGGCTACCATTGCACAGACTTAAGAGGGATGGAAATTTAGTTCCATTGGAAGACAGTGATGGACTCCCATTTCATGTTGACTTGTTTGAGCCTTACCTGAAATATACATATTTTTCAGCATGCGAGGTGTTAGGGATGGAGGCCCCTAAGTACATGTCAATTCTGCCAATGGTGATTGCAATGGATGTTCAGTGTCATAATTCTAGACCTTTTGATTATGCCTCATATATCTTTAAAGGGCTTGATTTAGGATTGATGGCAATAAAAAATGGATCTCCTATTTTAAATTTCAAGCATTATTCAGTCTTTATGCATATAATACTATAATATGGATGAGAATTGGGGATGTGTCCTAAAACATTAAGGGTTTCACAGTTGGACAGGGAAGGTAAATTATTACTAATTCAGCTATGGACTGCTATCTGGGATAGCAGGTTTACCAGCTCTTGTTTTGTACATTTTGTAGAGTACTTTGTGAAACCATTGTATAGATTTTATAATCATCCTTGTGAGTATTCATTATCTAATGAGATAAAAAGGTTTCTTAGACCCAAAGACTTCAATGGGCCTATTAGCCACAATTTGGGAGATTGGTATTGTTTAGAAGATGCAACTATGATTAGAGTATATGGTTTCGAAGATTCACCTTTTATCTTGCCCAAAATGGTGCCTGACAGAATTTCTCACTTGAAGATTGTTAGGCGGATGGATTATTCAAATGTCATGAATCTAAGTTCTTTTGGAAAACAAGCATTCATGCCCAACACACTGTGCTTTGGTGATTTCACTATGTTTTCAAAGGATGGGTATGATATGATTCTTGATAAATTGTTGCAATATAATATGAAGAGAGGTCCACCACATAAGGGTTTTGATCCAGAGGGGTACATTCATTTTGCTAGGAATAAAATGAATTTAGGTGGGTATGATCATATACCCTATCAATATGATGATTTAATCAGAGATTTGGAGGAGGAAGAAGCAAAAAGGGTAGTTGATGAATACAACAAGGGACTGCAAGATGCAGAATTGTTATCTTCTGGAGAAGAGACATCTGGTGATTATAGGCCTCAAAGCCCAGCTAAAAAAATCTCCAGACTAAGAACTCGGGATTACAAATGTCCTCCTAGAGAAATAGATGTTGAAGAAAGTTTAGATGTAGATACAAGGCAAATGGCATACAAATCATTTGTGGCTGATGATGAATTTGTGAAGACTCCAGAATTCAAGGCTTTATTATACAAACAAAAAGGAAAATCAATAAGGGAGTCAGTTGAAAATATAACACTGAGTAATGAAGGACATGACCCTTGAGAAGGGAAGAAAACTATTGGAAGATGCAGGTGTTATGATTTTCCTAGGGTTAGATCTGAATTCTACTCTGGTGTTTGATAGTTTCCTAAAAAATAATAATGCCACACATAAGCTTAGCCCTAAAGGGGTAATAGAGGTATATGCAGGATCCAAATATAATCTAGATAAAGGATCACTTATGATATGGGTCCTGTATCCACCACACAAAAAATCTATTGTTATTGATACTAAAAAATCTTTTGGGCATGCTATGACATTAAAGGTTGGAGAAGTTGATCCCATGGCTACAACAGAAATTGGCATCAATGTTGCCAAGTTGAATAAGGCCCAAATCCAAATGTTAATTAAGGAGAAGGAAATGCATAAGATGAATAATGAAAGAATACTCAGAGAAAATGATCACTTGAAAGATATGATGGGAATCACACTAGGATCCACTAAGTAGTTGACTCATGGTGAGAGCTCTCAAAACAAAGACCAATGGGAGGGATCAAATGCATATTCTCAGAGTAAATATGATACACTTGTTGCAGTGATCAGAGAAAGGCAAACTAGCTTGATGACTTGGTTGAACAAGCTTTGGGGGACACGTTCAAAGAATTATATTGCAGAGCAAGAGCATAAGAGAATTGATGGTAGAATCCAAGAAAAGTACCAAGAAATAAATAAGAGGGATGTTCATGATAATGTGGCTATTGATACTGCTAACCACATCATGAGAAAACATAGGGAAATCCATGAGGAATTGCAAGGGGATGCACAAGGACTAATCAATGCCACGAAAAAGGGACTACCAACATTATTTGAAGATGGAGGAGAAATGAAAGAAAAGGCCAAATGGGTTGAAGAATGTGAGTCAGTGGTATGAGAGATTCTGGAAATGACTATAGGAAAAGACTCAACATTGGACGAGGCTTATGAACTGAATGAGAAGATGGTGAAAATGGAGATATCAATCTAGAATGTGTTAGGAGATGCCGACACTCATGAGCGACAAGATTACTTGGAACATTTGTCAAAAGTTCATTTGTGGCTAAATAGAGCCTAATTTTCTATTTTAATTATTATTGTTAGCAAAAGACATTTTTGAAGGGATGTGCCCCTTCACAATTTTGATGTATATATATCTGTTTCATAGTGACAAAACAAATATAGTTGAGTAGGAGAAGTATACAGTAGATAATTTTCAATGATATTTAAATTTCAAAGACTATGATGTATGTATAAAACCCTAGAAGAATCAATGGAAGTCATTTGATTTTTTGTGGTGTATTTTTGGTATCAGTTGTTTGTTTGATTAATTAAAAATATTATTAAGTTGTCTCCAAGGTTGATAATTATTTATTATTTAAATTGATATATCAAGCATATACTTAGTTTATGAATGCACATTTGCTACATCTGTGTGGTATGATTAGTTGGTTCTTTCAAGTAAAGATTAAACCCTTCAAGTTAGTCACAATAATTTAGAAGTATCATTTGGATCATTAAGAAGAACTTGGTAATTACATTCTTGCAAGTTTATACAAGTTATAAACAAATATTTGTATGCTAAAAAATTAGAATTTATGCCAGATAGAAGTCACTCATCCCAAACTTTCATTTGACTCTATTTTACTCAACAAGGAACTAGTCCCATACACTCCATCATTTAGTTTCATCCATTTATTACATCTGTTAACTGGACATATTAATCTTTATTTTAAAATTACTTATACAATCTATAATAAATTAGGATTTCATCTCTCCATTTTAAATTGCCATAGTGGATAGAGGTCTTAGGGAAGAAACACCTAGTTCAAGTTTGCTTCATTCACATAGGTGCACCTACCTAGGTCTGGCAGAGCCTAAAGAGTAGAAGGTTCAAATTCATCATTTTGCCTTGTACGTTAGCCAAAAACATTGTGAGAGCTTGACAACCTCTCGTGGTTCAAACCTACATTTTTAAGACCTAACAGTTTGGTGACTCTACTAGGGAGTTAAACCTGAGTCTAAGCCTTCATCATAGAGTCAACCCTTTCTATAAGACTCCAATGGGAACAAGAATTATATAACTTTCTCACTTCCATATAAGTGAGTGGTGACTTTGATAAAATAAGGTATACATAAAAATATCACAATCATGTAAGGTAGAAGGTCCATGTATAAAGGAGATCCTAGTGACAACAACAAATGAACACATAAAAATGACAAGGGTAAGAAGGCATTTGATGACATGTGCATGACGAATAAAGATATAGCATAAAAACCACATTTTGAGACATATAACCACTATGATACATTAATGAATGAAAAAAGTTTAGCAGGAGAACCTCATACTCCCGAAGAGAAAATGAATCCTTTCTATCAACCAGATCCTCAAAAGGGTGAATAATTTAAGGCAAGGATTAAAGCTGAAAGAGTTAGGATACAACAAGAATATGATCATAGAATGGAAGGAAATCACAATGAGCTTGTTAACAATGGAGCCCCTAAAGAAAATTATGAATTCATGACTCAAGAGGAACTAGATGCACACTTGGAGTATGAAAGGAAAGAAGTAGAGAGAGCAAAGGCAGAGCGTGAACAGATGAGTCTCCAAACAATAAAGGAGCTCCAAAATTTAAAGTTGCAAAAAGCTCAAATTAATGCTTAGACGACTAACTTCTCTAAATATGTACCACCTAACAGGTAAGGAAATAATAATACAGGACCTTCAAATCCACCAAAGGCACAACAATATCAGATGGGGAATCAATACAGACAGCCAAATGTTCCACCAAATGCATCACATCATCTGAATGCTCAACCACCTCATGCACAATACAATAATCCATTATACCAATACCAACATCCGCACAACCCACCCCCTTAGCAATACACGGCCATGATCAATCAATTTGACTTAGTAGGATTTCAATTATATCCTTACCCTATGGATGGTAGTTGGAGAGGCCTTGTCCCAAAATTTACAAGAAGTAGCACAATCACTACTAAGGAACACTTAAGGAGTTTTAATGCTTTTATTCAAGATCCGGATATGTAATACGAAGATGTGCAGATGGGGCTATTTATGATGTCATTAACTAAAGAAGCTAGAGTTTGGTTTAATAGTTTATCCACAACTTAAATTGATTCCATTGAGGAGTTTTATGATCAGTTCCTTGAGTAGTATGGGAATCAATGTGCACCTGAGTTTTCCTTACATGAATTGGTTAGTATCCAGAAATATCAAAATGAGTCAATCTATGACTTCAACCAAAGATTCTCCAAATTACATAACAAGATACCTCCTGGATCCAAATTGGCAGACCTTGCAACATTAAGTATCTATTTAAAAGAATTTGATCCAAATATAGGATATGAACTTAGGAATAGGTTCCCTAGGAATCTAGCAGAAGCACAGAAAACAACACTTACCATTGAAAATAATAGGAAGGCTACTGGGATGGTCAAGAAGAGAGACAATCCTAGGACCCCCCAACAAATCAATAGTCCTCAACATAGGCAAGAAAATACATACAAAAATGAAAGGCCGAGGTTACATGATATGCCTTACAATACAAATTGGAAGGATGGAAAGCCTGTGATGGATAGACCAAGAAGCAAAGAAACCCCTAATCCATTGAAAAAGAGAGGAGAATACATGGTAAACAATAGTCCCTGGTGTCATGTATGTGACTTGCCACAATCCCCTGATCGCTGTTTTGTAGCTCAGAAGGTGCAAGAAGAAGAAATATTAGCAGAAAATGAAGAAAGAGATCATACAATTTATTTAACTTCCAACACCTTCCATCCTATTGAGGAGAGATATTCATCTTCAAAAGAAGAAGGTTATGAATATGATGTTGATAACTAGAGATATAATGTCCATATGGTAGAATGAAAAATATTTTTTGATCATGAAGAAAGTAATGATGAACAATGTTCTCCTAGTGCACCATATCAGTTAGGAAAATGCAATATAAGGAGACCAACTAAGGAGGAAATTGAGAAGTTGACTATCACTATAGTAGACCAAGCCAAAAGAAAATATTGGTTGAGAAATAGAACAATAATTGAAAATGAGGGTGTTCCAAGAGGAATATTTGTGAAGGAAAAAACGCAGGGAGCACTAAAGAAAATAGAAAATAAGTAGCCTGACAAAAATGTGTAGAAGCATGTTTAGAAGGAAGAGAGCAAAGAGTTGCATAAAAATAAACAAAAGCTTGATGATACAGATAAAAGAGAAAAAGAGGAAAACAAAGGAGAGACATTGGAGAAAAAGAAGGTGATCAAATCAGAAGGTACCTCCTTTGACTTTACACAAGCTTTATCCCAGGTAAAAATTCCTTTCCCATTACTTGAAATGATGAAAATTAAGGAGTATAGGGATAGTGCCATTCAATTGATATCTAGTAGGAATGATAAAAAAATAAGTGATAAAAATAAAGGGACTAATAAGGTCAACAATAAGCTAGAAAAAGTGAATATTCCTGAGGTATGTCTAGGATACACTGATAAATACTCCACAAGTTGACCCATTCTTCACTACATTGCTTATAAATAACAAACTAGTCAGAAATTGTATGATAGATTCTGGTGTTGCAATCAATATCATGCCAATAGGTGTTATGAAACAACTTGGAATGTGGGTGGATACTAATGTTGGCAAGTGCTATGCTATGGAAAGAAGGCCTATCCCAGTGGTGGGAGTAATGAAAGATGTTGAAGTGAAATTGTCTGCTTATCCACAAGCAACCTATAATATAGACATAACTATGATTGATAATCCTCCTCATTTTGGGATGCTTTTGTCAAGGCAGTGGATGATAATAGTTGGAGGGAATGTGCAATTTGACCTATCTTATGCAACAATACCAGTGAATGTTCAAGAAGTCAAGTTATATAGGGAACCAAGGATGAATCAAATTGTAGACTATGCCTCAAGACAAATTGAATTGTTTTTCTGATGTATATTTTGGGAGTTTTAGAGTAGAACTAGTCCAACCTAAGCTAGTCAATACAGATCCAATTGACAAACATGTTTCCAAGAATCGTGATGGTGTGTGGAAGATGTATTTCAATGGAGCATGTAGCTAAGAAGGCAATGGAGCAGGGATAGTCTTTATTTCACCTGAAGGAACTACATTAAAATATTCATTTTTGCTAGCATTTGAATGTACAAACAATATAGCAGAGTATGAAGCCTTGCTAATTGGTTTAAATATGGCTGTTAAACATAAGATCAAATTTCTTACTATTCTAGGAGATTCTGACAAGAGATGATATTACATTGGCTAGAGTATCTCAAGTTGAATTTAAAACAAGACCTGCTATCCCTAAAAATATATATAGATAGAATTTTTTCAATGATGATACCGACCTCCTAAAGTTTCTTCATTGCATAGATCAGTATGAGGCTCAGGAGATTGACTTCAATTCTTTTGTGGAGGAAGTAGATGGAAAACATACAATATTTGGGAAAGAGTTCTTGCAGCTTAAAACTAACAAGCTTCCCAAAGGGCTTGTGGTGTTGGAAATAGCATATGATGGAAATGATTGATCCCTCATGAAGCAAACACTAGTCAAAAGGGAGAATTTTGAAGAAATCAATCTAGGGACTGAGTTAGCACCAAAAAAGCTATATATTGGAAATAAAATAAGTCGAACAATCAGGAGAATGCTAATTGCGTTGTTGAGAAAATACAAGCATGTGTTTGCATGGTGCTATGAGGATCTCAAGGAATATAGGGAGGATTTATTTCAACATGAGATCCCACTGAAACTAGATGCAAAACCATTCAGACAAAAGCAGAGGCCCATCAACCCAAATTTGGAACCAAAAATGCAGGAGGAACTGGCAAAACTCAGAGATGGGGGCATTAACAAGCCAATTAGACATTCAACATGGGTTTTAAACTTGGTTCTAGTGAGAAATAAAAATGGGGATATTAGATTGTGTGTGGACTTCAAGAATTTAAATGTTGCTTCCCTAAAAGATAATTACCCTCTCCCTAATATGGAAGCTATATTACATAAAGTGACAGGATGTGAGTTATTGTCAATGATGGATGGATTTTCTGGCTACAATCAAGTCAAAGTTAAGGAATCTGAGCAGTACAAGATAGCTTTTAACACCCCATGGGGGACATATGTTTATGTGAGAATGCCATTCGGTCTCACAAATGCAGGGGCAACCTTCCAAAGGGCCATGGACATGGAATTTTCAGATTTTATCAATGCTATAATGATAGTATATCAAGATGACCTTATTGATTATTCAAAAAGGGTTGAAGATCATGTGGAACACTTGGAGAAAATATTCATCAAGGCTTGGAATATGGTATTAGTCTAAATCCTAAAAAATGTCACATTGTTGTTACAGAGGGTAAACTTTTAGGGCATATTGTGTCAAAAGAAGGAATTAGAATAGACCCTAAAAGGGTAGATGCCATAGATAAAATCCCCATTCCTAAGATTGTCAAGGCCATTCAATTATTTTTTGGGTAGATTAACTTTGTTAGGAGATTTGTGTCCAACTTTGCTGAGATTGTTAAACCCATATCCAAAATGCTGAAAAAGGGAGAAAAGATGGACTGGACTACAGAAGCCTTAGAAGCTTTTATATCTATCAAAAAAATCCATCAAAGAAGCCCCTATCCTAAAGCCTCTCGATTTATCCAAACCTTTTCAAATATTTTCATTTTCCTCATTCCATACTGTAGAAGCTGTCATGTTACAAAAGAATGATGAGGGTCATGAGCAGCCTGTATCCTTTTTCAGCACGTCACAACATGGGTCAGAGTTGGAGTATGACATTATGAAAAAGAAAGCTTTTGCATTGGTCAAAGCAACAAAGGCTTTTAGACCATATCTTGTTGGAGCCAAAGTAATTTCCTATGTCCAACATGTAGCTATGAAAGTAATTCTGGTACAGATAGAGGTAATAGGGAAGAGATGTAGATGGATTAATAAAATCCAAGAATTTGATATGGAGATTCAGATTACCAAGTTAGTGAGGGGACAGGGTTTGGCCAAATTGATGGTAGAGACAAACATTGAAGCAAATCAAATATGCAATGTAGAAAGTACAATTGCAAGAATTGAACATACTTCTCGGTACACAAATATTGTGTATTACCTTAGACACATGAAGTGCCCTGAAGGAATGAACAATAACTAGAGGAAAACTTTGAAGTTGCAAGCATCTAAGTATGTGTTCATAGAGGGTGATTTTTTTTGGAAAAATAGGGATGGAATGTTATTATTGTGTCTAGATGAATCATAGGCTAGACATGTCTTGAGGGAAATGCATGAAGGAGTGTGTGGAGGCCACTACTTTTCCAAAAAAATTGCACACAAAATTCTCAGAACAGGCTATTATTGGCCTAAGATATTTAATGATTCCTTTTCATATGTAAGAAGGTGTGAATCTTGCTAGAAGTTCTTAGGAAAGATGAAATATCAGGGAGCCCTGCCGCTTAGACCTTTACAAGTAGAAGCCCCTTTCCATCAATGGGGAATTGATTTTATTGGAGAAATACAGGAGAAGTCAAGTGGGGGACATAAGTGGATATTGGTGGCAACTGAATACTTCACTAAATGGGTAGAGGCCATCCCAAAAAAGAAAGCAACAAGTAAGGTGGTGACAAATTTATTAATGGAGAATATCATGACTAGATTTGGTACTCTAGTGAGATTAATCACAGACAATGGGATGTGTTTTAGGTTTGATGAATTTAAATATTTTTGTAGTACATATGGCATTATTATCTCTTATGCAGCCCCTTACCACCCACAAGCAAATGGTCAGGTAGATTCCGGTAATAAAAGTCTTTTGAAGATCATAAGAAGGATGTTAGATGAGAACAAGAAGGCATGGGACTCGAAGCTAAGAATGGCGGTGTGGGCAGACAAGATCACTTTGAAGAAGGCAATTGGAAAGTCACCATTTGAACTAGTATATGGAACACAAGCCAGGATGCCACTGTAAAACTTATTGCTAGTTTACAATTTTATTCTTCAAGAAGATATAGATATTCTAGAGCCAATGGAGGAAAGAATGGAGTAGCTTGTAGAACTTGATGAAATAAGAACAACTCAAAAGAAAAATGTGAAGTTGTAGTCACAGATGAAATATCTATTTGATAGGAAAGCTAAAGATAGAAAATTTTAGGAGAATGAATTGGTACTAATGTAGAATGCTAGATGCCAGGAGAAGGGTAAGAATGGAAAGTTTGAAGCCTTGTGGTTAGGGCCTTTCATTATCATTGGCAAGGGAGGAGAAGATTCATATTACTTGTAGAACATGTCTAGTGAGAAGCAAGAGTTTCCTGTACACGGGTAGTTCCTAAAGCATTTATTCTCTTTAAAAACATAGAGAATTAAGGGTTTCCAGTGCATGGACAACTCCTGAAAAAACTCTTAAAATAATTTCTCTCCATGCATAGTAGTTTAGGAAATCAAAAGGAATAGGAATTTCTAGTACATGGACAATGCTAGAACTCCTTTATTTAAAAACAAAAGTTCTTTCCATGTACAGTAGTGTAGGAACATTTCCATTTCTATCATTTTCCATCTCCATATCTATGTTCATTCCATCCTCACCAAAAAATCATTTTCATAGCCCCTGAAAGTTTGGCCTGCTCTTCCAGAGATCTGAATGTATGAGAGTTTCAATGCTTTGTGGACCTTAAGAGGATGTGACTTTTAGAATGATGTGATATTTGGAGTGATGCGAGTCTACTAGTAATGTTTAACTTTGTTTTACAAGTTTGAGGGAAACAAGATTCCTGCAAGGGAATCCTCACAAATGATATTTTGCACATTTCAAATGTATGTGAGAAAAGGTTGTCACTGAAATGTCAAAATTTTGAAAGGGGCTAATACATAAATATGCATGCTAACTCCTACAAAGTCTAATTTACAAAAATAACCCTATTAAAATCTCAGCTAAAGCCACTAAGATTCAAACCACAAATAAACCTGAGGGATCCATAGATTTCCAAGCATAGAGATCATCTTAAATATTGATTCATACCCAATACCCCTCCTATTGACCAAGGATGACCTATTGACCTAAGGATGACCTAGCAAAAAACAAATTCAAAACTAGAAAACCCTAAGAAAATCCATTGAATAAGAGATATCAAGATTAAAATATATTTAATTCAAATCACAAAGAAAATCAATGCCAACCTTGAAACTCGCAAAAGGTCTTTAATATTGTACTTTTCACAAAGATTGAGATGCACACATGATATATGAAATTTTTTGGAAAACCCTTTGAATCACCACACCAATTGCTCCACAAGTTTCAGTGGAGAAAAATGAATTAGTTAGACCTACTTATATCCCCCAAACCCTACACGCGATAAATTCTTGACCTGATAGTGTGTCAAACACTATTACACATGAAATTACGGTTTCTCCTCAATTATGAAAAAATGGTTGATGCAAGTGTTGAGGGGTGCAAGAATCAAGAGGTCCTAAGACTTGTGGAAAAGAGATATACTATTTCCTCACATAAAGAAAAATGCAGAAAATCAACTTTGTGGGTGTCACCTCATGCGAGTATTCAACCTATGTGGGATTATGTATTTGCAAAGATAGACACACACTTGACCATTGCAGGTTTAAACACTATTCAGATTTTTCCTTCTTGTAGGCTTCAAAGGGTTGTTAGATTCTGACCAAAGAGAGTCAAAAGAGCCCTTGAGAATCATTCTTAATAAGTTTTCCCTTGCTTGAATCCTTGCATAAGTAAATCCCCACAAATGAAAAAGACTAAGCCAAAAAGCAACCTAAAACTTGAAACTAACATAAGAAAATATCTAAAAGATGAATGATAAACCCACACCTAAAACCAAAACTAAATTGAAACTAGCAAAAATAAAAGGGGGGTCTTCATTTTCAATGGGGCGTGTGTGCAAGGCACAACATTATGCTTCATTGAAAAAATCAATATAAAATTATCTCATGGGAAAGGGTTTGGCTATCTAAAGGAAACTATTCCTCAACCTACAAATGCTAAAGAATTGGAAAAATGGGAGCTTGATCATGAGAATACATTTGGATTCATATGTTCATTACTCTCATTTTATTTATAATTTCATGTTGAATCATATACAAAACAACTAAAGAGGGTTGAGAGACTTTTAAGAAATTATATGGTAAAACTGATAAGATTAGAGGATATTAGATTGATAATGATTTGATGAATCTTGATCCTAATTTTTTTTACCACATCCAATACTACATATCCAAGATCAAACAACTAAGAATATAGCTAAAAGACTGCAATATTGATAAAGAAGATTTATAATTGATTTTGAATGTGTTAAATCCAATCTTGGTCTTGAGTATTCAATTTTTTTTCTAGTTTTCATACCCATCAAATTTCTACAGGATCATCATATGTTGATCCTAATTTTGATGACTTTTCAAATCTCCTAACTCAATAAGAAGTGAATTTAGTGCAAATGGATCTAATCAAGTCTTCTAAGTCACAAAAATTGTTGGCTAGTGAGTCTAAGGTGTAGAAAGAATCAAGGAATCTTTAAAAGAAGGAAAAGAAGGAAAAGAACAATTCACATAAATAATCTATCCTCTCCCTCTAAAGGGGAATTATAAAAGAAGGAGAAGCCTACATGTGCAAATTGCAAGAAAATAGGGGATGCTGAACATCAATGTTATTCAAAAAAAATTCACGAGTTGAAGCATCTTCTTAAGAAGAATCAAATCAATTTTCCTTCATCATAAAAGGGCTCATCTTCTTATTCATCCAAGTATGAAAAAAAAGGGGCAATCATTGTTGTGGTTGAAAAGTTTGAGTTAGAAAGGTGGATACTCAATTCAAGAGCCTCACATCACATGGCTTCATCAGAGGGTATGTTCACTTCATTTGATACTTATTCATCACCATATATCCTGATGGCTAACAACACATATTCATGTTTTTGGGAAGGGATGTATCGACATGGATGACATAGAATTTAATGATGTTATTTATGTGCCTTCATTGTCAACCAATATCCTTTCTATCTAGCAGATCACACATGGTGGAGTAGGCAAGAGTGTTGAGTTCAAACTAGATTATGTCATAATATGAGATTTTCATAGTAGAAATACAGTTGCAGTTGAGGAGGCTGATCACAATTCTTGTTTCTATACCTTCGCACATTTTGATCCTAATGATTCAATACATGTTCTTGCTTATGGTAGGGTCTTTTTCCTTGCATGGGGTTTTGTTCTTCTCATTCATCATTGAGAGCATTTTGTATTTCATCTCTCTTTTTGGGAGAGGTTTTATCCCACTATTTTTTCTCATTTTCTCCATTTGTCAAAGATTACATTTGTATATGGGTACCTAACATTGCCTCATATCTAGGATCCATCCTAACTAATTAATTAGTGGGTCTTATTTACATGTTAAGTTTACTTAGGTCCTAGGAGGGAATTTTTCTAGAAGGTGTTAGTTATTAGATTTTATCTTATCTTTTGTCTTTTAATACTTATGTCCTTATTCATTTAGTATTAGTTGTCTCATGACATAGGATTAAGACACTAGTCATGATCTTGTCTAATCCTATGTCTCACCTTAGCTATTGTTGTCAATCAGATTGCACCTGAATGCTTGAATGCTTAAATTCAACAATCTGTTGAAACATGGGAACTATACTTAGGTTGTGGGTAATATTTAACTTTCAACGACAAAAGAAGGAACACTCTACAAATGATACTCCAAGATAACTTGTAAAGAATGCTGCATAATCTATTAAATTTTGAAAGCTGAGTTACATGATAATTCACTTTGCAGAATGTAAAGGCTGAAAAACAAGAATTAGAGGAAAAAGATAAAAATTTTCCACTATATAAAATGAGATACAACTCCAAAGTGCATGAAGGTGAAACTAAAAGTTATTCTTGAGTGCCAAATCAGTAACTCCAAAGTGAAATCTGAGTATAAGCAAAAACCCTTAAAAGAAAAGCTCAAACTCATGTGAAAACAAGTGAACTCAGGATCAAAGTTGAGATCAACTCATAGTTGACCCATGGGGCACTCGAACTGAACTGGAAATCCCTGAAAAAGTGGGCCAAAACATGCAAAAATTGCCTCATTTTTATCAATTCACCCATGATAATTGGAACTCTATCTCCACTTTTTGTTTTTAATCCTTTGCATGCTTAAGTAAAGTTAAGTATTTTGAATAATGTCAAAGTAATCAATTAGTAATTACTTTAATATTTTTTCCTTCATTCTTTGCATGCACATGATAAAAATTAAAGAAATTTATTATACGTTGCTTTAATATTGTTTACAATACTAATCTTTTCCTAAGCCATGAAAGATAATAGAAGGAGGGGTTCAATTTTTCAAAAGAATTTCCAAAGTTTGCATGAAGAATTCAAAAGGTATAATGAATACCTAATGCATCAATTCTAAAATAATGCAAAAAGGAAAAAAGCCTTAAGTGATAGGTCACCATTTTAGGGTAAACAAAGCCCTAAACCAGAAACTTGTGGCTCTTCCTTTCATTTTTGCAAATCTCTTCACCACTGTTTGTTGGGCGCTGCCATACTTGGGCTAGGACTTGATGATTTTGTTTGCTTGATGCTCTTTGTCAAAATTTTCATAGGGATTTATCAAAACAACACTTGGTAAGTCACATTTCTTTACAAGATAAAATTTTTAATGAGTTTTGAGGGCCTTTTATTAGCTTTACAACGGTGGCTAAATCATACCTCTGATGTATTTTTGTTCATTTACCTTCATCTATGTTTTGTGGCTGCTATGAGTGAGGGCTTGAGCTTAAATGTCATCATTTCTTGCTGCTTCTGTTGAAACTCTTCAGGAAACTGACTGATAGGTATTTTCTTGTCTATAAAAAGAAAAAATCTCTACATTCCTTCCATTCTTGAGTGCATTTCAAAGCATAGAATTCCATTTTTTTTATTGCTTTAACAAAAGTATAAGAAAATCTCTGCACCCTTAGGCCGCGGCTGCAAAAAAAAAATAGTATTCCGGGATTTTATGAAAATCCATCTGACCTTGAATTTGTGTTCTTATTCCTGCTATGACATGAACTCAAAATTTTTATGCAATACCAGCTCATTCTTTACTTCATAATGAATTATTTGAATTATCATGTTACTGAGATCCATACAATGAAGCAAAATTTTCTCTTATTAATGCATGACCAAATTTACCGATGATCTACAATGCCCAGAGAATCCTACAATGACACCATTATAAAAAGCATATATTATAGCTTTTGTGGTTCATGATTTTGTTGCACCTGCTAACCATCTGCAACAACAGTATTGCATAAGGAAGCCTTTTAACCAATGGTAGATTTCAACCATTCCTCAAGCATAATAATCAATGAATCCTCATAGGCCCGTAGAGTTTTCAATGATAAACAAGATTGTATGCAAGACTTCATCATAATCTATTCCATGAATTTTATAAGCTTTTTGAACTTGCAAGATTTCTATCTTTGAAGACCTCATCATGCATTAAACTTACATTGGTGAAACTATGAAAAAATTCTCTTTTTGCAAAGAAAACTGAACCTGATTTCATTCTTGCATCCATAATTAATAGCATGACTTTCACCTGCTTGTATAAGTTATGTAATTTATGGTCTCAACACTGCAATCAAATGTCGATGTATGTGGACTTTGATTGTCCACCTCTGTGAAAAAAATGTTGGTAATGGGTTGGTTGTAACTTCAACAATAAATGGTTGCTTAACACAAATGGCAATGATAGTTACTAGCTATTGCTCTCATGACGATTATCTCTTTTGCATAGGACCTCATCACTATAATGATTATCTTATGAAACTCATGTATTTTCTAGTAATATAACTATGTGGATATGGCCAAACTAATTATCTCTTTATGACATGCATGAATTAATAAGAGTCTCCAAGGAGTGTGATTTGATGACTGATCCCTCATAGTATTCTTATCAATGCTTTTGGGTCTGCCCACTGTGTTAACAATAATTTAAAAACTCCTTGCTTAAATGCTCTTTTCCTGTATCACTTCCATATTTGTCATTGGTCTGAGGATTGTTCCCTTCTTTCATTATGTTGCACAATCTGAATTTCATATAAGAAGCCAACAATTACCAATGAAAAATCTGTTGTACTCCATATCACTGCATGCAGATTTTTCTATTAACTTGAACACATAATGATTGTCACCAATGTACAAGCTCTCCTACTTGCATGGTTATCATTATTTTGCTTACTCTGTCAGCATTTTCTGCTTTATGCTTCTGTGGGAGCTTCTTAACTTTATGTTCTCGGCAAAAGATTGAATGGAACTCCTTTTTCTGTAGCTTTCCCTTCTTTTATTTAAAAGAAAAAAGAAAGCTTTTATTTTGATGTGAATGATAAACTCCTTATGCTGCTCCTCTAGATTGTGCAAATGATGATGAAAGAACTCTCCTTCATTTGATATATTCTCTATTTTTGAATGACATTGCAACTTTTATGCTTTAAAGACTATACAATGCCTCATTATCAATGTTACTCACTATCCTATACTCCAAGGAGAACTGCCACCTTAGTATTTGGAACATCACTATCCATAGTTGCTAACTGTTCTTTATTCATGAACTCTTGAGCTTTGTAAGGGTGCTTTGAAGTTATAAAGAGTTTGAATGATGAGAAAATAGATAATTTGTTCAATTCTATTTCCATCATAATGAATTAAAGGCTACTTGATCAATTATCCATTTATGAAGATGTTTTGTGACATTCCTTTCCTTGCATCTATTTTTCAAGACTGTTCATTCTCACAGTCATTGTTCATTATGGCTCCATTCTCAATATGTGATTATACATAACTTATCAAGACCATTCTTTTAAATTTTCTAATAAAATGTTTTCCTATCATTGATTTTTCATTTGTCAAGGAGTTGCTGTTGTCTTGAAATTTTTTTGATTGTTGAACTATGTTATTGATTAAAACAAATCTCATGATTGTGATTATCCTTTATGGTGAAGTCAAAGCTCAAACATAGTTATGTCCTTTTGTGACTGCTTTTTCAATTGGAAACTGTTGCTCTTGCAAATATTTCTTTATGAGTTGGGATCAACCCTCATGGAAGCCAAATTTTCCACCACTCATAGTACCACCTGCTAGCTAAAATGATTTGATTATACCTGTTCTTGCACATTTAAACAAACATGTTAGTAAAAATAATCAAAGCTGAAAGCTTCCATTGAACTTCGCGCTCCTTTAACTTGATCATTTGATGCATGCTTGAAATGATGTAGATTATATTCCTGTTGGAAATGTAGGCATGAGGAAAATAGTGATTTTCCATTACTTAGAGACCATCTCTAATACCACATTTTGTCGTTCTTGTAGGAAACCTTTGGAACTGGGGGAGGAGACACCACATAACTGAAATGATGATTCATCATTCCAGGAAATGGCGAATCACTCCTTTCCTTATGTTTATATTTTCTTCAGTTGTATAGCATACATTTCCTTTCTTGTATTCATCATTTGATTATAAATATCAAATTGGCTACTCCCGCGGCTTGTGCGGGACTTCAGTTTTTCCAATATGAATAAAAACATCATTCTTTTATGCAAATTTATGGGTTCTTCTATCACAAACATTTGCATAATAATACTTGAAATTGATAAGTAATCAAAGCTGTGGAATTCAATGAATAATTTTAGCAGAAATTTTTTGTACCTTCTTTGATGAATGCAATTCAACTCCACCTGTTTTGAGTTGTAGCTAAAAATAGGTAACAACTATATAACTAGGTGGTCCCATGTATAAATCAATTCATAAAAATCCATTGATGAATCATATCATCATAATCCATCATTTTCATGCTTTATAGAATAGCATTATTCTCTCATAGTTGATCTCTCTTGTGCTTTCATGAAGTTTCTAGATCTTGGGTGGCTATACTCTTTAGCCAAATCTTGCATGGTGTAGAGTTATTCTATATCAACTCTTACACCTTGAGATTATCCACAACCTGAAGATAGTTGAAACATGGGAACTATCTTCAGGTTGTGGGAACACTATTTTTTTACCACATCCAATACTACATATCCAAGATCAAACAATTAAGAATATAGCTAAAAGACTGCAATATTGATAAAGAAGATTTATAATTGATTTTGAATGTGCTAAATCCGATCTTGGTCTTGAGTATTCAATTTTTTTTCTAGTTTTCATACCCATCAAATTTCTATAGGATCATCATATGTTGATCCTAATTTTGATGACTTTTCAAATCTCCTAACGAAACAAAAACACCTGAATCTAAGAAGGATCATATTTAGCTTTCAATGACAAAAGAAGGAACGCTCTGCAAATGATACTCCAAGATAACCTGTAAAGACTGCTGCATAATCTATTAAATTTTGAAAGCTGAGTTACATGATAATTCACTTTGCAGAATGCAAACACTGAAAACAAGAACTAGAGGAAAAAGGTAAACTTTTTCCAATATATACAATGAGATGCAACTCCAAAGTGCATGAAGGTGAAACTAAAAGTTATCCTTGAGTGCCAAATCAGTAACTCCAAAGTGAAATCTGAGCATAAGCAAAAACCCTTAAAAGAAAACCTCAAACTCATGAAAACAAGTGAACTCAGGCTCAAAGTCGAGATCAACTCATAGTTGACCCATGGGGCACTTGAATTGAACTGGAAATCCTTGAAAAAGTGGGCCAAAATATGCAAAAATTGCCTCATTTTTATCAATTCATCCATGATGATTGGAACTCTATCTCCACTTTTTGTTTTTAACCCTTTGCATGCTTAAGTGAAGTTAAGTATTTTGAATAATGTTAAAGTAATCAATTAGTAATTAATTTAATATTTTTTCCTTCATTCTTTTCATGCGTATGATAAGTATTAAAGCAATTTATTATACATTGCTTTAATATTGTTTACAATACTAATCTTTGCCTAAGCCATGCAAGATAATAGGAGGGGTTTGATTTTTCAAAAGAATTTCCAAAGTTTGCATGAAGAATTCAAAAGGTATAATGAATACCTAATGAACCAATTCTAAAATAATGCAAAAAGGAAAAAATCCTTAAGTGATAGGTCGCCATTTTAGGGTAAACAAAACCCTAAACCAAAAATGCGTGGCTCTTCCTTTCATTTTTGCAAATCTCTTCACCACTGTTTGTTGGGCATTGCCATACTTGGGCTAGGGCTTGATGATTTTGTTTGCTTGATGCTCTATGTCAAAATTTTCAGAGGGATTTATCAAAACAACACTTGGTAAGTCACATTTCTTTAAAAGATAAACATTTTAATGAGTTTTGAGGGCCTTTTATCAGCTTTACAGCTGCGGCTAAATCATACCTCTAATGTATTTTTGTTCATTTACCTTCATCTGTGTTTTGTGGCCGCTATGAGTGAGGGCTTGAGATGAAATGTCATCACTTCTTGCTGCTTCTGTCGAAACTCTTCAAGAAACTAACTGATAGGTATTTTATTGTCTACAAAAAGAAAAAATCTTTACATTCCTTCCATTCTTGAGTGCATTTCAAAGCATAGAATTCCATTTTTTTTATTTCTTTAACAAAAGTATAAGAAAATCTTTGCACTCTCAGGCTGCGGCTACAAAAGACAAATAGTATTCTGGGATTTTCTGAAAATCCATCTGACCTTGAATTTGTGTTCTTATCCCTACTATGACATGAACTAAAATTTTTTATGCAATACCAGCTCATTCTTTACTTCATAATGAATTCTTTGAATGAGCATGTTACTGAGATCCATACAATGAAGCAAAATTTTCTCTTATTGATGCATGACCAAATTTACTGATGATCTACAATGCCCAAAGAGTCCTACAACGACACCATTAAAAAAAGCATATATTATAGCTTCTATGGCTCATGATTTTGTTGCACCTGCTGACCATTTGCAACAATAGTATTGCATAAGGAAGCCTTTTAACCAATGGAAGATTTCAATCATTCCTCAGGCATAGTAATCAATGAATCCTCATAGGCCCGTAGAGTCTTCAAGGATAAACAAGATTGTATGCAAGACTTCATCATAATCTATTCCATGAATTTTATAAGCTTTTTAAGCTTGCAAGATTTCTATCTTTGAAGACCTCATCAAGCATTAAAATTACATTGGTGAAACTGTGAAAAAATTCTCTTTTTGTAAAAAAAACTAAACCTGATTTCATTCTTGCATCCACAATTAATAGCACGACTTTCACCTGCTTGTATAAGTTATGCAATTTATGGTCTCAACACTGCAATCAAATGTCGATGTATGTGAACTTTGATTGTCCACCTCTGTGAAAAAAATGTTGGTAATGGGTTGGTTGTAACTTCAACAATAAATGGTTGTTTAACACAGATGGCAATGATAGTTACTAGCTGTTGCTCTCATGATGATTATCTCTTTTGCATAGGACCTCATCACTATAATGATTATCTTATGAAACTCATGTACTTTCTAGTAATATAAATCTTTGGATATGGACAAACTAATTATCTCTTTATGACATGCATGAATTAATAAGAGTCTCCAAGGAGTGTGATTTGATGACTGCCCCCTCATAGTATTCTTATCAATGCTTTTGGGTCTATTCACTGTGTTAAAAATAATTTCAAAACTCCTTGCTTAAATGATCTTGTCTTGTATGACTTCCATATTTGTCATTGGTTTGAAGAATGTGCCCTTCTTTCATTATGTTGCACGATCTAAATTTCACATAAGTGAAAAATCTACTATAATCCATATCATTGCATGCATATTTTTCTATTAACTTGAACACATAATGATTGTCACCAATGTACAAGCTGTCCTACTTGCATGGTTATCATGATTTTGCTTACTTTGTCAGCATTTTCTGCTTTATGCTTTTGTGGGAGCTTCTTAACTTTATGTTTCTCGGAAAAATATTGAATGGAACTCCTTTTTTTGTAGCTTTCCCTTCTTTTATATAAAAGAAAGAAGAAAGCTTTTATTTTGCTGTGAATGATAAACTCCTTATGTTGCTCCTCTAGCTTGTGCAAAGGATGATGAAAGAACTCTCCTTCATTTGATATATTCTCTATTTTTGAATGACATTGCAACTTTTATGCTTTAAAGACTGTACAATGCCTCATTATCAATGTTACTCACTGTCCTATACTCCACAGAGGACTGCCACCCTAGCATTTGGAACATCACTATCCACAGTTGCTAATTGTTCTTTATTCATGACCTTTTGAGCTTTGTAAGGGTGATTTGAAGTTATAAAGAGTTTGAATGATGAGAAAACATATAATTTGTTCAATTCTATTTCCATCATAATGAATTAAAGGCTACTTGATCAATTATCCATTTATGAAGATGTTCTGTGACATTCCTTTCCTTGCATCTATTTTTCAAGACTGTTCATTCTCACAGTCATGGTTCATTTTGGCTCCATTCTCAATATGTGATTATAAATAACTTATCAAGACCATTTTTTTAAATGTTCTAATAAAATGGTTGCCTATCATTGATTTTTCATTCATCAAGGAGTTGTTGTCCTCTTGAAATTTCCGTGATTGTTGAACTATGTTTTTGATTAAAACAAATCTCATGATTGTGATTATCCTTTATGGTGAAGTCAAAGCTCAAACATAGTTATGTCCTTTTGTGACTACTTTTTCAATTGGAAACCGTTGCTCTTGCAAATATTTCTTTATGAGTTGGGATCAACCCTCATGGGAGCCACATTTTCCACCACTTATAGCACCACCTGCTAGCTGAAATGATTTGATTATACCTGTTCCTACACATTTAAACAAACATGTTAGTAAAAATAATCGAAGCTGAAAGCTTCCATTGAACTTTGTGCTCCTTTAACTTGATCATCTGATGCATGCTTGAAATGATGTAGATTATATTCCTGTTGGCAATTTAGGCATGAGGAAAATAGTGATTTTCCATTGCTTAGAGACCATCTCTAATACCACATTTTGTTGTTCTTGCAGGAAACCTTTGGAACTGGGGGAGGAGTTGTGCCAACTGGAGCTGAATATGAGGAGACACCACATAACTGAAATGATGATTCGTCATTCCAGGTAATGGCGAATCACTCCTTTCCTTATGTTTATATTTTCTTTACTTGTATAGTGTACATTTCCTTTCTTGTATTCATCATTTGATTATAAATATCAAATTGGCTACTCTCGCGGCTTGTGCAGGACTTCAGTTTTTCCAATATGAAAATAAAAATCATTCTTTTATGAAAATTTATGGGTTCTACTATCACAAACATTTGCATAATAACACTTGAAATTCATAAGTAATCAAAGCTGTGGAATTCAATGAATACTTTTAGCAGAAATTTTTTGTACCTTCTTTGATGAATGCAATTCAGCTTCACCTGTTTTGAGTTGTAGCTAAAAATAGGTAACATCTATATAACTAGGTGGTCCCATGTATAAATCAATTCATAAAAATCCATTGATGAATCATATCATCATAATCCATCATTTTCATCCTTTATAGAATAACATTATTCTCTCATAGTTGATCTCTCTTGTGCTTTCATGAAGTTTCTAGATCTTGGGTGGCTATAATCTTTAGCCAAATCTTGCATGGTGTAGAGTTATTCTATATCGACTCTTACACCTTGAGAATGAGCTAATATAAGTCCATTATAGGCTGCCACAACTTCAACATAGTGTTTTTTTTTGGTACCTAAGGGAATTCCACCATTAAAATAAACCTACCACTATCATCTCTTAACACTTCCCCACTTCCAACTAGCACAAGATTTCCCTTGGCCGCCTCATCAAAATTTACTTTAATCCAACCCATTGGATGTCTCCAAACAACTTTCTCCTTGGATTTCATAATTTTTCTAAATTTTGTAAAATAATCAAAGAGCATATTCCAATTCATGATCACCTATAGATCATACCTTCAAGTACCAAGTTTATGTCTAGGTGAGATCTTCTCATAGACCTAGAAAAGAATTTTTCCTTGACGAATCTTAGGATTTTAACTTGTACCCCTTCCACTTTCAAGTGCTCATCTCTGAAAATCCTATTATTTCTCTTTCTATAAGCCCCACACCATATAAGGGATAATAAGAGAGCACATAAGTTTAAGGGAAGGATTACCAATAGGATCTCTCTATTGGACACAAAAAGCACTAATAGAATTAGGGAAGACCCAACTAAGATTTTGTAGGGAGAGAATTTGATCCCAAATGGCATGGGAGAAGCTATAATCAATGAGTAGATGAAAGAAGTCTTCTAAGTCACATTCACATAGAGAAAATCTATTAGGAAGAGAAAAACCCCTTTTACATAGGTTATCAATAGTAATAATTTTATTCTAAACTAGAATCTAAAAGAACATACTAATCTTCGGGATATGCACTATATTCCAAAGATTAGACCAAAAAGGAGAAGAATATTATTGCTCAAGGAGAAAACCATAGCTAGAAACAACAAAGTACTTACCATGCTAGCTAAAATGCTAGATCAAAAGGTCATCCAAGGGATTTAAAGGAAGATAAGTAAGAGAAAGGAAGCATTGAAATTCAACCAAACCTAGATTGACAAGACTTGTATTTATATACATTTCTTTAATTCTTACAAGATTAATTACCGACAACCGACAAATGAATTCAACTTTATACTATTAAAATTCCAAAAAATGAAATATTTAAATTAGGACCAAAATAGGCTAGACAAGGGTGCTAGTGCCCTAGTCTACACCTATTTTGGGTCTTCAAGTGTTGTTAAATAAACATTAATTGATAATTCCAAATTTAATTATGATTTTCTAAATATGATCATAAAACATATAATTTAAGAGCATAAATGGGTCCAGGAACATAGGGGGAGCTAAAACTAGTGTGAAATTGTCAAGGGTGACAATTTATGATGCTAAAATTACATCATAATATTATGAGATAAAAATGTAACGTCAATACTCCTTAAAAAAAATATCTATCCATTGGGTTCCATGATATTGGGAATGTTGGAGTTCACCAAGTCTTAAAATTTTTCCACCTTATATCTCAAGAGCACCTATATTTTATTGATGGAATTAAAAACAACATACAATATATCTTTGTGATTTTATGCTGCTTACCAAATAAATACTTAGCATTTTTATGAATGATCCTCATTGTAATTACTTTGGGGATCCATTTCACATTAGTTTATCCTAATTATGAACTTACATTCAACATTTATTTCATATCCTCTTTAAAATTTTCATGGTATTCCCATAAATAATATTTCAACCTTATAAGGTTGGATACCATATCTTTGAGAGTTAACCTAGCAAGTTCTTTAATTTCATGTTTTATTTTGATTCCCCATTTCCTTTTTCCTTCTTACAAGGCTTTGATCTATTTCACCAATTTTTTTGTGCTTGTTAGTTCCTGCTGAGGAACTATTGTGGAGGATGGAAATGTTAAACATTGGTTAATCTATCCTCAATCAGCCAATGAAATCATCATAATTTATTTGCACAGATTTATTCTCGACTAGGGTTATGAGAAAGTTGTAATTTTTTTAGTAGAAATTTTCATGGAGAGTGTTTTGGAAACCTCTGATTGGAGCTCTAAATGGTTGGTAGGTGTATTTTTAGCTACCAAGACTAGAGAGCACACAAATTTTGAAGGAGGCTCAATATATTTTTAGCTGGCTTGGACAGTTGGCAATTAGGGTAGGAGTCGTTGCATGCAAAGAGACATTGCACAAAGAGTTCAAGACTGGAAATGAATTTAAAATACCATTAGTTTCATTTGTAGGCCCATCTCATGGATCTGCACTTACCTAGCATTTGTGTCTGAAGATAGCTCTTGATGTTGCAAGGTAAAGTGGCATGATCAATGGAATGAAGAGTGGTGTTTAGCTTGATGGTTCAATAATGCTGAAATCTCTATTTTTATTTCAATTTTTGGCTTTCTTCCACCTCATTTTGTAGTTTTTAAAAATAATAATTTGTGCATGCATTTAAACTGGTAGAGTTACTTAACCTATGTATCCGCTCCTATTGTTGTTTCATTGTTATTAATTATTGTTATATCTACTAGGGTTCTTGCAACTATGATATTTGGCAAAAATCCACTTTCAATTATGCTTTGATAGATATCCATACACTACTCTATAGATCGTATTTTGACACAAGCTAGAGGGACACTAGAAAAGGTAGTTCATTTTGTATTTGCACCTACCAATTGCATTTGTTTAAAAGCTTCCAATGCCTTTTCACCAAACCCATTTTGTGCAGTTCTTACAATCATAACATTCCATGAGATTGAATCTCTTTGAGGCATTTTGTCAAATAGTTCACATGCCTTGTGCTAATATAAGAGCTCTGGAATAGGTTATGGATATCCATCAAAAGATAATGGAAAAGGGTTTTTTGTCAGATGTTGTAGTTGCTAGTGGCCTGATAAATATATGAAAGTATACAAATTTATGAATATCCACACCCTATTTTAAAGCTCCCAATTACTTTGCTAGCTAATAAAGTAGGACAAAATATGGATGATATGATGGATACCAGGCTTGAGATTTTACATGCCAGCTCCTTCAAGGAAGCTCTTGGCCAATTTTTCTAGGTTGAAGTACTAGATGGGAATAATAAGTACAATTGTACAAATTGTGTTTGTCATATGATATTTTGTTTGTATAATGATATTTTGGAATTCTATTCTTTGATTTCACGTTGAATTCTATTTTGAGACATATGTTGAATTCTATTTTGAGACATAGAAGAAACCAAGCTATAAAGAAACTAAATAAGCAACCCTCACACATACTGATTGTTCTGTATGCACATGTAGTCAAGAGTTGGTCAATACTATTTTGAAAATGTTATCTATGTTGGTATTTGAATCAATGCAATATTAATTTTGAAATAATAAAATTCACAATAAATAATGGCTTGAAATAGACATTAGTAAATGCGTTCACAATGTTGAAGTATAGGTTTACAATTTTTGAACAATGATTTGAGCCAATAATAGCTCCTCTATTTTGAGACATATGTTGAATTCTATTTCAGATTCTAAAACCCTTGCTTCTGCCATGAGCCAAATTAGATTAAATAAAGGAAAAGGGGTCAAAAAAGAACCAAAGGAAAGGAATAACAAGGGAATGGGCGAAATGCTCCAAGAATTAGTAAGCAAATATGGGAAGGGTACTTTTGAGCTCACCCAAAAAGGGGGGCCAATGATGTGGATTGTAAAGAGGAACCAAAAGAAGCCCCTAAAGAAACATAATAAACCAAAAGATGTCGAATATATAAAGTTTGTAAATAAAAGGGTGTATAAATTCTATGTTTTATGTTATTGTAGCTGTTATTGTTGATTGTCCATCCCCTATGGCTATAAATTTCTAGTGGCACTTATTATTACAACATCTGGAAAAAACATTTTCAATTATTCTTTGATGGATGTTCATATCTTGTAATGTATTGGGTCTTGGACCCTGCAATCACTATTTTCTTTAAGAAATGATATTTTCCAAAAATTTACTAGCCAATATTGACTTAGACTTTCCTTTCTCATTTCTAAAATTTCAATCATCACTTCCCAAGATTTTCTGATTTTATCCCCTCATTAGGCAACAAACTAGATTTTTTTTTCTTATTTCGACTTCAATCTAGATTGATTTTGTCTGTGACTAAATAGACCTCCACAATTCCTAGTAATGGCTTCCAAAAAGTTGAAAAATGACAGTGTTTCTATTGGGAAAATTAAAATATTGAGCACAAGAAGCTAGGATGATGGTTTGCATTTGTTTAAAAGTTTCTAAAGCCTTTTCAACAAACACATTTTGAACATATTTCTCAAACATCTGTCCTCTTCTATGCTTCCTAATTTTTGCATATATGTCTACCATAACATGTGTATAGAGAGACAATTATGCATGTCTCTATATACACACACACATTTCTTTGAGGAATTTTGTCAAACAGTTTACATACTTAGTCTATGCTTTCACATTTTGATTGACAGTCTGTAGTTTCTCAAAACTGCCCTACTAGCACTAGGCAGGAACTACGCTACACTACAACTCTTGTTGTGGTAGAGGTTCTTCTTGAAACATATTGGGGAGAAACATGGTTGATTTTAAACTCAAATACTATATTTATGAAAAATACTTTTTATATTTAAATTTATCATCTCCTTATTTTTTATTCAATTTGATATCGTAAAATAGTGAATCATAATCCACTTGTAACTTTATATTCATAGCATCACTAAACTATACAACATATACTACTAGTGAATCAAATTCTAGTGTTAATGTGTTTTCCACTAGAACTATACTTTACATATTTTCCACTAATGACACAATGATTCATGTTGTTATTTCTACTCTCCTAAAAATTAGCCAAAACTTCCCACATATCTCCTAAGTACATTATTTTTTCGCTTCTTTATTGGTTTGCAAGTCCTTTTGATAATAAGAAAGGGGCCTAAATAATTTTTATGTTATATTTAACTTGAACAATAACAAAATAGAATAGAGATGCTAGATTGGTAACTCTTTGGGGAAATATGGTGCTACCATGTGCCCTACTATTTTACTGATATTTCTCTATAAAAAAGCTAAGTGGTGGGGCCATTTAAATGCTTATGTGTATTATGGGGACAAATACCTCAATAATATGAAGTCTAAGGGTTGTCTTTTCTCTTTAGAATACATGGAAGAAGGGACCCACTAGTGCCACTATATTCATTTCCCACTAATGGTGCAATGCAAAAAATTATTGACAAAAACTTCTTTGAGACATGGAATATTTCCATGTGGCTAACCACCAACATGCTTGATTTTCTTTTATTAGTATAGATAATGGGGCCCACTTAGATAATGTTGAAACTTCATCTAATGACTAATGATACAAAGTTTTTAGACTAAAAACTTAAATATAATGTGCTAATTATATATTGTAAAGGAAATTGATTTTTTTTTCAAAGTTTATTTTTATTCTTTCCTTGTTCAAATAACACTCCAATAATTCAAAACCTATGCATCACCAATCAAAATTTCCTAAGATAATCACTAATTTATCATGATAAAAATATTATAGAATAATCATTTACCTCTCTCAAACCTAAGAATAAAAATATTTTAAATAACAAAAGGATGTAAAATCCATTACATGAAATAAAATACTGAAGAAGCCAATTGATTGAGGTGGGCCTTTCTAGTAACCAAGACTCAATAAAAGAGATATATAAGTGAAACTCCTTCATTAAAATTTAGATTAATTCTTGGATTTATTTGGTGATTGTTGATGGTTGTTAGTACATAAAATAAATTATATATGTTCAATGAGAGATAATGGGACTAGGTATATGTGATAGAAAATAAAACACTTTGGCCACTTGCCCCAATTCACTAAGTTCCTGCAAGTTCTAGGATTAAAAAACTTGTTAGAAGGGAATGCAATGAATAATAAATGATTCAAAAAAATTATGATTCACAAATATGAAATTTTAGAGGGAGATGATACAAACAATTTTTTTTGAAAGAGACAATCATAAGGTGTTTTAGGTAAGTCAAGATGGAAACAGTGGATTAGAGGGAACACAATATTTTTAAAATTAGAATAATTCTAATAATATTTATTTTTAGGGTGTTCTTGCCTTATATAATTGTTCCTCTCTATAATACATACCTACTATTGTAAGAATGAAGAAGAAACCCTTTGACGTATTATCATTGATGCCAACATTGTTTGTTGAAAGTTTTGTCTGATTCGATAAACAGTTTTGGTGACACCTTGATCTGACAATTTGGTCTGGATTTGATCGTGTTATAAGATCATCTTATGAGGTTACAAAATTTTTTTTAGGACTACTAAATACATCTATGATCAATATTTTAGTGATTTTGGTTGAACAGGCTAAAAGTTACAAGTAGCAAAAGATCGACATATAGTTTTTTGGCTTATACAGTGCAAGTTGGTATGAGTTATCTGGTTTGCATTCCTTCAGTGTTTGGATTAAAACTTAGAAATTTTGGGATATGGCTCACAGGTGTTAGTAATACATATATTCCATATGGAGCATGCTTACCTGATCATATGGATGATCAGTGCTTTTCAGATTGGTTTATTTTGTGATTACGTCTAATTCCTAGTCGACCTAATACTTGAAATTATTCTATGGAGATTAATATGTATTGTGGATGTTAAGGGGATCTATTGTAGATCTATTCCAACCTAAATCAAGTTTTGCATGCTTGATTTGAGCATGAAGATGTTTTTTGAATCTAGTTTGAAGCCGACAAAGTGTTTTTGAATTAAATAGGTCTACATCTAATTAGGCCAACCTAATTGATGTATGTAGATGTAATAGGGTATATATGTGGAAATTTTTTGAATTGTATAGTGTAAGATGAATTTAATGTGATGTGTATGAAATATGATATTGTGCAAACTTATGAATTTTCATGTGTGAGATCAAAATAAGGGAAGAATTTGTGTATGTTGAGTGACTACAAAGTGGATTAGTATTTTGGATTCAAAGTTTCATAGGAACTAAATTCAACACAAGGAAGGTGCATCTTACATTAGTTCACAATTTGAATGTGTAGCCACTTTTGTTCTGTATCTATTTCTGGTTGAGCCTTATAAGGATAGTGAGTCCTAGTAGTGAGCCCCTGTAATATCTTATAACTAGTTATAATTTACTGTGAACTAATCCTCATCGTGGTTTTTCCCTTTTTGGGTTTTCCATGTAAAAATCCTGGTGTTCATGTGTTATGTGGTGTTTTGATCTCTTTCATGTTTACATTCATAGCTGTAGTTAGATATTTTTTGATTATTGGTTGGATTATGACTAAATAGTTTAATAAAATACCAGTTCACCCCCCCTCTCAATATTCTGGGTGTTCAAAAATTGGTATCAAAGCCTAGTTCCTTTTGAAAAGCCTAACAACTTGAGGAAGATATTGGATTTTGAACACATGACTAATAAAAAGTGTCCTATTCCTCCAAAATAAATTTATGTAATTGAAAATGAAGAAGATGACTACATGTTTGACAAATAAGAATTTAAAGTTGCTCGTGAAGACCTTAAAAAAGTTGAAAGTAAAAACAAAAGTATGAAGGAAAGCCTAGGAGAAGAAAATGGATGCATCAAAAAGCTGAGAGAAAAAATCAAGAAGTTCAAAGAAAGACATAGAGAAGTTAATGAATAGTTGAAGAAGGAAAATGAAGATATCACTAGATTGAAAGTGCAAGTGGAAGAAAAGAAGAGAATTTAGGATTTTCTAAATGCTAAGATACAAAGCAAGGTTGGTGAATGTACAAAGCTTGAACAAGAAGTGGTAACCATAAGATTAGATTTGGAGAAAGCAAGAGATCATGGGGATAAATTCAAAACAAGTACTAAAATGCTTGATGAACTGACTGAAATTTAGAAATCTTCCAAGGTAAAGGTGGTTTGGGACTTGAAGAAGAACAAATATCAAAGAAAAATTAGACACCTAACAAGGTTGACAATCAGAACTAGAATCAAGGCAATGGTAGACAGTTCAAGAATCAAAGAACCAATACTGGAAGACCTCCTATTAGATAATCAAATACTCAAAGGTACCCATCTTTCAATGGTATTTTTTTTTCATGCAATAAATTTGGACATAAAGCTATAGAATGTAGAAGTAGAATGAATCAAAATGTTGGATCCTTTTCTAGACAATGTTTTGCATGCAAGAAATTTAGACATAGAGCTACTAAGTGCAGAAGTCAGATGATGAATAGATTCAATACTGGTAGAATTTTTCAATCTTTCAATGGCTATTGTTATACATGCAATATATTTGGACATAAGGTTAACCAGTGCAGATCAAGAATGAATAGAAGTTAGTTTGGTCAGAAAAATGTTGTACACTACAATTGCAACAAACCAAGACACATTTGAAGATTTTATAGAAGCGAGAATGGAAGATAGAGTAATATAAAACAGAGGAATAAACCAATGAAGAAATTTGATCCTACTGAAGTTATGAATGAAATGGAGAATATATGGAAAAAGAAAGAGGGACCTGAGAACAAGGATGAATCAAATGCATCCATACCTCCATCTAGTGTAGATAATTCTTCTGAAAACTAAGCCCATGTCAAGGCTTATGGGGAGTAATAATAGAGAAATCTAACAACCCTCTAGAAATATGAGGTCTCAAGTAGTGACACAAAGATATATGGTGAAATATGATATACTTAAGCTTCTAGAAAAGAAACCAATAGAAAATATGCAAATCTGAAGAATTGTGAAGCATTTTAGGGTTTACAATGTTTCAATGAAAAGTTTACTAGCTTTTTAGGAATTTGAAGGATTAAATGCGAAATTAGGGTAGATCGGTAATGTATAAAGTGAAATCCTTAGTCGTTTCTAATCACTTTTTCACATTGGAAAGAGAGCAGAGTGAATTGAGAAGTGATTGAAGGTGATTCAAAGAAAATTGGTTCAAACCCTAGTTCTTGTTGAGCGTGAAAAAGGTATTTACAACTATTTGTGCTTTGTGGGTTTGTATTAGAAGTGATTTTATAAGAATTTGAAGATATAATTGAGGTTATAATGGCTACACCAAATATAGTTGAGATTACTGAAATACCTAGACTGAAGTTTAAGAGGTTATCATGAAAAGTTTTCAATAATGACCCCAACAATGCATTTTTGAAGGTTTTTCCCATTGAGAACACAAGAATCTATATATGTATCAAATTGGAAGAGTATGCTCACCAAGTAGTTAATAATCAATGGTCTAATGAGCTAACTGGAGATGAATTTTTGGTAAAACTAGTGTACATTAACCTAGTGTGAAAGAAGCCAGACATTTGGAACTGGTCTCCTAACTTTAGTAGTGATTTCGATGCAAAGTATGTGAGGATAGCCATGAGTAGAATGCATGAAAAATTTGCATGGAATGATATGCCCAAATTAATCTCTAAGGATGTAATTAAGGTTGTGACTGGATTATGTAATACCAGACATGTACCAGTGTTAAAGTCAATGAAGAATGATGTGGTTATGCAACTAACTAGTGCCACATTTGACAGGAGAGCATTAACAACCAAACCAATCACCAATCCTACTATGAAGTATACATCAATTATGATTGGCCACAAAATCTACTTCCCTAATAGAGATAACTCAGTATTTGCAACTGCAATATATGTTGCTCATGATATGGTATTAAATGGGAAAGATTATGATTTTTGTGAGTTTCTACAACTTCTGGAGAAATTGCATCAAACCAAAAAAAGAAGTATGGTTTCAAGTTTGAAACACTGATTGTATGTTTGTTATTGTAATTTTTGAGGGAGCTACCCAGAAGTAAAAACATTGTATGGGATAGAAGCAAACCGATAGCACACCAAATTTTTGATTATTTACACAACATTGGAGATTATAATGCCCAGACTGATGCATTGACTGCATTTTTTGTAATATTTCAAAGGAACATGTATGAAAGATAATGAATTCCTAAAAGTTTAGTGAAGTATGAAAATGATATAACCTTTCTTGTATCCATTGATGAATGCATAATAGAGGTAGTTGAACACAAAAAAATATGGATTGAGCCTCTAGGATATGAGATTGCTGAGAATGAGATTGAGAGATACATTGAATTACTGTTAAACAATCCTAAGGACCCCTCTTTTCCTATACATGGTACATATGAGGAGAAATCAACTAAAGTATACCTAGAAACCTTAGCACCTACTAGCACAAAAAGAGTGAATAAACAAGTTGAAAAACTCTTTAGAATGCATGGTGTCCTTTTGAAAGAAGAAGTTGACAAATTAAGGGAAGTTGTAGTAGAAAGGAAAGCCAAGATAGGTTGTGAGTCCTTCGAACCATGTAGATCAGGAAGATCAGCTTCCACCCCTACCTCTACATTGCTAAAACCTGCTGCCATAGCTACCGTTAAAGGGAAGAAGGTGGAGTCCAGTGCTTCAGAAACAATTGATGTGTCTACACCCTTTGGTCCTAGCACCCAGACCACAAAGAGGAAAAATATACCACTAATAGCACCTCTTGCTACCTCCGAAAGAAGAAAGAAATATAAAGCATCTAGAGGGCATAATTTAAGTGATGTTGTGGAAGAGGAGATTAAACTTGGTTTAGAAGAATAAGAACAATTGAAAAGAAAGTGAAGAAGTGATGTTTCTACCGGTAGTGAAGGTGCCTCAGAAGAGGCTAGTACATAATTCAAGAAGGCTAAAGTCAATATTGTGGATACCTTTGAAGACGAGGAGATAGAAAAGGAGAAATAATATTTTACAATACATGTGCACAAGAAGGTTGACAAGAAAGAGGAGAAGAAAATAGATGAAGGCACATCAAAGCTCGAGAAGAAGTCAAAGACTCCTTTGATAAGAGATTGTTCACCTATAAAGTTCGAATATTTGGTTAACAATATGTTAGAGCATGATGGCTTATTAGAAGCCACTACCAAATTGTATGATGAAGTTGATGAGGAAGATAAGAAAATAATTATAGATTTCATTATTCAATATATGATCATTTTGGATGCAAAGGACAACATGAAGAAGAGGTAACTAATGTTGTATGGAAAGCCCTGTAAAGAGAAGGCATGGAGAAGTTAAAGATGAAAATAAGATCAAAATTGATGCTTTGAATGAGATTGGATCCTCTCTATCTGAGGATGACAAGGCTACCCTATTGGAAGTGTACACAAAGTAGTTTAGGGTAAAGCAAAGAGTTACCATTCTTATGGCCAGAGAAAAGCATAGTATAGAGAAGTTGAAACAAGAAACTTTTGATATAGTGAGAGCTATGGAACATAAATTTAGGATGATTGTTGGTTCTTCATCTGGTTCAACTCAAGTCAAGGAGGTTGGTAAAGATAAAGTTACTGATGCAGAGGAAAATATTCCTCCCATATCTAATTTACTTTTTTTCAAGAAGTAGTAGTAGAAGAGGTAAATGATTATTCTGCAGAAGAAAATACACACTTGGATGTTTTAGGAAACATGGTTGATGATACACATGCTCCTCTAGAGACATTTTATCCTCCAGAGACATCTACTCCTCCAAAGACATCTGCTCCTCTAGATATATCTACTCCTTCGAAGACATCTGCTCCTCCAGAAGACACTGAGAATACAACTAGAGAAAATAATGAAGATTGGAATAAGAATGATGCCAATGATAATGCTGAAGATCACCAAGACAAACAAAATGAAGATACTAGAAATGAAGGTGAAGAAAATATAAATGGAGAAGAAGAAGGTAAAGATGAAAAGAACAATGATAAGAAAGATGATGAAGATTAAAAGGAGGATGAAAATAAAGACAAACAAATAGAAAACACCTTTGGAAAATAAGAAGAAGAAGAGAAAGAAGAGAACATAGAAGAAACTGAGGTTGAAAGAAATGAAGAAGAATCCAAAAAGACCACAGAGCCATAAAATTCATCTAGAGAATCCTCTGGTAATAATCTCAAGGGTCTTCTAACAAGAAAAATAAGGATTCAACTAGCCATTCCACCATAGTTGATTCAACTCTTATCACAACAAGGCTATGTAGATTTGAATAAGATCTCACCTATTTAGAAGATGGAGCTCATAGATACTTTTATTTCCTTTGAGAGAAACAAAAATATAGAAAATCATTAGAAGGGGACTAAACTAATCAATTATACCATCAAGTCTTTACACGATGTAACCCTCAGTACCACTGTTGATGATTCTCTAACACCTATTGAGAATTTGAAGTTTCTGGTTGATTCAATCAAGGGGTACACCTCTAACTTAAAGGAGCAGACTAAAAAAGAGGTATAATCAAGGCTTGTAGAGAGAAAATTTCTAGAACTATAGGATAGATGTGCAATTGCACATAGCAAGGTAATGAAATTCTTGAAAGAAGTAAAGGAATGTGAAAATGAAGATCAAATATTATTCTTATATTGCACGAGGTTTCCAGATGTCACTCAAGGCATTAAAGATTTAATGGACTCAATAGAGTCACAATTAGCTAATGCATCTAGAACTCATGACATTGCAAAAGATAGAAACTATGCCTCTTGGACTACCATTTCAGACTTACAAAACAAGTTTTTCACTTTGCATATACAAAAAGAGGGTGTTATAAGGAGGTTTGGACAACTTGGAGACTTGGTAAAGACCAAACACATTCTGGTGTCAAGTGCCCTTGAAGATGCAAAAAATATTGAAAAGATAAATCCTAATCTGACCACTTCGAAAGAGGGAGAGGAGATTTTGGTGGAGTTGGAATCAATGTATAAGGCACTTGCTACAACTAAGAAGATTTGGGATGAAGGGAAATCTACTTGGGAAGCCATTCTCAAGGAGTTAGAAGGTGCCTCCACCTCCGAATAAACATTCTTTATTATTTTCCTTTCATTATTTCAGTTGCTTTCAAATTTTTTTCTTGTACATTTGATTAGATGTAATTCTTGGGATAACTCCCCAAGGGGGAGCCAGTCATTTCATTTCAGTTTTCTTTATGTAATGTGTCTCACTGACACACCCTTTGTCCTTGATGTCAAAGGCGGAGAAGTTTTGGGAAGTTGGAAAAAATTTTGGTGCTAGAATTGTTAAGGAATTGTGTGAAGGAGAAGATTTGTTGGAGTAACAGCTGTTTTGGGAGAAGTTCTGATGTATGTTTGAAAGGGGGAGTTCATACAAAATTTTGAAGATAGTTTTGAAGTTGAATTTTTGGAGATCCACTTTTGGCACATGTTGCCATCAATGAATAAGGGGGATATTGTTGGAAGAATGAAGAATAAAGCCTTTGATGCATTGTCATTGGTGCCAACATTATTTGTTGACAATTTTTTTTGATCTGTAAACAGTTTTGGTGACACCTTGATTCAATAATTTGGTCTGGATTTTCTCATGTTATAAGATCAGCTTGTGTAGTTATAGTATGTTGTTTAGGACTAATAAATACATCTATGATCAATATTTCAGTGATTTTTGTTGAACAAGCTAAAAGTTGCAAGTAGCAAAAGATCGACATATAGTTTTTTGGCTTATACAGTGAAAGTTGGTATGAGTTATCTGGTCTGCATTCCTTCGGTGTTTAGAATCAAACTTAGAAATTTTGGGAGATATTTTATAGGTGTCAGTGCTACATATATTCTAGATGGCACATGCTTACATGATCATATGGATGATTGATGTTTGTTAGATTGGTTTATTTTTTGATTAGGTCTAATTCCTAACCAACCTAATACTTGAAATTGCGCTATGAAGATAATATGTATTGTAGCTATTAAGGGGATCTATTTTAGATTTATGCCGACCTAAATCAAGTTTTGCACGTTTGATTTGAGCACGAAGATGTTTTTGAATCGATTTTGAAGCCAACAAAGTGCTTTTGAATTAAACAGGTCTGCATCTTACTAGGCCGACCTAATTGATGTATGTGGATGTAATAGGCTATATATGTGGAACATTTTTGAATTGCATAGTGTAAGATGAATGTAATGTGATGTGTGAAAAATATGATATTGTGTAAACTTGTGAATTTGTATGTGTGAGATCAAAATAAGGAATTTTTTTTGTGTATGTTGAGTGATTGCAAAGTAGAGTAGTATTTTGGATTTAGAGCTTCATAGGAATTGAAGCACAAGGAAGGTGCATCTTACATTAGTTCACAGTTTGTCTATGTAGCCACTTTTGTTCTATATCTATTTGTGGTTGTGAGCCTTATAAGGAAAATGAGTCCTAGTAGTGAGTCCTTGTAATATCTTATAACTGATTATAATATATTATGAGCTAATCCTCACCATGGTTTTTCCCCTTTTGAATTTTCCATGTAAAAATCCTGGTGTTCATGTGTTATGTGGTGTTGTGATCTCTTTCATGTTTACATTCATAGCTATAGTTGGATATGTTTTAATTATTGGTTGGATTATGACTAAATGGTTTAATAGAATACTGACTCACCCCCCTCTCAGTATTCTAGGTGTTCAACACCTACTATATCTAAATAACCCTTTCAATCAATAAATTTGAGGTGTCACTTTACTTAGACCATTTCCCAACCTACTCAAGTTTAAAGGAGGAGATAAAAATGAAAAAATCAAACCATATACTACTACTGTTAGATAAATTCTACCTTGGAATACAATGGTTGGTTTAGTTTTATTTAGGATGCTAGAAGGGTTTCCCTCAGCTAGTATTGTTGATTGCTAAAGGGATCTATCCAGTCATTTTGTCAACTTATTAGAATTTTTTTAGTTTTTCTTGCATGAAAAAAAAAGGATCAAGGAAGTTTTGAATGCCAATACAATTAATAATGATCCAATATCTCATTTTTAACCCAATGAAGATAAGTTTTATGCTCATTCACTAGAACTCCACACATGGATCATAGGGAACTTTGTGATATCTTCCTACATAATTTCATAGAGATATGAATGAACAGATCCAAAATATCCTATGAAAATTATATGAAGAATATTTGAGAGTGTCCTTAGGATAGACAAGTAGTGACCAACAATGAAAGAACATGTAGCTCCTATAAAAGATTATTCACACATGAAAAGTGTAGTGTAAAAAAAATGAAAAATAATAATAAATCATCTATGCTAGAAGTTTTAAAAATTAATAAAAATACAACAATAGATGAGGTTCTAGATGTCATTGGTTAAGAATGAAAATGGTTGGAATATTCATAATTATAATAAAAGTAGTTACAAAAATAAAAAAATAAAACTAATAATGGAAGCCATAATTTACATATGATGGTTAATTTTTTTGGTGATCTACCTCAAAATAATTATTTCCAAAGAAACAACCATCTTTTGGATGATAACTATTTGGATCCTTATCTAAGGCTAAATTTCATGATATTGAAGCTTATCAGGATTATAATAGGTTCATTCAAAATTTTCCTAGGGAATAAAATTGCCCATTTATAGACATGCCTCCCCATTTTTAGGACCTTCTTATAATAAATAATTAGGGGCCAATGAATTGATCATTATTGAATGTAAGAATTTATAAAAATCCTTTCACTAACCATAGGTTAAACAACATAGGCTAATATGATCCATAAAACCTATCTTTCTTTGGCTCAATAGTCATTCAAAACCTAAAGATACAAACTTGATAAATCAAATTAGTTTGTGAGTACAAAAATAATTCTTGAATCAATTGAATTGATTTAGAATGTAGATACCCATTCAATTTACCAACTAGAAAATGATGCACATGTGATCTCTTCAATATAATTTATCTTAAACCTAATAAGTCCTTATGAATTAGTTTATGATCTTAGAATTTTATTACCATATCATTGGTTTATATATATTTTGATTAACTATCTTCCTCATCATTCCATACTCTTATAGGTGATTTCATAATACCCCCCTTATAGCCCAAATGAACCATATTAGCTTTTAATTCAACTCCCTAAACTTGAAATTTATGAAAATGCAAACACCTCCATATGAAAAAATCATATCTATTGGATCATTTTGGTAGTACTCAAGTTTCTTCATTGATATCAAGTAAATTCCCATAGAGGATAAGTTAAAAAAAAAGAGACCTGACTCCATGATATGTTTTCAAGTGTGGGTTTAGGAAATTATATTAAGAGGACTATGATTAGTGTTATAATTTATATGAATGTGGTCCCTTTATCCTCATTTCAAAGAATGGTCTATGGAGAAATATGCAACACATTGTATAGGGATAAATTAAAGGGTTGCAACAATCTAAAAGAAGACAATAGAAATTATCCTTCCAATTATGCTCAAACCTAAGATGATCTCCACCTTTTTTGTATCATAAAAAATGAAACAAGTTTTAAAATATGATAAGAATACCATGGACTCACAAGATGGTTGATATAACTTTGACCCTATTTCAAGATTTTTATTCCTTCACTTGTAAAATATCTATGTCACAAAAGGGACTTTTAAACATTTCATGTAGTCAAGGTGGACTGGACCAAGAAAAGGGTAGGGATATTGACTTACTATGAGCTACGCACAAATAAAGTGACATGTATTGTGCATATTACACAAGGCACCATAAAAAGGAAAGGTGAGGGAACTAAATTAGAAGCTAAAGGAAAATAAACATCCAAACTTGAAAAGGATGAAATATCTAAATATGCTACCATTTTTTAAATCCATGATAGAAATAACCCAACTCATAAAGAAAGATGAATTTTTTAGGTCCACCTTTGATTATCATTCTATAGGATCCTACACTCCCTTTTTAACCATTGTTATCACCATCAATGGATGCAATGACACATTCATATTCAAACTCGCCATTGATATATATAAAATCAAACTAGAATCTATAGGTTAAACTAATGAGATATGCATGATCGATATTTCATCTATTGATCAAAAGTCATCAAATAATTACCTATGTGGATTGCAAGTTTAGGTTTATAAAAAGAGGATTCCTATATGAAGATGAAATCAGCAAAGGAGAATTATTAAAATACATAGCTCATGTACTAATTAGAACAATATATTTTCTAATAGTTGAACTTCATAGACACTACAAGAGCCTAATAATGAACATGCATCCTCATAATAATGGAGACAAGAATATACATCATTCTTGATAAAAAATAAGAACCCCAATGTTCATAAAAGTTACTTGAATTCTTATAATATATGGCATATTGTGTATAAAGATTTGACACAAAATGTCAAACATTTATAGCCTATAAATCTTCATAATAAAAACTAGCATATAGCTACATATTATAAGTCTATATAGCCTATAAATTCTTAGTGTTTCACACATAATTTTCTTATTCTTTAGCATATATATAACATATTTAGTCCGTTATACTACATCAATTATTCTCTTCTCTTATTTTCACCTAAGTAGGATTTATAGGCTAATATATGTTACTTGACTATACCAAGTCATGAGAATACCATTTCATAATCTAGTTATCCTTAGATCTTAATAATTTTTAAATAAGTTAATTTATAATGAAATCACTTGTACAAGAGAAGAATATAACCAAAAATATGACACAAAATTAAGCCAATTTGAGGGGTAACCTCCAAAATAAAGCTAATTCAAGGGGGGATACTTGGACAATATTCAATAAGAACATAATTCATATATAATGATAATAAAATAACAACTAACTCCTATATATCATACTTATACCATGAATGACACCCATTGCAATCTAAGTACCCATGCACTTTCTAACCACCAAGATATTAATGTGGGAAAGGTGAGAGAATTGAGTGATTGGGAAAAGAAAATAACTTGTTAGTAGTGAGATGAATAGTTATAAATATATAATATTAAATATTAAAATATTAACTAGGCAGGTGTAGAAAGATGGGGGGCCAAAAAGTGGCCAATCATATTTGAAATTTAATAAATTCATAACACAAGCGCGTTATAATGTGTCTACATTATAACATGTTCATGTTATGGCTTGGTGTTACCAAGCCTTAGGCTTGGCAACACTAAGGCCATAATGTGCTCATGTTATAATGTGAGTGCGTTATAGTAAATATAAAAAAAAGAAACTTCATTTCATTATGCATTATACATTTTCCTACTTATTCAAAGCCTGTAAACCTTCAAGAGTGTTCTAAAATTATAGGAAGTCTCATTATTCACCACTTCTTCACCAAATATTCACTAAATATTTGCTAAAATGTCGCCACGATGTCAAGTAGGTCAAAGGAGTGAGTTTTTTTTGTGTGAATTTTTTATTAAATAGGTAGATTTAATATATTTTTTGATGTAAATTTATTTAATTTTTAGGAAATGATAATGCACCTCCAAACCATCTTGAAATTCCTCTTCAAAATCCTAATTCTCCTAAGCCCCAAATACTTTCCAAAGAGCAATCCCAAAAAAACACCTCCAAAAATTCCTCAATATGCTCCAAGAACTCAAGAAAATTTAATGGGGAAAATAAAAAAAATAAAAATTGAGGATATAATTGCAAGGTTGAAAGGTCCTACAAGCTCAACCTCACATAGAGCCACACTTGATCAATCACTTGAATCAATAGTATCACATGTAGATTCAACTAGACAATAATTAAGTGGTTGTTTGGACAAGAGATGAGAGTTTAGAGAATTTCATGCAGATAAATTATCCTATAAACAAGTGAAAGATGAAAAAATTATAAAATTTGATTTGTGTGCCCTATTCACAAACCATAAAAAAAAAAACCTTTTCATCCTTCAAGAAAGAGGTTCCCTATCCATTGGTGCAACCAACAAGGGATAAGAACCATTTTTGGTATAGGTGGTGGATGGTTTTTGACCATCCTCCATGCAAGAACAATGAGGTGCCACAATATTTTTTAAGGAAACTCTATTGTGAGTTTGTCCTCAATAAAATCCCAAACAATTTTGATATGTGGGACTTCTAAGGTAGAGGTGGGGGATTTGTACATAACTGACCGGGGGAACATCTTGACCCATAATGGCTAGCGAGATGAGAACTCACCAGAACAACATATGAGCATGTGGCTATCCCTTCCATTGTGAAGGAGAGTGCTAAGGTTGATACATTGCAGTCAATTACATACTTAACCCAAAGCCTCATATAGCATGCCAGTCCTCTAGCACATGGTGATCCAGGCAAGTCTTTGGGGAGTAGAGTTCCACCTCATATTTATCAGGCTTGTGGGTCACCTTGTGGTTATGAACCTATGCATAGTCAGGACATAGGTGCATAGGGTAAATCTATAGCTAATCAAATGGTGATGATAGATTTCCTCCTTCATGAGGCATTTGGCCTTGATAGTCAGGTAACTGTTAGCAAGTTCATTGAATTTAATATATTACATTTAATTTTTGAAATGTAAGATTAACTAAGTTATTTAATGATTATAATGAAATTTTAGGGTCATAGTGTTCATTCTATTTTCAGTGGTCCTCCACCTCCCTATTATACAAAGACATGTACTATGGAGGTATGCAACTAGTAAATAATTATAAATATTACATGTGAATATCATTATTATATGAATGGTATTCTTGTATTGACTCATTTTGGATGTTGAATAGGTTAATCTTGGAGCTTCTATGACAACATCGACCAGTGGAGGTGGACATCAAATTTTCACTTAGGTAATATAGGCTATACATTATATTTCATAGTTGAATAATGTTTAATGAATTATAGGTTCTAGATATTTTGTAAGTATTATTTGTATTTTTTAATTAATTTGATTTCAGCTTGCTATGCACTTCATAATCTATGAATTTCATTTATTCATGTTGTTGACCTCAAAAATATAGGGTAGTGGCATCACTAGCTTGTAGCATATCATTTCACTCTTATCCTCCTAATTGTCATCACTAGCATGCCATTTCTATAATCTATGAATAATGTTGTTTTATTTTCAAATGTTGCAAGAAAACACTCCTCCCGATGTTGATAGGGTAATGGAGCATGGTTTGTCTACTACAATATACAACTTGATGTGTTTGATTAGGGTATGAGGTAGATTAGTAAATTTCAAATTACATTAATTTTTATAGCTCTTTATTATTGAAAAATCAAATGATTATTGATTTGTAGCTAAATTTCTATCTTGATGGTTTCCATAGGACTTTAGAATGCCATAGCTTGAGCATGCCAATGTTGAAAATGAGGAGAGAGATCATTTGGTGGCGGTAAGTGATTATTTTGTTAAATATTTCATTTTTTATAATATAATTTCTATATTAATGTCTATACTTTTTATTGTAACAGGTAAAGCTCCATGAAGAACTAAATAGGAGAAGTCCTTGAGTTTGAAGTAGACCTCTGTCATATGCATCTCCATCCCCCTAATGATTAGAGGCCCCCATGATTTGTTTTCTTCACCTAGAGGGGAATGAATTTTTATTTGGGTCCTTTGTTGTATGCTTAAATGGCATTTTTGGACATATATTTTGTATTGCATATAAATGACATTGTATGCCTATATGGCATTCTTGTAAGCCTATATGGCTATTTTGTATATATGTTATACATATATCGACATATATTGATGTATGCCTATATGGATATTTGGTTAATACACATCTTTTTTATTGATGGTGTCCATATTTGCATTATAAATCTATGCTTCAATGGATATTTGTAGATGGTTTACTTTAAATATTTAAAATCCAAGTGTATTCCATGCACTCTTATTTTATATAATTGTAAATATATAAAGTTTGAACATTATTCTCCTCTAAGATTATTTTAGGAAGTGTTTTTGCATATGTTTCTTCCTTTCAATTTCAAGTTATCAAAAGCACTATTGAACCTTCCATATTTGATGAAATAGAGTTATTAACATTAAAAACCTTGAGAAAAACTTTATGCAATGCACTCGATATTGAGGCTAAGGAAAACATTCATAAAAATTTCCCTACATAAGAATAATCCATGTGGGAAAATAGCTACAAGCCTCTCATATAGAAGCAACATTCTTTCATGTAAGATTAGTCAACATACTACAAATCAAGCACCAAAAACCCTAATATTTCTCCATTATCTTCTCGAGGTTGAGACAAGGGTAAGAAACTATAACAAGGTGATATAAGGTGACATGATCATCACACCAAATCTCAAAATAACACTAACTCTATTGAGGATACTAATTAAGAGGTGCAATGCCATAACAATAGTGTTGTGACCACTAATGGTTTCAAGGAATATATCTCTTCCACTTGAACTATTGGGTGAATTGAAAACCTAGCCATGTCATCATTGAAATCATCAATCATATGAATATAATAATGCATGATTAAATCAAACACCTAGGACTCTCTTCCACTACACATCTAAGCCCATACTCTCTAGGATCATTGTAGCATGGTAAGGAAATTCATGTAATTATACAATGCACTTTCAAGTATGCAACTAAAAATGAGCAAGACATTATTACATGTGACCTCATACCTCTAGAAGTTTGTGATATAATTCTTGGAAGACATCTACCATTTGAAAGCCCAATAGTGGATGCTATGAATCAAAAGACAATATTTTGATGTCAACAAGTCTAAATTATAAGACAAAATAGATTGGTCTCTACTAAATAATGTTATAAAATTAATAGTATAATTTTTTTTTGCTTCTTATTATTTACTTAGAGATGTTGCATAGGCAAGCTCACAAGCAATGGCATTGCTAACTCATGCATCTTCTCTATCACAACAATAGATGCTTGAAAATGTACTATTATAGGATGAAGATGTTTTTATAAATTGAAAAATTATTCCAAAAAAAAATCATGGTACAAAATCAAACCAATTGGCTATTGAATGCCCTTTCCAAAATAAATCATTGTATCATAGGTCTACTTAGGAGAAGGATGAAATTTAACAAAAAATATAAGAACTACTTGATCAAGGAAAGAGTTGACCTAGCTATTTTTCATGTGGCACCTTAGAAGCATGAACAATGATGTAGGAACACTTGCAATAAAACTAGAGGTCATGTGGCATAATCTACAAGAATTATAATTTTATGAATTATAAATTAAGTTACCACATGAAATTATAAGTAAAGTTATGTTTGTGTGTGCTACATTGAGGAGGTAGTAGTGATGGCTATATTGGAAACATGTATATATATCAAAATATTAAGGATATAACTATTTCTTCATAGTGTGTGGTAGAAATTATATATTTATTGTGATTATTCACATGGAGACATCATAATTAGTGATATGTTTATGTCATATTAGCTTCATAACTTATTTCACATTAAATTCACCTATATTTTTTGGTTAATTATTAAATTTCCTACAATAGTATGTGTTTGTGGTTTTCGATGATATATTTTTGGTATGTAGTTATGGAGTCAAGTTTTAATCAAGACAAATTACAAACAATTTACACTATGTTTCTAATAATTTTATTCAAGTATATTCAAGTACCCATCCTCTAGTTGGTCGAACCTACACTTCAAATTTAGAGACATATTCTTCATGCCCACACTTTCCCTCATCTCAAAAAATGTTTTCCTATATTGACCAAAACATTTATGACTACATTGAGTTCAAGCAACAAAGGAGACTAGTTCTATGGTGTAGATTATTTAGTCATAAGATTATAGAGACACCTACGTTGACCAAAATTCATAAAGTGAGCTTATTCTATAGCCACCCAAACATGTTTGAATTGTCGGTTTACCCCCAAGAGATAAAGAATGTAAACAATGTCTCTTGACAACTTTTTACTAAATGCAACTGAAACTTTTTGGAACATCTAAAATATTATTGCCATAGTGGAATGACTTCGATATATGAAAAACTGGGGGAGTTTATTGTAGAGAGCCCCTACGTGACCTTATACCTTCAAAAATAATGTTTGGAAGACCCATGGTTTCTGAGTAATAGGTCATCAAAGTTTGTTGGCCTTTCATATATTGGTCTCTCAATAGAAATTGCTAGTGCAATGTAGTCCAAAATGTTTCATCATGCTGGGGTGTGAAAAAGGACCTTGCATAGCATAAACCTACCCACACTGACAAGTTGGAGCTATTAGTTTGGTCACACAATAAATAAAATGAAAATTACACCACCTTGCAGCTTTACACTACATGCATCTGATACTTTTTTCATCAATTGAAAACTTGTCACCATAGGAAAATGGATCAAAGATAAAAAAATGAGATAAATTATTGTAGAGGGGCCCTTCATGATCTTGTACCTTCAGATGAAATGTTTCTAAGTGCCATGATTTCCAAGTAATAGCTCATCAAAGTTTTCTGCCCTTTTACACTTTGGTCTCTTAAGAGATATCACCAATGCAATGTAGCTCAAACTGTTTCGACATGTTTGGGTGTGAAACCAAACCTTCCCTAGCATAAACCTACCCATTTGGACATGTTGGAACTATTAGTTTGGTTGTACGATGAACAAAACAAAAATTACACCTTCTTGCATCTTTACACTGCATACATTTGATCCTTTTTCCATCAACTAAAAACTCATCACCATGAGTAAATGGATTAGATATATCAAGAAATGAGAGAGGTTATTGTAGAGGTTCCCTAAGTGATCCTGTACCTTTATACAAAATGTTTCTAAGTTCCATAGTTTTTGAGTAATATCTCGTCAAAGTTTGCTGCCCTTTTACACTTTGGTCTCTTAAGAGATATCACTGATGCAATGTAGCTTAGACTATTCCAACATGTTTGGGTGTGAAAAAATACCTTCCATAGCATAAACCTACCCATTCAAACATGTTGGAACTATTGGTTTAGTTGCATGATGAACAAATTTTTTACACCACCTTGCAACTTTACACTGCAAGCATTTGACACTTTTTCCATCAACTAAAAACTCGTCACCATGGAAAAATGGATTAGAGATATAAAAAATTGAAAGAGGTTATTGTAGAGGGAACTTACATGATCTTGAGCCTTTATATGAAATGTTTCTAACTGCCATGGTTTTTGAATAACAACTTGTCAAAATTTGTTGTCCTTTTGCACTTTGGTCTCTTAAGAGATCATCAGTATAATGTAGCTCAAACTATTCCAACATGTTTAGGTGTGAAATAGGACCTTCTCTAGCATAAAAATACCCATTCAGATGTGTTGAAACTATTGGTTTGGTCACACAATAAATAGAATGAAAATTACACCACCTTGCAACTTTACACTGCATGCATCTAAAGCTTTTTCCATGAACTAGAAACTCATCACCACAAGAAAAGGGATTGGAGATATCAAAAACTAAGAGAGGTTATTGTAGAGGGGCCCTATGTGATCCTATAACTTTAGACAATTTTTTTTTTCAAGTGCCATGATTTTCAATTAACAACTTGTCGAAGTTTTCTTCACTTTTGCACTTTTGTTTCTTAAGAGATATCACTAGTGCAATGTAGTTCATACTGTTTTGACATGTTTGGGTGCAAAAAAGGACCTTCCCTAGCATAAACCTACCCATCTAGATGTTTTGGAACTATCATTTTGGTTGCATGATGGACAAAACAAAATTTACACCACCTTGCAACTTTACATTGCATGCATTTGATGCTTTTTCCATCAACTAAAAAATCATCACCACGAGAAAATGGATTAGACATATCATAAAATGAAAGAGGTTATTGTAGAGGGGCTCTACATGATCTTGTAACCTTGGACACAATTTTTCTAAGTGGCATGATTTTTGAGTAACAACTCATCAAAGTTTGCTACCCTTTTGCACTTTGGTCTCTTAAGAGATATCACCAGTGCAATGCAGCTCGAAAGATTTCAGCATGCTAGGGTGTGAAATAGGACCTTTCCTATTGTAAATCTATCCATCTAAACATTTTGAAACTATCAGTTGGATTCATAATGAATAGAACAAAAATTACACCACCTTGCAACTTTACATTGCATGCATCTGATGCTTTTCCATCGATTGAAAACTTGTTGCCACGGGAAAATGGATCAGAGTTATGAAAAATCAAGAGAGGTTATTGTAGAGGGGCCCTATGTGATCATGTACCTTCAAATAGAATTTTTTTTAAGTTGCATGATTTTTGAGTAACAACTCATCAAATTTTTCTGCCCTTTCACACTTTGGTCTCCTAAGAGAAATCATTGGTGCAATGTAGATTGGAATGTTTTGGCATGCAAGGGTGCAAAACAAGATATTTGAGCTGGTTGAAGGGTATGGAGAGTGATGAAGGCTTTGGAACAATGAGTAGTTAATGAAATTTCTTTTGTGAATGCCAATAAGACATTTAAATCCAGGGTTTAAAAATTCTAACTAGTTCCTATAAATGAAAGAATAAATGATTTAGTTGTTGAAGATTATGATTTGATTTATTATTGCTAATCAACTTGGCTAGAACCTAAATATGAACTTTACAATTAACACTAAATAAATAAAAGCACATTATTACCCTATCTTAGAGAAAAATATTAAAAATAACAAGAATGAAATGAAGACATAAAATAATATGGTTATTGTAAATGAGTCATCATTTTCTAAAAATGTGAATGTACCTTGATGCTAATATCCTACTCATTATATCATAAATGTTGCTTTTTGCATTACTTTTCATGAGTACATCAGAGTGTAGCTCATACTTACCACACAAAGTCAAAAAAAATTACCATAAATATGCATATAATCTACCCAATATGCATTGCATATGTGTAAAATTACATCAACAAAAAGAGAGAAACTTTAACTTAAAGAGGGGAAGTAAGTCCTTACTATGCCATATGAAATTTGGAACCAAAACATAACTAAAGTTGAAATGTGATAGCGAAAGGTCTAAATATCAACTACAATACATTAATATCAATAATATGACTTTAAAAATTCAATGTGCATACTTACAAATTAATCCAACGAACCATCTGAGTCTGCTCTACTCTTTACTGCGTCAAGTATTTCCTCATGGTCAGACTCATGTACCTTCCATAAGTTCTTCTTCAATGGTATACCCCCATATTTGAGCAAATGAACATTCAATGCCATGAAAAGTTTTGAGAAATGAAGAATCTTTCGATGCATGTCAAAGTCCTAAAACAACCACACATTAACACTATTATGTGGGTACCTTCTAAGCCATGTTCTAGTAGCAACCACTGAGCTTGTAGGGTATTCAATGTTTTCTTCATTTATAACTGGGGCCTCCAATTTCTTTTTGGCCTCAACACAATGAAACAAGTAATAATATATTCCCTTTTCATTATCTTCATCTGTAATAACTACATAAACATGGCCTTTATTGATATGTGCAACAAATTAGATGAATCTGGTCAACATTACAAAAACACTATAAAGTAAGATAAAATTAGGAATTTCAAAAATTATGCAAGTAGATTATTACCTAGTTGAACTAGATCTGATATGTGAACAAAGTTAATCGATGATTGCATTTGTGTTAGTTCCAATACCATCGGGAGCCGTGTTGTGCAGTTTTGCACACACGCCCCACTTGGAGTAGGGACCCTCTTTTAATGAGGTTTTGGGCCTTTGATTTTATGAGATTCATCCTTTTGAGGTCTTGAAATGTTGGTCTTGTTGGCTTTAGTCTTGCTTGGAGGCTTGAATTGGTTAAAATTGGTTTTTTCTAAAAATTCGGGTTTTGACCCGAATCCGGGATTTTCTGGCTCAGGCGGACTTTCCGGGTTCTTATTCATTGCCTGTTTTCTGCTTATTCTTCCAAATCCAGGTTTCTGCTTGACTCTGGGATTTTCCGGTTCTGGCGGATTTTCCCAGACTGCGTCAAAATCCCGAAATTCATTAAAATCCTGGTTTCTACTATATCCGCGGAATTCGTGTTCATCCGGATTTTCTGTGTGTCTTGGTTTTTTCCAAAATTCCATCTTGGGCTCAGGTTTCTGGATTTTTCAGACATGTCTTATCACTCATTAATGCTCGAAGTACCTTTGCTCAGATGCGAATATGGATGGATTTAAGGTCTTTTGGGCATCATTTTGATTTCATTCTTCACTTGCTTTTTGCTTTGGCGTTTGAGAGTCTCCATTTGAGGTCCTGATTGCTGAGTTCGAGCTGCCACTTGTGGATTGGTTGAATGCTGATCAGGGTTTTCGTTGCTAGGGCATATTCGTAGTGCAGTCGCTTCCTCGAGTTCAAGTTTCATCTAGACTAATCCATGGTATGTCGTCGCTGACCCCTCTCTTTGTTTGCATCATGATTGAATCTTTCTAAGTTGATTGGTGGCTGTCTTAGGTCGGCCTTTGCTTGGTTACGATTTTGTATTTATCAAACTAGGGTTGGATTTAGCTCCTTACCAAAACTTTATCACTCATACCATGCGTGCTGGTGTCTATCGATTAAATGGTGGGTGTGTAAGTCTGGGTGGTGTTAAGGGTCGGACTCTACCTCCTAGGCGTGCCTTTCGCTTTATTTTGTGAAGATTAGGGTTTCGGTTCTTTTGCTCGAATTTTCCAAGGTTTAGTGGGTTTATCGTGATTTTATGGTTTATGATTCAGCCCAACCTGCTCATACCTTAGGAAATCCCTGTGTGCTTCGACGGATCATCTCATTAATAGTGTTCTTTGAAATCTTAAGCTTACTCTGGTTTTATGGTGGAGAGTTCAGTCGCCAAAATTAGGGCATCGTTGTTTCGCTATGAAGATTAGTCATTTGAAGGCTTTTGGAATTTGAATTTGTGTGCATTTGAGGTTTTGCTTATTGACGTCGATTTTGAGACCATTAGAATCCAGGTAGGGAAGTTCGCATGATCGTTTGATTAATGGTTCGCCTGTTAATATTTTGTCGGGTTTCTGAGGTGTCTGCGGAATTCCTGTGCACCCGGATTTTCCCGGTTTCAGCCAATTTCGTGGAGTGTGGCAAATTTTGGAGTCTCAAGCTGTCCGTGGAAATCCGTCCTGTCCAGACTTTTCTGATTTTCCTGCCTGGTTTCATTTCTTTTGATTTCCGAAGTTAGGACTAATGAGGTAAAGTGCTAAATGATGATTTATTGCTACTAATGGATGAATTTCATGATAATATTATAATCTTCTATTCGTACTAATGATCAATTTGACGAGTGGTGTCTTGGCAGCAGGAATCCGTCTGGGTCAGATTTCTCCGAAATTCTGCCCCGACTGGATTTTCCCAGTTTACCTTATTTTCCCGGGTTGATTCATTTTTCTGGATTTTCAAAGATTGATGATTTGTGATGGATCTTTATTGCTTTATATGATTTTATTCTAACCTTTGGATTGGAATATGTATGATAATTGGATACTCATGACATTCTGTTGTGAATGCAGGCTGAATCAAGCAAGGCTTCTGCTGGAAAGTCTAAAGGAGATACAGAGGGGTCCTCCATTTCAGAAGCAGAAAGATTAAGGTTGGATACCAAGAGTCAGCTACCAGAAAGCAAGATATCTTCGGTGTGGTCTGAGGTCTTAGACACTAATGTTGGAGCATGGCAATACGAGGAATTTAAAGAGAGAACAACTCAGAAGGATCTGTCAGTCCTAAGACAAGGAATGATGAAGTCTGGACTTGTTCATGTGGCAGGGTTCCCTCCTACAATCCAATGCTATGAGTTAATACTTGAGTGTGCCCGGCAATATGATTTTGACACACAGAGGGTTGTCAGCACCGAAGGAAGAGTCTTAGCAAATTTTAGTCCTGTTTCTATTGCCCAAGCCTTTGACATGCCGAATTTTCCTTCTGTGTGCGCCTTGAACATGGACTTGGCCAAAACATATTATGAGAATGAGCCCACCAAAGCTCAGCAGATGATTAATTCTTGGCTGGAGAAGCCAAAGTCACATTACTCCAAATTTCCCAAATAGTTGCAGAGGGTTAAATTCAAGTTAGATATATATGATGCAATCACATTCTTGAGTAGAGTAGCAGGATTGAAGAGTGCTGGTGTGTTAGAAAATTGGATGGTCCATGTGATTAACAAAATTGAACAAGGAACTAATTACCATTGGGCCGGACTTATTAGCATCATGATTGATAAATAGCTGAGGGACGTCCTAGAAACCAAGAGGTTCACTATGTCTTCTTATGTGATGTATGTGTTGGCTAGATTCTACCCATACAAGGGTTTGAATCCACAGGGAACATTTGGGCAGGATGTAATCTATAATATTTACCCAGAGTTGCACCTAGGACACAGGGATTACAGAAGAGCCAATGATGCATTCACAATGCATATCACTAGGATGCTTCAAAATGCGGAGCATGTGAGACTGTCGGATGGAGCGAAGGAGTTGATAAAGAAATATGGAGCCTGGTTCATTCAGTTTCCCACCTTCTCTTATATCAGAATTGACGGATGCCAGGCTGCTCCATACAGGTTACCTAGGTACCCTACTTATCATATTGTGTTATTGGAAGTTGTTAGGCAGGTATGTGAATTTGATGCAATTGTCAAAAAGGAAAAGCATAAAACAGGTTTTGGTGGGGATTTCCCTCTTGGAATTGGCATAACAGAGGTGTGCCCTTCCATTCAATCAGCACACGCAGCAGGCGATGAATTGGCAGCTCATGGTTTTTCCTTCCACTCCAAAAGGAAAAATTTTGATATCACCGGGGAAGCACAGAAGAAGGCTACCAAAGAATACTACCACAAGGATGATCTAGAAGACTATTGGGCCAATATCAAAGATGATTTTGAGGCAAGGAAGAAAAGGTACTCTAGGCTTCCTGTTGATGTGATTAGGCAATACAATGTCAAGTTAATCCCTGACCAGCTAGAGGATGATGGAAACCTGGTGCAAGATCATGCCTATGAGTCTGTTAAGGATAGATCAATTGGAGAGATAAAATGGAACGATGATGAGGTAACTGAGTTGGAAGATCTGATGGCACCGGTTATGAAGTTTACTACTTCATGGTTGAAACACAAGGTTTGGGAGTTGGAAAGTGAGAAGGTACCCTGTACCTTTAATTTGATGGGAAACCTCAATCCTATGTCCACTTCAGAAGAATCTAGGGAAGATGACCCCAAAGGGAAAACTAAAGATAGCTCACCCTTCAAAATAAAAATCAGATGCCCTAAAGAAAGTGAACCAGAACCTAAAAGAAAACCAAAAGGAAAGAAAAGAAGCCGAGCCTTGAAAATAGGCAAGTCTTCTGAAGAAGAGGAAGTTGAAAAAGCAGAAGGAGAGGATGCTCCTCCACTGCCAAAGAAGACAAGGACAACTAGGGTTTCAAAGAAGAAGGGTCAGGATACCTCTAAAGATGAGATTTTGATTGTTGATGTGGAGAGTTCAGGGGAAAAGACAAAGGTTTATTCGAGGAGATCAAGAACTCCATCCCCTAAGGAAACTGTGCAAAAGATGGATCCTTCTCCAAGGGAACCAGTTGTGGAGCAACCCAAGGCTACTTCCCCTTTGCCAAGCGTGCCTGAACAAGAGACTCTCGAGGAACATGAGACTAGTGGAGAGGCAGAACCTTTCAAGGAAGGAGAGATTTTTGGTGAGGCTGTTGAGCTTGAGGTTGAGGAGGTAGAAAGACACCCTTCTCCATTAGTGCAATATGAGGATTCTCTGGAGAATAGCAAAGGAGACGGATCACCTGAAAAGGAGAATATCCCTGTTAGGACCCCATCACCGATGCAAGAAGAGGAGATTGAAATAGGTGATCAAGGTGAACACTCTCCTGAGAAAGGAAAAGATGAAACACCGAAAAAACATGAAGAGGTGAAGATGGATGAAATCCGGGTAGAACCTGCTGTCCCAGATTGGTTAGAAAAGGAGATCACAAGAAAGAAACAGGTCATTGTTGAAGACACTCCTTTGGATTGGGATGAGATGTTATCTAAGATTGGCAAAGGGAAGAAGAAAAATATGGCTAAGGTAGTTTCAAGAATAGAAAGGGATGAAGTGAATAATAGAGTTATCCATATTGCCACTCCTGCTGATGATAAGAGTAAAGAAGAGGTCACCAGAAAGGATTACAATGTGCAGACCATCAACCTTGGGCCAACTTCTATAGAACAGGACATTGAGGAGTATGAGGGGTCTAGTGCAGTAATAATTGGGAGACTAAGGAAAGAAACTCAGACCAAACATGAGCTTAGGAAGGAAAATGAGAGGCTTAGGAAGTGCTTGGAGGATGTAATGAAGCCTTTGCAATCTCTCCACCCCTCTTCCTCTGTTACTCCTGGTTTCTTGCCCAAGGAAACTATTTTCAAGATTGAAAAGATGAAGACTTCTACCCAGACTGCAGTGGATTGGTTGAAGGATGTGCAAGTAAAAGGAGATAATGCAATAAAGGATGTCCTTTCGGTTGGAAAAGATGCAGTCAGAGCCAAGGATTTGTTGGAACATGTGCTATCCCAGGACAAGGAGGATATTGACCTTCTGTTGCAGAAATCCAGAGTGGTCATAGAATATGGCAAAGATCAGTTGGCTGCGGATGGGATTCTTCCTTCCTCTAGACTTGATGAGCCTTGGGAATGGTTTGAGGCTTTGCAGATTCGGTAGAAGGCCATGAGGAAGATTCAGAAATGGAAAAGGCTGATAGATGGTGACCTAACTGGAGTGTATGATGGTTGCATCGCATTTTTTGAGATTATGACTGGCAGGAGGAAAATTGCTCCCAAATACTTGAGCTTAGAACAGTTAAGGGAATGGTGGCATGATGTTTATGCCCCAGATTCTGAGAATGTCATAACAGGGCACCAGTTGGATGATGCAGCAACCTATTTGGCAGTGATGGATAAGTATCAAGCCCACAAAGATGATTGGAATAAAACTGTTGAACAGTCAAAAGAGGAGATTGGTTCCATTGAATGTCGGCTTAGGATCTTGCCTTTGCCACCTGTCACTGAGCTAGATAAAGTATTTTTGAAGGTTCAGGGATCATTGGCCCAGAGTAAGGATAAGGGAGGCGGTAGTTAATGCCCATTTTGAAGATTTGTGCTTCCCTATTATTATAGGGCATGTATTGATCCGGGTTGCATTGGGGAATGTGTCTAGGCTGACCTTGATGATGTATCGGCATTTAATGTATGCCTTATTTTGGAATTCCTAAGGCCGACTTGTTTTGGCTGTTTTATTTTGTAAATGTTTGGCTGGGCCGACATTTCTTGAGAATTTGCTATAAAAGGCATTCCTGCCTTATTGTAAGGGATAGATAGAAGAGAATAGAAGAGTAAGAGTCAGAGTTTAGAACTTTTGCAGTATTTAGTTCTTGAAGCAAATATTGTAACAGAACAGTGGAATTGTTGCAGCATTTTGATGATCTAATACAATTGAAGACATTGTGGTTTTCCTGGTGAAATCTCTTGTGTTGGTTTATCTTGCATGGTTCCTGTTGTTTCATCTTTCAAATTGCTTAAAGATTTAGGATTTAGTGTTTTAGAGTTGAATTAGTCTGGTGGGTAATGTACATGATTTCATATTTGGAATGTTTGTAGCAATCTCTGGTCTATACTCCTAGTAACTATCTGATTGTAGTAGGCTGGTGAAGTCAATCGGGACCATATATCTATTTTGTGCTTAGTTCGATTGTGGATGAATATCTATGATTTGAAAATCTATACACCTTAGAAGATTGCACCGTTCTTGTGATATTGCATTGTGGGTTGATCAAGAATTGGTTACTTGAGATTGGTCCATTCCAGATATCTGTCATTTGCATTATTCATCCTAGGAATAATTTAGATCTTATCATATCCTTGCATCCTTATCTTTTTCTATTTCTTTATCATCTGGTTAGATTTAGGATTTGAGGTCATCATATTGCAAAGATCTGATAAATTGAAGAGACACAGTTTGCTTGTAGTAAGGTCCGATTGTGATTACCAGCATTTCACATATTATCTGAGTTTTTTATGCATTGTCATGACCTAACACTCGAGAGACCTTGGGGTGATTTTTAGTAATTTTCTATTGAAAATAACCTTTCAAGAGAGATATAATATTGCATTCTATCTGAGTTGTTGCTGTGCAGAAAACACCATCAACAAGCCGATCTGTGTCAAGTGGGCTAATAAAACTTAACCACTATTCATCAACCCACTCCTTTGTCTCACACTCATTCTAGGATTGAATTGTACATGAAGAAATAAAGCATGCCATCTTATGTGTATGGATACTCCATGAACCTGCATTAAAGATCCTGAAAGAGTGTATCTCACTTGATATTATTAGTGTACACAAATTATCATATTGTGCAATGTTAGTATCATATATCAACCAAAAAATTCTACAAACTAAAGACTTACCTTCATTACTTGGACCCATCAAAGCATTACAACACTAGGAAATTTATTTTGCATCTATCAACTTTGCATTGTCTTTATACTTTAACTATTCTCGTGCTATGAATTTTTTGATACATGCTCTTGCACCATCATGCTCCCCATTTCCATGCCTGATCTCACAAAATTTTTGTATATGATTAACACCTATAATATTATGCATCTTGCTCAACCAATAGAACATCTATGAGTTCTTGAATTTTGATGCACAATTATCTGACCATATGATATTCTGATAGAATGATATACCCCTTCTAGCCAAATCATGGTAGAAAACTTGAAAGCAACCTTGCACAAACTTTATAGAATTTGTGTAATCATCATTGATATAAAGATACACCCTTATGATCTTTCTGTCATCCTCTGTACTATCATTGGCATGAATGAATGCTATGTGCACAAATATAGAAACCTATGTGGAGTTGCAATACTGTGATTGCACCTCATGTTGTGGTTGTAAACTATAGTTCTCTACAAAGTCGATGACTGAAAGAATGCTACCAAGCGGAAATGTGTCCTTGCATAACTTGAATTGCTAGTCCAACCATCGAGCTCTATGGGTATGCCTTGTATACTCATACACTATATTGTCACGAAATGTAGACATAGAATAATACACTGGAATATTTTGAATAATTAAATTACACCTTTTTTCTTCTTTACCATCTTTTGTATTGTAGGCCACTATCTTATACTTGTTGAATTCCACTAGTTCATTTCCAACTACATGTGTACTTTCCATATGTTCACATATTGGCATGTGTTGCAAGCCACCACAATGCTGACATGTGCCATCCAAGCATAATTTTCTATAAAATAATTGACCTTCCTCTCTTTCACATAAAATTGTTGATATGAAGTCTCTTGAAGATGTAGGTGGGGCATGTATGCCATAGTCCTGCAAAACATTGTTAGTATGAAAATATAAACATATAGAACGATAAACATCAAAATGGTTAGAAAAATCAATATTTACTCTACAACAAGAAGTAGTGTGTGTGTGATTTATTTTTTCATAGAAATTCTTTAGCATTTCAAAATATCTTTGAAATTTTTTAACTTGAGGATAATTCTCTAGAAATTTTCCAAAAAATTGTGTTTGATTCATATCTAAAAAATTCATTGGATGTGGCTCACAGTTTTGACTACTAATTCTCCTTCTTAGCACATCCCTTTGATTCGGATATACCCCTGTGTTATTCTTCCAGAATTCTTCAATTAGTGATCTCAATGCTTCAACAATTAGTTTATCTTTTTGTGGTAGTCTCCTCGAGAATGCCCATAACTCATTGTCATTGGTGTTCTCAATTCTTTGGCACTTTCCAATGGCTCTTGATAATTTTTTTATATTTATTCTCAATGCTTGAATTGTCTTTCTAATGAGACAAGATGTCTTTGTTTGATTAATTACTATTGTTGATGTAATGACATGTCATGCGACATTGCTATCTTTTGTGCATGAGGTGTTACCACACTCTCTTATGCACTCATTAGATTATTCATAGCACATTTTTCACTTGAAGCCTCCCATGTTCTCAACCCAAGAATCTTCATGATAGACCTATACTTTATACTTCACATCATTTCAACAAATAGTTGACATCTTTCAGTCTCATTTTATTTTTCAAAGAAAATTCTCCAAATCTTATGAGCATATCTTCTACAAGTGTGTTTTAGAATCTTATCTTCCATTGTCTACAAAATATTCTCATCAATATCAATCAAATACTTGGGATTTCTATGATGAATTCTAGGAGGTGTTCTCAAAGGTAAAATTTGTTCAACATTAGGAATTTCATCAATATTTAAATATGGGATAAATGGCATACCTTCAATTGGAGATGGAATAGACAACATACCTTGAAGTTGAAATGGAAAGGATGGAATACCTCCTTCTTCACATGTGAGTGATGATGCAATTTCAACTTGAGATGTGATAGATGGTGTCCCTCCATCTTGAGTTGCGATAGAGGACATGTCTCCAAATACAAGATTCAAATCTCTCATTGCACAAATGTTTTGCATTCATTCCCTTTGTGCCACCAATACCATATATCTCATTGATTGCTCATGTTCCTCTTCAATTGAAATGTCTTCTTCTATCATGTCCAATTTCCTCTTCTCATGAAGTTGCCTCATATGTTCTGATTTCTTTGCATTCTTAGCTTCTTTCTCTTCTTTTGTAGGTTTAATCCTTGATAGTTTCCTCGGCTTGATGAATTATTTTATCTGTAGCATGAAAAAGAGATAAATATTAGTTCATAAAAAATGAATCCATATAAATAATAAAATGTCATTCATCCCTTCATACAAAATCCATACAATCATCATGTAAAAGAGTAAATTTCACTCAACCATGATGAATAAACAAGTGCACTAAGAATACATGGTAGGAGTTTGGTGCAACCTTCAAACAAAACCCATACAATCTCAATGACATATATGTCATTAGAAATTCAAATAAAACCTATACAATCAAAAGGCATAAAAATCAAAGGATACTATGCGATTCAACCTTAATGCACACCAAATATGACATATTCAATTAGATCCATTACACACTAGACATAAGTGCACTACCTAGACACACCATAAGACTAAATAACATGCATGGTATTGGATGATTGACATAAAATACTTATAATCAATTACACATAGTTAATGTCATCAATCCTAATGCATAAGAACACTAGGCACATTGTGCAGCCTTCGTGGCATATTTCCTTTCATATCTAGCCACCAAAATTGCTAGATATTCACCATATGAGATTCCTACAACATATGGCAGCTATACATTCATTATTTCCAAACAAAACTTGAATATTGTAGGGCTGAAAATGTGCATATCAGTCAATTTAAGCTGATGCACATTTCATATCAGACCATTTCAAAGGGTCTTAAGTTGGCTGCACATTTCATATCAGACCTTAACCAACATTTTCGTTTGGATTATTTGTCATCTATAAGTGAATTTTGTTAGTTTGGGGTGAAGTTGAAGTTGTTTCCCAGCCATAGAGGGTTTTGCAACAAGTTTTTAGCTGTGAAGATTAAAATCTACATTGATCAAAGATTGAAAAATATGAGTTAAATTGGTCAATATTGAACAAATGAGATAAAAGCCTCCCCCATGAAATTGTCGAGCAATGTAAAGGAAATGACAACATTATCAAACTAACATGAAACTACAAGCAAGATGAACATGAAATCTATTCCTAAACTACTCAAACCATCATCCCATAGGGGGATTGGTGCTACTTTGATGTGGAAGTAGCCCTTTCCCAACCCTTTTTGATAAACTCTTGATCTTGATGAGAATATGACTTTGATGCAAAATGATCATAAAAATAAGCTAAGATGTGATGAAATGCAAATGATGATTGTGCCTATAGTGAGAATGCTAAGATTGTAGGTGAATTGTGGAGTACAAGTGCCTTGTATTTATAGATTGAAGGGTTGAAGAATGGAGAGATGGGGGAAATGTGGGACTAAAGAAGATTCAATGATATTGTGACACTTGTCACATGGATAGTGGAGGAAGGTGGAGCAAATTTTGGAGAATGTGCATGGTTAATGCATGTAGTTAAGGATTTGAGAGGTCTAAGAGAGATTAATCCACTTATAAGAGGCATTAAATAAATATGGTTGAGATGTTTTGGAGGGAAATGGATTGGGCAAGAAATTAAAATAAGTGGAGTAAATGAAGGAATATTCCTTGGGAATATGCCTTGTGAGGTAAAATATGATATTAATTAATTAAAGAAATTGATTTTCATGTGCAACTAGGGTAGTTGACCATGGGTTTGCTTTGACCAAGGTTGAGTCAAAAGCTAGAGAAATGAGGGATTAGTATTAGGAGTTAATTAATTTAGAATTTATTAACTTGGATGAAATTAGCTGATTTATGAAATTTAATTTAAATGTTTGGGCTTATTTAAATCAAATGAGATGATGTTAGAACATTAGGATTTTAATTAAAAGAGATGACATTAGTTAGCAAAAAGTGAATTAATCAAATAAACTTAGTTACTTGATTAATAAAAGAAATAATATTAATTTGAGTGTCTACAGTAGTGATTAATTTAGAGAGTGTGAGGAAGATGAGGGAAATGTTGCAATAAAGGGAGCCTTCAAGGAGGTTAAAAAGTGTTTTTTATGGTCTTTGTGGAAAGTGGGATGATCATGAGATGGATGATTGCTCTTCACTATTATTTTAGTCAAGATATGAAGAATATAATGATAATAGATCCTATTGCAATGGGTTTAGCATAGGAAATTATAGAGGAAGATATTAAAGTTAGAGAAGGGAGGATGTTCTTTGTTAGAAATGTGGTAAACTAGGACATTAGACAAATGATTTTAGGGAAGAAAGGAAGAAACTATGTGGATATTGCAGTAATGCAAACCATGATTTGTTTGGTTTTCGAAGAGCCACATGATACTATAAGAGAAGCCAAACCACTACAAAGAGTGAATAAGTTTCTAGGCTAAATGTGCCAAGAGGGGCTAAGGTTATAACAAGAATTTTCAAAGAAACCCCCCTTGAATACTCATAGATGTCAAAAAGTAAAAACAAACAATGATAAACATTGAATATGCATTTTTGTTAGAAACCAAGATCACCTGCATGCAATCACCTGTCAAATGCAAAAGACATGTAGAACCAAAGAATATGTTCTGTAAACCTCAAAGTAAAAATGCATTATTGAGAATCAATTATTACAAATAGATCAATCCTGATGAAGGAGATCAAGAAACCCTAAAAGGGAAACCCTAAATGAAACCCTAGTGTGCACACTTAATAATTAATCAATTATTAATGTGCCTAAGTTTAGCTTAAGCAACTAAAGGAATAAGTGACTTAATTAATTAACCAGTATGATATAATTAATTAAGCATAATAACTTATTACTCTAACACCTCCCCTTAAGATGAACTTAGGAAGAAGCTAAAACACTAGAATAAGATGCATGAAAGAAAAGATGGCTCCTAACAACTAGGCCTGATTAGGTACCCATTTACAAATGCAAGAATGAGGTAGAGAAGGAAAAACCTAGTGGGACAAAACCCCCCTACAATGAGATGACATGCTTCAAAGAAGCACTAGAAGAACTCTATAGAGTAACACTGGAACCGAAATCTGGCAAGCAAGGAAAGATTCTTTTGTCTACTACTGAAACCGGATGAGAGTCATTGATTGACTCAAGGAATCATGAAAAAAGCAACAGCAGACCCGATGCCTCAGAACACTCAAAAACTCCAAATGGGAACAACCCTGGAATATATGAAGCAACATGCAATTATTGAAAGAAGTATTACTGAAAACGAAGTGCAAAGATGCAAGATGCACCCTCCCAATTGCCAAAACATCCAAGTAATCTCCAAACAACCCATCGGGCCAAATTTGGACTAAGTGATCAACCTGGGACATATACAGAAAAAGTGCATGGACAACAACATAGAGCTCCTTAATACCTTTCCAACGCCGCAAAGATAGCGAAAATCAGAGATCGTGGCAAAAAGTTATGAGCTCGGAAGTCCAAAATAAACATCTGACTTCAAATAGAAATAAATGTATATAAACAAAAAAATACTGAAAAATAAATAGTACCACGTGAAAGTACTCGGAACCAGCTTTTCGGCGATATCTTGTTTGCCCGATTTTGATACCATATGCCCAAGTTATGACCAAAAGAAAAAATATGCTTCTTTAGGAAAAATCAGGGCTAGGAGGGATAAAGAGGGACCGGTCGTACGCTGACGTCATGCTGATGTCATCAGTTCACGAGCATAAATTTGACGGTCATCTGGCCGTCGGGGAAAAAAATGCCCCTTGCCAGAAAAGAAAATTCGCACGCCGGAATCTGCAAAACCCTGCCGGAATATTCCATAAAACCCCGGAGGAATCACTAGAGAATATTCTGCTGCTGGCAGGGGCTGAACGTGGGCGCCTGGTCACACATATGACCACTGGCTGGAGCAGAAGTGCCCACGGGGGCTGGCGGGGAGGTCCTCGGTCCTCCATGTGACCAGGGTGGAGCGCATAGGGGCCCGCGGGGGCGGGAGGCCCGGTGGCGGACCGACAGAGGTGGCCGCAGGGGTTGGACAGAGGTGGCGGATGGGCTGTGGAGTTGGGCGGCGGAGGCGGTATGGTGGCTGCCCGGTGGCCGCCAAGTGGCGGGATCATTTAACACTAGTAGCGGTGGCCAGGATTTTGAAAAAAACATTTTTTCTCGATTTTCGAGCCTCGATCTATGTGCTAGGTAGGCTGTATAGCCCCTAGATAATTTTTTTTTGTCTCCTGGATCAACTGCACCAAAATCGATGAAACGACAGGCATTCTTATGGTTTTTGGCCATTGCGAATGCGATGGTGATGTCCGTTTGAGCCCAAAGTGTCCCAAAAAATTGGGTACCCCCAAATCTTGCAAAAAAGATGCATGTGGAAACCCTTGCATTATAAACTCATTGAAAGGCCATATCTTCAGATCACGAACATGCAGCTGTAGGTCTGGAGCTCTGATACCATGTTAGAAACCAAGATCACCTGCATGCAATCACCTGTCACATGCAAAAGACATGCAAAACCAAAGAATATGTTCTGTAAACCTCAAAGTAAAAATGCATTATTGAGAATCAATTATTACAAAGAGATCAATCCTTATGAAGGAGATCAAGAAACCCTAAAAGGGAAACCCTAAATGAAACCCTAATGTGCACACTTAATAATTAATCAATTATTAATGTGCCTAAGTTTAGCTTAAGCAACTAAAGGAATAAGTGACTTAATTAATTAACCAGTATGATATAATTAATTAAGCATAATAACTTATTACTCTAACAATTTTAACAAAATCTAATCTAATCACTTAGAAAAATATAATGCATTTGATTAAGGGTATGTATGTTGATCACTCATAATTTTGAATACTTAGCAAAATATAATCCCAAAATTAAGATGATAACAAAATCAAAGCATTGTATTAAACATGTATGATAAAAGAGATAAAGAAACATAAGAGAATAAATGAAAATGTAAAGAACATGTATAAAGACTTGACATACCTTAAAAATGGAGATTCAATTGGAGAAACTACCCAATTATGTTTTTTCTTCTTGCATCAAACTCCTAAAAAAATTGAGCTTTTCACAAACTTGCTTCCTTTTCAACGTTCAATTGTATATAACTGTAATAGAATTATTACAAAATATACAATTAACCAATGTATAATGTTAAATTATAACAATTCAATCATAATTAACATTGCAACACTACAAAGATTGAAACTTGAGTTGATAATCAAATTTGATGCAAAAACTCTATTATTTCCTCCTTCCTAAGTTGGTAAAGTAGAAAAGGTAGTGGAATATGTAAAAATTGCATGTGTTGTTCCCAACAACATCAAAAAGCATTTTTTATCAGATCACACACCAAAGCAAGAGAATAACAGAGCATGTGGGATTGGATCATGGGTGTCTTGGATATTTTACCATTTTTAGAGCAAGAAAAAGTGCTCTCACATTATAATGTGCTTGTGTTATAACACAAGCATGTTTTAGCTTGCTCTAAAAATGGTCATAGTTTAGCTTCTCCAAAATGCACTCATGTTATGAAAAACTTGATTTTGTACAGGTTTCCTAACTCTTATCATGTGTCAATATGGGCTTAGGTTGAGGTACATAAATGGGACCTTTCTTTTACCAATTACATGACATATTCTAAGTGTTATGTATGTCTCATTTTGTGTGATATGAAATTTCACCACAATTCCCTATACACTCAAGCCCGTACATTAACCCTCAACCCTATATCTTAAAACCTTAAACCCTCAAACCTTAAACCATAATCCCTTAAACCCTAAACCCTTGACCCTTAAACTCTTAACCCTTAAACCCTAATCCCTTAACCCTCAACCCTATAATATATCCCTAAATGGTGCAGCCACAGATGGAGGATTCAGAAAGAATAGTCCAAACCGTGCAGCATAGAGTTAACATAGTGGAAATAAATCAAGAAAATATTAGACACAAATACAAATATATATTGAATTGGAAATATTACATGCAACATATGCATCATGGGTGAATAAATAGGGCTCATAGGCCTACCATAAGGGCACTCAACATTACAACTGGCCAAAGGCCTTATTACAGTCCCTTAATGAGGTGATGTGAAAATATAACTATCCAACTATCACTAACTTGATTATTGAACTCCAAATGATTACAAATGCTCTTAAATACAATTCTCTAGCTCCAAAAAAGGTCCACATCAGCCACAAGGGTTTACAAAACTTGATGAATGATCAATGTGAATCTTGGCCTTAAAATATGAAAGATAATCCTGTATGAAATGAAATAATTTGCAAATCTCCAAGATAGATCCCATTAGACCCAAAAATATTATATGATGTCCCATTAAGCTTCACATATTCTATAATAGGTTCGCACTAAGAAATATAGACTAGGTCAGCCCCAAATGCTTTGATTACAAATTACAATAAAATTATGAGAGCGATAACTTTCAATAGACAAATGTAAATGATCTAAAATTTGGATATGTTGTAGATGACTTCATGTAGATGCAGGATGCTCCTACATTAGACACCTAGGTTGAAAGAAAAGTGAGTCCCTCACTTTCTAGGGGCTATATGAAAGAAAAAGTGGTCTACCTCGGCCTGAGAAATCCATGATGAATCCTCCACTGGTCTGCCTTTCCACTTCACCAAATATTCCTTGTACTACTTGTTCCTAGTGTTCTTTTTGGTTCTAGTATCTAAAATATGCTCAATTTCCTTTGGTGGTTGATGTGGTAACTTCTCCTTCAAATCTACTTCATTTCTATTGTCACTTGGATGTCCTTCATGATACTCATATATATTTGCAATATTAAAAATAGGTGATATACCCAATGTATTTAGTAACTTCACTTCATATGCATTTATAGAACCAAACTTCTTAAGAATCTTACATGGTCCAAACTTCCTCATCTTTAGCTTATTATATGTACCTACTAGAAATATTTCATTTCTAAGATAATCATCACTTCATCCCCAACAAAAAACTCCTTGTGTCTCCTGTGATCATCTGCCTTTTCCTTATACTTATTGTTCCTATCTTCCAAATGATTTCAAACTTGGTTATGCAATTTCTCCATGAAATTTGCAAACTATTCTACCTCCACACTCCTCTTATTCTCCATACTGATATCTCTTAGTTCTGCAACTCCTCTGGGATGTACTCTTGTTGCAATCTCAAATGGTGTCTTCCATGTACTTTGGTTCACTAAATTATTATATGCAATTTTTTCTTACGGTAGAACTATATCCCAATTTCCTTCTTTGTCTCCAACCAAACATCTCAACAAGTTACCAAATTTTTTTTTACTACCTCTTTTTGTCCATCAGTTTGTGGGTGATACATCAAACTAAACTTCAGGTCTTTTTTCATCTTCTTCCCAAGGTCTCTCTAGTACTGTCAAAGGTTTATACAATCTAGCATTCTGACTACTCCCTTTTGTTGCTTGAAAAATTCTGCAACTTTGAACATACTTCCTGAAATACTTATATATTTGCAGCCAAAAATAATGTTCACTCACCAAGGCTTCTATCTTATCAGCTCCAAAATTTCTTGCTAGTCCTCCACTATGTTTCTCCTTTATAAAATTCCCCTCATTGAGCTACTCAAAATACATAATTGATTTCCCTTGATAACATATCTTCCTGAATGAAGTAATCCAACCATTGGTTCTAGTCTATCAATGCTAGTTCCTTAAATGCCCTCTAAGCTTTAACAAAATTTGAATCATCCTCATACATGTGCTTCAGTTCTTCAAAACCCAATACTTCTATCCTCATTAATTTCAGAAAATTCCTTCTCCTACTCAATGCATATACAATTTTTTTTGACTTTCCACTCCTATGTTTCAACATAAAGGTAAAAATATATAAGAACTCAACCCATCTCATATGTCTCTGATTCAACTTCCCTTGACTATTCAAATAATAAAGAGCTTGGTGGTTGGTATACAATACAAAATCCTTAGGAAACAAATATTGTCTTCACTTCTTCAAGGCCTTAATTATGGCATAGAACTCCTAATCATAAACTGAATATATTCTTCTGGAATCATTCAAGTTCTCACTAAAATAAACTATGGGTCTTCCTTCTTGACTTAACAATGCTCCTATTGCATTTCCACTTGCATCACAGTCAACTTGAAATACTTTGTCAAAATCAAGTAATGCTAAAACTGACTACTCCATCACCTTTTTTTTCAATAATTCAAAACTTCCTTGTGCTCTAGATGTCCATTTAAAGTCCTTATCTCCTCTCATTGTTTCTTTTGTATAAGACAATTGAGAGGGGGGTTGAATCAGCTGTCAAAAACTTTAATCTTAAAAAATTTCACTAGAAATTGGATCAATCACAAATCCTTTATTCTACTAATATGATTAATCATTAAGTGCAAAGGAAAAAATTGAAAAATATCACACATACAAAATAACACCAGATTTACGTGGAAAACCCAATAAGGGAAAAACCATGATGAGGATTAGCTCACAATACAAAGAATATCAAAACCAATTACAAAGGCTCACTACCAGAGAAGGCTCACTACCAAAACAAGACTCACTGTCTGGATCATAACTCACTGTCCAACAAGGGTTAACCACCCAAAGGGATCACTACCACACAAATACAAAGAAGATAGAAGAAATATGTTACATAGAGAAAAAAATCTCAATGCAACAAATATCTCCACCATGATTCACTCAAACACTTGCAGACATACGTGAATGATAGTGTACACCTTTATCTCACTACTTCCAGAAACTCAACAATTAGACTTCACACTGATTTGCACCAAATCACATTACATACACACTGATTCACATCTATCTCACATCTATCTTTCTCTATTTCATTGTACTAATCTTTCACCAATATCTCATGCTATATTTATACCATCTTCAACTTTCAAACATATCCAAAGTTGTCCACACACACCATTTGTAAATTCAAATTCAAATTAGGTCAGTTCCAAAACATTATAGGGTGGAATTAGAATGAGGGTGACTCAAACACATGCTTCAAAACACTTCCATAATCTTTGAAAGTAGTGCTAAACACAAGGTCAAACAAACCAGTGTAAAACACATAAATCAATTAAGCACACACAACCTTAACATGATCCAATCCTTCCAGATGACAAAATTATCTTCAACACGATCATATCAGCTTTACTCTAGAACTGCAAGTCATAAAAGTTTAATAAGAAAAAATATGGAGCAACTACATTTCTCCCGAACCTCAACCAGATACACATAAAAACATAGTTCACAACTGGTGAACATAACTGGCATCATACAACAATCTAGAAACCCAAAATTTGGATATAGCAGCTTCCAACAACCATGAACAACATATCTGAACCATACCAACATAGGAGAAAATATTGAAGCAACAACTAAACACCTACAATATTTTCCTTTACAATTTTCTCAATATCCTTGACATATATACAACCAATAACCTGCATCCATGACATTAACGATAACAACTAGTTGATAACCAGTTAACTAGTTGACATCAATGACAATACTTTCATACTTGCAACAATCTCCCCCATTGTCATTAATGGCAACACATGATGTGAAAAACCATCAAAGACAACACAACAACTCTGAACACATTTCCTCATGATTTTACTTTCTCCCCCTTAGTAGATACTCTTTTTCACATGATACTTCCTCTTTTCACATCTTTCTCTCCCCCTTTGACATCAATGGAAAAGGAAAAAGATATTTTACATTGATTTCCCCTTTGACATTAAAAGCAAACTACTCTTTCAATGACAACACATAACACTACCTACTCCCCTTGAGAGGTAGCCACCAAAACAACAGTCCAGAAGAAAGATAGATCCATAGATCCACATGACTGATGCATCTCCATATGCATCTAGTTTAAGAAAGGAGGGAAAATAACCCCTAACTTCTCCTAGAGATACTCAAAAGTATATTTAGGAAGATCCTTCATAAATATGTCATCCACTTCATCCTTCATAGGTACATACTCAAGTTTTACTTCATTCTCCACAACCTTCTCTCTCAAAAAGTGATACCTGATAGATATATGCTTTGTCCTTGAATGCATTACTAGATTCTTTGAAATGTTAATTGCACTTGTATTATCACATAAGATAGAAATAGGATCATCACACATTGCTCTGTTATCTTTCGAAGTCTATCTCATCCATAAAACTTGTGTACAACAAGATGCTGCGACAATATACTCAGCTTCAGTAGTAGATAAATAAACTAAATCTTTCTTTTTACTCAACCAAGCCACCAATCTACAACCAAGAAAGAATGCACAACCACTTGTACTCTTTCTGTCATCTACACAACTAGCCCAATCTACATCTATGTAAGCGCTTAGTGTAAAATTAGTATTCCTAGGATACCACAAGTCATAATTCGGAGTACCATTCAAATATCTAAATATCCTCTTAATAGTAGCAACATGTGTTTCTTTAGGGTCTTCTTGAAATCTAGCCACAAGACAAATTGCATGCATGGTATCTGGTCTAGTAGCAGTCAAATACAACAAACCTCCAATCATAGATTTGTACATGCTTTGATCAGCCTTAGGTGAATCATCATAGAAGTGCATACTAGTTTGGAACCATCCGTCCCAAACTTCTTCAACATTTCTCTTACATAATTTGACTGTAAAATAAATATTCCTTTCTATATTTGATTAATTTGTAGCTCAAGAAAGAAATTTATCTCACCAAACATAAAAATCTCAAATTATTTTTACATTTCTTCAGCAAAAAACTTGCACATAGTTTTATTTCCTCCAAAGATAATGTCATCAATATATACAACCACTATCAAGATCTTGTAATTTTCAATCTTAAAATAAATATTACTATTTTATGTACCTTTGTTGAAACATTGTTGAATCAAGTACCTATCTAACCTTGCATACCAAGCTCTAGGAGCTTGCTTCAATCCATATAAAGCCTTCTTCAATCTACAAACCATATTCGGTTGATTTGACAACTGAAATACTTCCGGTTGTTTCATGTAGACCTCTTCTTCTAACTCACCATTCAAGAATGCAGAATTAACATCCATTTGATAGACCTTGAAATATTTTTGAGCAGAAAATGCTAAGAACATTCTGATAGCTTCCATTATTTCCATCGAAGAAAAAGTCTCTTGAAAATCTATACCTTCTACTTGAAAGTAACCCTTACACACAAGCCTTACTTTTTTTCTGACTACTTCTCCATTCTCATTCAATTTGTTTCTGAACACCCATTTTAATCCAATTATATTTGTATCTTCTGGTCTAGGAACCAATTCCCAAGTTTGACTCTTCTCAATATGCACAAGTTCCTCTTTCATAGCTTCCATCTAATACTCATCTTTACATGCTTCACTTACGATCTTTGGATCAATCTTAGAAAGTAAATACATAATTATCACACCAGCAACAACAACTCTACTTCTTGTTAATACTCCTTTTCTTTTATCTCTAATTATTTGATCTTTTAAATGATTCTTCTGCACATATCTAGGTGTCTTAGGGGACACCACACTGTACTTTTCCTATTCTTCCACAACTTCTTCAATTCTTACACAATCAGGTTCATCAGATACATATCCAACAACTTTAATTGAATTCTTCATTGATTCATCAACCTTGATATTCATGCTTTCTACATTCTTTCTCAGTATTTTATTAAAACATATGTAAGATTTGCTTTTAGTAGAATATCCAAGGAAAATACCTTCATCACTTCTAGCATCAAACTTCCCTAAATTTTCTTCCAAATACCTTGAAATACTCAACAATAGGAATGCTTCCACACCATAGCTCATAAGAGGTCTTAGTACTGTTAGCTCTTGCTTGAACTTGATTGAACACATAAATAATAGTGTGAATAGCTTCTCTCCAATAAAATTTTGGTAAACCGGCTTCAACAATCATTGATCTAACAACTTCTTGAATTGTTCTATTCTTTCTTTCAACAACTTCATTATGGTGAGGAGTTCTAGGAGCAAATAACTATCTTTTTATTCCATGGAATTCACAAAACATATTAAAATCATGGGAGGTGAATTCACCACCTCTATCAGACCTCAAGAATTTTATTCTTAAATTCACTTCATTTTCTACCATAGCTTTGAATGTCTTGAATCTATCTAATGCATCAAATCTCTCTCTAAGAAAAGTAACCCATGTATACCTAGAGTAATCATCAATCAAAAGCATCAAATACCTTTCACCTTGTAGAAATATCACTTTTGTAGGACCACAAAGATCTGTATGAATCAAATCTAGTAGTCCGGTAGTAGATTGTTCCTTTGATCTAAAGTTGTTCCTTGCTTTGCAAACTGACAATTTTTGCAAATAGCATTATCAGGCTTTGTAATCCTTGGTAATTTATTATGACTTGCACTACACTCATCCTTTCCAAGTTATCAAAATTCATATGAGACATTCTTTGATGCCATAACCAACTGTCATTAATATGAGTCATAAAGAAATTTCCATCAACACCCTTGAGCTAATATATATTTCCTTTAGACTTCTTTTCTGCAACAATCACTTTTCTAGATCCTTTCTTGATTTCACATTTCTCATCCTCAAATACAAGATTATATTCTTTACTACACACCTGTCCAACACTCAATATATTATTCCTTAAACCCTTAACATAGTAGACATCATCAATATTATGCTTGTCATCAAAACTTACTAAACCTATCCCACAAATTTTAGCACCAGTATCATCTCCAAACATAACTAAGCCTCTATCATATTTTTATAGTTTAAAAAACTTATTCTTATTGCCAGTCATGTGATGTGAACAACCACTATCAACAACCCAATAGTTCTTTTCTTGTTTTGGATGTGGGGTAGAGATTATCGTATCTTCTTCTTTCTCTTTCTCCAGAGGACATTCCTTCACCTGTCTTTCAGATTTAGCAAAAGTAGGTTCATCTTTTATAGCCAAGAAAAATAATTCATTTTCATCAAAATCTCCATAATCAAACTCATCATAAAAAATACTAGTATTCTCATTCACATAATATGCTCTATTGATCTTCTTTCCTTTGTTTTCTTTATCAAATCTTTGTTTGTTCCTCTTAGCTCTTTCCGAACATCTCGAAGCATAGTGACCTATTCCTCCACAACTAAAGTATTTAAAGGATAAATTACCTTCATACTTATCAAATCCTTTCTTCATCCTTCTCACAAAGTTAGCTTCTACTTCATCAAGATTCTCCGCATCTAGATCTTCAACTCTTGTTGCTTTGAAAGCAATTTTTTATTTAGATCCATTTCTCAAAATTGACTTTCTCATATCATAAGATGTTAGAGTTCCCAATAACTGATCTTTAGTATAAGTTTTGTAATCCAAATATTCTTTAATATAAAATACCTTTTCACTATATGCATCGGGAAGAGTTCTAAGGATCTTCTTCACAATCTTGGATTCATCTATTGTAGCGCCAAGTCCTCACATTTCAGCTACCCATAGCGCCAAGTCATCACATTTCAGCTACCAGCTCATCCACTCTTAGTACATAAGATTTAATGTTATCATCTTCATACATATGCAAGACCTCAAATTGTGCCTCTAAATTTGACAAATTTTCTTCTTTGACCTTTTCATCTCCTTCATGCATCTTTTCTAAAGCATCCCATACTTCATTAGCAGTCTTCAAATTTTGAACTTTAATCAACTTGAAATGTGAAAGAATATTCTTCATAATGAACTTCACCTTATTTTTTGTTTCATGCACCTTGATTTCATTAGCTATACTTAGACCAATAGCCGAAGGAGTGTAAGTAGTATTATAAGAAATTTCAACATCATATCCACAATACTCTAGATATCCTTCCATCTGTATTTTCCAAATAGCATATTTTTTCCATCAAACTTAGTACATTCAAACGTGATCTTGTTCGCTATCCCAAAACTTCCTTAAGCGGTTAAGCTCTTCTCCAAGGAACCAAGCTCTAATACCAATTGTTGAACAAGACAACTAAGAGGGGGGAGTGAATCAGTTGTCCCAAACTTTAATATTTAAAACTTTAACTAAAAATTGGATCAATCACAAATCCTTTATTCTGCTAATATGATTAATCATTAAGTGTAAAGGAAAAAACTAAAAAACATCACAAATACGCAATAACACCAAATTTATGTGGAAACCCCAATATGGGAAAAACCATGGTGAGTATTAGCTCACAATATAGTGAATATTAAAATCGATTACAAAGGCTCACTGCCAGAGAAGGTTCACTTCCAAAGTAGGACTCACTATTTGGAACAAGAATCGTTGTCCAACTAGGATTAACCACCTAGAGGGCTCACTGCCACACAAATACAAAGATAGAAGAGATATGTTACATTGAGAAAAATAATCTCAATGCAATAGATATTTCCACCATGATTCACTTAAACACTTGTAGACATGCATGGATAATAGAGTACTCCTTCAGCTCACTGCTTTTAGAAACTTAGCAATTAGACTTTGCACTGATCTACACCAACTCACAATACATACACACTGATTCGCATCTATATTTCATTTATCTTTCTCTATTTCTTTGCACTTATCTTTCACCAATATCTCATCCTGTATTTATAGTATCTTCAACTTTGAAATATATCCAAAGTTGGCCACACACACCATTTTTAAATTCAAATTCAAATTAGGTTGGCACCAAAACATTCTAGGGTGGAATTAGAATGAGGTTGACCCAAAAACATTCTTCAACATACTTCCATAAGGTTTGAAAGTAGTGCTAAAAACAAGGTCAACCAAACCGGTGTAAAACACATAAATCAATTGAGCACAAACAACATTAACATGATCCAATCCTTCTAGATGAAAAAATTATCTTCAACACGATCATATCAGATTAACTCTAGAACTACAAGTCATAAGACTCGAAGAAGAAGAAATCCAAAGCAACTAAATTTCTCCCAAACCTCAGCTAGATACACTGAAAACACAATTCACAACTGGTGAACATAACTCGCACAATACAATGATCCAAAAACCCAAAATCTAGATATAGCAACTTCCAACAACCATGAACATATCTGAACCATACCAACATAGGAGAAAATCCTAGAGCAACAACTAAACACCTACAATCTTTTCATTTACAATTTTCTCAATATCCTCAACATATATACAACCAATAACCTGCACCCATGACATTAATGAAAATAGAAACCATTTGATAATTAGTTAACCAGTTGACATCAATGACAACACTTTCATACTTGCAATAGTCTCTATGATAGGTGTACAAATGCTACTAAATATTCTGATAAGCTTCCAATAGAAACTAGATAATCCATGGAATGATCTTACCTCTCCAATGTTTACTAGTGTAGGCCAATCAATAATTGCTCTTACCTTCTTAGGGTGCATCTTCAATCCTTGAGTAGAAATACCAAAACCCAAGTACACCAACTCTATAAAGCTACACTTCTTGACATTAATCAACAACTTCTCTTCTCTCAACCTCTGCAATACTTTCCTAGTGTGCCTCACATGTTCTTCTCTAGTTTTGCTAAAAATTAGAATATCATCCAAGTAAAGAATGACAAACTTATCCAAGAATTTATTTAGTACCTAATTCATCAATCTCATGAAAGTGATTGATGGATTGGTCAATCCAAAATGCATTACCAAACACTCAGACAATCCTTTATTAGACTGAAATTTAGTATTCCATTCATCTCCTTCTATTTTGATTTGATGGTACCCACTCTTTAGGTCAATCTTTGTGAAATACTTTGATCCACTCAAACAATCCATGATGCCATCCATCCTTGGAAATAGAAATATATACTTGATGGTGATCCTATTGATTTCTCTTGAGTTTGTACAAATCCTCCACTCTCCATCTTTATTTGGTGTAAGTACAATAGGTACCACACATGGGCTTAAACTTTCTTTGATAAATACTTTGTTCAACAAATCTTGTATCTATTAGTTCAATTATGCATTTGCTATTGGTGTCATCCTATGTGTTTCCTTGTTTGGAAAAATTTCTCTTGGTATAAGGTCTATGTGATGATTGATGCTTCATATTGGAGGTAAAAAATCTAGTACATTCTTCGATATGATGTCTTCATATTCTGTCAACAATTTTTCTACTTCTACATTCTCTATGGTAAGATTATCCACCCCTCCAGTTTACCACCCATCTTTGGAATCAATTCAAAACACATATTCTCATGCCTCAACCCACCTAGAAATTTCCTTCCATCTACCAAACCTATGACAATGCCACAAACTTCAGTCTTCTCTTCTTCTTCTAAAGTTATCAACTTGATTCTTTGTCCATTTGAAGTCATATCATAATTATTTATTCTCCCATAATTTATTGCTTTCCTATCATATTGTCATGGTCTTCCTAATAGTAAATGACATGCATCCATAGGCATAACATCACACAATACTTCATCCTTATATGATCCAATATGAAATTTCACCAAATATTGCTCATTTGAACAAGTATATTATGCTCATATTGAATCCATGCTATCCTACAGGGGTTTGGATGTTTTAACCTCTTTAAATTCAGCTTGGTTATCATCTCCTCTAAAACTAGATTATCAGTGTTACCACTATCAATTATAACTTTACATACCTTTCCTCCAGACTTACATCTTGTTCTGAACAAACTCTTCCTTTGTGGTGGTTCCTTAGTCACTTCTTCATGCATCAAAGCTCTCCTCATTACCAATGATTCACATTTCTTTGGTTTCTCAACTGAGTTAGGGGATTCAATAGGTTCCTCATCCATGTAGGCTGCCCTTCCCATATGCTTAGTTTCCTTTTCAGTACTTCCTTGATGACATTCAAATGCTCTATGTCCTTCACCTCCACACTTGAAATAGTTCCTTTGAATGGTATCCTCTTAGTCCTTCCTTCATCTCTCTGGTATCCATCATTACAGTATAAATTATGGCCTCCTCTATCACTGTAGTAGTAATTTCTATTTTCTCTTCCTTTGCAGTATGAATTATGATCCTTTTCTTCACTGCAATAAGGTTTTCCATCTTTTTTTTGATCTGAATAAGGTCTTCTTTCTATAGATTTTGATCTAATGCTCTAGAACCTTCCTCTTGCACTTATATGCATTTGTTCAAAATTCTTCTTTATCTTCTCTTCCACTTTCAGTGCAAATTGATATGCTTCTTCAATTATTGTCATCTTCACCATGCTTAGTTCTTCTTGAATGTTTTTTCTTATTCCATTGATGTATCTCATCACCTTTTCTTTTCTTTCTTCGTCATGTCTAGTCCTAATGATCACCTTGTAGAATTATTCAATATACTCCTTCACAAATTTCTCCTTTTTCCTTAGGTTCTACAATCTTTTCAACAATTCCAATTCATAATAAACAGGTATGAATTGATTCTTCAACTTTGTCACCATTCTATCCCATTTTATAATTTTATCCTTTCCTCTTCTATTTCTATCCAATTGAAATTATTTGCACCATAAATTAGCATGACCTTTCAACTTTATTTCACAAATCTGATTCTTTCCAGATCTTCAATTTCTTCATATTCAAAGTATTCCTCCATTTCATTGATCCAGTCAATAAATTCTTTAGTCAAATTTCTTACTTAATTTTGAATTTCAACTCTAGGTCACTTATAAATTTTGGAAATAGCTTTCAACATCTTCATTTGATTTGATTCTTCTTCTTCTTCACCTAGGGATTCTTCAATTCAATTTGCAACATGATCTGCTTCATCATCACTTTCATCCTCGTGTCTAGGGTTTAAACCTTTCCTTCTATCTTCTTCTACTGCATCTAATCAGACTTGCATTTCATGCATCATTTCCAAAATTTCAACCATTCTTCCAGTGACATTGTCCATAGCATGTGCTCTCCTCAGTGATATATCTCCCCTCAAATTCGGTGCAACTACCTCAATTCAGTGATCTGGCTACAAGGGTTTCAACTACCTCATAGTCGACAATCGGTTGAAAACACATGCATTATGCATCAATTTGATGATTTTTTCACCACAAGGAATGCCTTCAGAACTCACAAAACTGCTCTGATACCACTTGGTGTAGTCATGAATGGAGGGTTTAGAAAGAACAGTCCAAATCATGCAACATAGATTCAAGACAACATAAATAACTCAAGAAAGTATTCTGCAAATATGGATATTTATTGAATTGGTAATCTTACATGCAACATGTGCCTTATGGGTGAATAGCTAGGTCTCACAAGCCTATTGTAAAGGATTCAACATTACAACTAGTCAAGGGCCTTATTACAGTCCCTCAATGAGGTGATGCAAAAATATAACTATCCAACTATCACTAATTGAATGACTAAATTCCAAATGATTACAAATACTTTTAAATACAATTCTTCAACTCCAACAAAGGTCTGTGTTGGCCACAAGGGCTTATAGAACCTGATGAGTGATCAATGCGAATGTCGGCCTCAAAATATGAAAGATAATACATTATGAAATGAAATAAAATATGAATCTCCAAGATAGATCCTATTAGACCCAAAATTCTTATATGATGTCCCATTAAGCTCCACACATTTTGTAATAGGAATGGACTAAGAAATCTAGACCAGGTTGGCTCCAAATGCTCTGACTACGAATAGAGTGAAATTATGAGAGTGATAAATTTTGGTAGACAAATGTAAATGATTTGGAATTTGAATATATTGTAGATGACTTCATGTAGATGCTATATCTTTCTCTATGAGCCAAGAAATGATAATGCGGTGAAATGTGGAATGAAATGCTAAAACTATTACAGATTAAAATGCAAGAAAATAAACGTTTTTGGTTGATTCATGATTGATTTAAACCACCGGTGCTCCCACATCACTAAAGCCTCAACCCTAAACCATTAAACCTTAAATCCTAAACCCTCAACCCTTGACAATATACCTTAAACCCTAATCCCTCAACCCTCTACCCTATACATTGGATCCTCAACCCTAATCCCTCTAACCTATACCCTCAACCTTCAACCCTAATCCCTCAACCCTATACCATCAACCCTTAAACCCCTAACCCCTTAATCCCTCAACCTTGAATTTTCAACCCTCTACCCTATACATTGGAACCTAAACCCTAATCCATCAACCCTGTACCCTATACCCTCAACCACTAAACTCTTAAACCCTTAAATCCTCAACCCTTTAATCCCTCAACCCTCTACCCTACACATTAAACTCTCAACCCTCAATTATCAACCATCTACCATATAAATTGGACCCTAAACCCTAATCCCTCAACCGTTAAACCCTTTATCCTTCAAACCTTAAACCCTCAACCCTTAAACACTTAATCTCTCAACCCTCTACCCTATACATTAAACTCTCAACCCTCAATTCTAAACCCTCTACCATATATATTAAACCCTAAACCCTAATACCTCAAACCTATAACCTCAACCCTATACTCTCAACCCTCTACCCTATACATTAAACCCTCAACCCTAAATTCTCAACCCTCTACCCTATACATTGGATCCTCAACCCTCATCCCTCAACACTATACCCTCAAACCTATACCCTCAACCCTTAAACCCTTAAAACCTTAAACCATCAACCCTTAATCCTTCAACAATTAAACCATTTATCCCTCAACCCTTAAACCTTCAACCCTTAATCCATTAATCCCTCAACCCTCTACCTTATACATTAAACCCTAAACCTTAAATTCTCAACCCTCTACCCTATACATTGGACCCTCAACCCTAATCCATCAACCTTATACCCTAAACCCTATACCCTAAACCCTATATCCTAATCCCTCAACACTTAAAACCTTAAACCCTTAAACCCTTAAACCATCAACCCTCAACCCCTTAATCCTTCAACCCTCTACCCTACACATTAAACCCTCAACCCTCAATTATTAACCCTCTACCCTAAACATTGGAACCTAAACCCTAATACCTCAACCCTCAACCCTAATCCCTCAACACTTAAACCATTAATCCCTCAACCCTTAAAACCTCAACCATTAAAACCTTAATCCCTCAATCCTGAATTCTCAATCGTCTACCCTACACATTGGACCCTAAACCATAATCCCTTAACCTTATACCCTCAAACCTTAACCCTAAAACCTAAACCCTAAACCCTTAAACCATTAAACCCTTAAACTCTTAACCCTAATCCCTCAATCCTCAACCCTTAAATCCTTAATCCCTCAAGCCACTACCCTATTCCTTTAACGCTCAACCCTTAAACCCTAAACCCTTAACCCCTTAATCCCTAATCCCTCAACCCTAATCCTTCAACCCTATACCCTTAACTATATACCCTCAACCCTCAACATTAATCCCTCAACCCTTAACCCTTAATCCATAAACCCTTAAACCCTCAATCCTTAACCCCTCAACTCTCTACCCTATACATTAAACCCTCAAACCTCAATTATCACCCCTCTACCCTATATAATGGTTCCTCGACCATAATCCCTCAACTCTATACCCTCAAACCTCAACCCTAATCCCTCAACCATATATCCTCAACCATTAAACTCTCAACCATCAACACCTTAATCCCTCAACCCTCAATTCTCAACCCTCTACCCTATACATTGGACCCTAAACCATAATCCCTCAACCCTCAACCCTAAACCCTTAAACCCTTAATCCCTCAACCCTTAAACCCTTAATTCCTCAACCTCAATTATCAACCCTCTACATTAATCATTGGACCCTAAACCCTAATCCATGAACCCTATAGCCTCTATCCTCAACCCTAATCCCTAAACCCTAAACCCTCAACCCTTAAACCATTAAAACCTCAACCATAATCCCTTAACACTAAACCCTTAAACCCTCAATCCCTCAACCCTGTACCAATTCCCTCAACCCTCAAACCTTAAACCATAAAACATTAAACCCTTAATCCATCAACCCTCTACCTTATACAATAAACCCTCAACCCTAAGTTCTTAACTCTCTACCCCATGTATTGGATACTCAACCCTAGTCCCTCAACCCTTAAACCCTTAAATCCTTAAACCCTCAATCCATGTGATAATAACTTAATATTGGAGAAATATTAAATAAAGTAAAGTATTAGTACCCAATATTAAATAAGGGGTTAGTGGTTTTGTATTCACATGGTTTTTTGGTGCATGGTTTTTCCTTACCACTAGTTGTATTTTATGTGAGCTTGTGTCTATAAAAGCAAACACGTGTGTAGTGGTTTAGGTTGGCTGTCAATATTGAGTCTTTATGAGGAATGCATTTGTGAAGCATGGCATGGGATGTGTGGATTCATGCTTGGACACATGGGAATGCATTGGAGGGTTTGATGCTTCAGAGGTATTCATTGTAACTCTTGTATTGCTTTATCGTTGAATAATATGATGGAGTATGGATGCTTTTAGAGGTTGGGTTTTTTCCCTCTTACGGGTTTTCCCAGGGTATATCTTGTGTTATCTTGTGAATTGTATATTTGATCTATGCATTTTGGAAACTTGTATACATGTTTATATCCCATGGGTTATGTAGGAAATAGATTAAAATTCATGGGTTAAATGCAATATTTCCTAACAAGTGGTATCAAAGCTTTAATGTTTGAAGAATTTTTGTTATAACCCTAGTTTGAGAGTTTTTGCAAAGTTGAAGTCATGGACATGCATGTAGGGTTTGAGGAATTACAAGATATGGAACACATGTTGCAGGTGTTTGTATGCAAATTTGGGCTTTTAGGTTGTCAATATTTGTTGTGTTTATTGTAGATATGAAGTTTTCCAAATTTGGGTGAAAGAGGATTTCTTGGTTTGAGTTTGAATATGAGGGTTATGTAGGGGAAATTTCATAGATGACCTCTTGAGACAAAATGAACCTCATGGTTGGATTTAGGTTGGTCAAGAGACAAATTTTGACATAAAATTTGACCTATTTTGGAAAATTTGAAAAAAAGGAAAAAAAATTATAGCAAAAAGGCCAATTTGCCCATTTTTGGCATGTGTAGAAAATAAAATACTTAAAATCCCATCTAAAAATTTTACAGAAAAATATTTTGTTTTCAAGCAAAAAAGAAATATTAAAAAATCCTGCAAAAGAAAAAAATGAAAGTAATTTTTAAATAAATGAAAAATGAAATAAAATTAAAATTACAAGTGGTGGGGGGGCAAGGTCCATAGACCCTGTACCCCACCCAGCACTGATCGACAATGGTACTGCTAATGGCAGTACTTTCAGCTAAAACCAATAGTATTGCCCATTGGTAATACTTTTCTTGGTCAGCAGGCCTGAGCCAGCCACCGGCGGCAACCACTGATAAAACATTTTTTTTTAAAATGACTTTTTTATGAACTTTAAAAAATCCATCGTTGAAAATTAAAAAAGCCAAATTTTAAATTTTCAAAGCCATATTGTATAGTTAGTCGGGTCTGGCTTGGTGGGGGGGTTTTATTTTTGCAAAATTAAATAAAATTTGATGAAGTTTTGAAATATACCACCCCTGGCAGTGGTGCCACCAGTGGACCACCGACCAGCCCCAGACCACCACCTATCAACCACCATGAGGCCTTCTTACAACAATTTTTTTCAAAATTGCATAACTTTTACCCATGATGTCATATTTTTGACTTCTTGTAGTCATTGGAAAGATGGTTCTGATCACTACGCAGTAGTATAGGTTTAGTTCCCCGATTTTTCCATTTTTACATGTTTTTGGAGCTTGGAAGTTAGATGTTCTTGTTTGCATAGTTTTAGTCATAACTTTTGCATATATAATCAATTTTTTGATTTTGAAGAGGCGTTGGAGAGAATTTATAGTGTACTACACAATGGTTTAGATTGTTTATTAGTTTGAGGAGTAGGTTGAGCTTGGTACTTGTTTGATCACTTGTAGGTGCCTAAGATTCAGGATGTGATTGTGTAAGCATCCAAACAAGTCTAGAGGTGAAACCTTGAGGGAGTACATGTTTTTATTTGTTATTTATGATTCTATAGTTGATTATCATATTGGTGCTTCTAGGTATAGGTTTATAGGTGTTTTTCAGAGTTGGTACTTTGATGGTGATAGTTGTTGAGAATATGGATGCAAATGAATTCCGATGAAGTTGGCCAAACTTCAGAAGATCTTAACCAAGAAGAGCTCCACCCACACAAACAAGAAAGTGCTGCAACTTAGGCCTGCAATGAGATTATATTATGAGAAATTGATATGATACAATGTACAAATGCCTCGAATATATGGGAATGAGTGAGATACAAGATGCATTATGATGTTTCCATGTGTCTTGATCTAACAACATGTGACATGTAAATCCTAACTAACTACCTAGGGAATGATGAAATAATTGAGATAAATTCTAGATGATATTCTAGAAGGAATCTTATCTCCTAAATATATGTAAAGGGGGATGACCCCATTATTAATGATTTTCCTAATAATGCAACCTAGGACTTAATTAATAAAAATCCTAAATTAAACTTATGCTAGTGTAATTAAATAATTAATTACACCAACACCCCCCATAAGTGCAACTTAGGGAGGAAATGAAAATGCAATGATTATGCAATGGTGATGGGTCCCAACTACATGATGGCCATTTTAGGTACCCATTTAAAAATGAGAATGAGATGCAACTAATCTCCCACAAATAGAGAAAAGGTGAAAACCCAATGGGAAGAAAACCCCTCTCCAAAAAGGAGATAAAATGTAGAAAAGTGAGGAAGGATGGAGGACTCCATGATACCCCCAAGTACACCATCCATCACATGAGTATAATACAATCAATAGCCCCCCATATGAGGGAAATAGAGAGACTATATAGCCCCCTAGAATATGTGATCGCCTACAAAAATGGTAAGTTCCTGTAGACAAAACATGATCCAATGTCGACAAACAACTTGTCTTCCTTTCAAAAGAAACAAAACTAAGTAGAAATGGAGGGATGCTTCCCATTTTAGATAGGAATTGAAGGAAGGTAGGATGAACATGAATGAAGAAGATTTCTTATAAAACTTCTCATATGTCTCCTTTGCAACTAAAGATGAAGATGCCACACTCAAATCGGGTACAAGCCCAATCAATGAAGAAGGTGACAAATCAGGACAATGCAAAAATTGATGTTGAACAAGATCCAAAGACTGTAAAGAAATGATCCTTCCATTGAAGGAATAGATGGAGACTACATTTCCCCCCATAATGAAGTGTCCTCAAAACCACTAAAAGAAGTCTGAATCCAATCCAACAGTAGATGCTGAAGAAACTCTGACTCCATATTGAAATGGGAGTGAAGAAGTCTGATATATGAAATCTCTAAAGAGAAAACAAGTGCCTCCAAGGTAGTCTCTAGATCCCCAATCAAGGTTGAGACAAAGGAATGTGGAGACTCAAGAGAGCCCTCTAATGTAGGATCTAAATAGAGGAGAGATATCCCCTCAAGAATGTTCTCCAAACCTATAGAAGTGGCCAAGTTAGCAATACCTGAAACAAATCCATCTTGTGATGTCAAGTCTGGAAAAATGAGTGTCTTGATGAATAGGAATGATGGAAGCCCCAATCAATGACTCTGGACACAAAATCACTAAATGTGAAGGGATATCAATAGTATCTGATGGAGAAGAAGGAGATTTTGAAGAAACCTTGTCAACCTCCTCAGAAGATTCATGGCATTCTAGAAAAACAACCTCTTGCACAACAAGAATGAAGAGGAAAATGACATTCTAAAACAAGATCATCAGGGGATAGTGGAGTATCAAGATGTCCATATAGCTCCCAAATCATAGTCCAAAGAATGTGAGGATAGTTACAATTATTAATAGCTTTCAAAACATCATCAACAACATGCATTGCAATAACCCTTAGAGCATCAAATGTTCGAAAATTCTAATCAATTTTTTGGACACAATTATTAGGAGGGGGAACAAAACCATACAAATGTGACAAAAATTGAAGTGATTGAAGATGGTTGATGATGAAATCTCTCCATTATCTATAGTTTCCCTTTCCCAACATGATCAGTGAAGGGTGACTTGAAAACCCCATAAAAAATTATGACAAATCTCTAATAATACAAAGATATTGACCTTCAACAACAAATAGAAACTTCCAAAGATGATTTGCAACTGAGAAGATGCCTCCCAAATCAAAAAAAATATTTTTCAATCTTTAGGATGTCCAAGGAATCAATAAAATGCACCAAATTACAAAAATCCATTAAAAGATACTTGGCGCTAAAACTAAAAGAAGTGACTGGACTGATGAAAAAAGCTTTTAAATATCTTTCAAATGCTGCTGGAATCACTGAATTTTGACAATCTGATGAGAAGATATTGGATTTTGAGTCCAAAATGGAGGGTTGAATTTAGTTGACTTGAAATTTTCCTAGAAGAAAAATTCTTCAAAATAGATGGCACCATTGGATAGTGCACTAAATCACCTTTCTGTAGGTATCTTGTTTTCTGATTTTTGATATCGTGGCGAGAAATTATGGCCTTTGGAAGAAAACTACCCAATTAGGGCTTGTAGAATAAATAGGTGCAAAATTTAGGCACCCTCGGGCTAAAAATAAAATAGCCCCTAGTTGCTGATATGACTAGGGGTTCTATAATTAGTTAAAAAATGGTACCACTCTACGAGTAGCGATTGAGTAGATATGTAGGGGTGGAGTGGAGGTGGCTTGGTGGTGTCACTTGGAGAGAGTGATGACCATAGCTCCTAGTCATAGATGAGACCACCATTGGACAGTGAGGGATCTGACTAGATTGGTCTTCTTGGGAGAAGAAGACTCAACAGTTGAAAAAAATACTTCGGCGGGAATTCAGTGATGGAGGATGGTGCAGGCTCGACGATGTGACAGTCTAGCGGGAGACGTCGACATACACAGTGGGGTCCGTGGAAAGTGGATGGAGTACACGGGCTGTCAACGATTTGATGAGGCTAACAAGATAACTAGGTAGAGCTAGACCAATGAATATCCCTACAGACTTGGTACAAAATATAATGGGCCGACAAAAATTTTGTTCCAAATTTTTTTAATATTGCATTGTGCAATTAAAAAATAAAAAAAAATGTTTACAATTTATGCCTACCAAATGAAATAATTTGATCACAATATTATTTATGCCCCATATAAAATATGATTTCAAACCCTAACAATACTGACTAAGAATAAAGTTTGTAGAAATTTTCCAAAACCCCTATAAATATGTCCACTCAAAATATTTTCCCAAACTATAGAAAAATTTCTGCCAAACAATAGAAAATAGCTTGAATGATATTTTTTGAAAAGTATGCAAAACTATTTTTTTTTTCCCTCAAATTCTTTCTAACGGGATATTCTGCACAGTCCATATGGATAGTACGGTGATCTGATCAATGATGATAACCTTTGATGGATTCTAGGTGAATGACTTCGATTTTGATAATTTGGCAGTCGATCCTTAGGTTTTTAGGCTTTTTGAAGGCAATGGCGAGCTTAGATTGGATTTAATTTGCTCCAAAAATTAGTTGCTCCTTAGAAGTAGACAACTAGCCAGCAATGAAAACCTATCCTTCCTCGATGATGATCTCCACAACCCAACTTTCTGAAGAGAGATGGATTCTCCAATGGCATAGTGCTCTAATACCATGTTGAGAATATGGATGCACATGAATTTTGATAAATTTGGCCAAACTTCACAAGATATTAACCAAGAAGAGATCCACCCACATAAACAAGAAAGTGTTGCAACTCAGGCTCACAATGAGATTCTATTATGAGAAATTGATATGATACAATATACAAATGCACTGCATATATAGGAATGAGTGAGATATAAGCTACATTATGATGTTGCCATGTGTCTTGATCTAACAACATGTGACAACATGTAAACCCTAGCTAACTACCTAGGGAATGATGAACTGATTGAGATAAGTTTTAGATGATATTCTAGAAGGAATCTTATCTCTTAAATATATGGAAATGGGTGTTAAAGATCCAAGATACAGAGAGGGGGGTGAATCAATATCTTCTTAAATTTTTTGATCAGATACCATCCAATTATTCTAATGCAAACAATAGCAGAAATATATAAAAGCATTAACATAACATAAGATCAGAGAACACAAGAACACTAAGATTTTTTGTGTGGAAAACCCAAATGGGAAAAACCATGGTGAGTGCTAGATCACAATATTATATAACTAGTTATAGAATATTACAAAAATGGGTGGCTCACTTCTAGGACTCGCTATCCAAAAACAAAGGCTCACTACATACAAAATTACAATGATTGAATGGATTTCAACCAGAAAATGAACTGATAGAGTACACCTAATGAGTGTAGATTCAGTTTCAGATAAAGCTCAATAAACAGACTTAGCACATTTCATCATGTTCGCACTGCTTCACTTCATCACACAAATCACACACAACTTCTTCAAAAACTATCCGTTATATATACCCCATCTCTTCGCAAGCATCAATTAGTTCAGCCTAATTAGATGCAATTCATATTTACTAGAAATACCATCTGTCGGCTACAAGCTTTAAAAAAATAATAACCGACACACTTCAACAAGTTGACATGGACCTAAAATAGGTCACACATATATCCACATAACAAAAACTATTTTCACCTTTACACAATTCACCAAAGAAGTCATCCAGGAATAGATTTCAAACCAAAAAGAAAAAAAATTCTATATGAGCACCAGATACATGAAATCTTGAATGTACGTGCTCCCAATATCTGTAAGCCAATTCCCAAAGCCGCAAGCAACAGTGATCATCAAAAAATAAATGCTGATCAAAATACCGGAGGATTTAAGCAAAATATCGGTTCAGATACCAGACTAGAATATCAAAGTAACTTTAGTCTTGATCTTGTAGTTGCAACTCATATATCATGGTGACATCAATGAGAAACAAAAAATAAAAAATGAGAAGTTCTTCATTTTTCCAAAAATCTCCCCCTTTGTCATTGATGGCAACATGTGCCAAAACCAAAAGGAATATATACAAAATTCTCTATTTATAGTACTTCTCCCCCTAACACCAACATTTCACCACTTCACTCCCCCTTTGACATCAAAGACAAAAGGTGTGCCAAGAACAATTGAAAAACATTAAAGCAAAGAAAACAAAGAAATTTATATCAACTGGAAGATTATGAGCCTTGAAGCTCCCTCAGAATACCTTCCTAGACTATTTTTCCTTTTTCCTAGCCTTCCTTTGCTGTAGTTAACATCATGTTCAAAGATTCCAACTCTATCAGAGTTTCTTTAGCACCATTTGGAGTATCAAGAATCAAGTTCATCTTCTCAAGCCTTCTAGAGCAGGCCAAAGCCTCTCCAACTAGAGTGTATTCCATTCTTACAATATCACTTAATAGACTGAATTTTCTAATAATTTCTTCTTTTTTTTTGCAAGGAAAATAATTTTTCTCTACCTGCAGCAATGGCATTCTAGATTGATCTGTCTTTATCTTTAGATACACTATAAGTACTAGAAATAATAGACAACTGGGACTCAATGGAGTCCATGACAATCTTGATATTTTGAGTGGCATCCAACCACTTTAAGCAATAAGATAGGACAACATTTGCCTCAGATTCACAAACCTTCACCACTTCTAGACTTTTTTCGACACAAGAATGTGCAAGAGCACATTTGTCCCGTAAAGCCAACAAAATTTTCTCCACCAAGTTTTCTTCTCTCTTGTCTTGTCTTTTCATAATTCTAGAGGAATACTCCTTGAAGGAGTCTAAAAAGAATCTCAAATTTTCAATGGGGGCAAGGGATGTATCAATGGACGTACCGAGAATAGCTTCTTGTAATGCTTTCAAAGTATCTTCTATCAGTTCCATTCCCTTTTGATGTGTCTCAAGAATTTCTTTTCTTCTGGATGCTTGCATAGCATCACCCAACACAACTTTATGTACTGGAGACATTGCTTCCACATCAACATATCCTTCAATCATAGGGAGTTTCAAAAGTTCCTAGGGAATAATCAGTTGAAATCTAATTTTCTTAGATAGAAAACCTTTCAGTACATCACCACCAAAAGACGAATCACTAGGATGCTTCAATGATTTTACAATCTATTTTTCTTCTTTATTTTTCCTAGAGGATTCCACAACTATCTTTTCTTCCTCTCCCTTTTCTTTTTATTTATCTTCCTCTACTACCTCTTCTTCTTCTTCCTCTTTCTTTTCATCCTTTTCACCTTCATCTTCATCTTTATATTTATCATTATCATTATTGTTTTCTTCCTTATTTTCACATTTTTCATCTTTATTCTGATCTTCCTCAGGATTGTCTTGACCTTCTTCTTCATTTCACTATCCATCCTCTTCAACATTTCCTTTATTTTCTTCATCATTACCTAGCTCTTTCTCACCTTTTTATTCTTCAGTATGCTTTGGAGGAGCATCATTATGTATCTCAGGCTCATCTTCTCCCTCATTCTGTTCATTAACTTCATCACCAATATTAATTTCAACATCAAAATTATTTGGAATGTCTTCATTACCTGTACCCGAAGGAACATTTTCAGTAGCAACATCATCATCGGTTTTGAGCATACCATACTTTTCTATTGTTCCCTGGATTACCTTTGTTGTTTCCTTTCTTACTTTATTTGTCAATATCTTATTTCTTTTCATCATCATATTCACTCTACTCTTCATCTGAAACATTTTAGTATAGATCTTCTTCAGAGATTCCAAATTATCAGGGGTTAAGGAGGACCCAAACTTATTATATGTTGCATTTCTAATCTTTTCTTCAAACACAACAACCTCAGATCTCCTTTTCATTAGACCATCCCACATGGTTTTAGGAACAACTTTCTTTATGTTATCCCATTTGACCTCTAAGACAATAACGTATTGAATAACAAACAAAAGTAATGTTTTCTTATCTTCTTCTCCAACATTATCATAGAATTCAATTATGGATTGGAGCATGTTCTCAAAAATTAACAAAGAATTAAGAGTTGGCTCAAGTTTATATTGTAGGCCAGAACTTACCAGAATATCTTGTTCATCTTTCTGGTCAGCAGAGGTCTCATCAACTACCTTAGCCTTCTTTGATTTAGGCTTGGTGTGCACATGTATACCAAAATAATGCTCTGAATCATCTTCAAATGAAGACACAATGTGTACTCATTTAGAAACAACAACTTCTATAGATGCACCTTCATCGAAGGGTAAACCTCCTCTTTTTCTCCTTACCAACTTTGCTTCAGGGTCTTCTTCTTCTTCTTCATCTTGTTCATTAGTAACAATAAGATTCTTCTCTCTTGTTTCCTTTTTCTTTCTTTCCTCTCTTTGCAGGGGAAACTAGAGGGGTCTCTTTCCTCTTCCCAAATCTTGGGGTGGGTCCGGAGGAAACATGACCTTTTCCTTTGTCAACAGTACTGGTTTCATTCTTCGCTATAAGGACTGTGGAGGATTTTGTAGGGGTATTCCTTTTGAATCTCCTAGGACTAGATGATTCGGCTTCTAGTTGCACTCCTCTAGCTCTTCCAAGAGAAATTTCCTCATCAGTGAAACCAACATCTTTAAGTGTTTTCTCTAGTTTCTTCCTAATCTTAGGCTTCTGCTGTTCCATATGAATTTCCATAGATTTTTTAGCATATGTCCCAATTCTAGGTTCATTGGGGTCCTTTGGATTCTTTAGTAATATTTTCACATAACCTTCAGCTTCTTCTTTTGTTATCTCATATCCAAGAGGCTGAATCTAGATAGTTTGAGTTTCTATAGCCTCAATCATGCATTCATCAGTGGAGACATGAAATATGATATCATTCTTATACTTCACAATTTTTCTTATAATTCTATCCCTTTCATTCATATTTCTTTTAAATACAACAAAGAATGTTGTTAGGGCATCCTCTTGAGCGTTTAAATTTCCAAGACTACAAATAATCAAAAATTTGATGGCCCACTGGTCTGGATGGGTTCCAAAAAACTTCATTTTTTCCCAAAAGCCTCTTCATGAAGTAAAACAATAAACATGTGATGAATGAACCAAAACTAAAGACATACTTCTTTTCCTTTGTTTGCTTTATGTTCTCTAACAATTGCAATTGAAGAAGCTCACAGAGATCATAATCTACAACTTTCACCACCATATCAAAGCCAGTATAGATTGTTGTGGCCGAAACATAATTCTCTCTATTTGTGAAATATATCTTGTGACCTATCATGAGAGATGCATACTTTACTACTGGATTAGTAATTGCTTTTGTTGCTAGAGCTCTTTTATCATATTTAGCTCCTATAAGTTATTCTACAACCTCATTATTTATATATTTCAGAATGGGCACTGTACCTTTGTCCCATAACCCAGTAACGACCCTAATCACTTCCTTTGTTATAAGATGCAGCCAGTCAGTCCACAAAAAATTGTCTTGGATTTTGCTCAAAACCGACTTCACAATTTTGTCATCACAACTACAATTAGGGAAATTGTTCCAGACATCCAACCTTTTATAAACCACATTCTAATACTCAGGTTTTATCCTGAAGTCATCGCCAGTAAGCTCATCTTGCCAGATGTCAATTAGCTTTACATGATTTTATTCTTTAAATTTTACCCAAATCATCATCCTAGTATCTTTAGTCAACATTACACCATGTGGAATTGATGAAAATGCACCCATGAGATCATCTTCAAAAAAATTCAAAGAGTACTTTCTATAAGAGGGCCTCGGCTTCTCTGATACTTTCACAAAAATGGGGGTTGCCATTTTACAGGATCTAAATTCAAGCAACTTAGCCAAAGCAAAAAAAGCACAACTACTTTGAAGATATAAATACCTTTTTCTGCACATAGAACCGTAACTAGGGTTTCCACAGCTTGAACTCTAATTTTCTTTAGGAATGCTCTAGAAAGGTCCTCAAATTCTCCAAATGCTTGAATGAACAAAATTCCTTCATCATTTTCTTTCTAAAATATCAATTTTCACTAATTCACATTTATTGTGATAGACTCCAAAAAGCTGCTAAAAACTCTCTTCTTTTACACAGACATATCCTAATTTTCTCTGCAAAGAATCATCCCTTCATATTTTCTACTAGTTCCTTTTCTAGAACCTTTGAAAACTAAATCTTCACCTCTCTTCCTTGTGCCAACCTCTGACACACCATTTATTTAGGGGGTTCTTACAATTTTATGATAAAGCTCCCCCTACGACCTTGCTAAGTCTAGTTACTAAATAAATCGTTTGTACCAGATGAGGGCATAGACTCATCAGTTGTCTCTGGTTCTTCTTTCTTTCTCCAAATCTTTCTCATCTCTTGCTTAATCTCATTTTTTTCAACCTTTTTCACAAATTCATTCTTTTCTATCAGATTGGTTTCCTTACTCTTCTTGCCTCTACAAACTCTTGAAACATGTCCCAATTTGTTGTAGTTGTAGCAGACAATATTCCTTTGATTAGATTGATTTCCATTGACTCTTGTTCTGCACTGGTTAGCTTTATGTCCATACTTGTTGCACATGTAGCAATAGCCACTAAAAGACTGACTCATTCCTCTTACATTAAACTGATTCATCATCATGGTCTAGCATTCACTTGCTCTATGTCTAGTTCTTTAACATGCAAAACATTGACTAGGGAAAGAACTAGGGAATTGATTCATCCTACTTCTACATTCAGTTGCCTTGTGACCAAATTTATTGCATGAAAAAAAATTCTATTAAAAGAAGGGTACCTTTATGCATTATGCTATCTCACCAGAGGTCTCCTAGCAGAGTTCTTCGAATTTTTTTTTTGCTTACCTTTATTCAGAGTCTTACGATCATTCACAGCCTTAGAAATTTTGCCTACATCATTTCCTAGACCACTTTTATCTTTACTTGGTTTCTATTCTGCAATTAATTCATCAAGCCTTTTTGAGCTAGATCTGAAATTGTTTTCATAGCGTTTTTCCTTCTCTAGATCCACTTTTAGGTTCACAATTTCTCGTTCAAGCTTGGTGCAATATTTAGACTTGCTTTGTACCAACTTGTTCAGACACTCTTTAATCTTTTTCTTCTCTTCATTTTCAATTTTAGACTAGTAATCTCTTCATTTTCCTTCTTCAATTGATTAGTTACTTCCTTATGCCTATCTTTGAACTTTTTCAATTGCTCCTTAAGTTTCCGAACACATTCATTCCCTTCTTCAAGATTCTCTTTCAAATATCTGTTTTCTCTTTCAACTTTATCAAGATCCTCAAGAGTAGACTAGAGCTCTCCTTTTTCATCCATTTCTTCCATCTTCAAGATCTCCCTTGAGATGTTAGGCTTAACCAGAGGAACCAAGCTCTGATATCAATTTTTAAAGATCCAAGATATTAAGAGGGGGGGTGAATCAGTATCTTCTTAAATTTTTTGATCATATACCATTCAGTTATTCCAATGCAAACAATAACATAAATAAATAAAAGCATTAATACAACATAAGATCAGAGAACACAAGAACACCGGGATTTTTTGCATGGAAAACCCAAATGGGAAAAACCACGGTGAGTGTTAGCTCACAATATTATATAACTAGTTATATAATATTACAAAAATGGGTGGCTCGCTACCATGACTCACTATCCAAAAACAAAGGCTCACTACCTATAGAATTACAACAATTGAATGGCTTTCAGCTAGAAAATGAGCTGACAGAGTACACCTAATGAGTGTAGATTTAGTTTTAGATAAAGCTCAATAAACAAACTTAGCACATTTCGTCATGTTCGTACTACTTCACTTCATCACACAAATCACACACACCTTCTTCAAAAACTATCCATTATATATACCCCATCTCTTTGCAAGCATCAATTAGGTCGGTGTAATTAGATGCACTTCATATTTACCAAGGATACCATCTGTTGGCTACAATATTTAAAAAAAAGATAACCCACATGCTTCAACAAGTTGGCATGGACCTAAAATAGGTTGCACATATATTCACATAACAAAAACTATTTTCACCTTTACACAATTCACCAAAGAAGTCGGCTAGGAATATATTTCAAACCAAAAAGGAAAAAAATTCTATATGGGCACCAGATATGTGAAATATTGAATGTACGTGCTCCCAATATCTACAAGCCATTTCCCAAAGCAGAAAGCAATAGTGATCATCGAAAAACAAATGCAGATCAAAATACTAGAGGATTTAAGCAAAATACTAGTTTAGATGCTGGACTAGAATACCAGAGTAACTTTAGTCTTGATTTTGTAGTTACAACTCATATATCATGGTGACATCAATGAAAAACAAAAAATAACAAAATGAGATGTTCTTCATTTTTCCAACAAGGGGGATGACCCCATTATTAATAATTTTCCTAATAATGCAACCTAGGACTTAATTAATAAAAAGCCCAAGTTAAACTTATGCTAGTGTAATTAAATAATTAATTACACCAACAACAGGTACACAAGTTGTCTTTGGTTTTGAGGACATGGTTGGACATGGTTTGAGACTTGGAGTCTTGTATGGGTGATAGTTGAGTGCCGGTAAAACATTTTCTATGGTTATGGTGTCATGAGTATGTAGGTACATTTGATGCATTGGCATGACATGATCATGTATGTGGTGATTGGTGGTGATATGGTTTGATGTTAGGAGATTGTACTTATCTTCTTGATGCTTATTTGGTTCCTTGACTATGATTACTTGTTTGTGTAAATGTTTGACAAATCAGATCTGAAATTTATTTGGTGTTTGAGTCATTTGGTCTACATGGTTATCTTCTTTGATATCTCAGTTTTAAATTTATTGATGTGATGATGAGTTTGCATGTTTTCATGATTGGATCTATGAGTTATATAGGTTGTGGATTAGCTACCTAGTCAATTGCAGTGGGATTTATTGGATATGGAATATCTATATCCATTAGGTTTGATTCATTGTTGTTGCAGATTTCATTAGTTGGCCTTGTTTGTGGTCATTTATGCATTGGTATGTTGTTTCGGGATTGAGAGGACGGATGATTTGAGTGCTTGATTATTTGGTTTATGGGACTTGTAGCACGTGGTTTGATCACAATTTCATGATATCTTGTTACATTCATTGGTTATACACTTTCAGTGAGAGCTTTTGATATTGATGACTTGGCGGTGTTGGATTGGTTTGTGATGTTTTGATGGCGGTTGTATGTATCTTCTTGGCTTGGAGATATGTTTTTACTTCATGTAACTGATATTGTAGTTGAGTGTGTGCATACCTAGATGATATTCATGTAGAGGATGGTTGTCATGATGCCATGTGTAGCTTGTATCACGTTTCAATGGGAGTTGTTGGAAGTGACGTGGATGCATCATTGGGTATGATTATCTTCATGTGATTGTGGATATGTTTTCTTGGTTTAGAGTGTTTTCTATTATGTCATGGTTTACTCTTGATATGCATTTAGTGTTTGGAATGATACTTGTTCTCTTGAGACTAGGATTTATATATGTATGTGTTATCCTTGAATTGAGCAACGCTCCATTCATGAGATAACCCCCTACAAAACTTATCTATTTTGTAGCCCACATACTCTAAGAACATAAAACAAGGAAAATTGCATTGGTCCTCATGTGTGGTCCCCCATGCTCAAAAAGTCATTATGAACATTAACCTTTGTTTGTTCGTCAAAATTCACATTTTAAACCAAGTGAAAATTTAGTTTTGGGAGTTAGAAATTTTCTTGCACATGTAGGAGCACTGATTTTTAGCACTTTTATATATTACATGGAGGAGCTCTATTTTTCACCACTCTTACGTATTTCATGCCTTATTCATTTTCTGGCACATGTAGGAGCAGGGTTTTTTAGCATTTCTACATCTCAAACCACAATTCACATGTAGGAGTTTTATTTTTCACCGCTCTTACATATTTCATGCCTTAGTCATTTTTCGACACATGTAGGAGTGGGGTTTTTTAGCGCTTCTACATCTCAAACCACAAGTCACATGTATGAGCTCTATTTTTCACCACTCTTACATATTTCATGCCTTAGTCATTTTTTGGCACATGTAGGAGCTGGGTTTTTTAGTGCTTCTACATCTCAAAACACAAGTCACATGTTGGAGCTCTGTTTTTCACCACTCTTACATATTTCATGCCTAGTCATTTTCTGGCACATGTAGGAGTGGGGTTTTTTAACGCTTCTACATCTCAAACCAAATGTCACATGTAGGAGATCTATTTTTTGCCACTCTTACATATTTCATGCCTTAGTCATTTTTTGGCACATGTAGGACCAGGGTTTTTTTTTAGCGCTTCTACATCTCAAACCACAAGTCACATGTAGGAGCTTTGTTTTTCACTGCTCTTACATATTTCATGAAGAATCTTTGTTTTTCAGCGCTCTTACATATTTCATGTAGAAGCTCTATTTTTCACTACTCTTACATATTTCATGCAGAAGCTTTGTTTTTCACCACTCTTACATATTTCATGCAAAAGCTTTGTTTTTCACTGCTCTTATATATTTCATGCAGAAGCTCTTTTTTTCACTACTCTTACATATTTCATGCAAAATCTTCGTTTTTCACCGCTCTTACATGAAACTACTGAAGTCCTAAGATATGTCAAAACACTGATTTTTATCACTTTTACATATGATGTGTAAAAGCTCTAATTCAAATCTCATTATAGGAGTCAATCTCAAGAATCCTCATAATCTCCAAAGTACACTCCAATGCCAGATAGTGATGAAGTGCACATCATCATGAAGTTTTCATGGAGAAAAATGTTGAAGAAGGTTAAATTTTTCCTTAGATTAGATTTCCCAGTTTTAGCATTTTTCATGCTTTATGTAAATAAGTTTCAACATTTTACATGTGATTTCAAAAAATGTAATTACATGTAAACAAATATGTTCTCCTATAATTGTGGATAACATTTTTGAATAAGTCAATTAGTTAGGTAGGATTTTCCTAGATTTTCTCTCCTCCCCTATCTATAAATAAGAGAGGATTCTATAGTAATGGTTATATTTTATCTTTTGCAATGAAGTGCTTCCCATTTGAGAAGAAAATACATGAAACTTTGTGTTCATCTTTGTGAATCTATTTTGATCAATAAAGAAGCACGAGTTGCATACCAAAATTTGTGTTGGAATTGATTATCTTTTGGATTTGATTGAGATTGGAAATGCTTAGTGATTGAGATCTAAAGGGCTTTGAGTAAATCCATGTAGACTTTGTGTTACACTCTTTTATTTGAATTTATGATATTGATTGAATACTATTGGTGAATTCTCTACAAGACTTTGTTCTTGTATTTATTCATGCTAGTCTTGGATCTATCGTGGAGTATCTAGAAGACTTTGTGCTTCTAATACAATGCTGGTTACATATCTCAAAGGATTCATTGGTGATAGCTATGAAATGACTTTGTGCCTTTGTGATTTTTCTTGTTTTATCATTTATCATTATCATGTTGGTATTCTTAGCCTTTGCTTTGAAAATATAAGAATATTGGAATTACTACTCTATTCTTAGTTTGAAGTTGTATCAAATTAGGAACTCAAAACCGTGAAACATTGTAAAACATATTCTCTGAAAAAAGAGAGAATTATGAATGTGACACACCCCCATCTCTTAATTGTAGTATAAATCATTGTGAATACTTTATTATTTTTACTTAGTTTCAATAAGCAGTAAGAAAGGCGCCTCCCCTTTCTAAGAGGAGAGATTGTATCTCACACAGCTGTGGCTGAAATCAAGTTTTGTAATTTGTTAAAGGGATTACATAATTTTCACCCAATAGTATGTTATGATACATGTGATCTCCTAGGAGGAAATGGTTAGATCATGTTTTCATGATAGGTTCTTGATTCTATGGTTGGAGCTTTGACATTTATTGTGTGTGATTCTCTTTGTATTGAGTACATTGATCATTTGCTTTATTACTTCATGATGGTGTTGTTGATATTTTTTAAGAACCAAACTTAATCTCAGTCCTTACCTATGAATCTTCCAGAACTCAATTATCAACAAATTTGAGGATTGGCCAACACTTAAGTGAAGCATTTAGAACCTCACTTCTTCTCTTCGGGCTCTACGAGACCCAGAAGGGTAATTCTAAGTATGCTCATAATATCTCAACTTGATCAAGAGCATATCCTCACATAGATATATTCCTCGAGAAACCAACATCATCTAAGGATTGGCTAATTTAAAGTATGTTATGTATTCCTGAAGAAACCAACCTTCAGTATTACATAACATATACTTTAAATTACACCATACCAACCTTTAGTATTAGTGTATTTGTTTTAGGGAATACGCTAATACTGAAGGTTTTTTTTATCTTGTGGTTGAGTAAGCTAGTAATGAATCTAGCTAAAGATTCAAAATGGAAATGAATTCATAACATACTTTAAATTACACTTCACCAACCTTCAGTATTAGAATATTCCTTGAAACCAACATCATCTAAGGCTTCGTGTACCTCTTATGAATTTACTATTTATTTTAGGGAATACACTAATACTGAAGGTTGGTGTGGTGTAATTTAAAGTATGTTATGAATTCATTTCCATTTTGAATCTCTGGCTAGATTCATTACTAGCTCAATCAACCACAAGATAAACTAGTAGAAAAACCAGTGCCCTATCTGAGGGAACAATGGAGTCATACTTTGCAATCAATCAGTAATACAACTATAATTGAACATCAGTAATCAATGGACTATCAACATGCTACTTTGTAGCATCCAAGTCTCTACTTTTAAAACATTGATTCCTTAACAAATCCTATATCCTTTTCCAACAAATCAATGGTCTCATCTTAGCATTAAATCAACTCATTGAATTGAAGCACAAAAAAACCCATTCACTCAATGCAAATGACAAAAGACAAATGAAATTATAATTAACAACTTCATTCATAATTTGCAAGAAAATACACAGGAGAGAATGTAACGCTTGCGAGATGAGCAAAAGAATTTCAAAAAGTTCATTTCACTTTAAAAAGGTTTACAAGTAAATAATGCCATTATTAAGAGTTGCCAAAATAAACTCTATGCAAAAGAGTTAATAAAATTTCATTTCATGTAAATAAATAACAACATTGTATTTCATCATGATTAAAACACATGGCAAAAGTATATTAGTGCATGTTCATGTATATATTCATCCATGCTCAAAAGAGATCAATAAACCAATAAATAATTATTCACATTCAAGTGAGATCAATAACTTCAATAAATACATTTGTATCAATGTTACATCAAAATCTTAATAGCACATCTATTTCAATGTTGCAGTAACAAATGTCAAATACAATTACATTTTACAATGGGCTTTACAAGCCAATCCAATAGGATACACAAGTACATCAATAGTAAAATAAAAACTCTGATCCTCCAACCGTCGTGACACCATCGGTCTTCTTGCGAGCTGGGGCCAAGAGTGTGATTAAGGCGCCTTTTCCACCCAACCACGAAGTACATGACTTCCTCGGGTTCCTTCCTAACTCGAAGAAATCCCCGACCCTGCATAAGGAGCCTAGCAACCTGACACAGTAAAACATGAGGGAACTCTCGATGCATGCTTGGTGCCTATATGCATTTCTAACATGAGAAAACATATTTCTTGCAACAGGAGGTGGGACCAAATACATATATTTCTAGGTGGCAAAGACCTAAATACATATATTTCTAGGCTTTTTAAACAAATCCATCTATTTCAATGGTACAAGTGCTTGGCCAAGCATAAATAAAAACAAGTGGTAGTTTCAGAAAAGGTAAAACTACCATCTATGTGGACCCAACTTTGGCATCATGTCCCGGAAGTTACCAAAATACAGTATAAAGTGCAAAAATAGAAAGCTATGCGTTTTCCTTATATGCTTCATGCATTTCATTGATTCTAAAAAGAATTTCCTTCATTTTTCCATATTCATAAAGAGTTTATCAAACTGTTTTTCAGTCACATTTGCAGTGAAGATTATCTGTCTTTAGAGTTCAAAGAAAGTTTTCAATGCATTCTTGTGTTCAATCTCAGTTTGGTTGATCAAGATAAATAGATTTAAAGTTTCAGAATTTAAATAAAATATGTTCTCTTTCTCAGCAAAATCACAAAGTCAACATGTTTTCCTCTATTTGATAAAAGATTTGTTTTCAGTTCATGCTACACTCTTGAGTGTTCTATGTTCCAAATCAGTTTTCATTTGTAAACAAGTTTGAGTATCATGTCATTTTCTTGTGTATTGTCACTGACAGAAATAATGTTTCCAATATAAAACATTGATCATTGATTTACATATTTATACATATATACATGGATTTATTTGAATCTATGTGTATATTATAAATATGCATCCACTCATTCATGTTATAGACTCAGTCAGATTTGAAAGACAAAAATATCAAAACACCTACAAATTTCTGGTTAAAACAATAAACTCAGTAGGATAATACATGCAGAAAATAGAGGTTTGCATATTGACTTCTGTGTGTTTTACTGGAAGTTCTTATACAGTATGAATTTAATCTGAATGTCAACAACTGTGAGAATGTTTACACATATTTTCCAAATGAAAGATTTCAGATTTGCATGACACAAATACTTCATTGATGCATTCCCAGCATCACAAATACTTCTGAAGATTTCAATGTTACATAGGGTTATACATATCTATTTCAGTGAACATGCATGACTAAATAAAATTTACTTATTTATATATTTATGTATATATATATAGATATATAGATATTTACACAGCTGTGTATATATATATATATATAATACAGATTTTCATAGTTGTTTTCATCCTCACGTTTTACTGCCGTGCACATAGGAAAGAGCAGATTTAATGGTTCAAAATGGATGTTTAGCTCCCCAAAGGGAGGTTGGAGACCTCGCCTCTCCCATAGGGAGGGCGCGGGCTATGAGGAGGCCGTTCCCTCTCCATAGGCCACGGCCTGTGGAGGGCACGAGCCTCCCCACAGCGCCATCCCTTCCCTTGGGATGGGGCTGGGGATTAACCCCCACACAAAATCTAATGCCAGAAACAAGAATTCACCTAGCTAAGACATGAGTATGGATTCATTCAAAGAATTCCGAAATAAAAACAGGAAGAGATATATACATGGGATTTATATATATATATATGTATGCACAGTAATACAAATTCTTGTATATATATATATTTATATATATATTTTCATATGTTATCTTTTCTCTCACAATTTTCTGTACAAAAGAATAGCAAATGAGGGCAGTTTCATGAAATACAGATTGCAAAAGACTATAACCCTACTCTGGAAGAAAGCAATTGTGCAATTGCTTGCAATGCAAACTAAAGAAAGGAAAGTTTTCCCTATTTAAAGACACAGTTAGAAACAATTCCACATCCTCTTGAATTCAATTCTTCAGAAGTTTTTCTGCAACTCTACAAGAAATAGAAAGAATGAAAAACCTAGTTGAAAGCCTCCAGCTGAAGATGTATAAAATTTCCTTTCTGCCTCCTCCTGAGCTGGGTTTCCTGGAGAAGTTCTCCTTCCCTGCCTTCCTGATTGCTTAATTTCCTTTTTTAATTCTGCAAAGATTCCTTCCAATCCTTCTAAATTGACAGATGAAACATCTTCTTGGTAGCCATTGAAAATAACCAGAACAAACTTGCAGAGGAAAGTGTTTTCAAGAAACCATTTCAAGAACCGTTCCCCTTCGGAAATATCTTTTTTTCCTATTTAATATTAATTTCCTCTCTTTTAACCCTAATCTTGGAATTTATAATTAAATATAGTTAAAATATATGCATTTGCATTTCAAATTCATAAATAAAGGGTATATAAAGAAGAATTTATAATTACTTGCACAGAAGATAATTAGGTAATTCAAAAATACTTACTCCATAAACACATATTCCACTTGGCTTGTTATTTAAATATCACAATTAAGATAGATTAGAAATCATAAATCTTTTAAAACTACAATTAATAATTAATTTCTATTTATGTTATTATTTTATTATTTATTTATTCAAACCATTTATTACCTATTTTGTAAGTAGCTCAAAACAATCAAACTAAAACAGGCATTGCCTAAATGCAACTATATGATTTTAGGTGCCGTGTGTGTGACCGAGAGTTCTTCCTCTTTTACCTTGTCGAGAAGCTAGCCTTCTTTCCTCAATCACACTCTTGGTCTTCGACCACCTGCAACTCAAGTGCACTTAGGCATGAAATAACAAAATTGAATTAGTATCCGATATAGAGATATAAATCAAAGCAATATTTCAATCAATATTTCTATTTTGTTCTATCTTGCATATTTTCAAAATAAAATGCATTCATAATTTTCAAAAGTAAATAGTTTTCTCATTTCCACACACCAAAGCATCATATTATATCGCATTACTCTAGCACACACCATCTTTCATAAAATAAATCCACACAAAGCCATGGGAAAAACAACATTAAAGTCTGAGATGTGACATCCTTCCCCACTTGGAAGAGACATCATCTCGATGTCTAAAAGCAAGTCACACAACAAAATTGAGATACCAGTATATCATAAGTCTCTACATGAAATAAAATAAGAGTATGCTAAGATCTCAAATGAGGAAATACTCTATCTATATCTTCAGCATTCTCCCAGGTGGCATTATCCACCGAATACTAGTCCCATTGGACCCTATACTACACAATGTCCCTGTTCCGCAACTTAACGTTGCGCTCTTCTAGAATCCTGACGGGCTCCACCTGTATCACCCCTGGGTCCTGAACTTGCAATGCATGCCAATCAAGGATATAAGCAATATCTGGATGGTAGGGCTTAAGTACTAAGACATGAAATACATTATGTATCCGGGATAGAGCTGGTGGCAGAGCAAGCCTGTAAGCAACTGGATTCATCACCTCCAAAACATCAAAGGGCCCAACAAACCTAGGGGCCAACTTAGAGTTCTTGCCGAAAGAGATTTAACTCTTATGCGGTCGAACCCTCAAAAAGACCTTATCTCCTGCAGACAACTGCCTGAAGCTTCGGTTCTTGTCTGCTAGACTTTTCTGTCTATCCATAGCTTGTTTCAATTTTTCCTTAATGATCTTCATTTGGTCTTCCATTTCTCTGAGCATCTCAGGGCCAATCACAACCCTGTCTTCTACTCTATCCCAACTAATAGGTGTCTGACATTTACATCCATAAAGAGCTTCAAAAGGTGCCATACCCAAAGAAGCATGGTAGGAGTTGTTGTAAGCAAACTCCACCAAAGGAAAATACTCCCACTTATGTTGCTACTCCATACAGTACATGTGGAGAAGATCTTCTACTACTTGATTCACCCTCTCTGTCTGTCCATCGGTCTGAGGATGATATGCGGAATTGAAATTTAATTTAGTTCCCAGAGAAGAGTTCAAAGTGATCCAAAACTTGGAAGTCATTCGAGTGTCTCGATCTGAAATGATTGTTTCTGGCACTCCATGCAAATGAAATATTTCTTGAACAATTTTTCTTGCTAAAACCATTGAACCATCCTTGAGGTTCCCAGGAATGAAATGGGCAACCTTCATCAACTTATCCACCACAACCAAGATGGTATCATGTTGGTTCCTAGACATTGGCAACCCCTGAATAAAATCCATAGTGATAACCTGCCATTTATATTCTGGCACCCTATGAGGATATAAGAGTCATGCCGGATACACATGCTCAGCCTTGACTCACTGGCATTCTAAGCATCGGGCTACATATGAAGTAATATCCCTTTTAAGCCCTGGCCATAAGTACAGTGGCCTAAGTCCTTCCATCATTTTTGTAATACCAGGATGTCCTAAGTATGGTGCACTGTGGAACTCCTCAAGCACCAACTCTCTCAAGTTTGCAGAACTAGGAATGTACATCCACCCCTGGAATCTCAAGAGCCCATCCGATTCAAATACATAGCCATCATATCGACGATCCAAGGAATTCACCCCTAGGGCTTGTTTCACCCTTTCATAATGTTCATCCCCAGGTAAGGATTGAACTACCTGCTGCCTGAAATCTAATTTTATAGTAACCATGGCTGCAAGGTGCCTCCTTCTACTCAAGGCATCAGCCACCCTATTTTCCTTACCCTTAATATATTCAATACCAAAGTCATATTCACTCAAGAATTCTAGCCATCGCCTCTATCGGGCATTAAGATTGGGTTGAGTGAAGATATATCTTAATCCTGCATGGTATGTCTTTAGTTCAAAAGGCTTTCCTAAGAGATAGTGTCTCCACATATGCAGAGCATGGAATATGGCTGCCAACTCCAAGTCATGTGGTGCATAATTTAATTCATGTTGCTTTAACTTTCTCAATTCATATGCCACCACTTGCCCTTCTTGCATAAGAACTGCTCCTACCCCTTCCCCTGATGCATCAGTAGTAACTATGAAATGACCATTCAGATCAGGCACAACTAGGATGGGTGCAACAGTGAGTTTCTCCTTAAGCAGATGAAAAGCTCTCTCACACCTATCATTCCATTCAAATTTCTTTTCTTTCTTCTGCAGTGCAGTGATGGGTGCTGCAATTGTCGAGAACCCCTGAACGAATCTCCTATAATAACCTGCAAGACCCATGAAACTTCGAACCTTAGCAACATTCTGTGGCGCTGGCCAATCCATGATTGCCTTAATCTTTTCTGGGTCCACCACTATCCCTTTAGCTAAAATAACGTGCCCCAAATAGTGCACCTCATATTGGAAGAAAGTACATTTAGACATCTTTCCATACAGCTTATGTTCCCTCAATCGCTGCAACACAATTCTCAAATGCTTTTCATGTTCTTCCTCTGACTTAGAGTAGATCAAGATATCGTCAAGAAAGATTAGGACAAAGTTATCTAAGCAATCTCAGAAGACACTATTCATCAGGTTCATGAAAGCTGCAGGGGCATTACTTAGCCCAAATGGTAGCATCGTAAACTCGTAGTGCCCATACCTTGTTCTGAAGGCAGTTTTGTGAATATCTTCTTCCTTCAACCTCAACTGGTGGTACCCCGATCTCAAATCAATTTTCGAGAATACCTTGGCATCTTTCAGCTGGTCAAACAAGTCATCAATGCGTGGGAGCATGTATTTGTTCTTGATAGTAACCTTGTTAAGCATCCTATAGTCAATGCATAACCTCAAGGTCCCATCCTTCTTTTTCACAAAAATAACTAGAGCTCCCCAAGGCGAAACACTTGGTCTAATAAAACCCTGCTTCAAAAATTCCTCCAGTTGGGCCTTAAGCTCAAATAATTCTGTTGTGTTCATCCTATAAGGAGCTTTAGACTGAGGTTCTGCTCCTAGTATCAAATCAATAGAAAAATCAAACACACGCCTAGGCGGTAGCTCAGTTAGCTCTATAGGAAAAACATCCTCAAATTCTTTTAGAATGGGATGATCATTAATTGAGGATTCTTTCTCTCAAGGTCCTTGACCTTTATTGCAAAGATAGTGCATCCCTTCCAACTTTCCTTTTTCAACTGCATGGCGGAGACTTGCCTAAGCTCCAAAGGCTTTTTAACGCCACAAAGATCCACATGGTTTCCTCTATCATCAAGACACTTTATTGACTTCTCTTCGCAATCAACAAGAGCCTTATGTTCAAAGAGCCAATTTATCCCTAATATTACATCGTAAGACCCTAATGGTGCAACATACAAATTTACTTGCATTTGAAGGTTAGGGAGTTCAAGTTTACTGAAATACATGCATTGCTCTACCTTCCTCTCTACCTAGTTTCCATACTGAACTTTCCATGATTTTTCCATATAACTCGGTCTAACTGATAACTTAGTCAAAACATGAGGATCTACAAAACTATCAGTAGCACAAGTATCAATCAAAATAGAAACAGGGCATCCAAACAATTTACTCGATAGCTGGATAGGAGTGCCCTGATAATCTGCTTGGCGATTGTCAACCGCCGCGTGAATATGATGCTGATTCTTGTTATTCTATTTGTTACTCCTCTGAGGGCACACACTAGCATAATGCTTGCCACCACAAGTATAACAACCTCCACGAGGTGCTTTAGGCCTATCAAAAAAATCTCTCCTGTTATTATCATTCCTTTTATTGAAATTTCCCCTCTTGTTGTTATTGTTCCTGTTTCCATCATTGTGGTCCTGAGGACCGCCATCCCTCTTCAAATTTCTGATTTGCCTGTTATCATTCCCTTGATTGTCCTATTTGCTTTGACCACCCTGATTGTTGTTACCTTGATGATTTCCCTGAAACTTCTTATTGCCATACTTGGTTTCCCTGCTCTTCTTATAGTTAGCAGCTTGCTGCAGCTTGTGCTCCTGCTTAACTGCCAAATCAAAAGCTTCATCCATGGTGGCCAAATTATGCATATCTATTTCATTTCCAATTTGAGGTCTAAGCCCCAAAATAAATTTTTGAACCCGAAACCTCTCATCATGCTGGTACTGGGGTACGTACTTGAGCAAGTGAGAGAATTTCTCCCAATACTGAGTCACTGTCATGCCACCTTGTATGAGAACCTGGAATTCTACCATCTTCTTATCAAAATAAGATTGTGGTAACCACCTCTTTCTGAACAGCTGTAGAAACTTATCCCAAGTTACCTTCCCATGCATAAATTGCTTATCCACCTTTTCATTCTCCCACCAAGTAGCAGTCTCACCGGTGAGCTGATAAGAACCCCATTCAACCTTTGTTTCATCAGATAGATTACATAGGGAAAAATACTTCTCCATCTCTATAACCCAGGCTTCTGCTCCATCTCCAAAGGTTTTCCCATCAAATTTCAGAGGAGCGACCTTCTTTAGGTCTTTTCCCAACTCCTCAGCCACCCTATTTAGATTTCCTTCATTTCCAGGTGGTTCAACATTTGTTTCTCCATCGGTTTCATTTGTGTTTAACCCTTGATGGCCAACTTGCCTCTCCTATTCTAGTTCCCCAATTCTAGCCTCCTGACTTCGTAGCAAGGCCAAAATTTGGTCCAGTTTATCATTGGGATCTCCACGAGATCCTCCAGCCCGCTTGTAAACTCTACCCTCCATTTAAGGTTACATTGGTTAAAGCACAACATCATACATAGTTAGGCATAGGTCCTAGAGTTGAACCTTACTGCTTTGATACCAAAATGTAACGCTTGCGAGATGAGCAAGAGCATTTTAAAAAGTTCATTTCACTTTAAAAAGGTTTACAAGTAAATAATTCCATTATTAAGAGTTTCCAAAATAAACTCTATGCAAAAGAGTTAATAAAATTTCATCTCATGTAAATAAATAACAACATTGTATTTCATCATGATTAAAACACATGGCCAAAGTATATTAGTGCATGTTCATGTATATATTCATCCATGCTCAAAAGAGATCAATAAACCAATAAATAATTATTCACATTCAAGTGAGATCAATAACTTCAATAAATACATTTGTATCAATGTTACATCAAAATATTAATAGCACATCTATTTCAATGTTGCAGTAACAAATGTCAAATACAATTACATTTTACAATGGGCTTTACAAGCCAATCCAATAGGATACACAAGTACATCAATAGTAAAATAAAAACTCTGATCCTCCAATCGTCGTGACACCATAGGTCTTCTTGCGAGTTGGGGCCAAGAGTGTGATTAAGGCACCTTTTCCGCCCAACCACGAAGTACATGACTTCCCCGGGTTCCTTACTAACTCGAAGAAATCCCTGGCCCTACATAAGGAGCCTAGCAACCTAACATAGTAAAACAGGAGGGAACTCTCGATGCATGCCTGGTGCCTATATGCATTTCTAACATGAGAAAACATATTTCTTGCAACAGGAGGTGGCAGAGACCTAAATACATATATTTCTAGGCTTTTTAAACAAATCCATCTATTTCAATGGTACAAGTGCTTGGCCAAGCATAAATAAAAACAAGTGGTAGTTTCAGAAAAGGTAAAACTACCGTCTCTGTGGACCCACCTTCGGCATCCTGTCCCAGAAGTTACCAAAATACAGTATAAAGTGCAAAAATAGAAAGCTATGCGTTTTCCTTATATGCTTCATGCATTTCATTGATTCTAAAAAGAATTTCCTTCATTTTTCCATATTCATAAAGAGTTTATCAAACTGTTTTTCAGTCACATTTGCAGTGAAGATTATCTGTCTTTAGAGTTCAAAGAAAGTTTTCAATGCATTCTTGTGTTCAATCTCAGTTTGGTTGATCAAGATAAATAGATTTAAAGTTTCAGAATTTAAATAAAATATGTTCTCTTTCTCAGCAAAATCACAAAGTCAACATGTTTTCCTCTATTTGATAAAAGATTTGTTTTCAGTTCATGCTACACTCTTGAGTGTTCTATGTTCCAAATCAGTTTTCATTTGTAAACAAGTTTGAGTATCATGTCATTTTCTTGTGTATTGTCACTGACAAAAATAATGTTTCCAATATAAAACATTGATCATTGATTTACATATTTATACATATATACATGGATTTATTTGAATCTATGTGTATATTATAAATATGCATCCACTCATTCATGTTATAGACTCAGTCAGATTTGAAAGACAAAAATATCAAAACACCTACAAATTTCTGGTTAAAACAATAAACTCAGTAGGATAATACATGCAGAAAATAGAGGTTTGCATATTGACTTCTGTGTGTTTTACTGGAAGTTCTTATACAGTATGAATTTAATCTGAATGTCAACAACTGTGAGAATGTTTACACATATTTTCCAAATGAAAGATTTCAGATTTGCATGACACAAATACTTCATTGATGCATTCCCAACATCACAAATACTTCTGAAGATTTCAATGTTACACAGGGTTATACATATCTATTTCAGTGAACATGCATGACTAAATAAAATTTACTTATTTATATATTTATGTATATATATATAGATATATAGATATTTACACAGCTGTGTATATATATATATATATAATACAGATTTTCATAGTTGTTTTCATCCTCACGTTTTACTGCCGCGCACATAGGAAATAGCAGATTTAATGGTTCAAAATGGATGTTTAGCTCCCCAAAGGGAGGTTGGAGACCTCGCCTCTCCCATAGGGAGGGCGCGGGCTATGAGGAGGCCGTTCCCTCTCCATAGGCCACGGCCTGTGGAGGGCACGAGCCTCCCCACAGCGCAGTCCCTTCCCTTGGGATGGGGCTGGGGATTAACCCCCACACAAAATCTAATTCCAGAAACAAGAATTCGCCGAGCTAAGACATGAGTATGGATTCATTCAAAGAATTCTGAAATAAAAATAGGAAGAGATATATACATGGGATTTATATATATATATATATATGTATGCACAGTAATACAAATTCTTGTATATATATATTTATATATATATTTTCATATGTTATCTTTTCTCTCATAATTTTCTGTACAAAAGAATAGAAAATGAGGGCAGATTCATGAAATATAGATTGCAAAAGACTATAACCCTACTCTGGAAGAAAGCAATTGTGCAATTGCTCGCAATGCAAACTAAAGAAAGGAAAGTTTTCCTTATTTAAAGACACAGTTAGAAACAATTCCACATCCTCTTGAATTCAATTCTTCAGAAGTTTTTCTGCAACTCTACAAGAAATAGAAAGAATGAAAAACCTAGTTGAAAGCCTCCAGCTGAAGATGTATAAAATTTCCTTTCTGCCTCCTCCTGAGCTGGGTTTCCTGGAGAAGTTCTCCTCCTTCCTGCCTTCCTGATTGCTTAATTTCCTTTTTTAATTCTGCAAAGATTCCTTCCAATCCTTCTAAATTGACAGATGAAACATCTTCTTGGCAGCCATTGAAAATAACTAGAACAAACTTGCAGAGGAAAGTGTTTTCAAGAAACCATTTCAAGAATCGTTCCCCCTCGGAAATGTCTTTTTTTCCTATTTAATATTAATTTCCTCTCTTTTAACCCTAATCTTGGAATTTATAATTAAATATAATTAAAATATATGCATTTGCATTTCAAATTCATAAATAAAGGGTATATAAAGAAGAATTTATAATTACTTTCACAAAAGATAATTAGGTAATTCAAAAATACTTACTCCATAAACACATATTCCACTTGGCTTGTTATTTAAATATCACAATTAAGATAGATTTAGAAATCATAAATCTTTTAAAACTACAATTAATAATTAATTTCTATTTATGTTATTATTTATTTATTCAAACCATTTATTACCTATTTTGTAAGTAACTCAAAACAATCAAACTAAAACAGGCATTGCCTAAATGCAACTATATGATTTTAGGTGCCGTGTTTGTGACCGAGAGTTCTTCCTCTTTTACCCTGTCGAGAAGCTAGCCTTCTTTCCTTAATCACACTCTTGGTCTTTGACCACCTGCAACTCAAGTGCACTTAGGCATGAAACAAGAAAATTGAATTAGTATCCGATATAGAGATATAAATCAAAGCAATATTTCAATCAATATTTCTATTTTGTTCTATCTTGCATATTTTCAAAATAAAATGCATTCATAATTTTCAAAAGTAAATAATTTTCTCATTTCCACACACCAAAGCATCATACTATATTGCATTACTCTAGCACACACCATCTTTCATAAAATAAATCCACACAAAGCCATGGGCAAAACAACATTAAAGTCTGAGACGTGACAGAGCAATATTTTAGAACTAATATTCTCTTTCATTACTGATATTGCTTTGTAAAACTATATTAACATCATCATACAGTATAACTTATGCCCTAGATTGGCTTCTGATATATTCACTAATTTATCTATTTACATTCTATTTGCTCCTTGAGCATAGCTTTCACCTAGACCTTTCTTGGACACAAAATTTTTTGAACTCTGTAATTTCAGCCATGAAATCCCTTTTATAAACAGGGGAGCAACAAGAATCCGACCGAGTTACAATTTCATTTCAAAAACCTAATTTCAACCGATTCCTCGAAAAACTCCCTAGGCGGTTTTAAGCAATCATTTGAGAATAGGGGAGGACAAAAGACAAAACACATGTACATGATACCATTAGTCATTGTCGTTGATTCCATGTTGAACAAAAAGAATTATGTATCATATTAGTTGAAGGATCTCCACATCAACATGGAAGAGTAAAAGACCAAAACCACAAACATATTGAAATAGATGCCTCCTATGCAAAGACCATGGTTCCATTGAAAACAAAAACAAGGAGAAGACCCTATTCCAAGTCATCAACATCAGAGAATGCTCGACCACTCCTTGTTTGTGATGAAATCAGAGGAACCATTACCACGCCATCATCAGAGCTCCCATATGACACCAAAGAGAGAAGATATTGGTCATATCCCAAGTTAGTGTCATCTTCAACATTTGAAGGACTATCAGAGAGTACAATGGGAGGATTGTGTTTTCCCAGGTAGGCCCTATGACTCTTGTCTTTTTTCCTGGCCTTCTTCGCTAGCTGAGCCAACTCCTTGCCCTTAAACTTGACCATTTCTTCATCTTGTTTCTCAAGTTGTAGGTACTCTGGACGATTGCTTTCTTCTTGTGACCTCGAGCCCTCCTCTTACCCTTTGAAACCTCAGGGGATGCCTGGTTTGATTGCTTAGTTACAGACATATCCTCATAACACTCAAATACATTAAGTTGGCTAGACCTTCTAATAGGATAAATTGGCACACTAGTCTTTCCCATCTCTAGAATGAACAAAATTTGACAATCTAAAAGACTCTAAATCAAATTTGTAGGGAAACACAGCTGCAAACCCAAATAATTGCACCCAGTACCAGAAAAGGAATTCCTAAACAGACTAGAGCATGAACAACATAGAGCCCAATTGAATACTAACTCACCCAAGACAAGAACGTTCACTAATCAAATCATGGAGAATTAACACCTTCACACTTCTTCACTAACCCACACCTCACATTCACTATAGACTAGAAAGATGGTGAAGATGAAAAATGAGCAATCTACATTAAATAGACAATTTGGAGCATGTAGAAGTTAATGATTCAAGAACTCCTCATGCGAGTGAGTTGACAACTTAACAGCTCGGCTTTGAATCTTGGTCACTGATGTTAAAGCATTTAAAAATTCATCTATGGTGATCATGAGCATTGTTTTTCAGCCATTAGCAACTTGTTCCTTGAAAATAGTGATGCCACCTCAAATGATGCCACATTTTCCCTTAATGTTGATTAATGATATGTGATTTTACAATTAACATGCATCACCAACTTGATCTGTGCTTCATTAATATCAGAAAAGTATATAAGACTAGCATTTTGGAGAGAATGGTTCCTCATATACTTCATCGCTCATTACTGGCCTCCCCCCAAATTTTAGGGCATAATCAGTGATGAGAGTATTATTGTGATGAAGTTTAGTTTGTTGGATAATCTTTGTTTAAAGCCACATCAACGGTTCTCCATTCATCTCGCTACTTTCCTTTTTTCTTTTTTACGATGTCCTCAGGATTCTGCCACATTGCCTCTTTCCAGCAATAGTCGTTACTTATTGTTGATGCATCTCATCCATCATCTACTTCATCAATGATGTAAGTATCCATGCAATGAAATCTTAGCCCTTGGATCTGTGGCCTACCTGTCCTTGATCACGTTCATTTTCCAATCGCACATCACTAATTCAAACTTCTCACCTTGGATTCAATTAGCGATGGGAGATACATCAAAGAAACTAGGTTAAGACACATACACCTGCATGAAAATCAACAATACAAAAGACATCACACATAAGACCTTTTCAAATTAGCGAAAGAAATCTTTCAGAGAATCTCATCGCTCATCGTTGTTTTGAAACTTAAGCCTTGGAAAGAATCCACAATGAGGGATAAAATACAAAAACATTAGGCCATCGCTCATCGCTAATTCTCCTCATATAGTTTTCAAGAAATTAGTGATGAGAGGTCTACATAGGGACATTGTGTATTGTATATCGCTAATATAAAACTTATCACTTAAAACATATCTATGATATGCGATGTATTGGAAACCCATCATATCGCTCATCACACATTGAAATTTATCATTTCATGACCATCCGTGATGAGGGATGAAGATAAGAACATAAGGCTAGAGGCCATCAATTATCTCTATTACAATAATTAAGGCTCAAAATCCATTAGCGATAGGCGATCCTTCAACAATATAAGGAACACCACTCATTGCACATTGATATCAAGAGCTCCAAAAACTATTCACAATGAGTGAAATCAAAGAAATACCGCTCATCGCTCATCGCTATTTGAAACTTACACTCCTGAAGTAATCAATGATGTGCGATAAAGATAAATGGCCGATGGGACTTAAGTGAAAACCTTTAGGCATGTGCTCATAAGTTGTTTTAATGAAGGGGACCCTCTAGGATGATACGATAGAAAGGGATCAAACACTCCTAAGTCATAAAATGCAAAGGATGTAAAGGCCAAAAAGGCTCTTTACTTAACCTTATAAAAATTAAGAGACTCAGACCTAGGCATGGGGGACTGGTTACTTGATGACAGTGAATGGCATAAGATGTTTTAATGTGACTGGAAATGAGCAATAGGAAGTAAAAGATGGAATAGAACCCTAAGCCCTCAAATATCAGCCCAACATTCAAACATAACAAGGATTTGAGATGAAACGTAATTTTTTTTTGTAGGTTCTATTAGGTGCTATGTTGCATTTAGAGTTTGGCATGGGCTGATTGGTAATAGGTGCTTGTGGATACTTAGAGATGTAGGTGATGGTTGCTATTCTCTTGTGATTATAGAAATTTGCTTTAAATAGTTACTCTTTGGAGGTTTCAGTTGGAAGCTTGAGGAGCTTTCACCTCATTATGGACCAATATAGGAGATTGTTCTTGGAGTGAGTCATGATGGCTTTCTTATCCTGGAGGAGCATTCTCATTCCCCACTCTTGGTCTACTTGGTAGTTGATTTTTTGAGAGGTATTTTCCCATTATATATTTTAGATGTGTTATGTTTCATGCTTTGATTTCTCATGGGATTGAGTTGATTCATGGTTGATTATGGATACTCATTTGAGATTTGGTTAGCATGAGTTTATATGCTTTATCTTTCATAAATATGGATCTTGAGCTATGGATAGTTAGTTCTAGAGGATTCATTTTGATGGATGTTATTGCATAGTTATCCCTTTGTACATTTGAGTTTATGATATCATTCTTTGATGAGGATTGTTAGGATATGGTTTATGGGCTAATTTCCAATTATGGGGATGGTTACTTTGAGTTTGATCTTCTTGATTAGAGAGGCTTACATATAGTTTTGAATTGTTACATTGATTCATATGTTGTACTTGGTCTATGAGATTGAGTATTATGAATGTTGTTAAGGATTTTCATTTGGGGGTTTTTAGGAGATCATACTTGACACAACAGTACACTTTTGAGGTGTTGGTAGAGGACATTATGTTTTATAGGTTTTCTCTTCTTCATGGTTTTTTCCTCGATGTTCATTTGGGAAGAATGGTGGCAACATGTTGTGAGGGATTATCTAGCTTCTTGGGTTGCATGTGTGGATCATTGTTATTGTTCAAGATTGGTACTTCATGCTTTTATTTACTTATCATACCTTTATGTATAATGTTGATTGGTAGAATTCTTATGCTTTGACATTACCTATGCAGTGGGAGTTCTTGGATATGTATGTTCTTTATTGATAGGTTTGATGCATGGATCTTATGGCAGCAATTTATGGGTTGCATATGTTCTTGGTGTTGGACTCAAGGAACACTAAGAGGGGGGGTGAATCAGTGTTCAACAATATTTAAATTTCATTTCAGATCTTAATCTATTTAAAACATTTCAACAGAAGTAAAGATGCAAGCACATGAAGGAAACAATCAAAACACCATGAAACCAAGATTTTTACGTGGAAACCCTATTAGGGGAAAAACCATGGTGGAGATTAATCCACAATTTATACTCTGTAAAAAGTATGAAGAAAAGGGGAATGCACATGCATTTAGGCACACTACCTAGAGCTCACTACTCAAAATTAGGAAGGCTCACTACCTTACAAAATGTTTGGATTATAGAAAAAGGTTGAACTAAGAAAGTAGCATCTAAAAATTCCTGGTATCAGTTCCGGTGAAGCTCATAGATTAGATTCTAGACCTTCTATCTGATTCTACACTTCGCTCTGCTCTACGTTAATTCGCTTCACAAAAATGCTCTTTTGCACAAGCAAAATTTGCTCAAATGATATGATATTATTACACACATCTAATCTTCTATTTACATCTAGTCACACATCAAAATGAATTACCTGAACTCACATATATATCTGCTATCAAATCACTTCAAGTCGGCTTCAACAAAATAAAAGATATTTTCCAATTGTTGGCTCAAATCACAAATTATATTTAATGCACACCCATCAAAGTCAGCTAATGTTATGCTGGGACCCAAAACAAAATTTCCAGAAGAAACAATTAAACAATTACTCCTTATACATCGACATGCTACATTCACCAAGTCAGCCACCATGAGCAAATAAACAGAAAAACCATCTTGTTGGATCTCCTAACTCATACACCGATTAATCTGACAACACAAAAATTAACAATAAGATAAAATAGATGCTCAAAAACCTTCCTTGAGATCCACAACCTAAAATGATAATCCGGTGAATTATATGGATCAACATACTAACCAGATACCCTATTCTTCATTCTCACTTCCAGTAAAACTTTGTTCTTCACTTTGCATGTCAGTAGGAACAAATTTTGATCTACACACCAGAATAGTGACTTAGGTTGCCATCAATGACAACACTAGAAGCCATATTCCAACAATCTCGCCCTTTGGAATTGATGGCAACACTTAGTGAAAAATGACTAAGTGTTAGAACCAATATGATTATGCTGCCAAAGTTCAAAATTTCAAAACACAACTTCTTTTCAAAATACAGCTCCCCCTTAGAATGATAAAGCATTTTTCACTGCTCTCTCTCCCCCTTTGACATCAATGACAAGAATATTTTTCACTGCACTCTCTCTCCCTTACAAAAAATTGATCAAAATTTGTAGAAGTATAACTACTACTCGAGTCAGAAAATTATCTTGTACTTAACTTTCATTTTTGGAAGAAATATCCTCCAAGCTTCCATTGCAATCCAAATGATTATGATCATGTTGTTGTTCTATGATGTCCAGTTGATAATTTGTATGAGGGATTCTAGAATTGTGATTTCCTCTTCTAATTTCTCTCCTTTCCTCAAAACCTCAATCAACTACTCCAATCTGCATTCGGTTAAATCTCTCACTTTCCAAAAGTAATCCACAAGGTTGTTTATGGAATTTTTTTTTTTTATGCTCAGACCACAACACTTGAGTCCTTTTCTTGACTATGCCATCCTGATCCTGAAACATCTTATAATCCTAACCTATTTTGTTTAGCTTAGATTTAATCTACTCCAGATAATCTTTGTATTTCCCAACTACATGAGGCCAATGAAGACAATAGTTGTAGATGTTATTGGATGTATTTATGCATTGCCTCAACACATTCATTTTCCTTTTTAGTTTGGTGAGAGATATTATGAACTGCTCCTTTAGATGTAGAATTGTTTCTCCCTCTTTCCTGTCCTGAGACTCAGAGACCATGGCATCCTTAATGCACTCAATCATCTCTTCAAGAAACACATTCTGCAAACTCTCCAAACCAATGTTATTATGCAAAAAATAAGTACTTAATGTGCTCTCGATCAGGTCTTGCTCATAAGAGGGTCTATTAGACCATATGTCTGCAATTCTCTGCATCCCATCTTTCTCTTGAACAAGTTGCAGTATCATTGCTTTGGATAAAACACCTTCTTCTTCACTTCCTTCTACCATAACTACATCCGGTTCAACTAATTCAGGTTCTACTCTTGGAGTGTACTCATCAGATTCATCATCTAGTATGTCCACAATCACTAGATCTTTACCTTTTCCTTCAATTTTTGGAGTTTTGTGTGCCAGTGGAGTGTAATCAACAATATCTTGTGCTCTTTTCTTCTTCCTCTCCATCTCACCAGAAGAAGATCCAACTTCAAGTGCTCTTACCAGAATAGAAATGCTAATTTGTCCAAACTTCCCTAGCAATTCTTTAAAGAAATTTGCATACTCTTGCTCATAATTTTCCAAAGTATTAGAGTGTTCAAAAATTTGTTTACAAATTGGTTCATTTTCTTTCCATACAACATTATCGGTCTATGGAAAGCAACTCAGAAAATACATCACAAGACATATACCAAGGTACCAAACCTGAAGGGGTAATCTGCCTCCTTTGTTAGTTGCACATTTTCCATCAATTGATCTTTTAGCAATCCACACAGATCAAAATCATGATCCTCCATTATCATTTTATGAGAGATATAAACTACGCCTGCCAAGGTTGCGCCTTCCCTATTTCTGAAAAATGAAATTCCATGCACAATGTACCTTTTTATCGGATCCTTGATCATTGAAATTATCAGAGCCCTTTGATCTCCTATTACTCCGGTTAGGGTTTTGACCTCCCTATTCCAAATCAACTTCTTTTTCAGAATATCCCCAAAATTACATAAACCAGTTAAATTCTTGATTTCCTCTTTTGAAATGTGATAGGGTTTATCTAGAGTTAGAATGTCATCATTCAATCTGTTCAAGATAAACCTAATGGCTTCCGCGTTATCAAAGTATGGAAATTCACTCCAAATGTCCAAACTTTTGTGTTTCACACCTTCAAGCCATTTCAATTCATTGGTCAACAAAAAATTTCACATCCCTAATCTTTTCACTATTGTATTCATCTAAATTCACAATTCCTTTGATTTGCTTCATTTTTCTTTCCGTACCAAACAAGTTTTCTACTCAACACCAAATTTAGTGAGAATTTTACAAGCAACTAAAATACCTAATGAATTCACCGCTAAAATGTCTTTACTCCTTCAAAATTATTTTGTAGAGGCTCTCTTTCTATTCTTCTTCAATGAACGATGACAAATGAGGGTTCCAAATACCCTTTTATAACTCACACACCTAACCTCTTTATCACATTAAATTTTTTTCCCTAGGTGTACCAAATACTCTGCTTTCTCAGACAACAAAATGAAAAATTCATCTATAGACCTTCTACTTCACAAATTTCTGCATATATGATCACCGATACAATTGTAAACCACTAGCACAACTACTAAAACTTACTACATTTCGGTGCCAACTATTGACAGGGGAACACAGGATTTTCTTGAACAACTCCCCCTAGGCCAATGGCTTGAGATCAATTTCTAGAGGAATTACCAGAACCTGCTTTCGGTGAAGGCTTATTTCCTTCATCAGATTCACTCTTCCTTACACATGTTTTCTTCATCTGATCTCTTATCTCTTCCACTGTCATTTTCCCTTTTCCTTTATCATTTGACTATGAAATTATTCCTTTGTATACTAGACCTCTTCTATCCATGTTTTTGTTCCTGCAAAATATTGCAATGTGACCAAGTCTGTTGCAATTGTAACACATATGATTTCTTTGTCTAGACCACTCATTCCATTGATTTCCTCTTGATCTGAATTTATTAGCAATATGCCCAAATCTTCCACAAGTGTAGCATTTAACATTCCTTACACTGATAGACATACTTCTGCATTCAATTGACTTATGACCAAACTTGTTGCAACTGAAACACTGACCAAGAAATGATGGACTACTTGAATTTATTTTACTTCTACACTAAGAAGCCATATGGCCGAATTTATTACAAGCAAAGTAGTGACCATGAAAATTTTGAGCATTGGGTTGTCTTATTGGATACTTTCTTCCTTTGTTCATATGATTTCTTTGTATAGAATCCTCATGTTCAGATCTGGAGCTTTCTACCTTCTCATATTCAAGACCTCACTTGTCATTTGCATCCTTTTATCCTTTAGTCAACTCATCAAGCTTAGTAGAACTGATCTTAAACTTCTCCTTGTATTCATTTGCAGTAGTGAGTTCATCTATGAGAATAACTATCTATCTTTCAAGCTCTTATTCATTATTTCTGGATTGCTGCAGTTCAATCTCCAGCTGAATGAATCTACTATTAACTCTGCTGCATTCATCAGATCTTTCTTTTATGGACTAGGCTAGATTCTCCTCATTCTTCTTTCTTTCTTCAATCTCCTTATTTTTCCTCATTACCATAGATTCCATCTCAAGCTTTAGAGAAACATTGTCTCTAGCAAACTTTTCACATTCTTCAGTTATTTCTTTTAAGGTCTGATTCAAGGTGAACATCTTCCAAGATTTTATTTTCTTTCTACTTCATCTGATCACATAGCTCCTTCCTCTTTTCTCTTGAATCATTGATTTTATCCTTTAATTATTGAATGAATTTTTCAGCATCCTCAAGATTTTCTTTTAATTCCATGAATTTTTCTTTAGACTAATCAAGATCATCAAGTTCTACCAAAAGCTGCTATTGAAGACTACCAAAGTCCATTGCATTCCAAGATTCACCTCAAGCTGTAAAACTTCTTCAGAGGAACCTACTCTGATACCAATTGTTGGACTCAAGGAACACTGATAGGGGGGGTGAATCAGTGTTCAACAATATTTAAATTTCATTTCATATCTTAATCCATTTACAACATTTTAATAGAAGTAAAGATGCAAGCACATGAAGGAAACAATCAAAACACCATGACACCAAGATTTTTATGTGGAAACCCTGTTAGGGGAAAAACTGCGGTGGAGATTAATCCACATTTTATACTTTGTTAAAAGTATGAAGAAAAGGGGAATGCACATGCATTCAGGTACATTGCCTAGAGCTCATTGCTCAAAATTAGGAAGGCTCATTTCCTTACAAAATGTTTGGATTACAACAAAAGGTTGAATTGAGAAAGTAGCATCTACAAATTCCTAGTATTAGTTCCAATGAAGCTCATAGATCAAATTTTTGACCTTCTATCTGATTCTGCACTTTGCTTTGTTTTTCCTTAATTCGCTTCACAAAAATCCTCTTCTACACAAGCAAAATTTTCTCAACTGATCTTCTGATATTCATACAAGAATATACTCTTCTCTTCACACCCACTCACACATCAAAATGAATTACCCTAACTCACATATGTATCCGCTATCAAGGATTTCAATTGCTTCAAGTCGGATTTAGCAAAATAAAAGATATTTTCCAATTGTTAGCTCAAATCATAAATTATATTTAATGCACACCCATCAAATTTGGCTAATGTTATGTTGGGACCCAAAAGAAAATTTCCAACACAAGAAATAATTAAAAAATTACTCCTTATACATCCGTGACATGCTACATTCACCAAGTCGACCACCGTGAGAAAATAAATAGAACAATCATCCTGTCGGCTCTCCTAACTCATACACCGATTAATGCAACAACACAAAACTTAACAATAAGATAAAATATATGCTCAAAAACCTTCCCTGAGATCCACAACCTAAAATGATAATCCAGTGAAGCATATGGATCGACATACTAACTGGATACCCTGTTCTTCATTCTCACTTCTGGTAAAACTTTGTTCTTCACTCTACCTACCGGTAGGAACAAATTCTAATCTACAGACAGGAATAATGACTTAGGTTTCCATCAATGAAAACATTAGAATCCATATGCCACAACTTGGCATGGGTTTACTAATGTATTGATGCCTTAGAGGTATGGATGGTTGGATGTATTAACATATTTTGTGGATGCTATTTCTGATCATGTGGGTTTTTAAATTGGCAACAACTTGGTTAGAGCCTTTGTTATCACTTGGATTTGATGCATGTGCTCATGTTCACCTTGACATGTCTCTTTTCTTCCATAGGTGGCACATTGGAGGATGAGAGGATTTCTTGCTTGAGATGGTGGTCACTTTGTTCTTATTGCAGGTATCTTGATAGAGCACGAGAGAATGTTACAAATTCATGTGATTTCATGTATGACTATGATGATGTATTTCATGTATTGATCCCTTATGCAATGTATACAAGTGGGAGAATGTTGAGATATGGTGTTGTACACCATTGCATAAATTGATTTATTATAATATAGTAATTAAATAATTATTTATTTGTGATACACATTGGTGGTGCTGTTAATCACACTAGGTAATTATTTGGGGGCCCACTTGATGTTGTATTATAACATTGTATTATTATTTAATGTGTGGGATACATGTGATAGTAATTTAATATTGGGGAAAATATTAAATAAAGTAAAGTATTAGTACCCAATATTAAATAAGGGGTTAGTGGTTTTGTATTCACATGGTTTTGTGGTACATGTATCACCTTACCACTAGTTATTTTTTGTGTGAGCTTGTGTCTATAAAAGCAAACACATGTGTAGTGGTTTAGGTTGGTTGTCATTATTGAGTCTTTATGAGTGCATTTGTGAAACATTGCATGGGATGTGTGGATTCATTCTTGGACACATGGGAATGCATTGGAGGGCTTGATGATTTAGAGGTATTCATTGTAACACTTGTATTGCTTTATTTTTGAATAATATGATGGAGTACAAATGCTTTTGGAGGATGGGTTTTTTTCCCTCTCAAGGGTTTTCCCACAATATATATTTTGTTATCTTGTGGCTCTTCTATTTGATCTATGCATTTTGGAAACTTGTATGCATGTTTATCTCTCATGGTTTATGTAGGAAATAGATTAAGATTCATGGGTTAAATGCAATATTTCCTAGCACCTTTTATGCCCTAGAACCCAACATATACGACCCACTGATTCCCAACTAACTATAGTTCTCCCGGGTGGGAGTGCTCCTATAATTCTATGGTAGGAAAGGGTGGGAGGATAGTTAGTAGTGGGTGGGAGGCCTAACTAATTAGTGTCGAGGAAATATTCTTTGCCATACAAGCCCTCCCTCTAAACCAGGAATATCCATTGAACCCTCTTAATTAATCAACTTGCTAGAATAAGCAACATAGTGGGATCCATATGAATCGGTAATAGAATTCCCTCCCAACAATATAATATAAGCCCTCCCAGCAATAGAATTACATCTCAAAAATATAATAGAATCCCTCTCGGTAAGAACTATTACTTCCCACCCTCCCTATAGTGGCCTCAAATTTTAGAAATCAAATTCTTAATCATTGATAAAATCCCCTAAAATTCTATGGGCTCTTGCCCTATAATTCTATGGGAATTAACCAAATTCTATATGTAACATGCCCCCTTTAGATATTGCAATCTGATTGACCACCCAAACTTTATGGTTCCTCCCACCTACCCCTTCTTATTTGTCACTATTGGTTTTGGGGAACTATAGTTTCCCATCCAACCCATAGAGATTGATGTGAGGTAGATGTGTGGTGGATCAACTAGGATGTGCGACATATCATCTTTTAACTGCTCATTCTCCAGCAAACCCCCCACCCCAATTAAGTATAGGGTGGGAGGCTATACTGGGGGAGGAAATATATAGGGGGGTGGGGGGGAAGTATAATTGGGTGGATTTGAGATGCAGGGTGGGAGTAACTATATAGAGGGGGGAACTATATAAATCAAACTATAATTAATTTCAAGTTGCTTTCATAGTCATATGAGCTAAAAATTTTGATCAATGGAGCACCCATACATAGGTAGGCATGTTATGTATATAATATGACCCCCCTACTATTAAAAAAAGGGCCAACTATAGTTCTCTCCCATGATAATTTAGAAACTTGCTAACCGCTTTTCTGCACTACCATTATCCACTGCCCTATCGAATAGGCCTTTTTTTTGCTCATATGATTGGAAAAGTGACATTCCCCCTCCCCTTCCTAACCCTACCTTTTTTTGATCAAAAATATTGATCATATGACTATGAAAGAAACTTGAAACTCTACATATTCGGGGTGGGGGGGCAGAGTAATAGGTAATCTCTCCATTTCACTATCCCTATAGCTATGCCTCCCAAACTGAATTAGTACATATGGTCAGCCTTCTTGTGCACTTAAACTATAGTGGGTTTCCCTGATAATGGATCGATTCATATTTCAATCCTTGCCACTAAGGAGTGAGTGACTAAAGTGATGTCTAGGTAGGGGGATGGTATGCAGAGGGAGAGAATGTATCGATAGAAAGGAAAAAAATCTGAATTGATTCATTAGTGGGGAAACCCTTTCCTTTTTGGGGGTTGACTCCTTGGATGGTGGGTATAATAGGGTTTTTTTTTTTTTTTCTGATTTATTGTCCTACCATTACTTAGACTGCTGCCCAGGCTACCGCTGTAGTACCTATAATCATACTACTAGTCACCATCATGATTCTCTCTTCATCATTATGGGCCTTAATCATGTATCAATCACTATCAAGTTCATGATCGAATTGGTCACTTGATACTCAAGAAGTGGTGGGTGAACTGTTGGCTGAATGTGGGTGAGTAACCCTAACTATAATAATAAGGTTGATCTAACTCTTAATGAGAGCTGATTTAGGAAGTTCAAAGGTCCATTAGCTTTCTCATCATCAATTGGATGATGAATATTGCTCTAGCGATAGGGGTAGGCAATTTGAACATTACATCGAGCAAGCACATCCAATGATACACCAATTGGATTTTATTGGATTGGGTCCATTTTTTTCCTTAGCTATGTCAAACTACATCTAGCTCAAGAGATGATGAGAATTTTCAGATGCATGGACCATGCTTCATCATGGGCGACTCTCCTGGTCACCCTCAAAATTGTCATCAATCATAGTCCCGCCTAATAATGGGTGTGATGCCCTACTATAGTAACTATTCTTATGGTGATCTTGGATTCTAGGATCATTAGGTTAACCCCAACCTCTATCATAGAAAGAAGGGGCAACCTATGGCATCTATATTTATTACCCGATTCTATACTTAATACTTACAACTCCCTTGGTCTTGTCATTTGTCCTTCCTTCCTTCCATCTTTATAGTTCAGAGTACAGTTAGGGCAACTTACAACTCCCTTGGTCTTGTCATTTTTCCTTCCTTCCTTCTATATTTATATTTTGGAGTATAGTTAGGGTAACTTATAGTTTGGAGTATAGTTAGGGAGATTTGGAGTATAGTTAGGGAAACAGGTCAAAATTGTATTCCTTTCCTTAGGTATAGAGGGCCTTTCCTTCCACACAAGAGGGTATAGGGTACAATTTAGAGTACAATTAGGGAAAATCTCTTTGAAAAATTGAATTGCATTCGTATAAGAGTAATAATCAGCAATAATGTGACCCACCAAGGTATGCTATTAGACAATAGTGAAGGATATATTGTTGTATTGATTGATTAGCTGACTATCCTTGGCCAGGGTACTGATAATTCTTTCTAGATGAAATTGTCTATATGGGCTGGGTCATGGGGGTGTTATACTCTTCATTTTATTAGATTTGTTCGAAACATGAAATATTTTAAAAGTATCCTCTTTTCTATTATTAGCTAGAATATTATAGCATTATAATTCTAATAATTATTATAATGTCTAATATTAAGACAAGGGACAATATATTTTAACTGGAAGGTCATATTACTTATCCAGGACAAGATATTTTCATTATAAGGTTAGATTACTATAGGGACACGATATTTTAGTTGGAAGGTCAGGAAGGCCCCACCCCCAACTAGGGAAGGCCCTTTCTTTACAATGATGATATTACTTACATGAAGGTTGGAACAAGATACTTAGGGAGAGTAGTAAATTACCTCAAAAAACCCTATTCAATACCACCATCCTAACATCGGGATGGTATTGGGCCTCAGAGGAATGCAATAAGTGGAAGGGCAACTTGCCTCTTATTGTAAGTGACAGAGCACCTTGCATATGTTAGAAATGGGAAGTTCTCCCTCTTGACTTGGTGGACAATTGAATTCTACAAAATCTTGTGTATTTGGTGGACAATTGAATTCTACAAAATCTTAGGTGGGAAAATAGGTTCATTTGTGGGCTCTAGATCAATTGCATCTGGCTCTTTATCCTCAAGAACTGGAAACCTCCCCTCACCCTGGAATATGATCCACTATTCAATCTACATATCTACCTCAGACCTCTCTAGCTTCCACCTTTCCCCTACCTAGGGCTATACCTTTCCTACTGTCTATACCTTCACTAATGGGTAAAATGATGCTACTTAATGATGTTGGTCGATCAATGGGAAAAATTGCTAGGAATGGATTTATGATGGGTAATGCAAGTGGTTATGGGTGGTAAACTTCCCATATGACCTATGCCACATTTGTTTCTAGAATTAGATAATCCTAAATTGGTCATTGACCCATCTTGTGTGAGGTGATGGATTTAAAATCTCTTTGTTACTATGGGGGAGACTCAATCAACTAAATAAACGTCGACCTCATAGAACCTACTCCTACCTTTGCTTATTCCTTTGCCACCCATAGCTATGTTGCCTTTACTTTACCACTTCTCCTATCATTGTCTTTCTTGCTGCTCATACCTTCATTTGGGCCCATTGATTCATTAATTGGTGGTTATTCAATGGGTGTTTTAATTAGATCACCTGGGTCACCTTCAACTGGTGCCTCTTCCACCACTGCTATGTATCGAACTGCTCACTTTGATGGATATTTATCAAACTTCATTAAGTGCTTGATCAATTGGTTATAAAACTAATGTTGGTAGTTTCAAATCAATAGGTTATGGTGTCCTTGCATCTGGATGAGTTCAAGGTCATCAACTTGGAGGCTCAGTATTAAGATCTTCTTAGGGAAGCGATGAAACCAAATATGCTCAAACTTCAACTGATGGGACTACTTGCTTTGTCACCGATGCTACTTATAGACACTTAAAAGTGTCTTGAATGATACTAAACACTTGAATCTAATATACTAACATTGTTTCATCCTAAAATTCATCCTCTTTTTTCCTCTTTAATTAAATAAGCTTAGTTATTTGATTAAATGAATCATTTTCATCTATTAATCTAACTGATTTAATTAGGTTAATTCACTCCCTTTCACACTAACATTTCATCTAGTTTAATTTAATAATCAAATTATTTAATTTAAACCCCCTAAGTCCTCTCATTTAATTAAATAATCCTATATTATTGAATTAAATGTCATATTGCAACCCCTTTTTCATTAAATAAACTAATTATTTAATGAACATCCTATTATTCCTCATCTTGCATATTAAAATTTAGTTTTAATTACTAAATTACTAATTTCCTCACCCATCCACTTGCATAGGGAATATTCCAAAGGAATATTCTCTTATTTGGCTCCAAAAAATGGAATATTCTTTCCTAACAAACTTTGTAACAAACTTTGAAAGTTGTTACAAAGTGTGTTTATTTGAATCATTCTTAACCCTTGATGCTTTTTTTGATCCATGTGATCTTTGATTCTCATCCATTGATGAGAACCCTTGATCCACGTTTCACCCTTGATTCATTATTGACCATTGGTTGATCAAATTGATCTCATCCATTGATTCTTCATTTCCTCTCCTATAAATACTACACCATTTGGAGAGAAATGGATCCATCTTTTGATAGCAAAGTTATGCTTTTGAAATTAGTACTCACTTACATCCATATTTAGCATTTTAGATTAATCTTCATTAATATTAGCTTAAGCATCCATTAATGGCTTCCATTGTAGATTAGTACACATCCATTTTAGTATAGTTTACATTCATGTCTTGCATCTTTGAATTTTGTTTCCACTTAGCATAGCTTTTATCCATCTCCATCAAGCATTTTAGTTTTTAAGACTCATCTTCATCATGTGTTAAACTAGTTTGCATCCATTTTTCGTTCATTTTTCATCAGTCTCATCGATTTTTATCAATAAAATCAATTGGAATGACTCATATTCTCCAAGGGATTGGGAAAGGTTTGCTATTCCACACCAATGCAACACCACTCTCCGAATGGGAGAATATTTGAAGTCTTAGAATAGGTTTTTATTATGATTTTGTGTTGATTTTATGTTAGTTTAATGGTTATTTAGTTTATTGATGATTTTGAATATCTCATTGGGATCATGGCTTAGAGGACTAAATAGGTTTGAAATTCATTTGGATCTAGCATATTTAGTTCAAATTATGAATATGGTCACATTTTTGGTGCTAGAAGGAGGACTATACTAATCGAATTTGATGAATTTCTCTTTAGATTCCTGTGCTCTTGATTTTGCAGATACAAGAACACTTTTAAAGGCTGCAACAATGCCATTGTAACGCGTCACCATACAATGACTCCTTTGAAGGAATTACAATGATGCATATTAAATTCAATGACTCCTTTAAATATAGTGACACTTTTTAATTTTTTGATTTATTGTGAATTTAAATATGGAAATGCCATTGATATAGTGATGCCTTTGTCATCACTATTTTTCTATAGAGTGGCACCTTAGAACTTCACTAGAGTGATACCCTTGAATTGATGCCTTTGTCAATTTCAATGACGCCTTTTTGTTCAACAATGTGTTTTACTAGTAAAGAAAATAGAGAGCTATTTTTCACATGTTCTTTAAATTTTTGACTTCATATGCTCCCTAACATTCTATTGACATTTGATTTTTGTTTTTAAGGCTAACTGGTTTTATAGATTTGAAAACATTTGAAGTGAAGAAGCACACAATTGTGTTACCATACATTGTAAAAGTATTTTTACACTTATGAGGAAATTATAACCCATCATATGCTACTTTTTTTTATGTTTTAGGACTACTAAGTTTCCATTGGGCTTAAAATATACTTACAAAGTTGGTTAAAACTAAACCTACACATCCTAATTTTACAATATTGGTTAAAAATTTAACAAAATAATCAAACACTTCCATTTGTGCTTAAAATGAAGTCATTTTTCTATATTAGGTTAAAATGAATGAGTTCTTGCTTTGCTTGTATACATTTTTAGTGTGTATCCACTCCCCTTGTGCTTTGTTCAATCTTGGGTGAAGATAAACGCTCAAGTTTACTTTTGTTGCTTGTGTACACTTGTAGTACTATGTATCCACTCCCCTTGAACTTTGTGCAATCTTGGGTGAAGATAAATACTCAAGTGTATTTCCATGCTTTGAGTCACCCTTAAGAGAGGACTTACTATGTGAAATCAAAGGAATTTTCTTGCAAGCACGTTTACTGGTAGGCTATCTTAAAGGTTATGAAATCGTGAGAAAGTAGCTTCTATTTGGGGCATCCATAACATACTACACCTAATCCCATGCCTTAAGTGGAACAATAATGGTTGAAGAGCCTTAAGTGGCCAAGTGGGTGAATACACATCATGGTGTTCTCAGTTTGTTGTCATAAAGAACCTTTTTTTAGTAGTTTCCAACCAAGTCCAATTTTGAAGCATTCTTTAAAGTGGCGCATTGGAACTTAGATTCCAAGAAGTTACTTACCAAGTATGACTTTTAGGTCAAGGCATAAAGGCTTAAAGGGAATGGAATCTTGCTTTTATTCCTCCACAATGTTGCATGTAAAATCACCCCTTCTGGGCGTGAGGTAAGCCCACCAGGAAGATACATACCCACTTGAGCTAGGAATGTTATATTTCTTTTGAGTTAGTTTAACACATTGTTTGGTTCCAAAATCACTCAAACACACATCAACATGATTCATCAAATTTTAAACCCTTTGGATTAAGTATGAATACCTTTTGAAAAGTCCTAATATTGTTGCTTGTCCCTAAGGATTTTATCCTTAGAGGCTCCTAAATATTTGGACTTATATCTAAATCCACACTTTCCAAAGTTAACATAGAGAACTATGGCCTTGGTTTCTTGATGTGATGGACTTTGTGAAATGAAGGTTTCTATGAAGTATTTTTTCCACTTCAGTCATTTTCATTTTTGGTTTGCATAAATTTATTTGGCTTCGGGTGCACCCGCACTCAAATAGAATCATCGAAAAGATGTGCAATGCGCCACGTGGTGGCTGCACAAATTTCATCTATCATCTTCCTTTCAGGAGAAGGTTCGAGACACATGTTTACTTGTAGGAAATTTTCTTGGGAGCTATATTTGCAAGCTCAGGAGTTTCTGCCTTGTTGACACGTCATCTCTTCATCATGGGTTATTTGCATTGCCTATAAAGTAATCTGATTGAAGAGTTTGTCGGAGTTGGCTGACATTTTCTTCTCTTTCCCTTGGTTTTGGGGATGGAAGTTTTGAGACGGTGCCTGGGAGTCATGTGATTGATCAACTGGGTCCTTTTTCCAGGATGTTTTTAGGATTTGATCATGTATGAGCTTTTATCTTTGCTAAAATATCTAAAGGGTATTAATGCAGTAGCTGAGAATTAATGAGTAAAGATCTTTTGCGGCCTAACCAAGGGTCAATTCAATCAGATTGCATGCTATCAACTATCAACACCTGGTGACAATTACTTTTGAGCTGAGGTGGCGTATATCTTTTGTTTTGGCTATAAAGTGAGGGTGACGACATAGAAAGAAAAATATTTTTTTGATTAGATTTTCCAAGTGATATTTTCTTAGTTAAGAAAGTGTTTCTTTAGTTTTCTTAAAAAATTTAGAACTATTTTCATAAACAAATTACATAACTACTTTATTCTGGCATATTATATCTATTAAGGTTTAAACTATTGCCGAATTGGCATCTGACCTCTATTTCAAAGTTCATTTTATAATTAAAGCACAAACTATTGAGGAGAATTTATTGAGACTGCATATATGAATTTTTTCAAGCTTTCTTTCTTTATATTGTCTTTATGAATGAAACATTATGTCTTGCAAACTATATCCAAGTGGTTTAAATAGCATATTTTTATGCTTTATGCTTGTATGGTAGAATAGTGGCTTAGGAAATTGGACTATGTCATTGGACTTTTCTATTTTTTCTAAAATTTGTTATTTTGTTGTGCTATGTTGTATTGATGAGATAGAGTTCATGTGATTTCTGAAATATTGTTCTTTTACCCATAAGAAATCTTTATGTTTGATCGGACCTTAATGAACACTGCTTGTGGAAAGATCTAAAAGTCTGCACTGTGCTTGAAGGTAGCCTTTGTTGTTCATTCTCTTTCCAACAATGAGGGGTTGTGGTGTTTTGTGTCTATTTATATCAATCATAGGAATGATTTGGGTTTGAAATGTTGTAAAAGCTTTGGCACATCACCTTTTATGTTTTATGTTTACATTTTCTTCTCCCCTTATCTCAAAACCACAAAATAAGAGTCGAATTTCTATAAAAACCCAGAGGTATTTAGTGAGATGCAATTTGTCCCCCACTCACTGAATTTCCCATAGGACTGTTGGAGAGGCGCAAGCTTTGATGATCAATAGTTACTTTTATGGCACACTTGGTGGGACTTGAAGTTTTCCAAATGCCTGATTAGAAGTGAGAAATATTTCTCTAATTAGGCTAAGGAAGGAAACTGGAAGTTTCATGCCAAAATTCCAAACAAGAGAATCCTCAAGAGGTCACTTCCAGTACTGTCAGTTACTCACTTCAATCCCTAGAAGGAGGAGACTTATAGGTTTCATATCACCTGTAAGGCGTAATAGAGTGAGAAGTTAGAGCCCAGTATCTAGAGCCTTATCTACTCCACCCGGAGGCTTAAACTTACAAATAAGATTACCTGTATATCCAAGTTGTAGGAATATTCTCTCTATGGCTCATGTACCTCCCCCCACTCCTAGAAATTTTTCAACATGGGATAGTGGTAGTCCACTACAACCACCCACACACCTAGATGTATGGCCTGCCATACTTGCTAATGCCCTCAAGGATATTCCAAGGTTCTCTAGAGAATATTTCAAAACCCCTTTTTGAACACCTTCAAGATATAGCAGAGGTATGTAGGGTACATAATATATGGGAGGAAAAAATCATATTGAGACTGCTAGCTGCCTCTTTTAAGGGGAAGGCTCAAGATTGGTATCGATCTTTGGGCTTGGGTTCCATCCTTTCCTAGGACCAGCTCAGACAACACCTATTCGAATGATTCTCCAAAAAAAGAGATCGTTCTTCATTGGTACAACAACTAATCACCATCAAGAGGGCTCTGCATGAAGCCATGAGTGACTTCAACACCGGGTTCCACAAGACCTGGCAAAGGATCCCTATGATTGATCAACCCTAGATTGCAATGGAATTCATGTTCTATCTAAAGGCCTTTAACCCATATATCGTAGTCATGATAACCTCCATGGGAGGGGATGTCCTATTCAATGTATATGAAGTAGTGGTAAGCGCAGAGAATAATCTGATCGATGTCGAGAAGCTTCCGCCTTAGCCACCAATGCCAGTATTTGTAGAAATCTCTGATGGTCATTGGGAAGAAGCCAATCCAAGTACTCCTGCAACATAATTAAAGCTAGTCACCCCGCAACTTACAAACGAGTATCATGTTGCTCAAGCAAGCACATTAGGTCTTTCCTCGATGGCAGTGGATATTGTTGATATGAAGGATCTCATGTGGAATTTTTCTAATGAATTGGTCATTATCAAATGACAAGTGACGCCTCCGAAAATGACCACTCAAGTCTATGGTGGAGGAAAGTCTCCTTATCAACAAAATTCATATCAATGACCCTATAGAGGGAGAGGTCAACAAACGTCATCAACAAATTAGATAGTTCCAACCACCATGCCATTATAGGCAGTCAAGGGTAGCCGGAATAAAGAGCTAGTCCTGAGTCAGAACAATTTGGCAGAAGACAAAAATGTCTAGTGCTTCTCATGCAATGATAGCCATATGCCTCAAAACTTCCCAAGGGGAAATATACAACAAAAGGTGGTGAAACAAAGGAGTAAGGGCATGATCCCAAATGTAGACGAGTATAGATAATCCAAAATGGAGAATGCTCATTTTAGAGCACAAATGCAAGGGATGTCCCTGGAGCAAGAATTATACATTGTGCTTGACTAAGCTCTTTATTCATGGTTGGAAGAGGATGAGGCTATGTTTGCAAATGAAGCCTCGATGACTAGAATTCCACAAGTGCATTCGGATTATAACACAAGATTAAAAAAGAAGGCTTATGGGAGAATATGTACAGTAAGCTCTTCCATGTCTACAGTCACGTCATCTATTCCCCCCGAAGAAGAAGGCTTCATCATCCATTGTCCTACCTTTTCTACAGCCACATAACATACCATTGGTGGAAAAGGAGACAAACAAAACACCAAGCCTAGTCACGATGGAATGTTTTCTCCCGAAAACAAAGGAAATATCACCATTTAAGCCTAAGGCCCAAACAGTTGGGATGCTTAACATGGTGGATCAATTGAAGAAGGAACTTGCCAATGTATCATTGTGGGATGTTATATCAATTCATGAGTAAAAATCCCTACTTCAAGAAGCATTAAAGATGGAAGAACAAAGCTTTCGGGTGAATGCAAATCAGCCATGCAATCAAAGTGGGAATGAAAGACTCAGGATTTCCCCATAGGCTCTGAAAGCAATAGTTTATACAAATGATATGGACAACACAAAAGATAAAGAGGTAAGTGGAACAAATCCCATGCCTTTATTTTTAATACTTATAGTAGGAGACAAATTTTTGCATAATAATATGATTGATTCAGGGGCTAGTACCATTTTCATGATTAAAAAGTGGCAGATGCTTTGAAGTTAGAGTATGAACCCCTTGAAAAGGGAATTATGCAACTAGATGGGAAAAAAGTTCCGACTGTTGGTCGGATAAAGGATCTTCCCTTGACCCTTTTCTCTTGCCCAGTCCAAACAGTCACGCAATAAGTGGTAGTAATAGACATTCCACCGATGTTTGAAATGTGTCTATCAAGATATTTCACCACCAAGCTTGGTAGATACCTGGCACTTGACTGGTCCCACCTGATAGTGAGAACCAAACATGGGGTGAAGATGAAGATACTATCTGAATCCTTGCATCCTAAACACATTGTAGATGATGCAAATCTATGCTTCAGAGCTGCCCATACCTCTAGTTTTCAATAGGAGAGATATTGTGTAGAAATTCCCATAGAGGAAGATGATACAAGCAAGCGGGTTTTGGAAGAAGTGTTGCTTGACCAGATCATTAATTCTGATCCACTTAGAAATTTACATGCTACAGGGATAAGCACCTATGTAATTTTTGACGAAGATCAAGTCTTTCCAAAACTAATGAAGAGTTAGGATAATTTTGACGACCCATTTGATAATCATTTGTGGACCTTATATTTTGATGATGCTAAATGAAAGCTTCGTGCCAGAGTCGGTGTCTGATTGATGTTTCCATTGGAATAAAAAAACCCCAGAAACTATCATTTTCAGTTTCCATGCTCTAGTGATGATACCGAATATGAAGCTTTGGTTCACAGGATGATTCTGGTAGAATAGATGGGAACAAGTAAGATACGAGCTTTCAAAAATTTAGAATCAATAGTAAGCCAAATCCGTGGGAAAGCGACTGCTATAAATATATGGCTAAGATCTTGCATACATAAGGTATGGGATCTCATCGAGAGTTGTGAAGCTTTCAATATACAAGGGAATCCCCGACCACAAAACAACATTGTTGATCAGACATTTCTTATTGGACCATAGTTGGAATCAATTTCTAACTTGACAAAGAAAGATGTGGTGCAGATCATTGCCTGACCCTCAATTTCTGACAAAACTCAGAATTCACAAATGTTGGGTGACGATATTCAAATTGTTTCCTTTGCACAAAAGTAAGGAACTACTCTCGACTATCCATCATTAGGGATGGATCTCCTCAAAGATACAAGAAACGATAAGCAAAAGTTCTCTATAGTTTTGAAGGATTTTGAAGAGTTTGATGTCAAAAATGATAGAAGACTAACAACTGGCATGAAGGCCTATCGCAAGGATAAAAGAAAGCTGAAGGATCTATGCTGCAAATATGATCTCAAAGGTTATGACCTGGGTATAGTTTAACATACAATTGCCCTGGATGAAAGACCTAGGCCCATCCAACATAGACAAAGGATAGTCAACCCAAAGGTTGAATCTCTGGTAGCACTAGAGCTCATCAAGTGGGGTGAATCAAAGGTCATATGCCCTATCAAATTTTTTTCCTGGGTATTAAATTTGGTCCCAGTTTGGAAAAAGGAATAGTGATATCTGACTTTGTCTTGATTATCAAGACTCAAGGAGGATTTTGCTAAAAGACCATTACCCTTCACCACTAATGAAGTTATTCTCGTAGACTCTAACTAGATCAGAGACTTCCTCCTTGGTAGATGATTCCCCAAGGAATAATCAAGTCTACATAATGGAATCTGACCGACACAGAATGACATTCACCACCAAGAGGGAAACATTTACATATTCAAAAAAACTATTCAGACTCTTTGATGTTTGTGCAACTCTTCAAAGGGGAATGGAAATTACTTTAGAAAGATGGGTGAACCATACTATTTTCACATATTTGGGTAATTCATTAGTCAAAGATGATCATCTTGATCATCTAAAGGGGTTTTCTTTGAAAGAACAATGATTTGGGATTCTTCTTAATCTAGAAAAATATTTCCTTGGAGCATCCCAAAGAAAGATCCTCAGCTTTACAATGCCACAGGAGAGAATAGTAGTAGATCCCGAAAAGATCCAAAGCTCAAAATTGAACATAAGATCTTTTCCATAGAATTCTAACCTTGTCTGAGGGTTCATACCATATTTCACAAGCATTCCGACCCCGGTCGCCCTGATGATTAAAGAGAACCTATCTTTTCAACAAATTTCCCAAGGGAGCAGTTTAACAGAATCAATCAACAAGAACCTAACTATGTTAATCAAACATATTGGGTTAAGAAGACAAAGAGATTGGCTCAATCACGAATGGGCCACCCTGTTGATAAACCAAATCACCCTCAAGTTAGCTCTTAAGATTTCTCTGTATGAGATGATGTATGCAAATTTGGCAAACACCCCAAGGCTAGAAGAAGATAGAGAAAAGGCTCATGGAGTGAAAATTAACTATCATTAGATGATCAAACGACATTTTTATGAAAATAATTCTAACCCAAACCTCAAAGAAGAATGTTTAGTGCTAAGGTATGAAAGAAATGCTACAAAACTAGGGCAACATACAGAATTCAAAGTGCTGCAGAGAAGACCTCTCAAAAATAGCATGTGCAAAAGAAAGAACGCATACAGATTTGAAGAAATGGAGAATAATGCTTTAGATGTACTAGTGAACAATATTTATCTAATGATCTTCCATTAAAATGCACAATTCTTTTTAAAAAATTTAGTAGTTATGTACCATATGTAAAAAATTTGTAATTATTTCAAAATTTTGAGAATAAAACCCAAGAATAACACAAAGGAAATAAAGGCTATACTATATTATATTTATCGACAAAATTTACAATATAGTGTATGGCCCGAGGCTCAAAATATCACATTAGAATCTCTCGAACAAAACCCAAAGGAGGGAAGTGAGAAAAATGTTGCAAAAGGGAGGCAATGAGTAGAAAAATAGTAACTTCAGCCTCCAACCATTGAAGATGAAGCAAAAAGGGGCTTGGGTTCTACTTCTCTCCTTTTCTTCTTCTTCTTCTCCTTTTCTTCTAATGGGTTGCAAGCAAGGGAAAAACACACAACACACATAGGATGCAAAGTGTAGACCTAGGGTCTACTCGCTATGAATTTGCACTAGGAAACCGAAGTACTTTCTCTAGGAGATCCCCGAAACTAGCTCCATCCCATACTCCTGTAGAAGAAAAGTGGCCCCTGGCTAAGAAGAACAACGGTGCATCTCCAAATCCATGGTACAGAAGTCAGTAAGGAAGGGCAACCAAGGTACGTTTGCTCCAAAGTCCATGTGCCTGTGGAGGTCCATAGGTCTTGGGATACCAATGCCAAGGATGACTACTCGCATAATCTCACCAAGCCCTTCCATTAATGAGGTCTCATACATCTTCTGGAATTTCTCAATTATCATGGGCTTGGCCACATTCAGGTCCAACAATGAGCCCACGAAGTGAGAGAGCACATTGCAGTTACTCCGGAGCTAGTTCTCGTCAGTAATATATTCCACTCCGACTACCCACTTGAATGCAGTCATGACCAGGGGGTCGCAATTCTTCACCAAGTGCTTGATCTGGTCAGCAGTGACCTCTCTTGCAAAGTAGTTTTGCAGTTTCCATGGAAGGAGCTGAATAGGGGTACCGAGGCCAACAAACATCCCAACGAAGTAGTGAATTATGGTAGGAAAGGAGTAAGCGGAAGGCCAACTAAGTTAGAGGACTGTATGTTTGAATGAATGTTGTAAAATGTGGTATACATATATATATAAAAGGCCAACGGACAAACTTAACCAGCAGGATGTCTATTTTGGCCGGACAAAAACAAAAAAAATTGAGATAGAATGGAGCAAGGTGGAAAAATCATACGGAGAATCTGACGGAATACCATGAGAAATAAATTTGGGTGTTGGGAGTAAATTCCACCATACGCCGATAGTTGGCACATGTCCTTCGCCATCATCAATGCGAACCAGTTCACTAATGGGAAAAGACATGGATTAACATGCTAAGGCTCTAAAAAAATAATGAGAATGTCTTTTCAGGAGTACCTTCTGTTATCTTGACACATTCCATATGAAAAAAAAGAGAGCATGCTTTTCGATGCAATAAATTTAATTGTAAAAGAGGCGGTGGAGGGAATGTACTAATTCCATTTCCATGGCTTTCTTAGCATTCCCAATGGATACAAATCTCATATCCACACATATCACCTCGATGGCAACATCTAATGGGCCATTGATAGTGGCATAGTCATAACTGCATGCACAAGTCAGAAAATTAATTGCACTCAAATGTAGGTTTTTCCTAAAAAATGAAAGGCAAGTGGTTGTTGTTACTAGAGATGCTCTCTACATCTTTCTCATACAATCATGGCAGAAGCATCTACCTCTGGTAGGCAGGCTGAAGCTTCTAGCAGAAGACCTGGCTATGCCGACATATTTGGGAATTACTCGTTCGCCAATGCCCCAACACTATAAGAATGACCATTTGAACACTGTAGGAAGTTCAACCTGAAAAATGCATCCAGAAGGAGCTGGTTCAAGACATTACTAACAATTTTTATGACCCTCTGTTATCCACCAACCCTAAAAAATCTTAGGGAAGGTTCCTTTTAGAGGATGTTGGGGCATGAGTCATCAAAAGGTTTTTCATTTCGACTTTGGAATAGTGGCCTACCATAGTTTGTGCTACTTGTTGTTCATCCATGTCCAGAGTTGGTTGACACATGTGCAAAGAGGTTTAACAAAAATACAGAGGCCATTGAGGGCCATGGGATCAAGATTATCATTTTGGCCAAAGCTATATGGGATATGCTATGTATCCCTACAGGATGGGGTGTCGATCTTTTCAATGAAGAACAAATGGATGATTTGGGAGAATATATGTTTAGGCAAACAAGTTTCTATGAGGATGAGACAAAGGAAAGGCCACAAAGAGGAAAAATTCATTAGCCTCTTTCATGAAGTAAATTTAAGAAGGATATGTAGTTCGTATTCTTAATGTTGGCTTGAATTTTTGGGCTCAATGATGATGAAGAGGTTAACCCTTTCTAGTTTTCCCTGGGCCTTGTGCTCAAAAGAGAAAAGGTGCTAAGGCATTATGATTTTGATGAGGTGATGGCCAGGAATATGAAGTTGTAGTTAAGAAACTACATTGTTGAGTCCAAATTCAGGTATTATTCCATCCTGGTTCATTTTTTATTACATCAAATTTTTGAGTGGCTAGGGAGGAATGTACTAGTGTCTAGGATAGATGAGAGAGGCTATATCTAGCCAATTTCTGTATGGACCCCTATGTTTTCAAGAATAGGAGATTATTATTGATTTGCATATTACTTTATGAGACCAGTGCTCCAAGATTTACTACCTCACCCCAATGGCCGTTTCTCTCAAGAGCTTATATAATAGATGGAGCATTCACCTATCCTAGTGGATTACTTCCTAGGCAAGGATTTCACACTTTTTAGGTTTCATGGTTTCCCTAGGGAGGTTTTCTAACTCCCCAGATTTGTAACAGACCCAAATTTTGCATTAGAAGCATGCCGACAAGTATCCGTTGTTGATAGGATTTATGGTGCTAGGAGGAATAGAGAAAAGATTTTTGATCTTCCCCTTATGATTGCAAAGATTCAAGTGATACTGAGTAAGCAGAAAGCCAAGGATGAGATCATGAATTTAATGGCAGCTCTAGGTTTGGTCTTAATTTGTGAAAAATGGAATTATAACCCGAATGGGCATTGTAGTTTAAGGCACGAGTTTAGGGAGTATTTCTAGAGAAGGATAAATCCTACTCGGGAGAGTGTGGAGATATACATTGACCTGGCTCGTATTCTAGAAGAATTACCAAAATGGCTGAATTTTTATGAGCCCTAGGCACAATATCAAAAGAATCTCCCAATGGGAAAATCTCTTAAAGCACAACTAAGGTATAAGGGTTGGTCGCAAAGGAAGAGGGAAAACTTCTAGAGGTTCCAACAAGAGATGAGAAATCTAGCTGCCTTGTATGGCAGCTTCCAACTTGATGAGGAATTTAAGGACGTGTATGATAAAGAGGTTGATTCCAACAACAACAATCCCAAGACGAGCCATGAATTTGAAGAGGATCAAGTTTCACTCTTGATTCCTAGACCTTAGGAACCCGATGACCAAAGAGATTCGAGGCAAGGGGGTCCACAAGTTTTTTCTACCTCTCATGCTCGAAGCAAAGGAAAAGGGGCTCGACGGTCCCCAAGAGGATCCTCAGCGGCCGCTAAAGGAAAAGTGTTGAAAGACTCTATAGGTAGGGGATCTAAACATGCTGGTCTTAATCGTGCAAAGTGAACGAGTATCCAAGACCTGGCTGCCCTTGACATATTGGTCTAACAAGAAGAAGAAGTGGAGTCTGCCCTGCAAAATGTTTCATTGAATGTGGCTTAGGTAAGTTTCATTCCCCCTCTTCTTCCTATTTCTATGTCTTTGGTCAAATCCCTGCCTCCTCCTATTGAAGATAATCCTCCATTTTTAGCTCTCAAACTTGTAATGTTGGATGTACCCCCTACCATTATCAATGAACTTACTGAAACCTTTCCACATGTCAAAAGATCATCATCTGTCGTGGCCACTATTGTGTCATTAGTTGCCTTGTCAAAGGCCCCCATTGGAACTGTTGAAACTACTGCTTTTCCCATTACTCCCAACCCATCTACTTCCAAGAAGGAACCTCTCCATTAGCCTATTTCTATGTTTACCCCTACTATTTCTTCCCCTGGTCCATTTGGCATCCTGCCTTTTTCTATGATCATGCTACCCTTTGTGTCTCCCCACACTCACACATCTAAATTTTCCCTTACTGTAACCTTTTTTAGACTGTCCCCTAGTGCTCCCATTGCAGCTCAGAGTGTCAAGGTCACTCAGACTCTCCAAGGTCATTTTGATACCACCAAATAGGCCCAAAAGGCCAGGAAGCAGAAAATGTTGTTAAAAATTGTCGAGAGGCCACCCACAGGAGGATTGAAGCCTGTTTTAATGAAGAGTGAAACTCTCTGCTTATTACCACTATGAGGCCAATTATTTCCAAACTTGAAGAGAAAATGCAGATGGAAGAATATAAAATTCATGTTGTGGGCCTGGATTTGAATGAAACTCACCCACGCGATAAACTGATCCTCGCTAAACCCATGCAGTGGGTGGTATATGTTGATTATGAAAGGTTGGATAGGCAATTAAGGAAGCATGAGGTTGATATTGAAAATGTGAAAGGGACTGTGAGCAGACTGTAGAATGAAGTCCATGCCAAAGATGCTAAAGTAACTCGTGTGAAGAAAATTCAAGGCCAGTAAGGAGACATGTCCAGATTGATTGCAGATGCTCAGAATGAGCAAGTTCAACTTCATGCTGCAAATGAAAATTTGAAGAAAGAATTAAGTGGTGCTAGACCCTAAAATACTGATGATCTTTGGAGGATCTATATTGAAGTAGAAGAGTCAAGATAAGAAGTTGGAAGACTGAGCTCTGAGTTGGAAAATTCTCTTCAGGAGAAGGGCCAAATGGAAGAAAACACTAGAGCAAGAAAGGCTCAGTTTAACCAGGAGTTGATCATTGCAAGAGGATATGGATCCCTCCCTATAATGAGGAGGATGATAGCTTAGCATTGGGAGCAAATAGTGTCTACTGTGTGTGTCCTAGGGCCTACCTTACAATTTCTAAGGGATTTTCGAGAACTGAATGCAAAAGTTGGTCCGATGGATGATCACTTCATACAAAAATGTGCACCTCCAGTGGTGAATTCCCAAACTTTCATCTCTAAATTGAGCATCTCCATCAATCAAGTTCTTAAAAGAGCTGAAATTCCTGATTGGTGGATCACCTTTGTTAAAGCCAATGAGATCATCAACTGCCACATGGTTGTGGAAAAATGCAAGGATAACCAGATAGTGTTAAATAAAAGGGTCATTGAGATAAAAAAGGACTTTACCATCCTGGTTGGTTTCAGGTTGCCTCCTCTTGTTTCCCCAGATGAAGATGCACTGACAATGAACAAAATCAATGATGCAATCCGATGCAAGATTAAAACCACCAAATGACTTTCAAGCTTGAGTGTTGCACCCACAACAAATGATGTTGAGCACAAGATCTACCCTCTTTCTCGGATCTATTATCACCTAGGTGCGATTTCTTCCAGGTGAGGTGTTATCTCTTTTAAGGAGGTTTTTGATCTCAAACAAGCATACAGGCATATCTAGACCCTTGTTCTACCAACTGATGTAGATTGGGAGGCCCAGTGCACTACTTTCATCAAAATACAAGAACAACTAGAGTCCTAGGTTCGTATCTTCACATAGCGAAGACCCCTGTGAGTCGCCAAAACTGTGAAGTATTTTTTCCACCTCAGTCATTTTCATTTTTGGTTTGCATAAATGACTTCATCTTTGAGTACACTTGAACTCAAATAAAATCATTGGAAAGACGCACAATGTGCCACGTGGTGGTTGCATAGCTTTCATCTGTCGTCTTCCTTTCAAGAGAAGGTTTGGGACACGTGTTTACTTGTCAGACATTTTCTTGGGAGCTATATTTGCAAGCTCAGGAGTTTCTGCCTTGTTGAAACATCATCTCTTTGTCGCAGGTTATTTGCACTACCTATAAAGTAATCTGATTGAGGAGTTTCTTGGAGTTGGCTGGCCTTTTCTTCTCTTTTCCTCTATTTTTGGGATGGAAGTTTTGAGACAGTCCCTCAGAGTGATGTGATCAATCAACGGGGTCCTTTTGCCAGGCTATTGTTTTCAGGATCTCATCGTGTATGAGATTTTATCTTTGCTAAAATATCTAAAGGGTATTAATGCAGTAGATGAGAATTAATGAGCAAAGATCTTTTGTGGCCTAACCAAGGGTCAATGATTGGATTGCGTTCGATGAACTATCAACACCTGGCGACAATTACTTCTGAGTTGAGGTGGTGTATATCTTTTTTTTGGCTATAAAGGGAGGGCGATGACACAAAAAGAAAAAAATAAATTGATTAGATTTTCCAAGTGATATTTTCTTAGTTAGGAAAGTGTTTATTTAGTTTTCTTAAAGGTTTTAGAACTATTTTTATAAACAAGTTACAAAACTACTTTATTCTGGCATATTATATCTATTAAGGTTTAAACTATTGTATGATTGGAATCCGACCTCTGTTTAAAAATTCATTTTATAATTAAAGCACAAACTATTGAGGGGAATTTATTGAGACTATGCATATATGGCCTTTTTCAAGCTTTCTTTCTTTATATTGTCATTATGAATGAAACACTGTGTCTTGCAAGTTATATCTAGGTGGTTTAAATAGTGGATTTCTATGCTTTATGCTTGTATGGTAGAATAGTGGCTTAGGAAATTGGACTATCATTGGACTTTTTTGTTTTTCTGAAAGTTGTTATTTTGTTGTGCTATGTTGTATTCGGAGATAAAGTTCATGTGATTTTTGAAATACTGTTCTTTTACCCATAAGAAATCTTTATGTTTGATCAGAACTTAATGAATAATTCCTACAAAAAGATCTCAAAGTCTACATTATGCTTGAAGTTAGCCTTTGTTGTTCATTCTATTTCCAACAATGAGGGGTTGTGGTGTTCTGTGTCTATTTATATCAATCATAGGAATTATTTGGGTTTGAAATGTTGTAAAGCTTTGGTGCATCCCCTTTTATGTTTTATGTTTACATTTCCTTCTCCCCTTATCTCAAAACCCCAAAAGAAGAGTTGGATTTCTATAAAAAACCCAAAGGTATTTAGTGAGATGCAATTTGTCCCCCACTCGCTGAATTTCCCATAAGCCTATCAGAGAGGTGCAAGCTTTGATGATCAACAGTTTCTTAGACATAGATATTTTTATTTTGAATAATAATTAAGACTTTCTTAATGTGGTAAGGAAACAATCTCACATAAGAAAAGATTAAATCAAATGAACACCCCACATTGATGTATGTTCAAACATTGAATCTCCAAACACAAGCAAAATTGAGACAAGGAAAGTATTGCAAAACATTGAGTCCAAGTTCTATTGTCAAAATCATTGAGTTTTATTGTCAAAATCATTGAGTTCTATTACCAAAATCATTGAGTTCTTAAGGTTTTATCACTTTAGAGGTAGAGCATGTTTCTCAGTACTTTGGTCTTGAAAAAAAAAGGTCCCTTTTAGGTTAACATTTTGGGTCAAAACATTTCATCTACCTTCACACATTTTACATCACACTTCACCAAACAACATAGGAACTTTTGTACACATCAACACTTTGGACTTAGAACTTTATCAAACCAATCCCATAACTTAGCTACTTTTTGTGTGAAATGGATCCTTTTCCATGCACTTAGTTGATTTGGTTGTCACATTTTGTGGAGAAGTTTATCTTAAAGGTCACAAGTCTACCTTAAATATTTACAAGTTCATTAACACCTTTCATCCAAGACATCAAAACACCAAACCTCTTTGTCTAAAAGTGTTTTCCAAAATCTTAGAAAGTTCATCCCCTATATCATTCACCATTTTCATCATCCATTCACACCATTGGTACAAAACAACTTAGAGGGTCCCTTTTAAAAAAAAATGAGTCAACTAGAGAGTTTCAACATTATGAATATCAACATACCTCTCCCATAAGTGACCCACAATTTATGGTTACAAAAGGATCACAACAAAAGAGAATCATGGATCAAACCAAAAACACATCTACCACAAGTGATACTAACCCACAAGAATTTGATCCAAGGAGTCATTATACCCCTTCACAACAACCACAAAATCCTTTAGGGTACGAGGTAGAAGATGTCACAAACAAACCACTTGAGATTACTAAAGAAGAACTCCTTGAGTATAAACAAGATCATCAAACCTTAGAAAATGTGGCTCCAACTTTTCTCGCACAAACCTTGACACAAGGACTAACCCAATCTATGAATCAACCAACTCCATCCTTTGTGACAAGTCAAACATTAAATCCTAGTCTTGCAACTAGGATTTCCAACAATCTTGGTCATGCTCTCCCTTTAGGAGGCAACACACTTTTGCATACCCAAAACAACAATCTTCCCCAACAAACAAATTCAACACCAACATTTAGTGCCCCACCTTAGTCTTCCACCACCATTCCATAACACCCTCTAAATCCATTCAAACCACTTAGATTCCATAACACCACAACAAACTCGACAATTCTAGTGCAACCATCTTCATCCATCACCGCAAGTACCCAAAGTGTGCCCAATGTTACATAAGGTAATGTGAACCAAGTATCTCAAATGGGACCACAAGGGAAAATTAACAGCCTCATGCAAGGTATGCAAGGCCAACCCTTAACAAGTGGCTCCAACAATCCCATTGACACATTGAAAAAAGTGATTACCCAATCTACTCATTTCAATCCACAAAACACATCAGCCCTATCTATTATCAATCCAAATCAAAGCAACACATTGATCACAAACCCAATCAACCAAGGTAATGCCTTGGTCCCACATCAAACACAACAAGGGAACCCTCAACACATCGGTCAAGATAACCCTTCTAATAAATTGATCCAAGTTCGGAATGTACCATTGAAATAACAATACAAAATGGTACCATCATCATCTTTACCATTGGTCCCCGAAATCATGCAAAATCAAATGGGTTCCCAAACCTACATTCCTCCCTCCCAATCAATGATATTACAAGGAAAGGTAGCACAAAACAACCCACTACCCACTCACACCATGATCGATCAAAACCTATTTCATGTATCCCAATAACAAAACACTTCCACATTGCAAGCACAACAAGCTCACACTCTACCTTTGTAACAAGCACAACAGGATTATCGGCAAGTGTTGCAAGTGAAACAAGCTCAAGCTAAAGAATTGCAACAACAACAAGCCCAACAACAAGCGTTGCAAGCACAACAAGCTTATCAACAAGCATTGCAATAGCAACAAGCCCAAGCTCAAGCCTTGCAACAAAAAAAAGATCCATAAGAAGCCTTAATCATGCAACAAAAAAAAAACAAGCCCAAAAACAAGCCTTGGTCGCACAACAACAGTAGCAAGCCCAACAACAAGCATTGCTAGCCCAAAAATACACCCAACAACAAGGTTTATACAATAATCCCCAATAAAACATTGTCAATCCAAATACATTAGGAGCATATACACCTCTACCACCATCACCTTCATAGTATCAAACTCCACCCTACACACCATACAACACCTCATCATATCAAAATCTCACTTACAACTCATCTTCCATTCCACAATATACAACATATGCTCAAATTTGCAAGATGATATGTCATCATAGCTTAAGGCACTCACACAACATATCTAGGATATTCAAGTGGGAAAAATGAAGAAGCCACATACACAACAAAACTTATGCCCATACCCATTCTATAGGAATGTCACAATGGTACCTTTCCCCCTGATTTTGAGGTCCCTAAGTTTGATAAATACAAAGGGAGGATAAATATTGTGGATCACATCAAAGAATTCCATGTCATGTGTATGGAGGTAGCCTATTATGATTCCTACTTCATGTGTCTCTTTCCATGGAGTTTGGTGAGCCTCACCATTGGTTGGTTCTCATAGTTGCCCCCGAGTATTAGAACCTTCCAAGAAATCATCGATAGATTCATAGACCATCTCTCCTTCAACCTTGACATGGATGTAAGCTTAGAGGAGTTGTACACTCTCAAATAGAACAAAGGAGAATCCTTCGCTAATTTCCTACAAAGGTGGAGGCAAAGAGCTAGTAAGAACAAGTGGCCCATTCCCAATGAGAAATGAGTGGGTATTATCATAGAAAATGTTGATCCAGAGCTATCCTTCCACTTAAAGATGTAATGTATCACCACTTATGATGAGCTTTTCCCTAGGTCCCTCAACATTGAGAGAGCTCTAATCTCATAGGGAAACACACAAGCATATAAAGAGAAATTCCCATCTATTAGTTCAAATGATAAGCCCCGCATGTGGGATAAGAACAAGAACATGTCAAATGATGGCATTGTTGATGCTAAAGTAGTCATAAGTGTTCCTAGAAAAAACACAAATCAACCAACACACAAAAAACTATACAATAAAACACACCACCACCATAGAATAACCAAATCAATAACACTAATATGCAACAAAGAGGACCCCCCAATACAAATAACTACCCAAAACACAAATACACACCATTGGGGGAACCTATTAAATATGTCATGCAAAAATTAGTACAATCAAAATCGATTACACTCCCCAATTTATAGAACTATTAGGAACCTCAAGATAAACCACCTTGGTATAATGAAAAGGATCATTGTAACTTTTACAAGATCAAAGGATGTAAAATGTCAAACTATATGAAACTGGAGAATGTTATCTAAGACATAAAAAATGGAGACATAAATTTTGAACTACCAATAGGTAACAATGACCTCAAGATATATAAGACCCCACTTCCCGACCATAACAAAGGGAACAACAATGGAAAAGGGAAGAATTAAACTAATATAGGACATGTCTATTCTAATGTGGTCACATCTTGTCACAATGTTGTAGCAATCATCACCATCAAAGGACCTAGTGCAGAGTGTGGAGTCACCATACGATGTGGAAAGATTACAATCCAAGGAGCTTCATCTCAACCTAGGGAACAACCTACATTGACAACATCAAACCCTAGTAACTATAGTATCCTAGTTTAGCTAAAGAAGACCCCCACACAAATCTCTGTTTTGGAACTATTGAAGCTATCCCCCGTACATAGGGATATATTACAAAAGGCTTTGTCAACTTCTTTAGTACTTGAGAATATTGATACAAATAAATTTTCAGCTATGATGGGGCATATCACTACCCCCATCTTCTCACCTTCTCAGAACATGACCTCCCAATGCAACCATCTCACAATCGTTCTTTACATCTTGAGGTCTTTGTTCATAAAAATAAGGTTAAAAGAGTCTTAGTAGATGGAGGTGTCGGTCTAAACATTTGCACCCTTCAATTGGTCAAGAATTTGGGTTATTTAGAGGATTCTATTGAAAAGACAAAGTACAATCATAAGGGCATATGACGATCAAGAATGAGTGTCACAAGGAATCATCAAGCTACCTATCGAAGTGGAACCCATCATTGTTGAGACCACATGCCAAGTTCGAAATCTTGATCTCCCCTATAATATACTGCTTGGTTGACCATGGCTTCATGCCATGAGAGCTATAGCTTCCACCTATCATCAATGTGTCAAGTTTCCTTTTGATGATAAAGAAGTGACTATATATGGAGATCTTGAGCCTTTCTACTATTGAAAAAACCTTGAGCTTAGTTATAAAATATCACCCAAATACCTAAGAATGATGAAGGGCTTACATCCTCCTGATTTATTGACCCATCTTCCCTTGCATCCACCTCAGAATCTAAAACACCCATTGTACAGAATATACCCGATACCAAGGCAATAATCAAGGATAATGGTTGTGGAGATTACAATCTAAAGAAGGACACTTTTGTGTTGGGTGAGTTACCTCTTTCCCCCAAATCTCATGGAAAACCCACACCTATCAACAAAGTGACTAAAACATTAAAGCTTGCATCTACCACTTTCACCAAGTGGGGGGACTTGAACAAAGAGGATGTTAATGAGGAAGATGTATTTAAATTGCTCTATTAGGACAACCTACCCATGCCCGTTCTTCCCATGGAAGATGATAATAAAGGTTTATAGCTAATGATGGGATTAGGGTACAACAAGAATGGAAAGTTGGGACAAAATGAAAATAGTTTTGTAGAACCCATAATTCCTTAGAGATGTCCAAAGAATCTTGGCTTAGGATGTACTACTAGAAAAGTTAACCGTATTAGCAAAGGTTCTTCTAATAAATAGGCCAAGTCTTCTTCTTGGTTACCAACATCATGTGACACTACCCTAGATGACTTCCCCCTTGACATTGCTAAATTATTTGAGGATAACTCTCTCTTTATGATATCCACAACATATTTCACTCCAAACGGCCAAACCACTGAATTAATCCTAGTATTACCCCAACTCATTACTGGGACCAATGAGGACCACCAATTCTAGATATATTCAAAAATGATGAATCAATCTTAGAATTCATGGGACTCTATGACAACTTACCATGTAGGGATCACAAAGCAGGATTTGATATAGAGCTAGACACACAGGCATACTATGGGGAGATGATTGAATCTTTCAGCCACAAAATTGACGACATGATAATAACATGTAGATATTTAAGTGAAAACCACACCATGACACTTTTAGATCAAAACATAATAAAAATAAAGGATGCATCTAAAGGTGAAAGCCTCTCTGAGGTTCCCAAGGATGAGGGATTCAGTCTCCCCCTTAGTGAAATGCATCTAGAAAAATGAGCAATAGTGTTGGTGTAATTAATTAATTAGTTATTACACTAGCATAAGTTAACTTAGGTCTTTCATTTAATTAATTAAGTCCTAGGTTGCATTATTAGATAAATCATTTAATAAATGGGATAATATTCCCTTCCTTATTTGTAGGAGATAAGATTCCTTCTAGAAGATGAGTTTTCCTTCTAGAACTTATCTCATCATTTAATTATCATCACCATTAGGGTTCAGATGTTGTTAGATCAAGACACATGGCAACATCTCATGCATATTAGGGTTTACCTATTGCCTATATAATCGGGCATCTTGTTCATTTGTAATATATCTTTTTCATCATATCAATAGAATCTTTAATAAAGCATTCCATAGTTGCAACACTTTCTGGGTGGTTGATTATCTTTCCTAGCTCAAAGGTCCTCCATCGAAGTCTACAGCTTCAAGGACTGTGCATTCATAATCTCAACATGGTATCAGAGCTTTTCCAATGAAACGTCAACCCTCAATCAAGAAAGTTGGTGTGCGAGATTCTCCGCAGGCTTGAAGGTTTCCATTGAAGGCTACTTGTTTCCACCTGGTGACCAAGCTGATTTCTAAAGTAGATTGAGTCAGATCTGAGCTGGCCATTGTCTTCAGAAGGCCTCGAAACCCTAGGATCACTTGCCCATTCATCAAAATCAGATACATCAACCTGAGAGCTTCAGAGGTATTTTTAGGGTTTGCAAAATCAATCGTACTATCCGTACAATTAGCAGCAAAAAATCATCCAGGTCAGTTGTCCTCTGAGGCAAAAAATTTTTAGTAGCAAGCCATTTTTTCGTTTCAGAAAAATTGGGCTAATATTCTTTATTATTTGGCAAAAATCATATTTTCCTATAGTTGTGGCAGAAAAATTAAATAATCGGGCGACCTGCTATTTATTTATCCCATTGGCATATTGGAGGTTTGAATTTCTATCGGTATTGGGATTATTTTTTATTTCTGTGGGCACATATTTATTCTATCGACATCATATATTATGTTGGGGCTTTGATTTTTTAAGGCATTGGCATTTGGGGTTTTATTTATCTTGGTCAGCACACATATATACTATAGTCTCTTTTTTTATTTTTAATTTCCATTGCAATATTAAAAATAAAAAACACAAGACTTGTCGGCTTGTTTTTTTGTCTGTAGAAAGCATTTAATATTTGTAGGGTGGCATACTTCTTTCATTGACCGACCGGCTGAGTCTCTACTGCCGGCTTCCTACGGCTTGTTCCCAACCGTCTTCGTCAGCTCTCACTGACCGTTGGGGTTCGCCGGCTGTTCTTTTCTTTCCGACTGGTGCCGGTTTATGCCCAAGCCCGTCCGCTGAGGATACAATCTCATCAAAGACCGAGACCCACCGCTTGTTCCAAGCGACACCTCCATTGCATGAGGAGCTCCTCCACCAGCAGTGCCATCGCTTTCTGCCACCCCGCCACCACTTTGGGTGGTGCATTTTTTTTTGCCATTTAAATACTCTGCGGTCATATCAGCGACCGAGAGCTAAGCCCGGAGGGGCTTATTTTTTGCCCCAATTTAGCCTGTGAAGTGCCTAATCAAGGCATTTTTTTCATTTTATCACAACTTTCACCCAGGATATCAATTTTTTGCAAACGATATACCGTCGGAAAGGGAATTTCGCATACTTTCCAATGGTGACATTCATTCTATGAAATTTTGCTCGCAGAAAATTCTACAGCCAACTAAAGAAAAAACCCTAATTTGGACATAAAGGCTTGTATCTTCGCAACCGTTCATCAGATTTCAGTGATTCCAGCGGCATCAGGAAGGTGATTCAAATATTTTTTTTATCAGTCCATCTCCTTGATCAGTTTCAGATCTAGGTACTCTTGCATGTGATTTTTTTCAATTTGGTGCATTTGATCAATAACCTGGTTATTTTGAAGCTTGGGAAAATATTTTTTGATCCGGGTTGCATCCCTTCAGTTGTACATCATATTTGGAAGTCTTTATTTGCTGTTGAAGGTCATTTTTCTTTGTGTTTTTGGAGAAATTTCATTATAGGGCTTGCATATTATTCTCCTTTGACTATGTTGCACAAGGGTAACTATAAACATTGGCTAGATGGGATCTGCCACCATCTCCATTCACTTGATCTATTGCCTCATTTGTATGGTATAGTTCCTCATCCAAGTGATGGTATTCATGAACTTTCTTGGAGTTGCAGCAGATACACTATTTTGGAGATCATTGAGATGCAAGTTGATTTTGATGTTTTGAATGCTATTGATCATTGTGATTGTCCTCACATCCTTTGGACTAAGATTTGGGAGATCTATGGAGATTCAGATACTCCACCATTCCCCATTGGTCAAGATTCAGAATTTCTTTCTTCAGATCATGTACCCCATGATGTTATTGTTGTGCAGGAAGTTGATTACCTTGATCTTTCTGAAGAGGTTGACAAGGTCTCTTTTTGTGCTTCTTCTTCATCAAAGACAGTTGGTATCCCTTCACATTCAGTGATTTCTTGTCCATAATCATTGATTGAGGCTTCCACCATCATCTCTATCCATCAGGACACATTCAATTTTTTAGACTTGACATCACATGATGGCTTTGTTTCAGGTATCATTGATTTGGCTACTTCTACAAGTTTGGAGAAAATTCTTGAGGGGATATCACTCCTCTATTTAGATTTCACTTTGGGGAGTTGTTTTGAGTCTCCTCATTCTTTTGTCTCAACCTTGATTGGGAATATAGAGACTATCTTGGAGGCACTTGGTTTCTCTTCAGAGATTTCATATCCGAGACTTCTTCCCTGCCATTCCATTCAGGATTTGCAGTTTCTTCAACATCAACCATTGGATTTGCTTTAGACTTCTTTCAGTGGTTTTGAGGACACTTCATTCAGGGGGGGCTATCAAGTCTCCATCACATCCCTCATATTCATTCTATCTTCGTCTTTGGATATTGTTCAGCATCAGTTTCTGCATCATCCTGGTTTGTCACCCTCTTCATTGTTTGAGACTATGGAATTTTCATCATCAGGAAATGAGACATTTGAGCAGTGTTCAGAGACACCATCAACATCCTTTTTCAATTCCTATTCGGAATGGGAAGCATCTCTTCACTTACACTTGGTTTTGTTTCTTCCAAAAGGGAGACAAGTTGTTTGTCAGTATTGGATCATGTTCTGTCTTCAGACACTTACCATCTTTGCAGGTGATCTCATCTTCTGGGGGGATATTTAGTCTCTCTATTGTATCCATGTGACAGATGGTGTACTTGGGGGTATTTGGGAGTCCTCCATCCTTCCTATCCTATCTCACATTTCTGCATTTCCATCTCCTTTTTGGAGAGGGGTTTTGTTCCTACTGGGTTTTCCCCTTTTTCCAGTTGTGGGAGATTTTTTTGCATCTTCATGTACATGGGTACCTAACATGGCCTCATAGCCGGGACCCATCACCATCATCATCATCTTGCATAATCATTGCATTTTCCTCCCTAAGTTGCACTTATGGGGGGGTGTTGGTGTAATTAATTAATTAGTTATTACACTAGCATAAGTTAACTTAGGTCTTGCATTTAATTAATTAAGTCCTAGGTTGCATTATTAGATAAATCATTTAATAAATGGGATAATATTCCCTTCCTTATTTGTAGGAGATAAGATTCCTTCTAGAAGATGAGTTTTCCTTCTAGAACTTATCTCATCATTTAATGATCATCACCATTAGGGTTCACATGTTGTCACATGTTGTTAGATCAAGACACATGGCAACATCTCATGCATATTAGGGTTTACCTATTGCCTATATAATTAGGCATCTTGTTCATTTGTAATATATCTTTTTCATCATATCAATAGAATCTTTAATCAAGCATTCCATAGTTGCAACACTTTCTGGGTGGTTGATTATCTTTCCTGGCTCAAAGGTCCTCCATCGAAGTCTGTAGCTTCAAGGACTATGCATTCATAATCTCAACAAGTAGTAGCAGAGAAGGCTACTCTAGTGAATGTAGGAACAAAAGAGGCACCTAAGATAACCTTTTATTTTGAATCATTATTAGATGAAGAACAAAAAAAACTTAGTAGCATTCTTGAAAGAAATAAGATCAAAATTTGCATGGTCATACATATATATACTAGGGCTCGATCCTGAAGTGGTTGTACATCACTTAGTAGTCTATCTTGAAGCCAAACTAGTGAAGCAAAAATTGAGAAAGATGCACCCTCAAATGGCACTCCTGGTTAAACTAGACCTACAAAATATTCTTGATGTCATATTTATCAGACCAATTGATTATCCTGAGTAGGTTTCCAACTTGGTACCAATCTCCAAACCCACTGGGGGCATCAAAATATGCACAAATTTTAGGGACTTAAACAAAGCATGTCCAAAGGATGATTTCCCTCTTCCCAACATCAACATCATTGTCGATCTAACTATAGGAAATGGAATGCTATCACTCATGGATTGATTTTCAAGCTATAACCAAATCATGATCGCCAAGGAGGATCAACATAAAACTACATTCACTTGTCCATGGGGAACATATTGTTGGAACATGATGTTGTTTGGGATAAAGAACATTGGAGCAACCTATCAAAGGGAGATGACCCTAATATTTCATTATATGATCCATAAAATAGTTGAAGATCATGTGGATGATATTTTGGTGAAATCAAAGATAAGGAAATAACACATAGAGGTATTGGGATGTACTTCGACAGGCTCAAAGAATATAAAGTATGCCTGAATATGAAAAAGTGTGTCTTTGGGGCAACATCAAGCAAGATTCTTGGTTACATCATGTTACAAATAGGGATAGAGATAGATCCAAAAAAGGTGAAAGCAATCTTAGACATGGAGCCACCAAAAAAATTGAAACAGATGAGAGGGCTACAAGGAAGGTTACAATCCATTAGGAGATTCATAGCGCAACTGTCAGACCTGATCGATCCTTTCTTGTATCTTCTCCATAAAGGAATAACATATACGTGGGATGAGAAGTGCAATAAATCCTTTCAGCAGATAAGGGACTACCTATTTTCACCTCTAGTTCTCATGTCATCGATACCAAACAAGCCATTGATCCCTTACATCACAGCTACATTAGCAACACTAGGAGCTATTCTATCCCAACACAATGAAATGAGAAAGGAAAGAGCTATCTATTACATCAGTAGGAATTTGGTAGGCTATGAAATGAATTACTCATCCATTGAGAAGGCATGCTTGGTAGTGGTATTTGCTTCACAAAAATTTAGGCATTACATGCTTTCACACCAAATCAAGCTTATTGCTAAGATCAACCCATTGAAATATCTCTTATCTAAAGAAACTCTCATTGGCTGAATGGCCAAATGGGTAATGATATTGACTGAATTTGACATAGAGTATGTGGAGAACAAGGCTATCAATGGATAAGTAATTGTGAACCAACTAGCAGAAGCCCCCATTTATGTAGAGAATCCTTTGGTATTTGAGTTTCCTAATGAATGAGTGTTTCTCCTCAATACAATAGATCAATGGAAAATTTAATTAAATGAACCATATAGCCAGCATGGATCAGGGGTGGGTATTCTCTTTATCACCCCTCAAGGTGACTCTATTCCAAATTCATACTGGCTATCATTCCCATGTATCAACAATATTACTAAGTATGAAGCACTAATAATGGGATTGAGACTAGCATTCCAATGGCAGGTACAAGAGTTAAAAGTCTATGGAGACTCACGACTGATTTTTAACCAAGTCAATGATGACTACCAAACCAAGGATGATAAACTCGCTCCTTATAAGAATATGGTAGAAAGTATGAAGGAATTCTTCATTGATATAACATTTGAGAAAATACCTTGTGTAAACAATCAAGTAGTAGATGCCATGACGACAATTGGGTCTTTGTTAGATATGGCACACGATGTCCTTCAATGTGAATTCTTGGTAGAAAAACTTCTCATGCTGGCTTTTGAAATTCCTAAATCTGAATTTTTGTTTGTAATCATTGGTCCTGGTTCCCCATAGTATAATGATATATTCACCTATCTTAATAGAGGTACCCTCCTATTTGATATAACCTCCAACCTTAAGAAGACCTTGTTGCAATTATGAATGAGTATGGTGGTATTATCATTAATGTTGTGATTGATGTCAACACAATATAGGTTGTTACAAAGAAAGGAAACAAGTGATTGCAAGTGGTGCATGTATAGTTGAGATATTTTTGAGATGTTGTGAGTACATGGAGCTATCTTTATGGTGTTGCAGGTATGCTGATATGATGAGTTACCAAGTACTTTTGAGAAAGTTAATAAATAGTGAAGTCATAATTGTGTGTTCAGAATGTGCCTTGGTATGTGTTGCACATTTCTTCTATGCTGATCCTATACTTGTGTGGATCTGAAGTGTTGTTTATGGGAATCCTCAGGTGATATATCCTAGATTATAGCTTTTGGTTTGATGGAGAGTGAAAGTTGAGTTCACCGGTTTGCGAACTGTTCCAACAGAGTTATTTGTCTATGGGCTGGGAGAAATGTATCTACTCTGTAGTCCTATGCTAGTTTTTTTATGATCTTGCAGATTTTGAGGAAGGTTGGTAATGGTGTTATCTGTGTTCTATCAAAGGAGTTCATGGTTTGGTGCTCTAGAAGACTAGTTTCAGAGTTACTGTGTGTGTCTATACAATCTGGATCGACTGATGGAAAGTGTTCTATGTATGAAGGTTGTTGCAGTAGCTACAAATGAATCTGAAGGCATCTAAGATGTGTTCCAATGTATGGTGAATCATGTTATGTGGTCTGCATGTTATCTTCTTGTTGCAAAAGTGTGTACTTCCAAGTTCATTGGTGTTTTCATTAAATTTGGCTGACCTAGTGTTTACACATCATACAAAGGATAAGTATCAATTAAGGAGGTGTGTGATTGATACAAGATGTTATTTTGGGTCTTGGTTAAGTTTTGGTTTTGTCCACTCTCATTCTCTTCTACTGCAAGAATGTTGAGTTGCTGACCTAATTTGAATTTGTAAAATCAAGTGTGTGTAGTTGACCTTGGAGAAAGTTTCTAAGGTTGAAGATGGTATAAATACAAGGAAAGGTATTAAGGATTATAAGCCACAAGTGTGAGAATCAAGGTAGATGCAAAGATAGTGTGAAAGTGAACTGAGGTAGTGAGAACTTCAATGTGTTAGACTCTTGAAAGAAGTTAGTCAATGGTGTTTGCAATTTTTTGATCAAGGTCGCAAATGTGTGGGAGTTGTGGTGGGTCTTCTATTGCATTGAGATAGTGTTCTTTGTGTTACATTCTTATTTATATATTTCTATATCTATAGGTAGTGAGCCTCTTATTTGGACAGTGAGTCCTATCTAGACAGTGAGTCTTATCTTGGGAAGTGAGCCCTTTGGCAGTGAGCCTCTTCGTGAACAGTTTTTCAATTAATCTTATATTGTGAGTTAATCCTCACTGTGGGTTTTCCCTTATTGATTTTTCAACATAAATCCGGTGTTTCTTGTGTTGATATTTCTTTCTATTATTTGCACTTCATGCTCATACTTAATAATAGATTAAAGTGGATGTGAAGCTAATAATTGTTTGAGATTTGTGTGATTGGTGAAAATTGATTCACCACCCCCTCTTAGTTGTCTTGTGCATTTCAACAAGCCTTCATTAAAAGGGCATCCTGATTCATCATCTTGGGTGATACCTTATACCATAGAAACATTGAGGGGACATTACTATGATGTATCAACCAAGAGGAAGCCTTGACCACCTTAACAAAAGTACACAAGGGCATTTGCAGTTCCCATTCTAGTGGAATAACCTTATCCAAGAAACTGTTAAGGACGGGGTATTAGTAGCCAACCATGGAAAAAGAATCTCATTAGTATGTGCAGAAATGTATCCAATGTCAATAGCATGGAGATCTAATCCACGCTCCAGCACAGGATTTACATCCAATGGTCACACCTTGTCCTTTCTTGTAGTGGGGGCTTGACCTCATAGGAAAGATTACTCCCACATCGTCTAATCTCCACAAATTCATCATCATGACCATTGAATACTTTACTAAGTGGGTCGAAGCCATTCCTATGAATTATATAATGAGGAAACAAATCTCCAAGTTTATCCTAAATTACCTTATTTTTTGTTATGGTGTTCTACAAGCCCTTATATCAGATAATGCAAAATCCTTCAAGAATCACAATATAAGAGAGATATTCCAATGATTTAACATCAAACATCGATTCTCTAACCCCTATTACCCTAGGGAAATGGTCAAGTTGAGGCTACAAACAAGACCATTTTGAAAATCCTAAAGAAGATGGTTAATGAAGTTGGTCGTAATTGGAATTTATAGTTAAACCTTTCCCTATGAGATTATAGAACCAACATCTACACACCTACAAGTGCAACCCCTTTATCCTTGGTCTACAGATTAGAATTCATCCTCCCTATTGAGGTTGAGCTTTCCTCACTATGAGTGTCACTGCAAAATTTGATCACTGATGAAGAATATAGGGTATCTCAGCTGAATGAGTTAGAATTCCTGAATGAGTTTCATATTAACACCCTAAATAATTTACAAGCATACCAAAACCAACTAAAATGAAGCTATAACAAGAATATCAAGAGTTAATATTTCTAGATGGGAGATCTTGTCCTAAAGCAAACTCAAAAGAACATTCTAGATTAGGATAGTTAAGGAAATTTTGAGCCTAACTAGTTGGGCCCATTTATTGTCACAACAAGCTATGGATTAGGAGTGTACCAATTATCAATGCCTGGAGGTGAACCCTTGTAGGAACCAATCAATAGTCTACATATTAAAAAGTCTTATGCCTAGGCTTGAAGGGTATAAATCTAAAAAAAAATAAAAATAAAATGACAAAATTCCAAAAAAATAAGAGAAAGTATTAAAATAAGTAAAGAAAAAAATTGTCCTCTAGTGAAAACCACTTCAATAGTGCTTTGGGCAAGTTCCTTGGTGAAAACTTGGTAAACAGGTGCCTTGAATAAATTAGAATCTCCATCTATCTTTGGCTCTTTAGCTTATCATGCTCCACATTGCATCCATTGCATCACATCATTCATCTTATTTATTCCATCACCCATCCATGTCTGTATCATAGCTTGATATTGTAAGGTATCATATTCCCCTTAGTACTACCTGGCACATTCTTAAGGTTAGTTTTTCTTGCTTATATCGAGGTAGTCTATCACATCCCACTGGGGGAAATTTTTTATGCATCACATTTAGTTCTTGTATATCTTAAGGTTATTTGAAATCTCATCAAAAATCCCAAAAAAATTCATAAAACCTCATCAAAATCCAAAAACACTTGGAAAATCATCAAAAAATTCAAAAAGATTCAAAAATTGTAAAGTCAAAATCCAAAACATCGAAAACACATCAAAATCCCTGAAAAGGTCAAAAAGTCAAAAAATTAAAACCAAAAACATTACCTTGTCAAACTGCATTGTCTCTGAGCTTGAACATAGGCAAGGCCATCACTGATGTGCCCCCAGGACACCCTAGGTCATTCTTTTAGGAGTCCATCATAATAAATTGACAATCCACCGTGTTCATTTCTCACCAATAAATAGGTTTGTGTCGATTGAACTCATGGTCTATGCATGTATAGTGTAGGTACGACTCATCTTTGATAAGCCCTTGAGGCTGGGCTAGGATAGTGTTTTAGGTTGGGTTCTTGGTCAAAATTTAGAAAACCCCAAAACATTGAAAACTTAGAAAAACACCAAAACATTGGAAAACCTTGGAAAACCCTAAACAACCTCAAATAATTGAGAACCAGAATATTCACATAAACTTTCAAAAAGATCAAAAACAACCTCAAAACATTTTTAAAATACCAAAAACATTGAAATATCCCAGAAAATCCAAAACCATCCATCTGTTTTTCTTTCATGTGAAATAAACCTTCATCCATAATAAATAAATCATCATCTTCCAACCTTTGGTAAAATAAGTAGAAAAACAAGTGTCACAAGTCGTAACATGTGAACCAAAGTTTCAAAATCTAAAGTCTAGATCATAGGAAAATGAGTTAGTAGAATTTGTATCAATGGCCTATAAAACACTTGAGTCTTAGTTAAAACATCTGATAAGCATGTCCTAGGATGCATCCTTCCTACAATGGGCATCAACATCAGAAATCACCTTAGCTATGTTACTTTGGAAAGAGATATAGGTAACATTGACTATTTGTTGTTGATCTTTTCTTATGATTTATCTTATTGACCCATTCTAAGGACTTTTCGATGATGTCTCAATGATTTAGAGAGAAATGAATGGGGAATTGATCATTATCTTTCGTTTGATGTGCTTGTGGGGTATTCTTATAAAATAATCTTGGTGCATACTTGACTAGTTGTGTGTAGGGAGTGTGTTTGGAGTAGATTGTTGAATATTGCATATGCTTTGGTCTGAGATATTCTAAGCTTCTAAAATACATTCCAACGAGGTTTCTGTATGTCAAGATGTGAACAAGAACTATCCTATCTATTTGTAGAGTCAAATTACATCTCACTAGATACAATGTCATCATAGTTATCAATACCATGATGCATTGTGTTTATGTGTTATATCAAAAATAAGGAATGACAGAGAATCCCAATCCTATAAATGAGAAAATCATCGACCACATAACCATAATAAAGTCTCGATGACTCATGGACTTATTGGAATTTTGAATCAATCTCAAAATCAATGGTCAATACATTCATCTTATTCTTCCATCTTATTTCCATGCTAACATGGTATCATGATAGTCAAACAAAAATCATAATGCATCCAACCTACATCCATAAATCATTAGCATACATACATCCTCCATAAGCATATCATGTTGTCTGCATATCATAAATAATGACATAATTGTATGGGAAACATGAAAAAGAAAAGAATACCCATCTCATAGCATGTCATAGAAGGATACTAAAAAACAAAATGAGACATCCATGGCATTGCATCCATATCACACATTACATATCATAAACATCGCATTATAGATCATCTCATATCACATGGCATAAATAAATAAATGCATCCATAACATAAACATTTGCATCCATTTCATCCATACACAATCATAACACATGAAATAAATACAACACCACATCATATCTCATAAATGCATCACATCATAAATAAAATCGAGCCATCTCATATAAATCTTAAAAATGAATGTTCTGATACATATCAAAACCAATGTGTGTAACTATCATAAAAAACACATATACAAGAGGCTATAAAAAATGAGCCAATGAATGTATATACATGTATAAATCAGGTTGCATATCCAAAACAATATCTATCCCATGAGGCTATCCCTTGCTACCTTGGTCACCATGTTGTGACTGATCCCCAAGCTTCCTGACTGACATTTTACCACATGAAATTCTTGAATGAACTTGGCTCATGTGCTCAAAATTTGGTTGCCTGTGTGCTGGGGGGACATCCTGATAGTATAGGGTCTAATAATACAAAGCCTCTGTCACCACATCTCGATACATCTACATGAAAATATTCTACCCCTATGCAACCATTGTGACAGCCTCCAACTACCACCTCCTGCCAGTCTCCTTGACTAGCTAGATGTCTGCATATTGCCGAAGCTGATGCTCATGATCTCACTCCCTAGTCAATTCCTGAACCTACTACCTAAGCTGATCCCTCTCGGTAGTGAGGGATTGAATCTACACATCTTGAGAGTCTAGCTTCAATGGCAGTTGTTGTGGTTATTGCTATGGGGGTTGTTGTGGGACCTATCCCACTACTTGATGATCCTGTCTCCCTACCCTTAGACCTATCCAATTGGTTGATCCTGCTAACCCTAATCTAGCTATTGACCCTATCCTCTACCCCTACCCATTCCTCTCCCTCATGGAGGTACCCCTGCTAGATCCATGAGTCGGAGGGGAGGCATGAACCATGCATCATAGGCCAGTGTCATCTTAGCATCTGTCTATCCTTGGTCATATACCCATGGTTTGGATGCAAGCTGTCAAAACTCATCAATAGCCACTTGTGGCTCAATTTGTGGGCCCCATGTGGCCTCCTTCACATTCCTTGCAAATATAGTACTATAATCATCTCCAGATGTATCCTGCACCTCCTCAAAATGTCAAACCATTCTATTTGATAGGTACCTCTCAATCATGGTATGCTCGCGACCTTGCATATATTGGGTCTATCGAGCATAGAAGAGTTGTTGGTGATCGTCGTACCAAGTAGGAATCTATAGTTATGGCTACCATCTAATACTATCATATCATCAATGTCTCGATGCAAGTATGAAATCCCCAATGGTCCTGTGTGTTGCAATGTAATTTGGCCCCTGTATCAAAAAACCATGGACTTGTCTAAATCCACATCTACCATATGAACCACTAGTCTGAGCACAACTATATGCTCCCATGCCCAGATATGTAGCAATGTAACACTTGCTCTGATGCCTCTACCCTGGAAGTGGACAAAATGATGCATGTCATGATAGAGTGAACAATGTCTTCTTGTATATCGTCCAATGCCATGCAAGTCCCCAACTAGGATTGAATCCTATACCCTGCCATTCTGGGGCCACAATGCTAGAAATCAGTGCACTAACTATCAGTCTAAACATCAGTGAACATCCTCGGTCATTGCAAGGTCAATCCGTTAGTTCGCCAGGATGACATCCTCCTAGTGAAGAACCTCATGGAATGCGTTGTATCCAGAGTCAATACCATAAATCACTCGGTATCCATGAACCGAAAGCCACAAAATCCTCCAAAGTAACTTTCATCTCATTGGTGGGGAGGTGGAAGGATGAGGTTTCACCGCGCCCCTGCTTGCACAATGCCATCATCATGGCCAAATGTGTCCTCGCAACAAACATATATGTAATAAACTAGAGCCCGATCTCCCTAAGGTTCTGCTATCGAATAAGATCCAAATAATCTAGCTCCTCAAGCAACCCAAGCCAATGCTCATGCGACATCAAAGGTTGGACAACCTCATGCATCCACAAAGCACACAACATCAAAATTTGGCTAAAATCAACAAAGTTTAGAGCTTTTGGACCCCCAGCTAACAATCGCATCACTATAATTATTTTTTCAAATAGCATCATTCCTATTCAAATCCAAGGAAGTATCACCATAATTCCTGGAATTTCCCTACCCAAATACCACCTAGCGTTTCTAAATGCAATTGCATCAATAAAAAAAATTGAAACCCTAATTGTAAATCCTAGGAAGTGTTACCATTTACAATGGCATTGCCAAAATTGACAAAAGCATCGTCAAAAATCCTAAAAGTGTGACAATATAGCAATTCCTAACCTATCCTAGTTTTGACACCTAATAAATGTGAAAAAAAATAAAAGTACAAGTTTCAATTTGTGTACTAGTGGTCCTATGCCTAGAGGCCACTAGTACTCTCGAACTCAGTCAAAAATGTGTTGTGGAAGTAGGCAGTGAGCCATTTTGTCCAAGGGTCAAAGAAAAAAGCACATAAAATCTCAAAGTGTGAATGCACAAATGAATTGAAAGTGGCCCTTTAACATATATTTATGCCTAAAATTTAGGGATTTTTTCACTAATTTGAGAATAAAGCTAGGGTTTTGAGCTTGTTTATCCAATTTTCAAACCGTGGGGCATATTTTAAGGCATTTTTTGCATTTTTGAGCTCATTTTTGCATCCCAAAACCTTTTTTAACCCCTTGATAATTGTTTCATCTTTGTCGAGATATCAACCCAAAATTCAAAATTTTAGCTTGATATCTCAAGGGGGTAGGGTACCAGCTTAATTTATTCTACTGGGGAAATGGTGGGGCATCCAAAAATTAGGAAATTTTAAATTTTTGATCTGAGCAATAACATTAATCTAAAAAGGCATTAGTCTTTGAAACAATGTAACATGTACCTCGCTTCAAAGAGGGAAAAATGTAGACACTTAAAAATGTCTTGAATGATATTATTACACATTTGAATTCAATGTACTAACATCGTTTCATCCTAAAATTCATCATCTTTTTGCCTGTTTAATTAAATAAGCCTAATTATTTGATTAAATGAATCATTTTCATCTATTAATCTTGTGAAGCATTTTTTCCTTGGTCATTTTCATTTTCGGCTTGTGTAAAGGTTTTCAGTTTTAGGTGCACTTGTGCTTGAGGAGAATTATCCAAAAGGTATGCAATGCACCATGTGGTGGCTATGCAACTTTCATCTCTCATCTTCCTTTTGGGAGAAAGTTTGAGATACGTGTTGACTCATTGAGCATTCTCTTGGGAGTTATATTCATGAGTTAGAAAGTTTCCACCTAGTTGACATGTCACCTATTTGTTGCAAACAGTTTGTATCTCCTATGGAGTAATATGTTTTAGGAGTTTGTTGGAGTTGGTTGGCCTTTTTCCTTTCTTGATTTTTGTGTTGAAGTTCTAAGTCGGTACCTCAGGATGATGTGATCAGTCAACAAGATATCTTGCCAGGCTTTATTTTATTGATACTTGATAATTGGACTTCTCTATTTTTCTGAAAGTTGTTATTTTATTGTACTATGTTGTATTAGGAGGAAGAGTTCATGTGATTTCTGAGATATTGTTCTGTTAATCTTAAGAAGTCTTTATGTTTGATCGGACCTTAATGAACACTACCTACAAAAAAATTTGAAAGTTTTCACTGTGCTTGAAGTTAGCCTGTGTTGTTTGTTCTCTTTCCAACAATGAAGGGTTGCAACATGATATGTCTATTTATATCACTCATAGGAATGATTTAGGTTTGAAATGTTGTAAAAGCTTTGGTGCATTGCCTTTTATGTTTTATGTTTACATTTCCTTCTCCCCTTATCTCAAAACCCCAAAGAAGAGTCAAATTTCTATAAAAATCCTAGAGGTATTCAATGAGGTGCAATTTATCCCCCACTCACTGAATTTCCCATATGACTATCAGAGAGGTGCAATATTTGATGATCAACAGTTCTTTTGCTGGCATACCTAGTGGGACCGAAGTTTTTTAAATGCCTAGTTAGAAGTCAAAAATATTTCTTGAATCAGGCTAAGGAAGGAAATGGGAAGTTTCATGCCCAGAGTCCAAACAAGAGAATCTTCGAGAGGTCACTTCTAGTACTCTTAGTTACCTATCTTGACCCCTTGGAAGAGAAGACTTGTATCACCTATAAGGAGCAACAAAGTAAGAAGTAAGAGCCCAGTATCTAAAGCTTTATCTACTCCACCTAGGGGATTAATTTTCCAAATTAGAATACTTGCATTTCTAATTCATAGGAATCTTTTCTTTATGGCTCACATCTCTTCCCCTGCTCCTAGAAATTTTATAACATGGGATAGTGGTAGTTCGTTACAACCACCCACACCCCTAGATGTATGGATTTCCATACCTACTAACACCCTCAAGGCTATTCCAAGATTATCTATAGAATATTTCAATACCCCTTTCGAACACCTTCAAGATATGGCAAAGGTATGTAGGGTAAATAACATATTGGAGGAAAACATTGTGTTGAGACTGCTAGCTGCCTCTTTCAAAGGAAAAGCATAAGATCGATACCGATCTTTGGCTTCGGGCTCTATCTTGTCTTGGGACCAGCTCAGAGAGCACCTATTCAAACACTTCTTAGAAAAGGGAGATCGTTCCTCATTTCTACAACAACTAATTACCATCAAGAGAGCTCCACATGAGGCATTAGTGACTTTAACACTAGATTCCATAAGACTTGGAAAAGGATCCCCATGACTGCTCGACCTTAGACCACCATGGAATTCATGTTCTATCTGAAGGCCTTTAACATAGACATCACAGTCATGATAACCTCTATGGGAGGGGATATCTTTCCCAATGCATATGAGGTGGTGGTGCACATGGAAAACAATTTGATCGATGCCATAAAGCTTCCACCATGACCTTTGATGCGAGTCTTTGCAAAAATCTCTGATGGTCCAAAAGGAGAAGCCACTTCAAGTGCTCCTATGACATAGTTAATGTCAGTCGTTCCACAATCTATGAACATACATTCCACCGCTCAAGCAAGCACATCAAGATTTTTCTCAATTGCAACATATATCAGCGACATGAAGGATCTAATGCAGACTTTTGCTAATGAGTTGGTCATTATCAAGTGATAGCAAGCAATGCCCCTGAAGTGGACCACACAAATCTATGGTGGAGGGGAACCATCATATCAAAAAAATCCATATCAAGGATTCTCCAAAGGAGGAGGTCAACAAATGACATCCACAAACTAGATAGTTTTGGTTACCATTCCATTATAGATAGTCAAAGATAGCTCAAATAAAGAGCTAGCCCCAGGCCAAAACAATCTAGAAGAAGATGAGAATGTTTGGTGTTTTCCATGCAACGATAGTCATATGCCCTGAAATTTCCCAAGGGGGAATATGCAGCAGAGGGTAGTGGAACAAAGAAGCAAGGGCATGCTCCCGAATGCAGATGAGTACGAATCATTCAAAATGAAAAATGCTCATTTCAAAGCACAAACGCAAGGGATGTCCCTGGAGCAAGAGCTAGATATAGGGCCTGATCAAGCTTTATTCTCATGGCTAGAAGAGGAAGAGGTTGTGTTCACAATTGAAACTATGATAACTGGTGTTCCACAAGTGCAGTTGGATTACAACACAAGATAAAAAAGAAGGCTCATGAGAGAGTACATATAATAAGCTTTGCCACGTCCTCCTCCACAACAACTATTCCAGCAAGAAAAACCAGCTTCATCGCCCATCATTCGGCCTTTTCTGTAGCCACACAACACATCATTGGTGGAGGCTGAGATGACTAAAACACCAATCCGAGTTGCATTAGAATGATTTATTTCCAAATCATGAGAAATAACACCATTTAAGCCCAAGGCCCAAATAGTCAGGATGCTTAACATGGTGGAGCAATTGAAAAAGGCATCTACCCATGTGTCATTGTGGGATGTCATAACAATTCCCGAATGAAAAATTCTACTTCAAGAAGCGTTAAAAGAAGAACGAATCCCATGGGTGGATATAATTCAGCTAGATAATCAAAGTAGAGATAATGGATCTATGCTGCCTTCTTAGGCTCTGAAAGTGACACCTTATGCAAATGATCTTGGCAACACAAAAGAGAAAGAGGTAAGTAGAATGAAGCCCATGCCTTTCATTTTCACACTTATAGTGGGAGATAAACTATTGCATAATAATATGATTGATTCAGGGGCTAGCACCATTGATATGCCAAAACACATGGCAGATTCTTTGAAGCTTAAATATGAGCCTCTTGAAAAAGGAATCATGCAACTAGATGGGAAGAAGGTTCTGACCATTGGTTGGATAAATGACTTGTCTCTAACTCTTTTCTTCTACTACCCAAGCCAAATAGTCACACAAGAAGTAGTAGTGATATATATTCCACCAGTCTTTAGAATGTGTCTATCAAGATATTTCACCACCAAGCTTGGTGGATACCTAGCACTTGACTAGTCTCACCTGATATTGAGGACCAAGCATAAGGAAAAGATGAAGATCCTATTTGAATCCTTGCATCTTGAAAATATTGTGGATGATGCAAACCTGTACTTTTGGGATGCATATACTCCTATTCCCCAGCAAGGGAAATACTATGTGGAAATTCTAGAAGAAGAAGAAGGTACAAGCGGGAAGACTACTGAAGAAGAGGTGCTGCTCAATCAATTCACCAATCCCGATCCATTTGGTAACTTCCATGTGACAGGGCTGGGTGCCTATGTAATTTTCAACGGTGATCAAGTTTTTCCAAAAAATATCAAGGGTCAGGATGAATCTGATGACCTGGATGATTATGGTTTATGGACCTTATATTTTGATGGTGCCAATTACAAAGCCATTTCTGGAGAAGGTGTTCGATTATTATCTCCAACAGGATCAGAGACCTATAGGTCCTACCATTTTCAATTCTTATGCTCCAACAATGAGGCTAAATATGAAGCTATGGGTCATGGGTTGATTCTAGCAAAGTAGGTAGGTGCAAGGAGGATACAAGCTTTTGGGGATTCAAAACTAGTGATAAGCTAGGTCCATGGAAAAGTGAATACAAATAATACAAGGATGAGATCTTACACACATAGAATATGGGATCTCATCGAGAGTTTTGAAGCCTTCAACATACAAGTAATTCCCTGGTCACAAAATAGTATTGTCGATCGGATGGTTCCTGATGGTCTACAATTTGAACTAGTTTCCAACCCGACAAAGCAAAGCACGGTGCAAATCATTGTCCAACCTTTAATTCTTGACGATAATTTTTTTTGGAAAATTTGGGATGATGACATTCAAATAGCTTCTGACTATCCACCACTAGAGATGAATTTTCCTGATGACACAATGAATGGAAAATAAAGATTTTCTGAAGATTCAGAGGGTTATAAAGGACTTGATGTTGAAAGCAATAGAAAACTGAAGGACTGAAGGGGAGACCCTTCTAAAGACTAGAAAAGGTTGAAGGATCTATGCTTCAGGTATGATCTTAGAAGATACGACTCGAACATACTTCAGTTTACTTTTAATTTGGCGGAAGGATCCAAACCCACCTGACATAAACAAAGGTTAGTTGAACTGAAGTTTGAAATTTTGATGGCGTAGAAGCTCGCCAGGAGGGTCTGATCCAGGACCATATGTGCCTTGTCATTGATGGAGCAGATTTTATGGATTGTGACTAGATTAGGGATGTTCTCGTTGTTAGATAATTCCTCAAAATGTAATTGGGTTTATGTGAATGAGTCCGACCAACGTATGATGATGTTTACCACTAAGTGGGGAATGTTTGCATATTTAAATATGCCATTGAAACTCTCTAATGCTAATGCATCTTTTCAATGGGCAGTAAGAATTTCCTTAGAAGGGTTGATTAGCCAGGCTATCCTCATAGGTCTGGGCTACCAGACAGTCTTTCTTAGATCAAAAAATGATTATTTCAATCACCTAGAAAATGTTTTCCAAGAATACCAATAGTTTGAGATTTCTTTAAATCCAAAAAAATGTGTCTTTGGAGTATCCCAAAGAAAGCTTCTTAGCTTCATGATATCAAAGGAGGGAACAACCATAAAGCCTGAAAAGCTCCGAGAAACAAAGGGACTACAATTTTTTTTGGGGAATATTAGTTTTGTCAGTAGATTCATATTAGATGTTAGGAATTGTATGCAAAAATTATCAATTACATGAAAATGAAGATTAAACAGAGGAATGAAAAAAACAGAAATAATAACAGCAAGAGACAATATTTAACATGGTTCACCCAAACTTGGGCTACATCCACCAATAGAGAGTCCAATATTATTATCCAGTAAACCAAACTAATTATAGCCAATAATCCTTGCAACTCAATACCACTGCAAATGCTACAATATAATGTCAATAGAAATTCAAACCCTTAGCCTTTTATCAAGACTTATGTCGATTACAAAAATTAGGGTTTTTTATGTTAGCCAATAGAAAAATAACACTCAACACCTTTATAAAATAATAAAAATCATGAGAGGTTGCAAGGGCACTGCCCTCAAGCCCCCATGGGGGTGCTGCCCCTCAACCCCACCCTGTATCATGACAGGGAGTGCACTAGGGGTGCTACCCTTGGACCCCACAAGGGACGCTGCCCCTTGACCCCATTAAATAATTTGGTGGGAAATTGTGCCAATAAAAAGTGGGGAAAATTTAACCTTTGAGTCTGATTAGGCTCCATATACCAACAATCTCCCACTTGGAGACTGATTAGACTCCACCCCATATCACCTCCCACTTGGAGACTAATCATAATACTGTTGACCCTATAGCTCCAACTGGAAATAAGCACCCTAGACCTTATTGTTCTGATTTTATTGTTTTCAATCTTGAAGACCAACCAAAGCTGAAGAGGAGCTCAACTTCTCCCTTGGCACTACCTTTGTAAACATATCCATTGGATTGTCATCTGTATGTATCTTTTCCAGCCTTAACTATCCATCATCCAACACTGACTGAATGAAGTGATACCTCAACTATATGTGTTTGGTATTTGAATGCAAGGCATAATTCTTTTCAAGATGTATGGCACTCTGACTATCTGTAAACAAATAAGTGGTGGCCTATTGTTTGCCCAATTCTTCCATGAAAGATTGCAGCCATATCATCTCCTTGCTTGCCTCTATTGGAGCTACATACTCTGCCTCCGTGGTGGATAAAGCAACCACCTTTTGCAATCATGAGATCCAACTTACTGCTATCCCACCTACAATAAAGACATAACTTGTAGTACTCCGCCTGGTATCAATATCCCCTGCCAAATCTAAGTCTACATAACCTACTAAATCAGTATTAGAGCCCCCAAAACATAAACATTTATTAGATGTAACTCTCAAATACCTGAGAACCCATTTTACTGCATTCTAATGCCCCAATCCAGGATTACTCATATACCTACTTACAACTCCAACAACATGTACAATATCTGGTCTCGTGCATACCATGGCATACATTACACTTCCTACAGTTGAAGCATATTGTACCTTAGACATTTTATCTTCCTCCTCTTATGTCTTTGGACACATCTCCTTAGTCAATTTCAAATAACTAGGCAAAGGTGTGCTAACAACTTTTGCATTCTCCATGTGGAATCTCTTAAACACCTTTTCAACATAACCAACTTGAGATAGATTCAATTTTCTGTTCTTCCTATCTCTACAAATTCTCATACCAACGATTTGTTTTTGCTTCCCCCAAATCTTTCATAGCAAATGATTTTGCTAACTATTGTTTTAACTCACTTATGTGATCCATGTTAGACCCTGCTACAAGCATGTCATCAACATATAAACATAAAATAATGTAGTTCTCATTATCCAACCTCTTAAAATAAACACAATGGTTAGAATTACACCTGTTGTAGGCTTGCTCAACCATAAAACTATCAAATTTCAAGTACCATTGCCAAGGTGCTTGTTTCAAGCCATATAAACTCTTCTTCAATCTGCACACCAATTTCTCCTTTCCTTTGACCTCAAATCCTTGGGGTTGTTCCATATATATCTCCTCCTCCAAATCACCATGAAGAAAGGAAGTTTTCGCATCTAGCTGTTCCAAATGCAAATCTTCAACAACCACAATACTTAAAATAGTACAAATAAAAGTCATCTTAACAAGTAGAGAAAAAATCTCAGCAAAATAAATGCCCTTTTTTCTATGCAAATCCTTTTACAACTAACCTAGCTTTAAATCTATTTTTACCTCCATCTTCCTCTTTCAGCTTGTAAACCCATTTGTTTGGTAAAGCCTTTTTACCTGTAGGAAATTTGCATAATTCCCAAGTCTCATTCAGCAAGGAGTCCATTTCTTCTTCCATTGCATGCTCCAACTGAACCTTTGTATCCACCTTCATAGCTTCATCATACCCTTCAAGTTCACCAGCATCTATTAACAAAATAGAACAAAAAGAGGGAGAAAATATTTCTGGAGGCCTACTTATCCTTGAAGATCATCTAACATTCACCAGAGTTTGTGGTATTTGTTGTTGTTGTTGTTGTGAAGCATGATGAACCACTGGAACATTGCTATTTGGTGTATCATCCAACACTACATAATCATTTTATGTCTTCTCATGCTACTATAATTTATCTTTGTACAACACTTTCTCATTGAATATGACATCCCTGCTTCTCACAATTTTTGGATTTTTAGAATCCCAAAGCCTATAACCAAATTCATCAATGCCATATCCAACAAATATACATTTCTTTGATTTTGCATCCAGCTTGGTTCTATTTTCATAATCTACATGTGCAAATGCTTCACAACCGAAGGTCTTGAGAAAATAATAACTCACCTTCTTACTTGTCCATTCTTCCTCTGGAATACCACAACCTAAGGGAACTAAAGGACCTCTATTAATTAAATAAACAACAATATTTATAGCCTTTTCCCACATGTTTAAAGGCAACCCATCATGCAATCTCATAGTCTTTGCACACTCCATTATTGTTTTGTTCATGAGCTCAGCCACTCCATTTTCCTGTGGAATCCTTGGAACCATTTTTGGCCTACGAATACCATTTGAAGAACAATAATCTTCAAAATATTTGCTGCAATACTCACCACCATTATCAATAAGACATTTTAACTTTTTACTTGTCTCATTCTCAACCAAGCTTCTCCATTTCTTAAAAGTTTCAAATACATCAAATTTTTTCGTAAGGAAATAAATCCATACCTTCCTTGTTGAATCATCAATAAAAGTGACATAGTACCACGAGCCACCGAGAGAAGATACTTGAGCTGGTCCCCATACATCAGTATGCACAATTTCTCATCTTTCTTTTGCTTCCCATCCTTGAGAAAACTAACTCTCTTTTGTTTTCCATACACACTACTTTCACAAAATCCATATTAACACATTTCAGACCTAGTCAAACATTCTTTGAGTGAATTACTTTCATACCTTTTTCACTCATATGCCTAGTCTATTATGCCAAAGTGTTGATTAAAAATCCATACCAATTGTCTATTTTTCTGCCTACTGAACTACAACAACTATTCCTGAACATTGATTTTTATCTGCAATAGCTAAAGTAGAAGGAATAGTATGACCTGTATAAAGATATAAGGTGCCTACTTTCACACCTTTTGCTACCACTAAGGCACCTTTTGTAACCTTCCAATTTTTATCACTAAATGTAACAACACAACCTTCATCATCTAGTTGCCCTGCTGAAATTAAATTTCTTTTTAACTTTGGAATGTTCCTTACCTCATGTAGTAGCCGATGATTCCCATTTCGCAACTTAATTTTGATTCTTCCCTTTCCAACAATTTGACAGGGTTTGTTATCTCCCAAATAAACTAGCCCAAAATCCCCTTGGACATAATCAATAAAATAAATTCTATGGGGTGTAGCATGAAATAAATCCCCTAAATCTAACACCCAAGAATCATTAGCATTATCAAGGGAAAGAATCAAAGCATCCTTATTAGATTTATTACTTACCACATTTGCCTCTTTATTTCCTTCCTTTTTGTCTCCTTTATTTTTTGAGACCAACAATCTTTCTTTAAATGAATTGGCTTACCATAGTACCAACAATCCCTCTTGTCTCTAGATTGGGACCTTTTATCCTTTTATTTTCCTCATAAATTCTCATGAATTCCAGAATTGTTTCCTATCTCCTTTGTTCCACCCCTACTTTCTGCATTCAAAACACTGCCTGATGTGGATCTTCCACCTGAGCTTTTCCTACAAATTTCCTCACTCAAAATAACACCAACAACATCATCAAATTTCAATGTATTCAAACCAGAAACAAAATTACTAACAACCATGACCAAGCTATTCTAGCTTTCAGACAAAGAACACAAAATCAAAAGAGCCCTAACTTCTTCATCAAAGTTTACATTTACAAAAATTAATTGACTGGTAAATGTATTAAACTCATTTAAATGATCAACAACAAACCCACCTTCTGCCATTTTCATATTAAATAAACGCTTCATGAGAAATACCTTATTCGAAGTGGAAGGATTTTCATATAACTTCGTTGGGGTTTCCATCAACTCTTGAGTTGTCTTTGCTATTGTAATATTGAATGCCACTGATTGTGCTAGGAATAATAAAATGGATCCTAGTGCCTTTTTGTCTAGAAGATTCCATTCCTCATCACTCATTCCTGCTAGTTTCTTGGTTGTTCCTTCCAACGGCCTCCATAAATCCTTTTGATAGAGATAATCCTCCATCTGCATCTTCCATAACTAATAGTTCTGCCCATTGAATTTATCTACCTTCAATTCACCCTCGTCCTCCATCGCTCCCACTTAACCGTGAGACTCCCACTCAACCGTGAGACCTTCCTATAGATGATAATCGAACACAACCCGCTTTGATACCACTTGTTAGGAATTGTATGCAAAAAATATCAATTACATGCAAATCAAGATTAAACAGAGGAATGGAAAACACAAAAATAATAATAGCAAGAGACAATTTTTAACGTGGTTCACCCAAACTTGAGCTACGTCCACCAACAGAGAGTCCAATATTATTATCTAGTAAATCAAACCGATTACAACTAGTAATCCTTGCAACTCAATATCACCGCAAATGCTACAATAGAATGGAAATAGAAACCAAAACCCTTAGCCTTTTATCGAGAGTTATGTCAATTACAAAAATTAGGGATTTTTATGTCGGCCAATAGAAAAATAACACCCGACGCTGATAAAAAGTGGGGAAAATTTAACCTTTGAATCTGATTAGGCTCCATATACAAAAAGATGTCATGCACATTGTGCAACTGGTCATCCTAATTTTTAAAGAGAACCTACCTTTTGAATGGACTTCCCAGGACACAACAACTTTTGATGAACTAAAGACAACCCTCTTCGAAAGCCCAGTGTTGGTTAGTCCAGATTTTCTCAAAAGTTTTTTACTCTACAAGAAAAGTGGCCAACATAATATAGTTCTTGTGCTTACTCGGACCAATGAGGGGTGCAATGAAGAGAACCCTATTGCATTTCATTCAAGGAATCTGAAAGGTTTAAAAGCCATTTTGTGGGGATATATCACAAAATAAAAAATTGTCAATTTCCTTAGTAAGTTAATAGCCAGGTTTAGCCGACTCAAAATTGTTATATCTGGCAATGCCCCAGATGTTGTGGAATTAGGAACTTCAGATTTTTCTATCGGATGCAGGGTTTTCCTAAAGGGTTCATCAAGTTATTACCCACAAGGAAACATGTTAGCAAGATTGACCAACAAAAACTTAATCAGTTTGAACAAGTGTATTGGGTCAAAACAACAAAAGGATTGGCATAAATATCTGCAAGCTGCTCTGTGGGAAGACTGGATTACTCCAAATCAGATTTTAAAGAACTCCCCTTACAAGTTGGTGTATGGAAAAGAGGTAGTGATACTCATTTCCATATAAATTCTTACTTTACAACTACTGAAAATCGTGAAGATTAAAGAAAATGGAAAAATGGAGGTACAAATGGAACAACCCTTCAAATTGGAGAAGATAGAGAAAAATATCATCAAGCCATGATCAGTTGCCAGCAGATGGCCTATTGGTGTTATTTTTTTACTGCAACCAGGTTTGTCTTCTAATCTACCTATGAAATTTCCAATTCCAATCAAGGGCAGCTTGAAGGACCTAGACCAACTGACAAGGACTTTAAAAAGCCTCCTACACTTCGGGATCTGCAAGACCCGGGAGGGTGATCCCTTAATGCTTTTACAATATTTGCACTACTATCATAAACAACATTAACAACAATAGAAAATATCATTTAATAGCTCAACATAATAGGATAATATCAAATAGAATTGGTTGTTCATTGATAATATCAACTATTTGGAGCATGAGATAACTACAACACAATCCATAGTATAAGATAGTCATTGATTTGCAATTTGTAGCAAGCTCTAGGAAAAGACAAACAAATTCTGAATCATACAGATAAATACAACTTAGACCAGTGTCATATATCCATTGTAGGAGTCAAATTCATAAGCATCTAAGGGTTTATGATAGATTTAACACATAACATATAAAATCCTTGACAAAATTGCATTGTAATCTCATCAATATGTATTCTAACCCAATACTACTTATCAAATCCTTATACAGAACACATCCACCTATAATCCCATTCAAGCATTTTAATTAATTCCTTGAATTAAAGCTAAAATATAATCATACACACCACAATAATGAGATGAATGAAACAACCCTTAGTTATCTTATTCAAAGTTTAGATATGCATGTACAATGGAGAGACATAAGCTTGAATTTATCATTTCAACTCAAATGCTAGTACTGTTATACAACATTAAATCCCCATAAATTCAAAACCTATTATAGAATGAATCAGAACCTAATTTTCATTTCTCCCTAAAACCATCAAACTTTACAATTTTCTTTGCAACTTCACCTAGACTCAACCCAAAATTATCTAACTTTCTAACCCGTACTTCTGGCCTTGAAATCCTTCTTATAGAAAATTAAGGAGCAAACAAGCATCGGGCCAGAAAGTACACATGTCACCAGTCAATTGGCACACCTGGTGATATTCCAAAAATTGTTACAACAACCATCACCCTAGAGAATATTCTTGTTCATCATGCCTGTTATGAAAAGTTGATGCAGCAACAAAGACCTTAAGAATCCCATGCCAAGGCTGCCATCAAAGCAAAATTGGAATCCATTGTAACTGCAACATCTAACTTTCCAACCATTAGCAACCCACTCTTTTATTCTTCCTCAGTCAAATATTTAGTTACCCATTTCTGGTATTCTTCATCAGTCAGCTAGTCAAAATTAATTACCTCATTCACCTTGGCACTATAAGGTGTGTATTTTACCGCTACCTGATTTGCATCTCTTTCAAAAGATTCCAAAAATGAATTGGTACTATTGATTTTATCCATACAGCTCACCAAAAAATCATAATATGAGTCATCACAAATTAATTTAATTTGATCATTGATGACCTCACTTGCTTGATCCTTCCATTGTTGGAGTGACCTAATTTTCCCCTGCTCATCAATTATATTAGGTAACAATGTGTTACCCCAATCATTAAAATTCTTCACCAATTCCTTGATCTTCCTACTCAAATCATCTGGTAGGGTTTGAAAACCTTGCAATTATTTAACTAATACTTGAGTAGGCCTTAATGATTGGGGCCTATTATTTGTATCAAACCTTGAGGCCTTATACATTACATCTAAATCACTGGCCCTAGGGATCCAATTTTCAATCAATGGTATCACTACCTCCTGATCCCTATCAATATTCTTTATTGCATCTAATAATAAAGAATATAAAGAATGTATAGATGGAAATTTATTATCAACCCTCTCATTTAAATGTCTCAAGACAGTAGTAACAATCTCCTTTTTCTTTGAAAGAGATCCTTCCTCACTTACCTTCAAAGATGCCTGTAATTCATCAATTTTGTGCATGAGCTGCTTCTTTGTAGGATCCACAGAGCATTCTATTTCTTCATCAATTTCCTCTAAAGAAGGGGTGAAGGAAGGATTCTGACTAGGAGACCCTGGTGTGGAAACAATTGGAGAAGCAAGAGGCATTGGCCCTGATGTGGAAGGAAATATACTGGTCCCCGAAGTACTTGATGTCTCCCTAATCTGTTTATACCTTAACCTTTCCACCTCAATTTTTAGCTCAACATTCTTCTACTACATCTTGTTGTATTCCTCAATCAAAAGGTTATACTTCTCCATTAGGCTCCTCTTTTCAGCCTCCTCCCTTTCAACAGTCTTTTGGGCTAATTTAGCCACATTCACAATCAAATTAGTGGCCTCGGTGGTTGAGGTCTCTGAAGCTCTCTTTATTATTAGCCCTCCTCTTAAATTTGGGTTGATATCAGAAACATATGTCTTTCTCCCTTGTGGGGCCAATGCCCAAATTGCCAAGGTTCCATACTCTTGACTGAAGGCAGAGTCTTGTAGTGATGCCTTAACCTCTTCTTCAGAGTCTTCAAAGGGATGCTTGGACTTTAGAATAGAATTAAATGCTACAACATCTACAATGTCCCATTTAGGCAGAATCAATAGACCAGCCTGACTCACTAGTTTTCTACCTTCCTCAGGAGTGATGTTCTTGAATTCTTCCATTAATTCAACTTCCACTTCCTCATCATTCTCCTGGTCTGACCTGTCAGGTCTTAGCTCTCTTCTCTTCTTACATTTATCTTGATATTCTTCAAATTTCATCCTCCATACCAATTGCAAGAATACAAGAGTTTTCACAAATGCATTGTCATCTAGAAACTCCTTGCATGCCTCCATTCTTGCATCTTGTACACATTTTCCTTTCATATCCAAATCGGATAAAACCAATTTAGCTGGCCTAGGAGGGGAAGGAATACCAACTTGCATGTCATGATCAGTAACAACAATTTCATCCATTAGATCCTCCTGTGATTGATTAGTTCTCTTCCTTTTAGGGCTTGGCTTGAATGGTGGTGATGATGGACTATCTTCTGGTGATGATTCTAAATCAATGATTTTAATTGGACCTGGCTATGAAGGAAATTTCATTATTTGCTTCCCCTTTTTGTCCACTTCTTCCTCATCATTGCTGTCATCCCTTTTCCTCCTGTAAATGGGCCTTCTTCCTGTAGGCTAATATGTTGGGCTTGTTTCAATTGGTCTGGCACCTTGTTCTTGTACACCCAGACTCAATTCTAAATTTATCTTTTTGGTCCTCAAGGTTCCCATAATTTCCTTGAAGTTCTCCACTAGAAAGTCAATTTTCTTATGGTATGGACTGATCTCCAACAATGGATCATACTTTAGATCCATTTTGTGCACAATATCTAATAGCTTATCTTAAGCTATCCATTTCTCCTTGTTCAACTCCTGCCTATTCAGATCAAATTCATTTCTAATTAGGTCCTCATGAAAGTTGAACTCATGCAAAAAATTACCACCCTTTATTCTTTGTCTGAAAAGGGAAAAGAAACCTTCAAGATCATGTTGTTGCTTTGAGCCACACCTCAAATGGTAATCATCAAAGAATTTCCCAAAATACACCCAACCTCCTTTTGAAAAGGAAAAATCAGATACCACTGTATAATCTGGGAAAAATGTTCCCTTACCCCTCCCGATGAGGTTGTCCTCATGGATACAACCTATTTGCCACATAAGTTCTGAAAACCCCACTCTTGGTGGCACATTGTATGGCAATATATGGGGGGTTCCTTGAAAACCATATACCCCCAAAATAGTATTGATTGGGTATGGGATAATGTCACCCTAGTTATGGTAGACTTTTAGTTCTGGCTTCCTCCCCTTTGATATGAGGAAATCATGCAATTCCTCAGGGATCCTGGGTACATTTACCATCAGTCTAGTCCTCAATTTGGAGGTGAAGCAATTATCAAATTGTACATAATTGGTTCTTTCCTTATTGCAAGATAAATCTGCAGTCCATAATTGTACTAACAATCTTTCTCCATCAACCGATTGCCTCAATTCCATCTTCTCAGAGAAAAAGTCAGCATTCTTGCACAAGAACATATATTTCAGCATAGAATACCAAAAGAATTGAGTGTCAGTATCATTTTTCTACAACTTTGAGAGCCCTTCATGTATCCTCTTAGCCAAGAAAGAAGCAAAGTCATAAGTCACAAAGAAGTTAGGGTGTTGTATTTGCAGCCCCATGAACATGTATGCAATGGGCATCATCGTACTAGGACTGAAACCCAAAATCTAGCATAATGAATAAAAAGTGGCCAAGAAATGATTTGCAAAATAGTTTAATCTAAAAAGTTCTTGGTCACTGGGGCTAATATGAAATCATGAACCCCCTGCCCTAGCCAGATGAGGTGGAAGCAACTTAGCTCTGAAAAGAGACTTCAACTTTGCATATTCCTAGTTCATTTCCTCAAGATTAATAGGAACCAAATATTCACTGGGTTCACTCAAGTCAAAAACCTGTTGGAATTCATCTCTTTTAATGCTTAACAAAACCCTTCCATCATTATCCTTGATAACTCGTATGATAGGGTCATATCTTGTAGCCGCTGCTCTAAGCATGTCTACATTAGGGAACACATTTGGTGCCACCATCTTCCCCACATCATACATTCAACCGTTTGAAAAGGGGTGAGGTAAATTCCTCTGTCCATACCACAATCTGAACATTTCCAAGCCTATGAGAGGGACCCTAGCATTGGCTATGTTGGAGCAATTATATACCAACCCCTCCCCCAGGATTTTTCCTCTCATCAGAACCAATCCCTTCTTTATATCATTCGTTGACTGGGGCAATTGATCAAGGAAATGATCATATAGGTTTCTACTTAAATAGTCAATTTGGCCAGAATGTTGCTTTGGCAGTGCCATCTTGGACAAACTAGGGTCTCTTTACAATTTCACACTTCAAACAACTAGGACTAACCAAAGATATGAAATTACAGAACAAAACACTGCAATTTCTCACAATTTAATTAAACTATAGCCCTAAAATGTTTATCAACAAGCCCTATGAAAAGTACATCAAATATTTTCCCAATTAAAGTGCAGAGTAACCAGGAAACACATAAATTAACTCACAGCTTTGTGCTTGCAAAAATCCCAAATTATGGCTGCAAAGACTCACAACTTTTCTTTTGGCTCTAAGACTGCTTCACAAAATACTTGAATGCTTTGTGATACAAATAAAGTAGGAGAATTGATTTAATTTTGATCAAATCATGCCAGCAAGTGTCTCATCCACCATTAAATCTCACTCACGCGTTGCATGAATGGCTCCAACCATATTTGATGCAAATTTAAATTCTAGTCGTCAATCCTTCAGTTTGATCAAATCATCAAACGACCGCCTTCAAAACAAGCTAACATAATTGCCAACATGGAAATAAAGGGCCCACCATACCATACACTACCAAGGAAATCCACGTGGCGGTCACCCGCGATATTACAATGAGTAAAGGCCTTGCAACTTCTGATCACGCGATGGCGGGCAACTGTAGATCTTGATCATCAGTAATCTTGTTCTTTCAACATAGTCATCAACCTTATCATTAACCATCGAGCAACTTTCCTGCCAAGATTACGACATGCCCATTGATTTAAAACATGTACATCTTACGAACACTTTAGTAATCCAACGTCTAATGTATTAAGGCCAGATTAATTCACCAAGGGTTTTTCCTTATTCCCTTGGCTTCTTCAGATGAGACACGTGGCGCCCACACGTGATATCACGATCAATAAAAACCTTGCAATTTCTGATCACGCGATGGCGGGAAACCGTTGAGATCTGACAACAATTGATCGACGATCACCCAAAATTATCCCCTTCAGCCTCACCAGATGGGACACGTGGCACCCGCCCGTGATATCATGATCAACCAAAGTAGTGTGGAGGGGTCATTGTGGGATGGCGGGGTACGGCTGAGATCAAACGACAGTTGATCAATGGTCATGCAAATTCTATCCCTTTGCAAAATAAAAAATTTATTAAAAGGACAAGGGGACATCACTAGGTAGATGGTAAACAATGAGATAAGTTGTTTTTAAACGATGAAACATGAGGCCAACCAAGACTTAGGAAAACAAAACCCAGTGGAGGAAATAAAATATTAAGACCAAAGGGACCCAGCCTAGATGAAACGATAGGACATAAGTTGTTTTAAAATCCTTCAAAAGGTAAAAGCGAAAAAGATCCCAACCAAGGCGTAAAATAAACACAAGGGTTTTACATGAAAATAAAGCTAAAAACCCCAACCCTAGGAAAATTTTGACACCATGAAAGACCAGTAACATAAGGCAAGGCAGGAATGGAACATAAGGAGAAAAATTTGAAGTATGAATGGAACAACCCCTCAAATTGGAGGAAAATAGAGAAAAATATCATCAAGCCATGATCAGTTGCTAGAAGATGGCCAACAAAGGGTTCAACAAAAGGACTTATAACCTAGAATTCAAAAGAGGGAGCTTAGTGCTAAAGTACGAGGAACATACTGAAAAACTAGGGCAACACATGAAATTTGAAACACTGTGGAAAAGACTTTTCTGAATCAGCATGTACAAAGGAAAGAATGTGTATGAATTTGAAGATATGAAAGGAAACACTTTAGATATACCAGTGAATAGTATTTACCTGAAGATTTTCCATTAAAATGCATAGTTCTTTGAAAATTATAATAGTTATGTACCATATGTAAAAATTTTGTAGATATTTCAAAATTTTGAGAATAAAGCAATAGCTAGAAGAACACCAAAGAAACAAAACACCATATTATATTATATTCATTGAGAATTTACATATAATGTATGACCCGAGGCTCATAATTGAGAATGAGGCTCTCTCGAGTGAAACCCAGAAGGAGTAATGAGTAAAAAGAAGCAACAGGGAGGCATTGATTAAAAAATAGTAAAATTAAGCCTCCAATCATTGTAGTCAAAGGAAAGGGCTTGTCATTGGGTTCTCCTTCTTTTTCTTCTTATTCTTCTTCAGTGTTTTTATCAAGATGCAAAAAGAGGGTGAACACATAACACACACGAGCCACACAATGCAAACCTAGGGTCTACTCTCCATGAATCTGCACTAGGAAGCTAAAATGCTTCCTCTAGGTGATCCCCAGAACCCGCTCCGTGCCATATTCCTACAGAAGAAAAGTGGTCACTGGCTGAAAAGAGTAGTGGTGCATCTCAATGTCCATGGTGTGGAAATTAGTCAAGAAGGGTAGCCAAGGTACATCTATTCCATAATCCATGTGCCTATGTAGGTCCATAGCACTTGAAATACCAACATCGGGGATGGCCACTCACACTATCTCACCTAGCCTCTCCATCAACGAAGTGTCGAACATCTTCTAGAACAACTCAATTATCATTGGATTGGCCACATTTAGGTCCAACAGTGAGGCCATGAACCGGGAAAGCACGTTGTAGTTTCTTCAAAGTTGGTTCTCATTGGTAATGAAGTCTGCATCGACTACCCACTTGAATGCCACCATGACAAGAGGGTCACATTTCTTCACCAGGTGCTTGATTCAGTTGCTAGTGATCTCTCCTATGAAGTAGTTTTGTAGTCTCCATGGAAGGAGCCAACTTGGAGTACTGAGGCCAACATACATTCTGATAGGCAACAAATTATGGCAGAATGGGAACACGTGGAAGGCTAGCTAACTTAGGAGACTATATGTTCGAATAAATGTTGCAAATAGTGGCGTAGCTATATATAGAAAAGGTGAATTGGAAAACTCAACCAACGTAATGTCTATTTTTGGCCGGATGATAATGAAATTTTTTCAAACAGAACGAAGCACGGTGGATGAATCATACAGAGGATCAAACAGAATGCTTTGAGAAATAAATTTGGGTGTTGGGAGTAAATGCTCCCATACACTGATTGTTGACATGTGTCCTTTGCCATCATTAGCGCCAACCAACTTACTAATAAGAAAAGACATGGATTAACATGCTAAAACTCTGACAAATTAATGGTCACATCTTTTTAGGGGTACCTTACAACACCTCAATATGTTTTGTATGATGAAAAACATGCTTTTCAATGCAATAGATTTATTTGTGAAGGAGGCGGTGAGGAGAATGTACTAATTCCATTCTCGTGGTGTTCTCAACATTCCCAAGGGATAAAGATCTAATGTTCACATGTATTGCCTTGGTTTTAGCATTTAATGGACCAATATTAATGGCATAGTCTTAACTACATGCATAGGTAAGAGAATTAATTGCACTCAAAAGTAGTTTTCTCTAAAGAAGTAAAAGGAAAGTGGTCAAGAAAAGCTCTCTACAACTTTCTCATACAATCATGGTGGAAGCATCTACCTCCAAAAGGAAAGTTGTGGTTTCAAATAGAAGGCTTGGCTATGCCGATGTTTTTGGGTGATGCTCATTTTCTAATGCCCCATTAGTAGAGGAATGACCATTTGAGCACTACAGAAAGATACAACCTACTAAGCACATCCAAAGAGAGGCGGTGCAAGACATCATTGACAATGTTTTCAACCCTCAGTTGTCCACCAACCCTAAAAATCTTAGGAAAGGTGTGTTTTAGAGGGTTTTGGAACACCAACCATCAAAGGATTTTGCATTTCAACTCTAGAATAGAGGTCTATCATAGTTTATCATAGTTGATGCATGCACAAAGAGGTTCAATGAAAAAATGAAAGCCATTGAGAGTCGTGGGATCCAGATTACCATTTCTGCCAAAGCTATAGGGGATATCCTATGTTTCCCTATGAGCTGGGGTGCCAAATTTTTTGATGAGGAGCAAATGGATGCCCTAGGAGAAGACATGTTTAGGCAAACAAATTTCTACGAAGATGAGACAAAGGAAAGGCTACGGAGAGGACAGATTCGCTAGCCCCTCTCACGCAAGAAATCTAAGAAGGATACACAATCCGTGTTCTCAATGTTGGCCTGGGTTTTTGGTCTCGACGATGATGAGGAGGTCAACCTTTTCCATTTTTCCCTAGTCCTTGCACTCAAAATGGAAAAGGTTTTGAGGTATTATGATTTTGCTGAGATAATAGTTGGGAACATCAAAGAACAGTTGAAGAATTACCATACCAAGTCCAAGTTTAGGTATTCTTCTATTCAGGTTCATTTTCTTTCACATCTAAATTTTGGGTGGTTGGGATGGAATGTACTGGTATCTAGACTAGATGAAAGGGGTTGTCTCCAGCCAGTTTCTGTATGGACCCCTATGCTTTCAAAGAAAAGAGATTATTATCGATTTGTGGATAATTTTTTGAGGCCAGTACTCCAGGATTTGTTTCCTTGCCCCATTGGTCATTTCTCTCAGGAGGTTATAGGATGGATAGAGAATCCACCTATCCCATTGGATTATTTCTTGGGTGAAGATTTCATGTTTTTCAAGTTGCACGGTTTTCCTAGGGAGGTTTTCTGACTCCCAAGATTTGTAACTGTTAGGGTTTTTGCACTAGAGGCATGCTGCCAAGTATCTACCATCGACAGGGTTTATGGCATCAAAAGGAACAAAACAAAGCTTTATAATCTTCCTCTCATGATTGCTAAGAGCCAGGTAATACAGACTAAGCGGAAGGCTAAGGATGAGATCATGAATTTATTGGTGGCTTTGGCTTTGGTCCTCATTTGTGACAAGTGGGATTATAACCTAAATGGGTTTTTCACTTCACGACATGAGGTTAGGGAATATTTACAAACAAGAAGGAAGCTGGGTCGAGAAAGCCTAGAGGTGTACATTGACCTGGCTCACATTCTAGAGGAGAGGCCAAAATGGTTAAGTTTCTATGAGCTATAGGTTGAATATCAAAGGAATCTCCCAATGGGAAAGTCTCTCAATAAACAATTAAAGAAAAGAGGTTGGTCAAAAAGAAAGAAGTCCAACTTCTAGAGATTCTGACAGGAGATGAGATGTTCAGGTGCCCAATTTGGAAAATTTCAACTTGCTGATGAATTTGAGGATTTATATGACCAGGAGGTTGATTCTGACAACAAAAATCCTGAGATGAGTTATGAAATTGATGAAGAAAGGGTTCCCCCTTAGGTTTCTAGACTACTTGAGTCTGAAAGCTAGAGGAATTCGAGGTAAGTAGGTTCACAAGCTTTGTCTACCTTCCGCACCCGAAATAAAGGAAAGAGGACTCAACAGTCTCCAAGGTCATTTGTTGTAGCTTCTAAGGGTCAAGTTTTAGAAGAATCTATAGCTAGGGGATCAGGATGTACGAGTTTTGGTCATACGAAATGGAGAAGGATCCAGGACCTAGGTACTCCTGATGTACTGGTCTGATAAGAGGAAGAAGTGAATTCCTTGCAAAATGTTTCATCTTCCACAACTCAAATAAGTTTCATTCCCCCTCTTCTCCCTGTTTCTGCATCTCTAGTCAACTCCTTACCTCCTCTCATGGAAAGGAATCCTCTATCCTCAACCCTTGAATTTATGATTCTAAATGTGCCCCCTACCAGTTTAAATGAATTTGATGAGACCATCTCACACTATGAAGGAGTGTCATCCGCCATAGCCGCAATTATGTCATTAATTGCCCTGTCAAGGGCCCCTATTGGATTCACTAAAACCACTAATTTTCCTATTACTCTCATGCCATCCACTAAAGGGAAGGTTCCTCTCCATCAACCTATTTATATTTTTATCCCTACTAGTTTTTCCAATGATCAATTTGGTGTCTTGTCCTTTTACATGATCATGTTGTCTTTTGCATCCCCCCATGCTCACACATTCGAAGTTTCCCCTATAATCACTCTTTTTGGGCTTCCCCCTATTGCTTCTATTGTGATGTAGAGTGTGAATTTCCCTTAGACCCTTCAGGGCCATTTTGATGCTACCAAATAGGCCTAAAATGCTAGAAAACATAAAATATTGTCAAAAAATACTCAGAAGCCCGGTACAAAGAAGATCAAGGCCTGTTTCAATGAGGAGTGAAACTCCCTGCTTATTACTACCATGAAGCCGCTCATTTCAAAGCTCGAAGGGAAAATGTAGATGTAAGATTACAAATTCCATGCCTTGGGTTTGGACTTGAGTGAAAATTGCCTGCGTGATAAGGTGATCCTAACCAAAGCCACACAGAAGGTGGTATATGTTAACTATGAGAGGCTGGACAGGAAATTAAAGAAGCACAAGGTGGAGTTGGAAAATATGAAGGAAATAGTAAGAAAATTGTAAAATGAGATCCGATCCAGAGAAGCTGAAGTGACTCATGTAAGGTAAATTCAAGGCTAGCAAGAAGATGTGTCTAAGTTGCTTGTAGATGTTCAGAGTGAAAATGTTAAGCTTCATGCTAAAATTGAAAATTTAAAAAGAGAGCTAAATGATGTCCAATCCCAAAACTCTAATGAACTTTGGAGGATCTAGGTGGAAGCAGAGGAGTTGAGACAAGAAGTCAGAAGACTGAGTTCTAAATTAGCAAATGCTCTTCGAGAAAAGGGACAAGTGGAATAAAATACAAGGGCAAGAGGGGCTCGATTTAACAAGGAATTGGCTACTATGTGAGGGTCTGGACCCCTCCCTATAATAAAGAGCCTAATAGCTATGCATTAGGAGTGGATCACAACTAGTGTTATTGTTCTGGGACCCGTCTTACAATTTTTAAGGGATGTTCGAGAGATGAATGCCAAGGTCAGGCCAATGGCTAATCACTTCATGCAAAAGTGTTTATCCCGAGTGGCAGATTCCCAAAGTTATTTCCAAATTGTGCATTGCCACCAACCAGACCCTAGAAAGAGTGGGAATCCCCGATTGATGGATAGCCTCCATCAAAGCCAATTACTATATCAATTGTCATAGGGTTGCAACAAAATGTAAAGAGTGTTAGTTAGTACTAAATAAGCAGGTTGTCAAGATCAAGGACTTCAACATCTTGGTTAGTTTTGGTTTGCCTCCTCTTTTTTCACTAGATGAAGATACACTGACAATGGAGTAAGTCAATGATGCAATCCAATGTAAGATCTAGGCCTCAGAAGAACTTCCAAGTTCAAGTGCCATGCCCATAGTTGATGATGTTGAGTGCGAGGTCTATACTCTTTCTCAACTTTATTATCACCTAGGTGCATTTTCTCCAGATGGGGGTGCATCTCTTTTAAAGAGATTTTTGATCTCAAGCAATCATACTGACAGATCCAAACCCTTGTCCTACCAACTAATGTAGACTGGGAGGCTCAGCATGTCACTCTCATCAAAATCCAAGAGCAACTAGAGGCCTAGATTAATATTTGCGCAAAGCGAAGACCCCTCTAAGTCACCATAACTATGAAATTTTTTTTCTTTGGTCATTTTCATTTCTGGCTTGTCTAAAGGTTTTTAGTTTCGGGTGCACCTGTGCTTGAGGAGAATTATTGGAAAGGTGTGTAATGCATGCACCACATGGTGGCTACACAACTTTCATCTCTCATCTTCCTTTTGGGAGAAATTTTGGGACTTATGTTGACTCAGCAAGAATTCTCTTGGGAGCTATATTCATGAGTTTAGAAGTTTTTGCCTAGTTGACACGTCACCTCTTCACCACGAGTGGTTTTTATCTCCTACAGAGTAATATGTTTCAGGAGTTTGTTGGAGTTGGTTGGAATTTTTCCTTTCTTGATTTTTGTGATGAATTTCTAAGTCAGTGCCTCAGGATGATGTGATTGGTCAGCAAGACCTCTTGCCAGGCTATTATTTTTAAGATTTGATCATCTACGAGCCTCTATCTTTGCTAAATATCTAACAGACATTAATGCAACAACTGAGAATTATTGAGCAAAGATCTTTGTGCCTAACCAAGGATCCACGATCAGATTACAAGCTATCAAGTATCAACACCTGACAATAATTAATTTAGTGTTGAGGTAGTGCTTTCTTCTTTTGGCAGCTATATAAGGAGGGCAACGACACAATGAAGGGTTGGATTCCAAGTTGTAGTTTCTTTGTTAAGAAAAAGCTTCTTTAGTTTTCTTAGGGTTTTTAGAATTGTTTTCAGAAACAAGTTGCAAAACTACTTTACTTTGGCATGCTATATCTATTAAGGTTTAAACTATTATCGGATTGGCATCTGACCTCTGTTTCAAAGTTCATTTGATAATTAAAAGCATGAAATATTGAGAAAAATTTGTTGAGACTGTGCATGTATGGTCTTTTTCAATCTTTCTTTCTTTATATTATCATTCTGAATGAAACACAGTGTCTTGCAAGCTAGATCTAAATATTTTAAGTAGCATATTTCTATGTTGTATGCTTGTGTGGTATATTTCTATGTTGTATTCTTGTGTATCGGATCGTGTGTTGTGGCAGTTCAGAGAGGTTCAAGATGACCCTAGAGGACGAGCAAAGTTTGTGAGGTCTTCACAAGAGATCCTACTATGGGGTGTAGAGATACCAGTGGCCATAGCCGAGGCAGATATTGATGCATTGCAGGCAATGCAGTGGGGGTGGAGAGATGGTGTGGTTGATCCAAGTATTGTTAGAAACCAAGATCACTTGCATGCAATCACTTGTCACATGCAAAAGACATGTAGAACCAAAGAAGATGTTCTGTAAACCTCAAAGTAAAAATGCATTAAAGAGAATCAATTATTACAAAGAGATCAATCCTTATGAAGGAGATCAAGAAACCCTAAAAGGGAAACCCTAAGTTTAGCTTAAGAAACTAAAGGAATAAGTGACTTAATTAATTAACCAGTATGATATAATTAATTAAGCATAATAACTTATTACTCTAACACCACCCCTTAAGATGAACTTAGGAAGAAGCTAAAACACTAGAAGAAGATGCATGAAAGCAAGAATGGGTCCCGACAACTAGGCCTGATTAGGTACCCATTTACAAATGCAAGAATGAGGTAGAGAAGGAAAAACCCAGTGGGACAAAACCCCCCTACAATGAGATGACATGCTGCAAAGAAGCATTGGAACCGAAATTTGGCAAGCAAGGAAAGATACTTCTATCTACTACTGAAACCGGATGAGAGTCACTGATTGACTCAAGGAATCATGAAAAAAGCAATAGCAGACCCGATGCCTCAGAACACTCGAAAACTCCAAATGGGAACAACTCTGGAATCTAGGAAGCAGCAAGCAATTATTGAATGATGTATTACTGAAAACAAAGTGCAAAGATGTAAGATGCACCCTCCCAACTGCCAAAACATCCAAGTAATCTCCAAAATAATTTCAATTTTTTAAATTTTTTTTGAATTTTTTTTCTCAAACTACGTGTTGGGGAGGCCATACGGCCCCCAGACAATTTTTTTTGCCTCCTAGATCAACTGCACCAAAATTGACAAAACGATAGGAATTCTTAGGCTTTTTGGCCGATGCGAACGTGATGGCAGTGTCCGTTTGAGCCCAAAGTGTACCAAAAAATTGGCTACCCCTAGATCTTGCAAAAAAGATGCTTGTGGAAACCCTTACATTATAAACTCACTGAAAGGCCATATCTTCAGATCACAAACAAGCAGCTACAGGTATGGAGCTCTAATACCATGTTAGAAACCAAGACCACCTACATGCAATCACCTGTCACATGCAAAAGACATGCAGAACCAAAGAAGATGTTCTGTAAACCTTAAAGTAAAAATGCATTAAAGAGAATCAATTATTACAAAGAGATCAATCCTTATGAAGGAGATCAAGAAACCCTAAAAGGGAAACCCTAAATGAAACCCTAGTGTGCACACTTAATAATTAATCAATTATTAATGTGCCTAAGTTTAGCTTAAGCAACTAAAGGAATAAGTGACTTAATTAATTAACCAGTATGATATAATTAATTAAGCATAATAACTTATTACTCTAACAAGTATCACAGAGGCTTATGATAAATGGTGGGCCATTCACAGGCTGATATCCCTTACAGACCTAGATCAGGATGCGCCGATAGAGTGGTGAGGGACAGGACCACATAATAGGTGTGGTAGAGGCAGAGGTCAGAGAGGTGGAGGTGGTTGACGGGGTGGTGGGAGAGGGAGGAGTAGACAGAGGGGATGAGGGCCACCTTTATCACCTATCCACGAGGGATGGGAGGAGGAGGATGTGCACATGCCAGATATTGGCAGAGGTGAGGAGGAGGTGCGTGTTGAGATTGGTAGAGATGAGGAGCATGCCACAGAGGAGGCCATTCCAGAGGATCATGTAGATGAGGAGGCGAGCAGAGAGGAGGAAAAGATTGATGCCCTTGGCTTACTTGGTGCCTATTAGGATGATGATGAGGAGGGGGATGATTAGGAGCAGGAGGTCCAAGACGGGATTTTGGAGGAGTTAGAGAATGAGGATGATGGTGTGGAGAGGGTGAGACATTATGATACAGGGGCTGTTGATCTTGACACTACTACACTTTGTGCCCAACTTGCATCTTTGGAGGAGCAGATGAGGGTCTTGATGTCTGAGCGAGATATTGTACAAATGGAGAGGGAAAAATCCTACATGGACACGAATTAGGCCATAGCTGAGAGACAGGAGATTGAGTAGCAATTTACAGAGATTATAGCTCTTTGCAGTGGGCCAGTAGAGGCATTTGCTTGAGAGCTAGTTAGGTTTGTTGAGAGGGTTATGTACTACAAAGATATGTATGAGGCAGCAGTTCCTCCAGAGAGACAGGCCCTGATTTTTTCATAGGCACGTAGTGACAGGTCTCAGACTAGGACCCACACCAGGATAGTTAGCATAGAGGGTGTTGAGCATCCATGCAGATCTGGTCCATACGATAGGCCACATTTAGGTCACAGGTCATCAAGATCTCGACATCATTCATCCGCACACTCCAGTCATGATAGCAGTGGCAGTTTAGGATAGTGACATTTCTTGATATGTACTGAGACATTGTAGTATGATCATATAGCCTGCGGGCTTCTATATTTATTGATACATTATGACATTGTGATGTGACACTGTTGAGAAATATATATATATATATATATATATATATATATATATATATATATATATATATATGATTTTGGTGGTGATTCTCATGTATGTAGTTCTATTTATTGATTTATGCAGTCTATTATTTATACATGTTATGTCTATATGAGATGCCTATGTGATGGATGAGCATATCTAATTTATGATGTGTTTATGCAGGCTATGATGTGATGCTGATTCTATGTGATAATGTATGCATTAATATCTATGATGTCGATGGATGTTATCTATGAAATTTATAATTATGAGATGCGATATAATGTTATATGTACAATACTTTCTACATGTGATGCCATACATTTGTAATGTGATGCATATATTTACATTTGTTTTGTACATGCAATGCTTATGATATGTAATCTATGATGATGAATGTCCATTATGCCACAATGTCCTAGATATGATAAATGCCTATATGTTTGTATATTTCAAATGCAAGATGTATGTATGATTGATGATGTATGATTTTAAAATGATGTTTCTAACATGAATGTATATGCTAAATGATTTATATTTTTGTGTGTCACAGAACTCCGCCATAATACAAGAAAGAAGAACTGTTACTACAGAAATAAATATTGAGAAATAATACAAGAAATGAGAGGAATGTTAGTATTAGCAATCTTCGATGTTTCGCTGTATCACTAAAAGCATTGAATTTTATCATCATTGGGCAGGACTACTATAAATGGATAAAAACACCATGATATGACATAGATCAAGGTGTGCAAGATCATCCAATTGCTAACAATAGATAGTCACAGACAAGGATTGTCGTTAACTCATACTAAGGGCATAGTTGCCCCAATCTTTTTGTCAGGAAAAACCACATACATCAAAAAAAATAAAAGACGAGTCATGAGACATCATCGCTCCTCTAAATCCTTCATGGGACATCCTTGAGGAAACTAGTAACATGACTCAAAATCAAAGTAAAAAGACAGTTGACGGACAACAGTCAAAGAAAATCAAATTTTAATACATCGTTGCTTCTCTAAATCCTTCATGGGACATCCTTGAGAAAGCTAGTAACAGGATTCCAATCATAAAATAAAAGATAGTCAACAGACAATAGTTAAAGAAAACAAAATTTTGTTACATCGTTGCTTCTCTAAATCCTTCATGGGACATCCCTGAGAAAGCTAGTAACATAATTCCCCTCATAAAGTCAAGTGAAATGATAAGATAAATAAGATGTAAAGTCAAAAATCCAATAAAATATTTTCCAAAACTTGATTTGTTTGTTTGATTTGTTTTGATTGATAAAAGGATTGATTGATAGAGCCTAATTTCAAGAGATACACAAACTAGATAAGACTTTGATTTTGGTTTTGATGTTATGACTATTTGTATAAGGCACGACAAAGCCTAATTTCAGAAAGACATGTATCGTAAGATGTTGAGTCAGATGACGTTGATGTGATAACCTGTATAAGGCTATGTTGATTTGATTTACAATGTCTATATGTAGGAAGGAATCATCCTATATAAGACATAGATGGTTTTGCTGATATCGGTATTTAAGAAGGACTCATCCTAAATAATACACAGGTTGATTGTTTTGATGATGTCTATTTCCAGGAAGGACATATCCTGTAGCAGACATTAGTTGATCTATTTTGGTTGTTGCTTTGGAAATTTGTTTGATTTGACTTACAAAAATTGCTGACATATTCACCAGATTGATGCATGACTTGATATGATTTATTAACAATTAACTGTGTGTGATGACAAACCCTAATGGACTGACCTAGTGTGGCCTCGGGGGATCATCGATTGATGGCCTTTCCTATTTTATACACACAGAGACCTCATAGTTCGACTTGACTTTGACTGACAAGACTGACTATAATAAGCTTGATTTGTATGAAGATAATAGACGTGTGTAGTAGTGCATGTGATGAACCCTATGGACTGACCTAGTGCAGCCTCAGGGGCTCATCGCTTGATGGCCTTTCCTACATTATACATGCAGAGACCTCGTAGTTCAACATGACCAATGACCTTGTCATATAGACATGTGGATTGAATCATGATTTTATACAGAAAAACCTAAATGGACTGACCTAATGCATCGGGGGCACATCGACAGATGGCCCTTGCCTACGTCTAGTCACAGAGGCAATGTAGTTTGACTAACGACAAAGACTGACAAGTGCGACTGACTCTAAATTTATTTTTAGATTTTCGACATGTTTTGATTTTTTTTTTGTCTTTTTGAATTTTTTTTATGTTTTTGTATTTTCTCAAGACATTTTGTGATGTTTTTGGATTTTCTATGGTTTTGCATCTTCAACATAGCCAATGTAAGAACCAATATGATGCACGTCAAGTGTTTTTCCCTAGTTGAGTATAAAACCAATTGATTATGAATAGGATAAAATGGGGGATATGAAATGCACTCAATGTCAATCGTTCATAGTTATGGGAAAGACTACCACTTATGATGAATGGTATGTACAAGCGATGGATGGGAAAAAAAGTGATATGTGGAGGGAAGTGGACTATGTACATGGATAAGGACTATGTATAGGGATGTTATATTAGAATAATAGTAGACAAAGGAGCAGAGTCAACTACACATGGTGCCTATTTGACAGGTTTTCACCATGGTACTTATCCAAAGTGCCACCGAAGTGGTTCTCACTATTCGATGAATTATTTCTCTTTACTATTTTATGGATTTTCTGATTTTTTTGATGTTACCAAGATGCCTGTTTGCCAAGTTTTCACCTAGGTAGCAATTTATTTTGATTTTTTGATTTTTTTTGTATTTTTTTGCTAATTAAGACAAGGCTCTCATAATTTATGCATAGAACTTCTTCAAATGAAGACTATTCATTGGTGAGGACAATGGTTCCCCTTCAAGAGTAGAGAGTTTATACACTCTTGATCCAAAGGCTTCTGTAACAATATACGGTCCTAACCAGTTAGGTTCAAACTTTCCTAGTTTTCCTTTGTCTGCTTGATTCTTTGGGTTCTCCATTAAGACTAGGTCACCAATGTCAAAGTTTCTATTCAAGACCTTCATGTTATAGCTATGACGAAGGTGATTCTGATATGCTTGGAGGTGGTCTAGTGCCTTCTATCTTCGCTCATCTAGGAATTCTAGCTCATGGAGTCTCGATACTCAGTACTCTTCATCATCAATGTGCCCTTTCAGGGATACCCTCAGGGAAGGAATCTCGACCTTAATAGGAAGAATGGCTTCAGAACCAAATACTAGTGAATATGGAGTGGCGCTAGTGGGAGTACGGATACTGTGCAATAAGCCCATAAGGCGAGATTAAGCTATAAATGCCAATCGTGGCCAACATCATTGACAGTCTTCTTGAGGATTCTAATGATAGTTTTGTTAGATGCCTCTGCTTGGCCATTACCTTGTGGGTAGTATGGAGTGGAAAAGTGATGTTGAATATGAAATTCATCACAAAGATGGTAGACTTCTTGTTTCTTGAATGGGCGGCCATTATCCATGATTATGGACTGAGGGACACCATACTGAGAGATGATATAGTTCAAGATAAACTTAGAGATCTGTGTGCCAGTAATGTATGTCATGGGAATAGCCTCGATCCACTTGGTAAAATACTCAGTGGCAGTGATGATGAACTTGTGGCCATTGGATGATGTAGGATGGATCTTACCTATGAGGTCAAGTCCCCATTGGGTGAAGGGCCATGCTGACATTATAGGATGGAGCTCTTGTGTTGGTGCATGTATCAAGTCTATGTGAACCTAACATTGGTGACATTTCTTTACAAAGACATATGAGTCCTTTTCCATAGTAGGCCAATAGTAACCCAGTCTCATGATATTTTTAGCTAAGGTAGGACCACTAGAATGGGAACCACATACACCCTCATGCACCCCATGGAAGGTTTCTTGTGCTTCATCGGAATCGAGACATATCAATAGGGTATTATCGAAGGCACGTCTATATAAGGTGTATCTGACGATGGTGTATTTGGCTGACTTGTGAAGGAATGTCCTAGGTTGGTTATTTGAAAGGCCAGGGGGTATGATTTCATCATGGAGGTAGTCATATATTTCTTTGTACCATGGGGAATTAGGACCAACAATGTCACATACCATCTCAGAATCTAAGATATCGTAGGCCGGGACCAAAAGTTGTTTTACCAAGAACTCAAACTTAGGCATATTGCTAGGAATGTCTAGAAGTGATGCAATTGTAGCCATTGCGCCTGCTGCCCTGTTTAGAACATGAGGTATCTAATGAAAGTCGGCCTTGTCAAAGTACTCCTTAAAACTATATGCCATGCATTTATATGGAGTGAGCTTCTCATCCTTAGTCTCATAATCATCATTAACCTGTCTGATTACTAGTTGAGAATTGCCATATACCTATAGGTTCTTAATTTTCCACTTGAATACCATGTGTAACCCTGTCACTAGAGCTTCATACTCTGCTATGTTGTTCATACATGGAAACACAATCCTGAATAACTTAGGGATGGAATCACCCTATGGTGTGATAAATAGTATACCATCCCTTGAGCCATGATTTGTATGTGAGCCATCAAAGTACAATTTCCATGTTGTGTTTGTGTCAATTGTGAATATAAACTCATCAGGAAAGTTTGCAACTAATGGGTGATCTGCTTGTATTGGTGTGTTGGCTAACTTATCAACAATGACTTGTCCTTTAATATCCTTTCTCTACATACTGGATATCATACTCACTAAGTATCATAACCCATTTGGCCAGTCGTCCTGTTAATGTTGCTTTGCTTAGAAGATATTTCAAAGGATCTATTTTGGCAATCAACATTGTTTGATGGTTTAACATGTAGTGCCTTAGTTTTTGAGTAGCAAATACTACTGAAAGATAGGCATGTTCAATGGTACTATAGTTGAGCTCATAACCTACCAAAGTCCGACTGATATAGTATACTACCCTTTCATGACCTTCATCATCATTTTGTGCAAGCAATGCTCCAAGTGATGAATGGGTTGCTGAAATATAAAGAATCAATGGTTGTCCTTCAATAGGTGGCATTAAGACTAGTGGTGTGAGTAGATATTCTTTGATCAGTTGAAAAGCCTCTTCACACCTAATTGTCCATGCAAAGGGTACCCCTTTCTTAAGTAAATGTTGAAAAGGATGTGTCTTATTTGCTAACTGCACTATAAATCTTCTGATGGGTTGTAGTCTCCCTTGTAATGTCCTTAGCTGACTGAGATTATTTGGTGGAGGCATGTCTATGATTTCTTTTACCTTGGTTGGATCCACTCCAATGCCTCGTCTAGAAATGATATACCCTAAGAGCTTTCCTGATTGTACCCCAAGCACACATTTCTTGGGATTTAGTCTCACTTTATACTTCTCTAGCCTTTGAAATATCTTGTCTAAAACCTGTAAATGTTATGCACTTGTCTCGTATTTAACTATAAGGTCATTGACATAATCTTCCATAATAGTTTGTACAAGGTCATGAAAAATAGTGGTCATGGCACACTGATAGGTTGCTCTAGCGTTCTTGAGTCTGAAGGGCATAACATTCCAGCAATACGTTCTCCAAGGACATGTGAAAGTTGTTTTAGGTTGATCTTCAGTTGCAATTCTGATCTGATTATACCCTGAAAATCCATCCATAAGGGACAACATCTTGTACCCTACTATCATGTCTATGTTAGGCAAAGGGAAGTCATCCTTAGGACAAGCCTTGTTGATATCTCTGAAATCTATGCATATGCAGGTGCCCCTTGTTGGTTTAGTTACTATTACATGATTGGAAATCTAATCTGCATAGTCGATTGATCTAATGAAACCAAAGTCTAACTGTTTCTTGAGTTCTGCCTTGACTAGTAAAGCAATTTGTGGGTGCATTTCCTCAATTTTTGTTTCACTGGTTTTACACCTGGTTGTAAGGGCAAGTGATGTAGAACAAGTTCAGGATCTAGCCCAGGCATGTCTGCATATGACCAGGAAAAATTTATTTGTCTTTGTGTAAATAAGTTGTGGAATTTTGGCTGCTCTTCTTTTGTTAATGATGCTACAAAATAAACCAATCAAGGATTCTCTTTTGTGCCTATGTTGACTTCTACTGATTCTTCAACGAGCATGGGTGAATTCTCTTGTGCAAAGGGGAGAATGCTCAAACCTCCATCCTTAGGTACCTCAGAGAGGTTTTCACCTTCGAATGCATCCTTTATTTTTGCTTTTTCATTGTCTAGAGGAGCCTTTTGGTTTTCACCTAGAGACTCGTATTTTTTATCTTTTTTATTCTTTTTCTCATTTTTACGACTGGAGGGTTGAATAGATTCCCCAAAATATGATTTGTTGTCCAAGTCAATGGTAAAACCAGCCTTGTAATCACCACTAGGTATGCCTTATCTTAGTCCCAAGAACTCAACAATTGCTTCATCATTCTCAAAAATGTCTAAGACGAATGTGTCCTATTGGTCCCAATCAATGAGTTGGGGATGAACTAAGGGCATGTCATCGTCAAAGTTATCAAAGTTTAGTGAAGTCAAGGTAGGGACTGAGTTGTTCATATGGTCACAAAAGTCTTGTACTAAGTCCTTTTTTCTCTTTGGTTTAGATCTAGGTGGATTGAGAGGTGGGCCTACTGCCAAGGTTTGGTTATCTGAAATAGATGTATCAGGTTGCCAAGAGGTAGGATCAAGTGATTCCAAATAGTAATGTTTAAACCATTCCTCTTTTTTCATATTCTTTGGTGGATAGGAATTTAATGGATTTGGTGAGGATCTAAACATTAAGTCAAGTTCTCCAAATAGCTTGTCAAGATCCATGGAAGAGGTAGAAGATAGGGAATCCCACTCATTCATTTGAGTCGAGGGAGTCACAGTAGTGTTGGTCAGATGGTTCGTGAGATGTCTCAATATCTTCTGAAGCACTTACTTCCTTGATTAAGGGTGATGTGGTACTAGGAATGCCAATCTAAATTGGTTGAAACCCAATCCCTAAACCTTTTGGCCACTGAGAAACAAAGATTGGTTCAATCCTCCCATCTTGATTTAAGCCTAAACCACTCTGTCCATTATATCCCTTGCTCTGCATGATTGTGAAACCTTTTCCATATAGATTGTAGGAATGTGAGCAAGTGAGAGAGGTTCTTCATTATCTTCCCTATATAGCCAAGAGGTGACATCTTCTGTATTTATGGCTTCTTTGCTTAATTCTCCCCATTTAGTAAAATTTGTTGTGGGAGGAATGTGTATAGTGACCATAGATTGCCTCCTATCTGGTGTAGGTAAACTGTATGACTTAGGAGGAATCAAATGGCTAACACAATAAGATGTCTTCATGTAATATTCTCCACAACCCTTGTTTTGGATCTCAACCCTAGGAGTGGCAAGAAATGAAGGTGAAGTGGCTATTCTAGTGAGAGTGGATGGATTGACATAGTGAGATGAATTGGACGATGAAGCCTCTTGGTTTATTGGCACTTGGAATTGGGGTATCTCTTTTAGATTGGTGCAATATTAGAATGGATCTGGGTCACCATCTATTGTTATTTCAGTGCCATTGTAAGGGAATTTGAGACATTGATGATATGTGGAAGGGACTTCCTTCATGTCATGAATCCATGATCTGCCTAGCAGAAGGTTGTATGGAAGGGTGAGATCCAAAACCTAGAATTTTGTCTCCATTACTATAGGACCAATTCTAATAGGAAGTGTTACCACCCCCTTTGATTTTAGTTCCTCATCATCATAAGCTTTAATGACAATACTTTTGGTTGTGTCTACACATGCTTTCAAGAAACCTAATGCCTTAATCATTTTTAAAGTGCACATATTTAACCTTTCTCCCTTGTTTACCAAAACTCGTCTAACTTTGGTGTTGTCAACAAGGACTTCAAGATGTAAAGGGTCGTTATGATTTGTCTTTTCAGTTGCATAGTCTTGTTTGGAGAATGTGGCATGATGATTATTGGTCAATTATCCTACCATTTCCTGGAAATGATTGACATCGAGATCATTAGGGATAGTGGTTCTTTGTAAAGCTTTGTCTAAAATGGATTGATGCTCAAGGGAGATATGTAATAGTTCCAAGATGGAAAGGGTTGGGGTCTTCCCCAATTGATCAAGTAAGTTATAGTGCAACTTGGAAGTTTGTGGTGTTTTTTGTGATGGAGGACCTTGGATAGTGATCTTAGTAAGACGAGTGTTGACAACACATTTGGGAGTTGTATTGATGGTAATGGTATTGATATTCTCATTGGTGACACGAAGTTGATTAATGATTTTGCCACTATTATAATCATGCTTGATATTTGCATAGTTGGCCGACATATTGGTTTTGTTACTTGAACTGGGGACATTTCCTTTCCCACGGTCATGTAGTGGATCAAAAAAGACTTGGTGATCAGTGTTTGATGATTTTTGTTTCTATTCGCTAACTTCAATAATTCTCTTTTCGACAAGATCCTGTATGATATTTTTCAATTGGCGACAATTTTGTAGGTTATTCCCTTAGTTCTATGATAATCACAAAAGGAATTGTCATCCCACCAAATTGGTTTAAATTGTCCTGGATCGTATTGTCTTGGCTCTTGAAGCTGTATAAGATTATGTTGCAACAATTGTTTGAAAACTAACTTGATGGGTTCTCCTAAGGGAGTGAACTCACATTTTTGAAATCTCCTCTGTTGTTGCAGATGTTGAGTATTTTGGACCATGTTGGAAGGTTGATTGACAACATTAAGTGTGTTGACAGAAGAGTTAGGTCCTCATAATGTGATGATTGGTCCTACTTGTACAATTTTAGCATCAACTACCCCATCATTGGTGACGTTTTTGTTCCAGGACCAAAATCTGTTTCTATCATTGGGGGAGTTTTGCACTATCATATTTCTACTGGATGTCGGTTTCTTAAGTTCTCCTTTTTCAATGAGATCCTTTTCTATTATAACCCCTTTTCCACTAGTTCCAAAAAGTATGTACAACAATGTAACCTTAAGTTACTCCTTAGTTTTTCATGAAGGTTTTCCTGGAACATAGTGACTTTTTGTTTTTCAGGTATCTCGACAGGACACTGACTTGGCTATAGTCCTCCATCTCTAGAAGAAAGCAATGAAAGTTTCACCTTCATCTTGTGGTGTGTGACACAATGTTGCTATATTTATCTCGTGGTCTATGTTGAAGGAGAATTTATCAACAAATTTCTTAGCCAGTTCACCACAAGATTTGATGCCATAGTCTAGACCTGAAAACCACTCTAGTGCAATTCCTACAAGACTTCTTGGAAATAGTCTCATAAGATATGTGGGGTCATAAGCAAAATCTATGCACATGGTAGAAAATTATCTTATATGTTCTATCAGATTTCATTTTCCATTGTACTTAGAAAGATTCGGTATGACATACCCATGAGGGAAAGGTGTCATGTACAATGATTTATCAAAGGGAAATGGGCATATGTCCTTTGTTGAAAAGGTTTTCTTAGTTGACATTGCCATGTTATCCATTTGTGTTTGTAGTGCATGCATTTGTGTTTGCAAGATGTCAACCTGGGTTAATGATGTGTTTGGCGGATTACGTGGATCTATGTATGTATTCTGAAATCCAAGGTTTCGTGATGGTTTTTGATTGAATGTTGGTGTTTGATATGGATTTGGATTCAAAATGTTGGTGAATGTGTTTTGATTCAGAATCTGTGTGAATGGGTTTTGACTTGGCATCTATGTGAATGGATTCTGATTCAGAATCTGTGTGAATAGATTTTGATTTCCAATATGAGAGAATGGATTCTAACTGCCAATCTAGGAGAATGGATTCTGATTGCCATATTGGAATGAGGGAATTCCTCCCATCTATTTAGTCTGTGGTATAGTACTAGAAACATGAGCACTAAGTATGGCTGTTGACTATGGTATGGTACTAGTGACACTGACATTCGGTATAGAATCTAACATTTTAGATCTTTTATTCCCAACAATAGGACCAAAGGGAGTGGACTATGATGCCCCTACAGTGAAATTAAATCTCGATGTCATGCTAGATGTACCAAATGGAGACTTATGGACTGTTGTATTCTGTGTAGGTATGCCAGATGGTATGGTTGTATTAACCTAAGGTATAGAGGTACTAGCAGTCATTGCGGTCATCCCTTGTGTAGGTTGAGTTTGTAAGGTGTTAATATCAAATCATGTGGGTAAGGTAGCACCTTCACCTAACAATTTGGCTAAGTAGTGTTGGCGATCATTTGCTATATACTCATCTACAAAAGAGGCAAACTGAAGGTCTTGTGTAGCAGCTTCTATGTCTTCTGATCTAATGTGTCCTTGAGGGTCTCTAGTAGTGAATTTGTCCAAAAAAATCTTGTGAGGTCTCGACAAGAATGGATTGATGAATTTGTTTGGGTTCGACATCTTTTCTCTCTCTTTTCTCTTAGACCTAGTTTCAACCATGTAAGATAAGCTCAATATGCGAGGAATGCAAAACTACATCTATGGATAGTATGACTCTAGTCTATATTTTTGGGATTTTCTGAATGAAAAATAAGGAATGTTCTAAGATGAAGCTAGTATAAAATGACAATATCTAAAAATGCAAAGTCTAAGCAATCTTCTAAGGTAACCAATTTTGTAAACCTGAGACGAGGGTACCAACTACCTAAAGTCTAACCAAGGTGTCAATTTAGTTATGTCAAGGAACTAATGTAGGACTAGGATCAAAGATAAGTTGAGTTTCCTAACTAGACTGATGAACTAGGAGGACTCTCTATAGGAAAAAGGATATGATGATAGGACTAGGTTCAATGACAAATTTCATTGATGCTATGAGTTTTCTAGAGTGTAGAAAGTGGACCTATTCTAAAGTTTGTAAAAGTGACCCTCCTAAAAGTTTGATCTAAAGGTAATATGTAGTCTAAGATGAAAAGTCAGAATTAAGACAACTATAGTAATGAATAAATGATACCTAAAGGATGCAAAATTGAGAAAATAATTTCAGGTTTTTGTCCAAGGACTATGGTGAAAAGACAGATCAAAGACTGGTATGACTGTGTCGACTAAAATGTGACCATAAATTTTGGTTTTCTAATAATCAGGCAGATGCATCATAGAACTTCACAAATGCGGTTACGTTTCACAGTTGTGGTTTTCTGGTAAAATTTAGTGTCTATGTCAGACAGATGCGGTGTAGTTTCTCATAGATGAGACTCATAATGGCAATTGCCACTCATACTATAACATATGTGGTTTTCCTGAACTCTGTGCACTGGTAAAAGTTTTGCGACAGTGGCAAATGTGTCATTCTAGACTGTAGTTGTGGCTCACCTTTTTAGATGCGTCACAGAATATAACAAGTGTGGTCTCATAAATTAGACGTGGTTTTCAAAAAAGTAGATGCAAGCTAATCTTAGTAGATGTGACTCTAGGCTTAACAGATGCAACTCGACAAAACAGTTGGAACTCTATTAACAATTACTTGCTTTCAGTGAATGGAGATATAAAAATGACACTATTTTTCATGATCAAGTTCTGGAAAACAAAGACAATCATAAAAAAAAGTGTTTTCAATTTGATTTAGACTCAAAAAATGTTTAATTTGACAACAGACAAGCACATCCTAGGCTCTGTAAGACAATATCTATTGAGTTCTCACTTGGGTTTCCCTAGCTACACTTATTCAAGGTGAATGATTACTAGCTTGACCCCTTTGGCTCCCCTCCACAGCTCATTAACGTCATTTGGGGTAGCCAAGCTACAGTACCCCATGAACATCCCATGGCATACTTTCATCTCTACACATGAATCGTAAGAATATGAGATGGATTCACAAGTCCGACCTATTGCACCAGTAAATAGAAGGATTTTAGACACTACAAACAAAGGTGTTTAATTCGGGCATTTTGTTCGTAGGGCATGATCCATGTGGTGGGAGTCCCCTTTTTGAATCCATCTTGTCAGAACCATATGTGTGATTCATGGGATTTCCCAAAGAATCCACTTTTATATACTAGCTGGAAGTCCCTCGGGTTCAGGGTGCTACCGGTTTGAGTCATCCTGGGGTGAGTACTTTTTCCCACCAGAACAAGCCCAAGTTCTAGAGTTAGTAACTATTTCTCTTACACCCAGGATCGCACCAATGCACAAGGGGACAGGATGATTCGATATACCGAATCGTGAGGGTAATTACACAAATGTTCTTTCACACCAAACACAGTAGACACTTGTTAATTTTAATCCAAATGAAAGATTTGCTACACTACCAAACAATCTGTTTCAAAAATTTAACTAGGGTCTTCGACATGTGTTCTACAGAAAGATTCATTAGTATTTTTGATATTGGTCTTCAACTATCGATCTACAAAAACTTCATTAACTCCTCAAGACAGACGCTGAAAACATAAGATTAGCAAAAATAAAAACATGAAAGGAAGCTGTAAATTAAAAATCTAAAACTAAAAAAATACCAGTTTGATGCATCATTTTCTCTGTTAGATGTGTCGTGGGATTTTACTAGTCAGTTGTGGCTCAAAAAATAATAGATGTGTAATTATTCTTCGAATTCATCATTTCTGATATCAGATGTAGTTCAGTAAGTCAACTACATCATTTCCAATGTCAGATGTGGTTCAGTATTTTAGTTGTGTCGTTTCATCAAGCAGTCGTGTCTCTGAATGTTAGTTGTGTTGTTTTGTCAAACATATGCGTCGTTCCATACAAAAACCTGCAAAAATTGAACAAAAGTCTATGGAGATGCGAAGATGGTGTCTTCATGTCAGGTTCACCAAATGTAACATCTAGAAAATGAAAAAGAAAGGTTAAAAGCACACACTCAATGCGATCTAAGCTCTAATGCAGTCTAAGCTAAACAATAGAGAACAAAGGAAAGCTAAAACATAAATAAACTGAACAATCTCACCCAATATCTACATAATTCCATGTATAACCTCGATTTCCCTTCTCCATTTTTCTGTGGTAGTATAATTTCACTCAGATTTCTCTTTTACAAGTATAGCCTGTGATAGTGATTTAGTAAAACATCGAAGATTCAAATAATAGATATGCTTCCAAAATTCATAAGATTTTAGGATAGATTGGAATGATGAAAGACATCAATTTATAAAAAATTGATCATTCGAATGATAGGTGAGGATCGAAAGATCGACAGATGGTTGAGATCGAAAGATTAGACATGCATTATGATAACTGTTAGTAGTGACACGAGTGATACAAATTAGAAATAGAAATAAAGATTAAATAAATGATTTAATCTTCGAGTTTGGTATTCAAAAATAGAAGAATAGTCTTTGCATGACAAAGATAAAGATGGATTAAAGCAACTCTCTATTTGAATGCGCGCACAAGATTTAATTAATTAAATAGAAATATTTAATTAATATGCATGTACACGCAATTGAGTTAGAACTAGATGAATGAATGCTATGATGAAGAGATTACTCGAGAAAGCCACTCAGACATTAAATCCTAAGTTAACTGAGCGATTTAAATAGATGTCGATTCGAGTCAAAGTGAATACTTAGATAACTCACACAATTATCCAAATATAGAGGAATGCATTAAAATAGAATTTATGAATTAAATAATTCATTTAATTCAAGATTTGATATTTGAAGAATAATTAAATAAATAATATTTATTTAATTAAGTGACGAAGGGATTAAATGAATAATTAAATAAATAAAGGATTTATTTAATTATAGTTGACATATGATAAAGAGTAAATTAAATAAGAATTTATTTAATTTGACAAGAAGGATAAGATTAATTAGTAACATAATTAAATAAAAAGTGTTTGTTTAATTAATTAGATAGAATAAAGAAAATGTGAATCAATTAAATAATTAAGATTATTTAATTAATAGAAGAAATGAAGACTTTTAGAAAATAATTAAATAATTGACATTATTTAATCATGACCATAGAAATATGAATTATGAAGAATATGAAGTCGCAGGCTTAGACCAGATTTCGGTGTCTACAATTGTTGTAGATGTATTTCATTTTACGATGAAGAGTGGAAGGAACACCATTCATTGCATGAATCCACGACCTACCTAGAAGAAGGTTATATGAAAGATCATTAGGCATAACATGGATTGGTGTATCCAATGTGGCCACTCCAACTATAAGAGGTAAAGTGATCACACCAAGCGGTTGTTTGCTTACATTTTCAAATCCCATGACGGATAAAGAATCGGATTGAATGTTTGATTAATCAACACCTAGTCTATCGAGAAGGTTCACTCCACACACATTAAGAGTGGAGATGGTATCTGCAAGAGTTCTCTTAATCCCTTTTCACTTGTATTGAGTGATGATCATGAATGCTTCATTTTGTTTTGCAGTTCCAAAGGGGAGAGTTCACTTTGGTGGAAAACAATGTCATTATTTATTCCTTGGATCATGGCTGCTATGTCAGTGGGTTGCGCATTAGAAGGGACATGAATTTGTTACAAGGTTGATTGGATCATGTTGTGATAGTGAGGGAAGGCTTGAATAAGGTCCCATAATGAGATTTTAGTAGGATTATTCTTTAGTTGTTCAACAAGATTGTACTCATTTCCACTAGGAAGACCTAGTAAGATAGGTCTAGGGGGGATAGGATTAGGAAAAGGTAAGGGTGCTGGGGTTGGTTGTGGCGGTTGTGGATTATTTCGAGTGTTATATGTATGAGCAACAATTTTATAACTTAGGTGTTGCAATACATTATTCTTAGGTGGGTAAAGGACAAGTTCAAGTTTATTTTGAGGTGGAGGTTTATGTGAAGGGGGGTAAAGGATGAGTTGAGGTTGAATAATGTTAACATCCCTTAGCAAGTGAGAGTCTATATCATTATTGTGGTTCTTGTTTTGCATCATGATATCCTTCCTAGGAGGAGGGTTTTTAGAAGAACTACAAACTAAATTTTCTTGACATTCTAAGGTTGGTTCTTTGAAAAGGACTTCATCATGAGTAGGAGAATGCTTAGTGGTTGAATTGTCTTGCCCAAGAAAGGTTTTGTTAAGTGAAAAGGGACAATGAAGATTCTCATGGCCATCATCAATTGTGTTTTCTAACAACAAAGTATCTTTTTCACAACTAGGAGAGATACTAGGAAAAGGACAAATGTTGTTGTCATGATTACCTATGGTTGTATTGTCTTGTTTAAGAATAATTTTGTGAGGTGAAGGGGGACAACTAAGATTCTCATGACCCTCGTTGGTTGTGTTTTCTAACATCAAAGCATCTTCCTTATAGCTAGGGGAGATACTAGGAGAAGAACAAGTATGATTACCATGAGCATTTACAATGCCATGCCTTTGTTCTTGAATGTCTTCCAAAATAGGATAGATAGGAGAAGGATCATAAAGAGGGTTGTTGTAGACTAACACATCTTCATCATTTATAATCTTATCTTCCTCAAAATTATCCTCACAATGGAAATTAGGTAAGGTGATGTTTAAGAATGTGTATGATTTCATTCTCTTGTGCTAAAATATCTTCCCAAAGGAGATGAGAAGAAGGAAATACAAGATCTTCATGATTCTCCATGATTGTGTCTTCTTTCACCAAGATACCTCGTCACTAAAAGGAGAGGGATTAGGAGAATCATAATTATGATCATCATAAGTATCTATGTTTGCATGCTCTTCTATTACATTATCCACACAAATAGTGGAGATAGAAGAGGGTGTGAGTTTAATATTAACATTGCCATTTTCATTATCTTGTGCTAAGAGTCTCTCATAACAAGGACATGCATTGAATGAATGATGATCATACTTATTGACTATCTTTTTCTTTGCAAATTTGGAGAATATTGAAACTAAAATTTTGAAAGAACAATCTATGCTAACTCAAAATTCAATGTAAAAGGCTGAAAGGAATTGCAATTTTCAGAGAATAATTGACTAATTATGCTATGTAACAATATGAGAATGCAAACTTGAAATTGAAACCATGCATGAAATCAGCTAATTTAGACTAGATTTTGATGAAATGCAAGTTATAGAAATGCAACCAACTGATATAGCTAGGAAATGGCACCAAACAAAAGCATAAAAATAGGGTTTTCAACTCTGTAAAAGATAGTTTCAGGGGTCAAAAGGGATTGATTCGCCCAGGGTGGTGAATGAGTCCCAAAATGGACTTTTTTCAGAATTTTCAGAATTTTCAGAAATTTTTGAGGGATTGTGATGTTTTATGAGTGCTATGATGTAGAACTAAATGAAAAATACAAAATTTCAGAAAATTTACATGAAATTAGATGCAAAAAATGCAACCTAAATGCACTTTTGAAAAATTTGAAACCTAGCATGCAAATGAATTCATGCAAACCCTAATGAAAGATCAATGCAAGCTAGATGTATGATGAAGGACTCCAAATCAAACAAGAAAGTATTTGAAAAAGTAGGTTCACCAAAATGTAACATAGAAAAAAGGGCCTCTTGCTTGACATGGGAATAATTCATGATAAAATGGACTTAATAAGGCCTTGATTCAAGTGTTGTGAGGTATTTTATGCATCCACACTAGGTCTTGGACCCTTGCAAATTGAATAACATGCTTTTAACGATGTCTTGTAAAGGTTTTGTAAAGTGTTGTAAAGGACTTTCACGCTTTTCTAGACTTAATGAACCCTTTTTCCCATAACTCAAAATTATAAAATGTGTTTAATAGTATTATCACATCAATCTAGAAGACTTATAACTTAAACTTAATGTTAAAGTAGTGTTGTAATGTGTCTTGCACATTCACATTGGTTCTTGTGCCTTCCTAGGCTATGTGGACCTCATTTTAGTGTTGTAAAGTGTATTTAATCACACTTTCACATTGAATTCTATGTCCCCATCCCTAATTGACCTTTGCATCATCACTAATAGACCCCTATTAACCCACATTATGCATCTTGAGGAAATATTTGATAAAATACCCGACAAAGTTGCAATTTAAACCTTATTTCTTATATTCTTGGCATCTTAGCTATCAAAATGGCCCCTTGTGGGGCCCATTCGCTGTCCATGGAAAATTAGTCCCATCTAGGTGGGACCCATTTGCCATGGGTGGCGAATGATTTCCATTTGGCCCATTTTTTACCTTTGAGCGGGAAAAATTGAAATTTAAGTTTATTATTTTCACATGTCAGCCTAAGGGATCCAATTTATGGGCTAATAAGGTGGGTCTCCTATAAAATCACCTCTTTAAACCCTAAATCACAATTCATTCTTCATTATCCACCCATCATTCTTCCATCTCAAGTCAAGGAACTTAGGGTTTCATCATTTCAAGTTACCAAGATATCAATTTTCAGACATTCAAGGGCATATTTTTCATGTTTTGTTGTAGAAATTCAAGATAAAATATCATGGAAAGGTAATAAACTCCATTATTTCATGTTTCATTTCATTCTTTCATCATTTTTGCTTAATTACCTAAAAGGGTTTGACCAAGGCAAACCCCCATGCCCTAACATTCAACATTTCTCTCTCTTGTCTTGTGTGTTTGCAAATTTAGGCATCTTGGAAGTTTGGAAATCATTAGGAATCAAGTTTCAAGGTTGCTCAAGTCTTCTCTTCATTCAACAAGTCAAAATATCAACAAAAACTCATTTTCAAGTTTAGAAATCAGAGTTTCAGATGCAGACACTTGTAGAGAATCAAATTGCAGACTCAGAGCTCCAGATTCCACCTTTGAATATTCATAAATTAAAAAGTGAAATCATTCACCATGGGTGGTGAATGAGTCCCACTCCAAGGCCATTTTTTTTTTTTTTTTTACATACCCTTTTGTCTAAAACAAGTTCTTGCACAGTTTTGCAAAACTAGGACTGATTCACCCAAAATGGCAAATGAGTCCCCCCAGGCTTGAAAACCAACATCAACAACATTTCAAAAGTAATTTTCAGCCTCATTCAACATCACAGGTGCACTTCTTCTATTTCATTTAGTTTTGTTATAATTTGTATTCATTTCTAGGTGCTTTTGCATTACATAATGTGTTTTCAAACATTCTTCATTTCCTTAGTTTCCATTCATTAACCAATTAATATTATTATTTTCATGCATTTAAACATTTCATATAGGTATTTTTCATCCATATTCCATCCATATTGCATTGATTTTAAGTGTATACATAAGCATTTTGGCCCTTCTTTCTCCTTTTAGGTGAAAAACCCTGGAAGCACTAGAAAGATCTTGGATGCCAAAAATCTATGTTACAATATGCTATAAGCTCTTGGAAAACTTTGGTTTTTTATTGGGTTTTAGTTTACATTTGTTTTCAGTTGTGGGTTTTATAGATCTATGCTTATTCCATTATTCATATACATTTTTGGTGTGAATGTTTTTCATGGTTAAATGTATTTCATATTTACAAATATGGTTTTGCATGTTTTATATTTTGACTAAAATATGTGGTATGTATATCAGTGATGAGTCTGTATTCAAGGTGTTCTAGATGAAGAAAATTATAGGTTTGCATGACTTCTTGGAGGGTTCTTATTGATCTATGGTTACTCCTATGTGGATTTGTTTGGAAAATCAAATTGAGCGTTGATTTTGGTGTTTGAGTCTTAGAATTCCACATGTTATACTTGAATATCTCTATTTTTCATGATACTAATGTGGGGTTGAATCTATTTTTTCAGTTATTTGAGATTGGAGCATTGATTATGTATTTCTTCTTTGAGATGTTGCATATGTGTAGATCTTGGAAAATTGTCTGATGTAGATTCTATTTGGTAGGCCTTATTCTTAGCTACCATTGTTATATTGGTATGCTTATTGCAATGGGAGATGGTTATTGTGAGTACCTGATATAGTTGTTCATTTGAATCTTTAGTAGTTTTTTATGGTGCATGAGAAGCTTTTTTCACTTTCAATAGAATTTTGGCAATGATATTGGTCATAATGCCATGTATAACTCAATATTACTTTCAGTGAGAGCTTTATGCAATTATATAGTATGTTCTATCTTCTTTGTTTCAAGGTTTTGGTTCTAAGTTGTTGCAATGTGTAGTGATCGATGGATAATATTTTATTAGAAGATGACTGATCTTTTGCAATAGTTGTTGGTGTCATAAGGAGCTCTTGGATTCTTCCTTTAGATTGCAGTGAGAGTTACGATATATTTGGTTCTATTGATAAAGGATGTGTAGAAATTGTATCTTCTTTGTTTTGAGATCATGGTTTGTACTTTACCTTTTGGGAGCTCATGGTGTTGAGTTCATTGATTGTGTTGGGGCCATGAAGGATCTTTAGTTAGGATATGGTTATCATGATGCTTGGAGAGCTTGATTACATAGTTCAATGGGAGCTTTTGTAGTGATGTTGATTCATTATTCTATGATATCCTAGGAAGGTATGTTAGATCATGATGTCATGAAATGTTCATATTTATATAGTTGGAACCTTGACAATGATCTTGTTTGGTTCTCTTTGGTTTTGAGTATTAATAATTTGCTTGGAGCTTCATGATTTTTAAGGGTTGCACTTGAAGTTGATGTGGATTGATTGGTGGATGGTCATGGAGACTAGAGAGACTTGGGTGAGGCTAAGAGATCTCTTATTTTTTAGATCATATGTTGATATGTTTACTCTTAGTTATGGATGTGAATCCATTATGGACTTGAAGAGAAGATTGTCATTTCTTGGTGTTGTGTGCACATGAAAATCATGTATCCCACTCTTGGTCTACTCGGTAGGTGAATGGTCTGAGAAGTATTGCCCACTTAATTATCAGATGCACTCTTTATTTTGTATCTTGTCTTCTCATATGAGTTAGTCTTGAATATACACATTCTAAAGACTTGTTAAGAAGAATATGGGTATGTGCAGGATCATCATGGAAAAAACATGCCCTTAAGTGGCAAAAAATTCAGAAAAATCAAAGTTAGGCAACTTGATGTAAAAATTTGAATAAGTTATCTATATTATTTCAAAAATATGTAAGAATAGAATCTATAGAAAATTGAATGTAGTTTCTAAACTACTAGGTTTATTTAAAAAAAAATCTATTTGGTGAAAACTTGAAATTTCAATGTAGTAGTACTTAAATTTCAGGCAAAAAATAAGAAGTAGGTGTCTATCTGACCACCCTAACCACAATAAAATGATAATATTTTTTTATAAGATTTTAGATATTAGTAGAGGACTCATGTCCCAATGTGATGCATATTTTTTTGTAATTTTTTTCCAAGTAAATAATTAATTATGAATTTTTATTATAACTTTTAAAAATATAAAAAACTCGTATGTCTGAACACCTTAACTTGGTAAAAATTCATGAAATTCAATTTTTTTAATCCTATAGTATGAAGCATAGAATGTGACATGTTTTGGATTCAAAAAATGTGATACCGTTTGAAAGCTATAGATTTTTTTCCAATCAACTTGTCAATCAGGACTTTAGTCGTAATTCAAATAAAAAATGAATAATAATTATTTATTAAATTCAAAGTAAAGCATAATTTATATTGGTGGAAAGCTAAGAATCTCCTTTAAAAACCATTTTTCGTTTCATCAATTTTGGGTAAAAAAAAAAGTCGTCAGCCACATACCCATCATATCGCCACTTTTTGGCCCATCATGATCTTGCACATACCCAGATGTGTGGTTATATATTTTTCTATTGTTCTTCTTGTTTTGGTCTTGAGCTATGTTTCTAGTTCTGAGAACTTCTTTGGAGAGGTACATGAAATGATTTCCAATTTTGAGAATATTCCCTTTGTTGTGGGAATGATCAGTTGGTTTGATCTACCTTTGGTATGAGAGGTTTACATCTAATGTTGCCATGATTTTCATTTTATTTGAATGTTAGATGCCTTTTAGTTTGGGAATGGTGAAGGAGATCTTACTTTACACATCTTGGTACATGTTAGTGTGGAACAAGGATATGGTTTGATTTGTAGGTTCTCTCTTTGGTCATGGTATTCTTCCTAGATGTTTGGTTCCACATGGTTGAGTGTGAATAGATTTGGGAGAGCTATGGAGAATATTGGTGAGAGAGGTATTGCAGCATATTTATTTCCACAATTTTCATATCATTGTATGTTTCCTTGACACTATGTAATAGAGGAATTGGCCACATCCTCTATGTGAAGTACTATAGATAGACTTGATATGCCTTGATCTATTTTTAGATTTGAAATTACTCATGCAATGGGAGTTTTTGGATATATGTATGGTTATCCACTATGATATCTTGGTATGCTGGTTACTTATGTGATGATGAGTTTATGTGTTTCATTGGATTGGGATCTATGAGTTATGTAGTTGTGTGGGTTGATCACCTAATTGATTGTAGTGGGATGACTTAGATGTGAATTGTCTATATCTATGAGATTATTTTAGTATTTATGTATACTTGTTATTTGGCCTTGTCTGTGGTCATTTATTCATTGGTATGTTGCATTGATATAGGGGGATGGATATACAAAGACTTGATTATAGTTTTTGGATTGGTATGTTGATGGCATGAAGTTTTATCTATGTTTAGTATACCTTGGCTTGAGGTATGGTTAGCTTGGATGAGTTGCAATTTGTTGTGGTTTCTATTCTAGGTGGTATGAATGAGGTAGCTACTCAGAGACCTTTTTATCATCTGAATTTGATGGTTATGTTCATATATAGATTGGTACATGTTTTAGTGATACTTGATATGTTTCACCTTGGCATGCTCCTTTTTCTTCCATAGGTGGAATGTTTGAGGATGTGAATGATTTTTTTCTTGATGGTGGTTATCATGGTTGCTTTTGTAGGTATTTTGTTGGAGCATGAGAGCATGGTTAAGATTTAGATGGTACATGAATGGCTAAGGGATGTTTCTCCCTTGTTTGTGATTCCTATGGGTAATGTTTGTTTTTTGCAGCCCGATACAAATTTAGAAAACCTTCAATCATTAAAAGTAACAGCCATTTGCTAAGTGGGAAATAATTAAAGGAAAAGTGTCTGATGAATAGATAAAAGCTTTTCACTTTTAATATGCCAAACTTTAAATGTGAGTAATTAAATATAAGGGGCATGGGTTAATCATGTTTACACATCCTGGTAAAGAAAACAAAAGGTAAAGAGTTTTACATTTAAAAGAGAATAAATTTTAAATGTAAAGTGAAAATATAAAGGGCATGTGTATAAAATGAATGGAGGCATTCATTTTAGACAAAAAAATATTTTCACCTACTGGTGATAAATGAAGAGGGGAATAAAAATTTCAAGATAAAGACAAAATCATTTATAGGGGCAAGCAAAGTGAAAGAAATTTTCATAGTAAAAGAAATGTTTTTTGATAAAGGGTAAAACTAGAGTAAAAAGGTTTTCACAGTATGAAGAAAATAATTTTTAGCTGCATGGTAAAAGTAGATGCGTGAAGAGTGAAGAGAGAAGAATTTTCCTATTGTAGATCAGTGGAAGATGAAGGATCCAGGTGTCAACTATAGATTGATTTTAGGGTGTCCTATTCTTCTTCTTATTCTTTCTTCTTCTCATGTGTAAGGGTTCTAAAATTCTAAATTAGGAAGTAAGGTAGAATAGTGTTGAGTCTGAGTCATAAATTGAGTATGTAAATTGTAATAGCTGAATTTTTATGAGCAAGTGTTAGCCAATTTGTGCAATATCATATTACTATCATGAAGTTGTCTCTGGATTTGTAATATTTTAATCATATGAATTCAATATATCAAGGATGTTTGAATTTTTCATTTTATCTTTCTTGTGATTGTGTTGTTTGGTCATGGTTCTCTTTCAAGTAAAGAGTTAAATTACTTTGATCATATAACTGTGATTTAGAGTGCACAAGTGGGATTGGTAAGTAGAACTGTATAGCAATATGAGTTGATTTTTTAATGTAGGGAATCAACATATTTTAAATCCATTGGTTGAACCTAGTTTGTTGATAGGATATCTATTGTAGTTTTATATTTGACTCTATGATCCATGATTAGGCACTCATCTATCACAAAGCCTAAGACATTTTAAAAAATAATCCAAACCATTCAATTTTGTTTTTCCTATTTTATAGGTTATTTGTATCCACCTTGTTCTCCATGTTGGTTAATGAAATTTTCCCAATATCTTGGCCAATGTTGAGTGATATTTCATGTTTATTGGCATATTCTTGTGAGAGAATTATCTGTTGAGCAATACCCTATTGAGTGTGTGTGTGAATCTTTAGGTGTTGATAAAAGAGTTACCCCCTAGGTCCTATAGAGCTTGAAGTGTAGGGGAAATGTGTTCCAATCTCATTTCATGTTCATTGTAAAAATCCTACACTAGATCTGAGCATGAAATGTGGCTTACTTCTAGGATTTAGTGGATTTGTTGATTTGGAAACCAACAGATTGGTGACTGTTGGGGAAAACTTTGAATCTCTAGTTGCAGACTGTCATATCATAGAGTCAAGAATTTGGTGAATCTGAACATCTAGTTTAGATGTTGAGATTTTTTTGGACATGGAAAAGGTTTTTTTGCAACAAAGTTCAAAGAATTTATGTATGACTCTACTATTGGAGAAAACCCAGAATGAGATTTATCTTTGAAAGAGCTTCATACTGCTTGAAGTTCAATCCTCTATGAAGAGAGGTGGTGACTCTGTCTAAAGAACCTGATGAAGATATGAAGAAATTTTTTAGATCTACAACAATTTCTAGTTAGGGAGAAAGGTTAGCAACTAATACAAGTTTCTAGGTATTCTCATAAATCTAAATAAAGTATTATTATGTTTTAAAGTAGTTTATGAGAAGTCTTCAAGACTTAAGATGATAAATGGTTCCCTATTAGGTGAAATATCACTAAGAAAGGGAATAGTACTAGTAATTTTACATACTTATAAGGTGTAATTTGAGGTTTTTGTATTATGACAAAGAAGTGTGTTTATCTTTAAAATTTTCCCATCAGAGGATCTTAAGCAAGTAGAGATAGAAAATTTGCTTGTAAAGGCTTAAGATCATGTTGCAAAGGGAGTTTGAGTTTCCCTGCATAATTGCAAGGTTGATATGACAAGGCTTGTAAGGGTGTATGAAAATGTATCATCAACCTATGCATCCCTATGTGGACCCAAATGTAAGAATGCATAGTGTGCAGCCCCTATCATGTCATCAAAGAACTTTCAATACTGAAAGATATAGAGCCATAAACTTCAGTGGTATTTTGGGGTTTCCAAATGTCATACCATCTAAAATTAGGGAACACTTGCCAAAATCCAATGGTGATAAGTCTGAATCAACTAATAAGCATCTACAAGAATTCAATAATTTAATGGATGACTATGAGGTAGATCATGAGGCTATTTGTTCAGTCTTTGAAAGGACATGCAAGAGATTGGTTCTCTTGGTTCTCTTATTTACCAATATGCTCTATATATTTTTGGAATGAGTTCATGGCAGCATTCATGGAACCGTTTGGTGAAAGAGTTGATCCCATTTTAGTGAGACAAAAACTTATGAACATTGAGAAAGAAGAGGATGAGCTAGTCCTAGCTTTCAATCTCAAATTTGCAAAGGAAATAAGGGATATTCCAGAAAGTCTAAGACCAAATGAAGCAGTGTGTTTGGTTGTGTACTTAGGTGAATTTGAGGAAGAAATGAGTTATCTGCTAAGATATAAATAGCTTGCAACATTACACCAGGCATATCAAATTGCCATGAATATTGAGAACAATCTAAAATATTCAATGAAGAAAGGATATATGGCTGCGAGTGTTGGTTATCCTAGCACACCTCATGAAAATGGAATTCATGGATTAAACAATAGATTGTTTTTTCAAGATGATAATGCTTCTGTTGTTCTGATTTGTCCATCATCACAACATGCAAATCATAGTGAACTCCAAGTTGAACACCAACAAAATTTGAGAAAAGTTGATCAGATTTCTTTTGTTCAAATATTGTCTAACATGAAGAGGCACAAGGGAGAATCACCATATGATTTTTTTTTGAGGTTTTTGGATGCTTTATTAGAGGTCCCCAAGAATTTTAGAGCTAAGGATTCAATGTTCATTGGTCTATTTTGTGAAATCTACGAGTCTGGGTTGAGTACCTTGCCAAATGAATTGAAACCTAATAGTTTTCATCAAGTGCTTGATTGGATAAAGATTGTTGAAGGATCCCAATATAATTATGCACAAAATGTGATGTCTCAAAATGAAGATAGTAGAACATGATGCACATAATTGAAAAGAGTATATCAGAAGATGAAGACCCATCTTCTCTAAATGAGTATATTGATTGTAATCAGCTCACAAGCAACACATATGTTGATCAATACAACTAGAAATATGGAATGTACAAGGGTTATTCATCTACAAGTGTTTACTACCTTAAGGTACCAAATGTTGATGAAAGGTGCGAGTTAGAAATTAAAAATGAATGTTAGAGAACTTAGACCTATAAAATGTGGCTTACTTCTAGGATTTATTGTCATATAAATGTTACAGTAGATAAATACATTATAATACATATAATAAATTACTCTTGGCATTGAATGTTCCTATCGACAAATATGTCTATCTGGTACAAATTTATAGCATTTGACAATAATATGATATATATTGATTAATATTCTAACAATCCATGCAAAATATCTTCTTGTAAGATTTTAAGTTCATATTCGTTACAATTTTGATCCATTTGAAATCTACAATGCTTATAAGTTTTGAGGTTAGTCGACATTCAAATCAAGAAGTTGAATTCACACTTTCCAAATGTAAGTAAAAAAGGTTAAAAAATCTAATTTTCAAAAAAACGTGAAGAGTCGGAGGAGCTGAAAACAAGAAATAAGAATCCAAAGATAATAATTGATATTATTTTAGTTGCATAAAGAGTTAATGAATTGATATAATAAGTATTATCATTGCACAGGTCATGATGGCAATAATTTTATTTTTCATGAAGTTTATGTAATGATATACATTTTAGTTTTGAATAAAATTAAAAGTATTTTTTGTATTAATGTTTCAAAGTATATAGTTAAGGATAATTGTTTATTGATATGTTTATATATTAAGGTATTTTCTTTAAAATAGGCACAAAATTTCATGAAGTTTGTGTAATGATATAAATTTTAGTTTTGAATAAAACTAAAAGTAGTTTTTGATTAATTTTTTGAAGTATATAGTTAAGGATAATTATTTGTTGATATGTTCTAAGTTTTTAGAGAGTATTGAGCCTATGCTTGTAGAGGGGTTTAGATATCTATGGGAAAGCATAATATTTGTTTGTTGATGAAACTACACATTTATTGACATGTAAACTAAAAAATCACCTTAAATTAATGAACAACCAAGATTTATTTCATCGATTAGCACACTTCTTGAATATTTTGAACATGGACTTGGGAAGTGCATTAACTAATGAATTTTCTTGCCTTATATTGTTTATGGTAAGCAATTGATTGCCAAAAGTAGATCTCTTTATATTTTGAAAATTATATTATATATTAATCATATATTAAATATATTTATATTTAATATTGTATAATTTAAATATAAACATTAAATATACAATATTTAAATATTATAATATTATAATAATAAATACATAGTATTGGTGTACTTATAATAGGTACAATCATTGCCAAAAACAAAATTATTGTTTTCCATGAAGTATTATAATATTATAATAATAAAATGTAGTATTAGTGTATTTATAATAAATAATATTTTGAACTATCCTTTTGCTATCCTTAATAAGAATTGTTAAAATACATATAAGTTTTACCTTTAATTTCCTATTGACATACCCCTTGAACTTCTTCTCAATACATTTCAATAAAGTGAGTGCAACTCTTAATCCAAACATAAAACACTAAGTAGATTGAGAAAGAAAGCTTGTGTAGTTGACTACCAACCTTAAGCGTAAAAGATACTTTAATTCTAAGCTCCTTGCCCAATAAGTTAATGAAAATTCTAATAAAGTTAATGAAATCTCTATCCTGGGCACCATCCATTGGGTTAATTAGAAAAAAAATAGAGAACAAAGGTAGATGTTAATATTGAATTGATAACAAAATCCTTGGGAAGCATATCAGATGTTTCTAATTTAAGATGCTCTAAGAGACATCACAACTCCACTAGGGATCGAACCCACAAATTCTGAGCTCATAGAGCCAATGTATACATAGTATTTTGAATAAATAATATTATTATAAAAATTATAATTTCATTTTTTATATTGATTGTATTTATTATAAATATACTAATACTATGTATTTATTATTATAATATTATGAATAGAACATATTAGTGTACATGATATAAATAATTTTACTAATTTTTTTTTATTATTTTCCATGAAGTCTCTATAATGATATAATTTTAGTTTTGAATAAAAAATATAATCATGTATATTTGCATTATTTTTTATGAAGTCTCTATAATGATATATGTTTTAGTTTTGAATAAAATTAGAAGTAATTTTTTAAGTATTAATGTTTCAAAACTTATATAGTTAATGATATTCTTTTATTGATATGTTTATATATAAGATATTTTCATCAAAATAGGCACAAGATTTCATGAAGTCTCTATAATAATATACATTTTAGTTTTGAATGAAACTAAAAGTAGTTTTTTTATTAGTGTTTTGAAGTATATAGTTAAGGCTAATTGTTTATTGATATATTCTAAGTTTTTTGAGAGTCTTGAGTCTATGTTTGTAGAGGGTTTTAGATACCTATGGGAAATCGTAATTTTTGTTTGTTGATGAAACCACAAATCAACACTAAACTCAAAAAGCACCCTAAATTAATGAACCAAGATTTCTTTCATCAATTAGCATGCTTCTTGAATAGTTTGAATTGTTGACTTGGGAAGTGCATTGACTAATGAATTTTATTGCCTTATATTATTTGTGGTAAGCAATTGTCATTGATTTCCAAAAGTATATCTCTTTATATATTTCCATATAATATGTAATAATAATTATAATGTTTGAGCTATATTTTTTAATATTTGATATACATTTAAATAATAAACATATCTATACATACTAAAAGTATCATATATTTAATGTTATATATGTGAAAATTATATTATATGTATGTATGTATTAATTGTATATAATATATTTATATTTAATAATGTATTTAACTTATGCAAATATTAAATATACAATATACAATATTATGTTATATGCTTAAGATAAATTTATTTTTCTAGATCTTCTTCCTATGCACCAATAGGACATGGTTTTGTTCATATATTTTGACATGATTATCCATTGATTTTGTCCAATGGTACTCTCAGACATATTATTTTTCTTAAAATATTTTGAATTCTCTTTTATCAAGTTAGGTTTCTCCTACTCAGAGTTTATAGAATTTTGTCTAACAACCTTTATTATTTCATATGAAATTAGCAAGGATTCTTTTAATATGGGTCTATTTTCAAGTTCCTTTAGAATTTCCTACTGATATCTTAGAACAAAGTCTTGTGTTGGAAGTTATTTACATAAGCTCATATAGATAAACTACACAATTTTTTTGGCTAATGTCTGAACCATCATTAGGGGAAAAAAATTCAGTATGTAATGCTTCACGAACATGGAGATTGTGGCTTATTCCTTGATAATTAGGGGTTTAGCTTTGCCTAGATTATTTTTTTTTTGCTAGTTGCTTGGGCATCAATGAAATCTAGATGTATAGTTTCTTGGGCAATAACAAGCTCTCTAGATGCATTTCTATTAAAGTCTCTTATGCATAAATCACTATTTTTTGTTGTTCACAATTTGTCTAATGAGAAGAACTAGGATGTCCAAATGGAAGACACTCTAAAATTACTATTAATTAGCTAAATATTGAAAAAAAAATCTAGTACTAAGAATAAATCTAACAAATATATATTTTTTTAGATCCCCAAGGTTTTAGGTCAATTTGTAAGGTTGGACTCAAGCCATTTTTACTTCATATTCTCTTGATTGATAGCAACTTTGGTGCAATTTTAATAGGAAACTATAATATTACAATGAGTGACTCAAGGACCATTTGATCCTCACGAGTTAAGTCTCTAATTAGAGCACTTTTTCCTCTCTTGAAAGTCTCTAATTAGAGCACTTTTTCCTCTCTTGCAAGGACATATGCCTATTCCATTTGGATAGAAGAACCATTGGTTTAATCTTTCCTAAGTCTCTAGCTAATCAAACTAATGTAATACTAATAAGTAATAGAGTTATAAATAAAAGTAAAAACATTGTGATTGCATATAAGTTATGATTTTTTATTTAATGATTTATTTTGAATAATTATAATGAATCTTGGAATGTTATGATGGAACTCATTCAATGGGACAACTAAGTAAGTTGGAAATTTAAGATGATAAACTAAAATTCCTTTGAATCCAAATACATAGATAGGGCCATTTTGTATGATCCCATAAGTTCTAGGTCAAGCCCTTAGGATTTACTTGTCAATGTCATGTTCCAAGGAGGTAATATTTATTGCCAAAATTTATTGTTAAAAGATAATTTACTTATTTAATTTTGCATATTCATCTCATTACATAAAATTTTCAAGTATTATTATTGATTTATTTCAATTTATTTAAATTGATTGTCCATATACATTCTTCAACTTTTGGACTAGCTAATTGATTAAAGGAAGGATGCTTGTTATTCATGATGAAACTGATTGATTACTACTTTTATATTTTTTTTGTATTAAAGGTAAAATGGTTCTCCGTATACTAAATTAAGCTATATCACTAGTAAGATTTAATCCTCTAGTGCATAGATAATAATTTTTCTTTCCTTTAGATTTTGCGTGTATGGTCCATAAGCTCTCTTAACACAAGACTTGTGGATTCTATAATACTTTAACATTAATTATTAAATGATGAACAACAAATATTTACTCAAAATAAATCTAGTAGATGGATCTGTTTGGCTCCTCAAGGCTTTAAGTCGAATTATGAGGTTAGATTCTTGAGACAATTTTACTTTATATTTTCTTAACTAACAACTACCTCACTACACTCCAATAGGGAATTGCAATATTTCAATGAGTGAATTGGTGCCCATTTGGTCTTAATGAGTCAAGTCTTTTATCAAAGAACTTTTGCATCTCCTTTAAGGAAAAATTCCTGTCTTATTTGGATAGAATAGTTGTTTGGATAATATTGCTTTAGTATCTAGCTAATGAAACTTATATGATATTACTAAATAATAAAATTAGTTACAAAAAAGATTATTTTAATTTTATGTAAGCTATGAGTTTTTATTTAATGATTTGTTTTGGGTCATTATAATGACTCTTTTAGAAAATATCTAATTAGAAGATGTTTGTTTGGAATATCAACATCAAAACAATGACCAAACAAATATTCATCCAAAAAATACTTATCTCATATTTTCCAACATTAGATTTGAATTGTTATCATAACATGGAGATCTCCTTGGGTGGTGGAAATGGCGATGGAGTGATTTCAAATTATGAAAAGGTGGCAATCCTTAGAGGTACAACATGTGTTAATGGTAGACAACTTGTTGATGGGAAGGTGATGTCAGATGGGTCCTTGGCTGATGGTAAGTGGTGTGGGTCCCCTATTGTGGAAAATGAATATTTTGGTGGGAAAGGATCCCTGAAGGTTTCTTATCCTTCACAATCTCTGGTGTCCTTCTTTGAAAGGGGGAATATCGATGCTAAAAAGTCTGGACTAAAAATTCTAGACCGGGTTAGTCAGCTAATGGTTAGGGTGCAACTTTTTCTGGCTCAGGTCCTAGGGTTGACAAGACTAGGGGTGATTTCTTCTTCGAATCATCCCTCAAATGAACTAATATTTTTTGTAGAAAGTCAAAAGGTAAAAGCTCTTCTCCTCTTGTGGCTTTTGTCTCTAATGTGAAGATTGAAGAATATTCAATTTCTTTATCCCAAATTCCATTGTTGAAAAAAAGTGTATCAAATATGGATATGTCTCTTTTTGGGAAAATTTGTGGGGCCTCATCCTCATAGAGCTAGTTCACAAGTTTTATTTGAACTGATGGAGGCCTAACTACTAGGTGGATGTGGCTACAATGGCCAAATTCTTTTTTTCCTTTACTTTCAACTGTGAAGATGATCTATTGTTGGCTCTTACGCATGGCCCCTAGTTTATTGGGAAGTCTTCTTTGATGTTGAAAAGGTGGGAACCAGGATTTAATCCTAACTTGTGCTCCTTTATGTCGGCCCCAATTTCGGTGAGACTTCTAGGTCTCTATCTTGAATTTTGGGATGAGGAAGTTTTCAAGGGATTGCAAGTACTTTTGGATGTTTGTTATCAATTGACCAAATGATGGCTTCCTGGAAGCACCTTGTTTATGCCATATTTTGTGTTAATATAGAAAATTCAGTAGATCTACCCTCTTTGGTGAAGATTAACTCTAAGTTTGGTGTCTGGGAACAAGCGGTGGAATTTGAATCAATCCCTTTTTCTTGCTTCCATTGCAACAAAGCTAGCCACTGGGCAAAAAAATGTCCTCTAAAAGTGCAGAAGCAAGTGGTTAAGCAGTTGAAAGAAAAGGAAAACTATCCTAAGGTGGTATCTTCAAATCCTATGGAGAATGGGGGGAATGCTCCTATTGATGAGGCTGCTCTTGTGAGTGAGAAACCTATGGAAATGAAGATGGTAATGGATGAGAACATTATGATTCCTATGGGCCAAGTCAAACCTGAAAAGCCTACTATGGTTCAAGAGTCAGGAGGTGTGGTTGAGGTGATTCCTCCCCATCTCAATACCGAGGAGCCTTGTGAAAACTTTAAATCCATGGATTGGGTCAAAGATAAGGAGACTGAGGGTGAGGGACTGGGCTCCCCTCTTTTGGGGTCTTGTGGTAGTGGAGTTTTGAAATCACCACATGATGAATGTTTTACATTTGAGGGGTTGGAGGTTTGTTCAAAGTTTTATTTTAAGGATACTACTAATACAACTGATCCTGAAAACCTTCCTTTTATTTCAGTGAAAGGCATAAATAGAAAGAAACAATATTCTCCTCTAGGATTTATTACAAGAAATAGGAAAAGGTTAGATTGCGAGTTTGAGATGAGAGGTGTAGGTCATCCTCCTTTGAATGTTATAAGGAATAAGGAGAGTCGAATGGATATTGTTGATGGAACTCAGAGAAATTTGTTGGAGATGTGCTCCAAGAGCACTTCCCATAAGCTCTCATGAAGATCATCTCCTAGAATATGCGAGGGTTAAATCACCCTCATAAGCATGATCTTCTTGCTAACCTAGTAAGAGATCATCGACCTGACATTGTTCTGATACAAGAAACTAAAATGGGAATGGATAGGTTATCTAAACTTAAGCATAAGCTCTTTAAGGATTGTGGTATGCATTGCTCTGAGGTGGTAGGTGCTTTAGATGGGATTATTTCTTTTTGGAATCTTAAGTTGATTTAGGGGGTTGAGGTGTTTCAGGACTATAACCATGTGGATACTTCATTTATCAATGTTCGTGATAAGTTCTCTTGGACCCTTTCTAATATCTATGCTCTGAATAGTAAGAGTTCTAGGAATTTTTTTTGGGAAAATCTTAGTTCTTTTAAATATTCACATCCTATTTCCAACTGGTTGGTAATGGGGGATTTCAATACGCCTTTGCATGATGTTAATAAGTTGGGTGGATCGTAGATTGTGAATGATAGTATATATATGATCTCTTGAATCTTATTAATGACAATGCTCTCCTTCATTTGGATCTTAAAGGGGCCTCTTTCACTTGGTCTGACTAGCGTATGGGTGAAGCTCTTATCCATGTTAAGCTTGATCATTCCCTTATTTCCCTTGATTGGCTTATCTCTTATTCTTGCTTATTGTCTTCCCTAACTAGATTGGGGTTTGATCATTTTCCTCTCTCTTTATTGGTGGATGTGGACTTGTCATCCTAACCTCAAAGATTTGGTTCAAGCCTAGTGGAACATTCAAGTGGATGGTTTGGCTATGTAAAGGGTTGCTAAGAAACTTGCTAATGTGAAGAACAATGTTAGGAGGTGGAATAGGTCTTCCTTTAGGGATATTTTTGTTGAGAAAGAGGATGTTAACTGGGAGCTTTTCATAGTGCAACAGTCTATTCAAGTGTCTAGTTATGATCAAGCTCTTTCTTTGAGGGAGAATTTCCTTTTATCTAGATTGCATAATATTATGTCTAAGGAGGAGGAATTTTGGAAGAAAAGATCTCAAATTATGTGGTTAAAAAGTGGGGATAGAAATATGAGGTTCTTTCATCTCTCTACGCTGAAACATTCGGCTTCAAATTTTATTAATGCTATTAATTTTAATAATCAGGTGCTTGATAAGGATGTGGATTTGTAGTAGATTGTGTCTTCTTTTCTTTCTAACCTGTTATCTAAGGAAGGGGAGTTGGATTCTGAGTGACAAGATGATCTTCTTTGGGATATTCCTCATATAATCTCTGATGATCTTAATCAGAAATTGGTGTGGATCCCTTTAGAGGAGATTAAAAGTGTTTTTTTCTCTTTTGAAGGTAACATGGCACCGAGGATTGATGGTTTCTTGATGTTCTTTTTTAGTCTTTTTGGGATATTCTTGTGAAGGATGTTTTGGATGCTACTAGGGAATTTTTGTGTAGTGGAAATATTTTGAAGGAATTAAACTCGTCTTTTATTGTCCTTGTTCCTATGAAACCAGGTGTTACTTCCTTTGATGAATTATGTTCTATTAGTTTGTGTAACTCTATCTACAATATATTTTCCAAGGTGTTGGCAATGAGATTGTAGAAGGTTCTTCCTCAAATTATTTCACCTCAGCAAAATGGTTTTGTGGTGGGTAGGAAAATTCTTGACTCTATCCTTACTATTCATGAGAATATTCACTCTTTAACTATTAATAAGTGTGTTGGTTTTATCCCAAAGCTGGATTTTCTTAAAGCTTATGATAGAGTTGACTGAGGTTTTTTCTCTAACATTCTGAAAGCTTTTGGTTTTGGGGAGAAACTGGTGGTTTTGGTGCTTCAACTGATATCTACCTTGAGGTTCTCTATTCTTGTCAATGGTTCCCCCTCTCCTCTTTTTGATTGTTTAAGGGGGTTGAGACAGGGAGATCCCATTTATCCTTTTCTATTTATTATCATGGTGGAATCTTTGGGCTGCCTCATTCAAAGATTTATCAATTCTAGTCAAATGTTTGGTTTGTATCCTTCATCTCGAAACCAAATTTGATCCCATTAACAGTTTATTGATGATACTCTTATGCTTGGGGAGTGGTCTATTAAGGAAGCCAAAGCTATTAAACTTATTTTACAAAAATATGAGGCTATTATGGGGAAGAAGATTAGCTTACCTAAAAGTGTTATTTTCTTCCTTAACACTCCTGAGCATAGGCAACTTAAAATTGTGAGGATTTTGCAATGTCAAATTGGTGAACTTCCTACATCTTACTTGGGCCTTCCCCTATGTTCTAATGTGGTTCCTAAGTCCTTTTGGCGGGGATTGATTGATAATTTCAACTCCATATTGGTTGGTTGGAAGGGTGCACTGTTAAGTCAAGCTAAGAAAGTACAACTAATTAAATCTACTTTTCAAAATCTTCCAGTTTATGCTCTCAACCTGTTTTATATGCCATAGAAATTTTTGGATAAGTTGGAAGAAATTTAAAAAAATTCCTTTTTTCTGGGTGGAAGACAAGAAAAAAATTCATCTAATCTCCTAGGATGATGTTTGTAGGCCTAAAAAGGTGGGTGGTCTTGGCATTCATAAAATAAGAGAGTTTAATTTGGCTCTTCTTGGTAAGCAACTATGGAACCTAATTTCTGCTAATAGTGAATGGGCTCGAATTGCTATGGGAAAATATATTCATGGTGTGGATTGTATAAGGGATCTACTATCTTATGGCTTGTCCCCTCTATCTAGTTCTTCTCTCTAGAACTGTATGGCTAAGGCTCACAATATTGTTTCTAAAGGTTTGTTTTGGTAGTTGGGGATTGGTAGAAAATTTCTTTTTTGGGATGATTGTTGGTTTGGTAATAGACCACTCAAAGATGAGCCTTGGGCCCTTCCTTTCAAGGATATTTTTATTCGGAGGTTTGGAAGATTTTTTGCTAACTATATGGATGGGGTGCAGTGGAAAAGGTTGCATGAGGTGGATCTGGGGTTGGAGGGTCTCTTTAATGCTCTTTCCTTAGTTCATATTCCTTCTTATGCCCCCGCTGGTAAGATTGTGTGGAGGCTTTCTTCCAATGGTAAATTTTTTGTGTCTTCGGCCTTTGCTCTTCAAGTTTCTTTTGTTGGCCTAGTCCCTTTCTAGGCCTCCCTCTGGTTCCCAAAATTGATTCCAAAGGTGACTATTTTTTCTGGCTTTTTGCCATAATAAGGTTTTAGCTACTGATAATCTTGTCAAGAGAGGATTTATGCTTCCTAACAAATACTTTCTATGTGAAGAGGATGTTAGGGATTCCTTTCATCTCTTGATTGGGTGTAGATATGCTAGAGAGGTGTGGGCTCATGTTATTTCTCTTTGGAATCTTATTTGGGTGTTTCCTTCTTCGCTTGGGGAAGTGTGGTCTCAATGGGTGGGACCTTCATCTAATCTTGCTCTGCTTTTTCTTTGGTCTCTCTCTACCTCACCGTGCTTGGGGTATTTGGTTGGAACATAAAAATAGAATTTTCAGGAGCTCTGCTCTTCCTATTATCTTTGTGGCTTTTAAAATTTTTGTTGCTATCAAGGAGAATTTTGTTGTTGGGGCTTATTTTTAGAATGGCCCTAGGATTGCACTTATGCTTGGTGATATTTCTATTGTGCAAAATTGGAAGCTACCATGCGATATCTCTCTTCCTTAGACTAGAGGTAAAGCCTCTAGAGATGATGTTGTTTGGAAGGCTCCTCTGGTTGGATGGGTGATAGTTAATTTTGATGGAGCTGCTAAAGGTAATCTGGGACCTACTGGTTGTGGGGGAGTGTTGAGAAATTCTAATGGTGGGCTTGTTTCCAATATGGTGCTTCCTTTGGGAACCCATACAAACCACTTCACAGAAGCGTTTTCAGCCTATCATGGGTTGAAGTTGGCTCAATCTAAAGGATTTAGAAAGGTGTGGCTTGAGGGAGATTCGTTAAATATTATCAACAATTTAAAGAAGTCTTCAGCCCCCTCTTGGAGTGTTGAACCCCTTATTTTTTATGCCATTGAAATTTTAAATTCATTTGATTAATTTTATATTTCTCATATTTTCAAGGAGGGCAATAGTCTTGCGGATGTCTTTGCTAATTTTGGTGTTAGCGGATATAGGTTTTGGGATGTGGATGATCCCCTTCTTATTGAGGCACTTGTTTTTCTTAGAATTGATTACCAAAAGTGCTAAGTTGGATGGTGACTTCTTGATGATCTATGTTCACATGACCCTATTCATGTGGAAAATTATCCTTTGGAGTGATCATGAGTTGGATCATGCCTAAGCTTATGGTAATTCAAGTAGCCTCCATATAGGGTGGCCTTCAAGGTTAATAATGACTCCCTGCCACCATGTTGTTGTCACACAGATTGTGGGTATTTCCTTGCATTTGTTCTCAAGGCTTCTCCTAATTGTCTGTAAAGTCCTCAAGCTCTTGGGCTTTGCTAAGTTTGTGATCATGGGTGGAGATAGAAATAGGATAGAGCCATTTTCCTATGACACCTTGAAAACTAAATTTGAAGTTTGGAAAAGATTGCAATGGGGTGGGCTAACACCATACTTGGATAAACTCCATGGGAATGATTTGTAGGCTATAGAGTCATTTATCAAAGGATGGAATAATAGGGTTTTGAAGTTGTTTGGTACTGAATTTGATATCAATGGGGACTTCATAGTGAACATTACTAGTCCTTCCATGGAGGGCAGAAAGGTGTATAGAGATAAGAAAGAATCTTATGCTGCATTGTGGATTTTCTTTAAAGGGGATGAAGAAATGAAACTTGGGCATGCTAAAATTGGTGGCTACTTGTATAGCTCCATCAAAACTCTATGGGGAGATGTAATTGAAGAATTGATGAGGTACATAACCTTAGAAGGTCAGTTCTCTGCTATTAATGGTTATCACTTTATTTTTCTAAATAATTTTTGGCATAAGAAGAAAGTTTCCTTTCCTTTCTATCTGTTGGCTTCTTTGGAGAGTAGTCTTAAGGATCATAAAAGAAATCCTTAAAATATTGTTCTACATGTTGGTTTAATTCTTCTAATTATGGATTATGCCAAGATTTATGTGGTTCCTAAGAAAAATGAAAGGGCTCCCAAAGGAAAGAAAAAGAAGTCGGCCTTGGAGTATGAGACTGTGTTGGAGGAGGAATTGGTGACTATTTTGTAAGGGAAAAAGAAGAAAGTGGTTTCAGAGGAGTCTAAGTCAGAAGAGGATGAGGATTATGTTCCTGACTCTATGGATTCTATGGAAGTTTATTCAGGGCCCCTTGCTTTGGGTAAGAGTGGTAAAGGTAAATTTTCTCTTGATCCGATGGAATATGTGACTTGCACTGAGAAAGGGGTTGGTGTGAAGTCATGTAAAACTGGGTTAGTTGCTCCCTCTACCCTCTTGAAAGAAATAATTGATGTTGTTGGGGATGTGACTCCTTCACACCCTATTTTGGGGTCTAAGAGAAAGAAAGGATTGAAGGATGGTAGCAAAAATAAGTTGGCTAAGCGGTCTGGTAGCCCTATGTAGGAGGATCCTATAGATTCCCCTTCAAAGGTTGGTGGTGGGAAGGATGTTATGAAACCCCATGATGAGGGGTTGGAGAAGTAGAATAGAAGGAGGGTGATGGTTGAGGATATTGTGAGCTCTCTTCATAAAATACAGACACTAAAGGCTAGGACTAAAGGAAAAGAGGTATTTGAGCACCAAGATATGAATAGTATTTCCTAGGAGGGTGAAGTGGAGGCCACTAATTTGTTGAATTTTAATAGGGGGGATCTTCCTAATGTTTTGGGTTTGGCGAAGGAGAGTACTAATTCCCAATTTAGATTGTTCAAATGGGATTTTCATGAGCTTAATATGACCAATGTGAGGGTTGGAGGGGCTATGAGAAAAGTTGGGGAATCTTCGTAGTCTTCTCTACAGATTCAAGTTGACCGATTGTTTTATGCTTTAAAGATTATTGCTAAGGAGATGATTAAGCTGAAGTAGTTTTTTGAACAAAGAAGTGTGACCCTAGAAGAGTAGATGGAATGGGTTAACATGAAGTTGGATAAGGTTATTGAAGTGACTAAATATTCTATGAGGAATGAAGCTAAGGGCCTTATTATTCTCAATGAGAAGGCTAAGAAATGGATGGAGGGAGCTCCTGGTGATAAGGAAGATACTAGGGATAGGCAGGTGGTGGAGGAAGCTTCGGTTGATTAGGTTGTTGGTTCACAGGATATTTTGATTAAAGAGATAAATGTTTTGGGGGCTGGTGCTGGAACTCGCAACAAGACTAAGATACAAGCTGGGGCCCCTATCAAATAGATTTATGAAGTTATGGATGTGCATTAGAAGATAATTAAGAGCGACATGGAAGCTGCTAATATTCTGAAGAATATGTAGTTTTTTATTTTTGTTCCTCCTTTTTGGCAATTGTCTTGTTGATGTTTTGTTGTGTGTTTTCTATTGGTTGATTTGTTTTTTATCTTTTGAAACAACTTTCCTTTTTTGTAAAGGGTTTTAGGGCCTTTTCAAAACCTTCTTTACCTCTAATCAAAAACATCACATTTGAATGCATTTCTAGAACCCTTGGCATGTTTTGAGAAAGTCTCTTCCACTTATAATCTACCTTCTTCTCCCTACAAAGAAGGCAATCCATTCAACCATATAGTAAGCTTGTGATCATACCAAATCTTATCACATCCACAACATTCATATGTTTTATTTGACCAAAGTGAATGACCCTATGTACCCAATTTCAATGTAATACACAATCAAGAATAACTTGGACTTCAAATTAAATAAAAAATAAACAATTGACACATGACTACAAGATAATGCACCCTAATGCCATGATCTTAATAAAGTGGTACAACTTCTACATTTATGGGTAATACCCAAACTTATGATGCATTTCACTTCTACAAATAGTTTCCCTTTTGAGATACCTACATCATATACAAATTTACCAAGATTGTCAATATCACTTAAATGTCATAGAAATCATGTATGATAAATACACTAGATTCTTTAAATTGCTAGGTTAGTCAACCAAGTCAATTCACATTGTTTGGGCTACCAATCACATACTAATGGTGTATCATAAGTATTGGCTCATATTGTTGAACATCTAGAATTCTGAGAGGGGGGGTGAATCGGTATTCCATAAAACTGTTCACATAAAATCCATCTAAGCATTATAAAAAATATGACTGAATTACTAGAAGAAGACATGCAATGAAGAAAAAATATCAACACATATGAACACCAGAGTTTTTATGTGGAAAACCCAAATTGGGAAAAAAAAATGGTGAGGATTAGCTCACAATATAATATATCTAGATATAGAATATTATAGGGCTCACTCCTAGGACTCATTGTCCTTGAAAGGCTCACAACTTGAATACATGAAGGAATGGATAACTTCCAAGATACAAAAGAGTATGGCTCATTGCCAATAGTGTGAATTGATAAAGAATGCACATTCCCTGTGTTGGAGTTTAGTTTCGGTGAAGCACAATACTTGATTAATTCACTCAGCTGCTCATATACATAGTTCACACATATACATTCTCAACTCTATCTTCAAGCATATTTCACATGCACATAATCTTCTTTCTTTCTCTACCATATCAAACACACCCATACACTCTCATCCTCAAAATGACTTTAATATATATATGTTTCTTAATTAGGTTGGCCTAATTAAAGAAACCTTGATTCAAAAGCTAACTTCTCGACATGGAACTAAGATAGATCCCTTTATCATTGATAGCATACCTCAATATTAATATATGAAACAATGGAAAATGGGATTGCTTTTGTATGGTTTAGAACATAGAGAAAAACACACTTTTGCAATTATCTCATTGAAGGGAAACCCTAAAGATCTCAATATAAAGTACGCAAAGGAGAAAGAGATCTTGCAATAGGGTTTTCCTAGGGTCTGATTGTAAACTAATGACAGGTTCACCACCAAGCTAGGGCTTGTAAACACTAACAAATGCAAGATCTAATGTTCAAACCTGGTGATGCATGAAACTTGAATGAATGACTTAGAAATGCATATAAATCAGAACAAAAATCTATAAAATTATAGGCATGCACTTGGAAATTTTTAGAGGCTTGAATGAAGTCTTGAAATTTTGGAAACACTAAATTTAATGTTGAGTGGGACTCATACACTAGTTTGGGTGATTTAGTCCCAAACTGGGTTTTTTGTGCCAAAACTAGAATCTATAGTAATGATTATGAATCTCCAAAAACCTTAAAAATTTGGTTGTACTGGACCTCATACACCCAAGGTGGCATATCATTCCCGGTGTGATTTTTCTAAAGGTTAAGGTTTGATTATGTTCTCCAATATCTTCCCTTTCTCCCACACTTCATTTCCAAATGTAAAACCCTGATTTTGGACTTGTAGATGAATTTTTGTGAAGATAGCAACCTTGCAAATGAGGGGAAAAATTCAACAACTTTCTCCAAGCTTGTAACCTAATCTTCAAGGGATCTTCAGGCTCCAATACACCTAGATCTACAATCACACATGTAAAGAGGAGAGAAAAGTTGTTGATTATTAGTAAATGGGTGTTTTCCCTGGTCAAACCCCTTTTAGGTAATTAAACCAAATGATGAGATAATGAAATAAGGACATGAAATATGAATAATGATACCTTGAATGATGTCTTGTAAATTTGCAATTTAACATGAAATGGTCATGAAGGATGTAGATCTAGACCTTGAAATAAGTGTAGAACAATGCTTAACCTTGGATTTTCAATGCTACATCGCAATACTAGCTCAACAACATGATTGATGCTTGATAATATTGACATTATGATGGATCTTGAATTGCTGCAACAATTGATTAAGAATTATTCCCTTTAATGCCTTAGAATTGATCTTGAATGCTTTCTTGATGCTCTTGTGAAGTCTTGTAATGCTTAACTCTTGAGTGCTTGAATTGATATCATGAATGCTTAGTCTTGATTAGGTGAAATAATGATTTTAAAGTTTGTTTATATAGGAAATGCATCCAAATAACCGTTTATTAGATCCAAGAGGCCGACATCCATAAAATTTGAATTTAAAACCCTTATTTCCTGCTCAAAACTCAAAAAGGAGCCAAATGGGACTCATATGCCATCTATGGCATATGGGTCCCACCTGGGTGGGACTCATACACCCAAGGTGGCGTATGAGTCCCATAGGGCATTTTTGGAGAGAGAAAGTGTCAGGGGGTGAAGAAATTAAGTTTATTTGACGTCTATGTCAGGATTTCAGTTAAAATATGCCTCGAGATGCATAATATAGGGTCTTAGGGGCCTATTAATGATGAGATAAAGGTTATTAATGAAAGAGGGCCCAAAATTCAATGTGAAAGTATAAATAAATAAATTTTACAACACTAAATTAAGGAAAAAGTGGGTCTATTTAGTACAAAAGGGCCCTAAATCCAATGTGAAAGTGTTCAACACATTACAACACTAGATTCAGTCCATTTAATTTGCAAGCCTCCTAAATTTAATGTGAATGTGTCAAAAATACACTTTACAACACTAAATTAAGGAAAATTTAGGTTTATTTAGTTTTAAAGGGGCCCAAAACCTAATGTGGATGTGTAAAACTCATCACAACACTAGATCAAGGCAATACTAAGTCCAATTTATCATTAATTATTCAAAAATCAAGCAAGGAAATGACATACTTTTTTTGTTGCCATATTTAGCCCCCACTTTAGTGAGAGGATGAACTTGCTTCAAACTCACACTAAAGTAGACATGCAAGAGGGGTCCAAGTGTACTGATGTGGATGGTCTAGGATAACAGAGATTGAGGAGGCGATCAAACCCCTAGGATCCAAGATCCTACATCAAACTGACATAAGCACAAAAGGACGTACACAAGGTGTATGATTTGCAACAAAACAAGATACACAAACATACAATGCCAATGACTAAGAATAAAAACAAACAAAAGTAACAAGAGGTGGATCAAGCCTCGGTCATTTTTCCAACACGATGTGGATCATATCTATGTTGTTTGTCTGAAAAATACATGCTCACTCTAAGGCAATGAAAATTTAGGCTTTATGTTGGGTGAGTAATCCAAGAAGGTGAGACACATACACACATGGCCGGTATGTGCTCACACACACACACAAGTGGCTATGGGAAATTCATGCCTCAAATTGGCTTCCCATCCAACCATACCAAAGTTATACCTCCTGATATCTTTGATAAGGTGCCACACAACAATGAAATTTGAGCTTCATGAGGCAAGAAAATTTTTGTATGCTTGGGACTCATAAACAAACAAGATGACTCCACAGGCATGCAAGATGTGTTACACAAGGTGGTCATATAATAGATGTTGTAAATGTGAAATAGTGTAAGGTACATTCAAAGGGATTTTTCTTAGTTTGTGTAAGGTCTCTTCTGATGGAACATCATGGTTAATGTCTCCAATAGAGGACAAATAAATGAAATATCATTTTCTCAGAGGAAATAAAGCCTAATGACACCACCAACAAAAGGACACATCATAAGAATAAAGAAAATCACACAATGAAACATGAGTGTCGATGTATGCCCCCACTTCAAAGTGGTTTCTAACACCATTACTGTGAGCAATTAATTTAAAGCAGAAGAAGACACGAGAGCTTATTCAGAAATCCCTATGCCAAGTCATATGTTTCCAATAAGCTACATCATGAAAATGGGTTGCCCACAAAAGGTAGTATGTCACCTGGGAGTCAACTTAAGGCATGTCGTCCACATCCTAAGCTTGCTCTTATATGTACATGAAAGGTGATCAAATAGCCAAAAGAGACAATGATAAGTGACATACGAGGACAAGGCTATCTAACCCCTTGACCCCACTTAGTGTAGGACAAGGATGAGCCAAAATGAAAAGAGGAAGTAGATGCTTCAACCCAAGGAAGAGCACCACAGTTCTTAAGATATTGATTTTTTTTACTCAAAGCCTTACATTCATTAGTAGAATGACCATGAACTCTATGATATGTGCAAAATGAACTCTTGTAGTAAAATTTCTTTTGTGTTCTTGGAGGGAGAGATATCAAGCGATCTTGGAGGAGTCTAAAAAAGATACTCTCTTGATCAATGGTAGAAGATGTTTCATTATTTTGTGACAAATATATCTCTTGCTTAGTATGATGTCATACTTACACAGGGTAAAAGCACAAAGTTGTGTCACACTTTTAGCCAACTTATCAACACAACTGAATTTAAGTATTTCTAACTAAAAATCAATTTTGGTCAAACATATGATCTAGTAAGATTCATTCTAGCTAAGTTAGATGCTTCCACAACTTTTTCAACTAAAATTGTTGGCTAAAAATTTATGGAGCACCACTTTGAGTCCAATTTACCAAAAAAATAAAATTATTTGAAAAACTTGAAGTTCCGATAACTTCTACTAATGTAAATAACATTTTTTTTTAAATATAAAAATACCCTTTTGTAGATCTATAAGTGTAGTTTTCAAAAATCTATTTATTTTAATAGTTTAATTATTATTTATATTTTATATTTTATTTTTACTAAAAGTAGGTTATCAACACAAAATATTAGGTTCATTACCATGCCAAGGAAAAATACTAAAACTTATTAAAAAATATTAGAAAAAATATGATGCACTAGATAAAAGAATATATTTCAAGGTGGTATTTTTTTTTTCAATTTTAGACGAATATTTAATGAAAGTTGACATCCCATGGAAACAACTATTTTTTGATTCATGCACATTTTAATATTTATTTAAAAATATATATTTATTAAAATTGGAAAAAAAAATATCCATGCACTAAAGTTTCAAGTTATAAATACACAAAAAAATTGAAAGAAAAAAAAATACTATAAAAATTTTGATGTCTCATGCAACTTCATTTTTTTGCATTTTATCAGCAACTAAATTATAGTGTTAATTTATTGAAAAATAGTTTAAAATAATTTTTAATTTTTTTTTTTTAAAATATAAAGATAAAATATAATAAAAAATACATATTTTACTAGTTTACATCATTTCAAAATTCAAAACATATATGTCACTTTTTAGTTATTCAAGTTTAAAATTTGGATCAATGTTGGCCATTTCCGTTAAAAAGTGTGACATAGCTTTGTGCTTTTATCCCACAAGACTCTTTAGATTGCAAGATTTTGTACTCTCCTTTACAAGAGGGTGTAAAATCTATCAAATTCAAATCATTCACATTTTGCATGATGAAATTGATGTTAAGTGAGGATTTATTTGTTTCTTTCATTTCTTTCAAAGGATAATAATCAAGACCACTAGTGTCTATCAGTTCAGGATGCACTAATGTTAAATTTGGATTAGAAGAATCTTTTGTAAGAGTGTTGATATTGAGTGAAGGCTTGTTTGTTTCTTTTGAGGGACAATAACCAATACCATTAGTCTTTTCTTGAGTGTGAAGCTCTATATGGACACAACTACCTTGTTCTCTAGCACCACATCCTTTTCCACTATATCCAAGTTGCTTAGTTCATACCCTTTTCCATAAATATTTTTCATTTATTTCGGATTCAATGGTTGTTCATAGTCAACTTCATCAAAGTTTGTTGTACAATTTTCTTCTTCATATAAAATGGTTGAGGTGGATGCTTTTGAAGGGTCTTCTGAATTTTGTGTTGAGATGACTTCTTTTTATTTTTTCTTTTTAGAGTCATTGTTTATGATCTTGTATTCTCCCATGAATATTGGTTTGAAGTCTAAGGAACCCCAATCATCTTTTAGTAGATTTGTGACCTCCTCAATGCATTTTTCTTGGTCTTTCTATTGCATGTGCTCTACTTGTGTAGTTGGTGTCAATATTTTCAAATGATTCTCCTTGTTTTTCTCAATGTTTAAACAACTGTTTGGTTCAGGATCAACTTTGAGTGTGTACACTTTGTTGTTGTAGATGTATTTAATTTTTTGATGAAGGGTAGAAGGCACCCCATTCATTGCATGAATTTGCAGTCTTCCTAAAAGAAGATTGTATGAAATACAATGAGGCATAACATGGATCAGTATTTCTAATGTGGCCTTTCCAATTGTAATAGGAAATGTAATCACTCCAAGAGGTTGTTTTCCTACATTGTCAAACCCCTTAATAGATAAAAAGTCGGGTTGCATTTTTTATTTATCCACACCAAGCCTATCCAAAAGGGTCACACTACACACATTAAGTTCTGATCCATTGTCAACTATGGTTTGCTTTATTCCTGTCCTTTTATATTGAGATATTATCATGAAAGCTTCATTTTGTTTTTGTACTTCCAAAGGAGGGAGCTCACTTTGGTGGAAAACAATGTCAACATTCATTCCTTGAATCAAGATTGCTATGTCATTCAATTGCGCATTAGAAGGGATAGGAACTTGTTGTAAAGAACTTTGAATCATGTTATGGTAATGAGGGGAGGCTTGAATAAGGTCCCATAATGATATCTTAGCAAGAGTATTCTTTAGTTGTTCAACAAGATCGTACTCCTTTCCACTTTGTGCAGGAAAATGAGGGGGGCTAGGAAAGATAGGATTAGGCAATGGGAGGGATGTTGAAGGTGTTTTTCTTGGTTGCGGATTGTTTCTAGTGTTATATTTATGAGCAATGGTATTATGACTCAGTTATTGCAAAACATTAGTCTTAGGTGGGTAAAGGATAAATTCAGGTTTGTTTTGAGTTTGTGATCATTGTGAGGGTGGGTAAAGAATTAGAGGGTTCAAAGGATGTCCCATAGGGTATTTAGGAGGTCCAATATTCAAGGGGGATCTAATGGACACTTGGGCATTCATAACCTCAGCGGTCTTGGTTTGATGTATTTCTAAAAAAGGGAAATCTAGAATCACCCTTTTACCATCACCCAAGGAAGTCACATCATGATTATTCTCATGCACCATGATATCCTCCCTAGGAGAAGAGTTTTAGGAGAACTACAAACTAAATGTTCTTGACATTCAAGGATTGGTTCTTCCAAAATGACTTCATCACAAGTAGGGGAATGGTCAATGGTTGAATTGTCTTGTTTATCAATGATGGCATTCTCTTGTTCAATAATGTTTTTCCTAAGGGAAGAGAGACACATAAGTTTCTCATGACTTTCATCATTTGTATTTTCTAACATCAAAGTATCTTCTTTACAACTAGGAGAGATACTAGGAGAAGAACAAATGTGATTATCAAGATTGTCCCTAATTTCATTTTTTTGTCCCATAATGCCTTCCAAAATAGGATAGGTAGGGGAAGGATCATAAAGAGGGTTGTTATAGACCTTAAATATTTGATCATCTAACACCAACATATCCTCATCATTTACAATCTCATCCTCTTTCACTAAATCATTCTCACAAGCAAAGGGAGAATGGAAATTAGGTAAGGTGATGTTTAGAAATGTGTCTATGATGTCATTCTCTTATGCCATAATATCTTCCAATGTAGGAGAGTTTATAGAAGAGGAGCTTTCAACAATGTCATGATTCTTAATGAGTGCATCTTCTAACACTGAAATACCTTCATCACATGTAGGAGAGGTATTAGGAGAAGAGCAACTATGATCATCAGGATTGTCTATATTTTCATCTTCTTCTATCACATCATTCCCACAAGTAGGAGAGATAGAAGGGGGTGTAATTTTAAGGCAAGCGTTAAAATTTTCACTCTCTTGCACTAAGAGACTCTCATAGCTAGGAAATGTATTGAATGAATGACTAACGTGCTTATTGACTAACTTTTTCTTTGAAAACTTGGAAAAGACCAAAACTAACATTTGTGAACAATAATCTATTCAAACTCAAAATGCAATGTAAAAACCTATAATGAAATGCAATTTTAAGATTTCAAACAAGGTAATTTACTAGTTACACTATGCAATGATCTAAAAATGAAATGTTGTAAATACAAAATTTTGAATTAAGCAATGCATGAAATGAACCTATTTAAGCTAGATTTAGTGAAATGCATGTAACAGAAACTCAACCAACTGAAACAGCTAACTAATGGTAGCAAATCAAAGTGCAGAAACAAGGTTTTTAATGTTGTAAAAGGTAGTTTCAGATCTGCACTAGGACTAAATCGCCCAGAGGGGTGTATGAGTCCTAGTGAGGGTTTTTTGCATAATTTTCAAAAACATTTAAGTGATTTTTATGCTTTTTAGTTTGTATGATATGTAGACTAAATGTAAATGCAATTTTTAGATGGTTTTCAATGATTTTAGGTGCAAAAATACAACCTACATGCACTTTCACTAATGCAAAACTTAGAAATCCTAGAATACCAATTAACTAATGCAAAATAAAATGCAATGTTAATGCAAGCAAGATATAGGATAATGATGCACTCCAAATCAGAAATTAAAATGTGCTAAATGTAGGTTCACCAAAATGAAACAATGAAAAAATGGGATTGCTTTCGTATGGTTTAGAACATAGAGCAAAAGCCACTTTCTCAATTCTCATTGAAGGAAAACTATTACATCCCACCCTAGATGATTAAAAACAATTTTAATTATTGTAGTTATGACAAAGGAATGATGCAAATTTAGATTGAATATTGCAAGAAATGTTGAGATCTTATGTGATTGAGTTCTATTAGAGAAATAAGGAATTATGCCATTATGATATGAGCTATGAATTATTACAGTGGGAATAAATTTTGTTAATGATGCCCTAGAAATAGAAAAGTTGGGTAGCACGTACGACAACCTCTGAAGGAGGGAAAGTATCATCTGAGTAGAGAGGTAGTGTTAGGATGATCTGGAACTTTCCATCTAAGTCAGGACTAGGTCAGAAGGATCTAGGAATCCTAGAAGAGTGTAATAGGAGTCTTAAGTTGAGGTAAGTCTTATGTGTGATCTTTTTGGGCATAGTTTTTTTGTAAGTAGAATTAGGGTTTCTATACCAATTTTCTACTTTATTACAGTAAAAAATTAAGCTAAGCAAGCGTATATGCACATGTCAAAAGAACTTGCATACATACACTAATGCATCTAGGCCAATACATGCGCATGAATGACTACTTAGTTTAATTAATTTCCTTTCCTGACGGTGAAACCTATTTTAACACCTTGAACTCATCAGTAAGGTATTACTACCTTTCTAAGACTAATATCTGTGCATGATGGCCATGTTAAATATATACTGCCAATATTTATACTTCTACAGGAAAAGTATAATAATAATTCATGATTGCTTATAAATTAATAAATATTTCGTAGAGGCATTTTATTAAATACTTGAATACTCTCTTAAGTTCTGAAGGACCAACATTTTAAATACATAAGTATTTAAGTGATTTTATATTTTCAAAAGAGGATATTTTATTAAAGTCAAAGAGAAGAAGTTCTATCATATTTTCCACCAAATGTGAAGGTGTAAAAGATTTAAATATATTTGAAAAGAAAAAGAAATAATAAAATCCACACTTTTAAAATAATAAAGCGGGGTCACCTTGAGTTGGAAAAATAAGTTTATTCTTTGTGGAGATTGATAAAATTATGATGCCACCTTTCTTGGACGTATGGTTGTAGCATACAAAGGAGGTTCCTTATTTTTAGCCACAATTAGGAGAAATATAGCCTAGCTTTATCTACCACATGAGAGTTCTTTTCTTTGGTTTTTGTTTTGAAAGCTAAGATCGATCTCATTTTGTGGAGGGTGAGTTGGAGAAGATTTAGGAGGTGGTTACCATAACCACATAGTAGCCAATAAACCTATTTTGGTTGTCTATTCTTCTCAAAACAAACTCATTATGGATGGACAAGAGAGATTCGATGGGGGCTGGATTTTAGAGAATAACAGATGTTACAATTAGGAAAACTATCTTGGGCCACGTTTTTCTCTTTTAAGGGGAAGAAGGAAGACATTAGCAATAGGGTTGAAGGTCGAGCTAGGAAAAACTTGAATTTTTCTTGCATTCTCAGCTGTTTACTGCATTCAGATTCTTTAGTTCATATTTTCTTAGTAGGGATGTATACTCTTTTGAGTATAATTCTATGAAAATAAGTGCTTTCTTGCATAGGTTTAATCCATGATATTATTGCAGCATATGATTTCATTTTTATAAAATAGGTATAGTTGTTTCTTTGCTTGTACATTGTTCTGTATAGTAATTTTATGGTGTGATTGAAGTTTCAGATAGATAACTATGTCTTTGATAGACTAAAATATTTAGTTTTGTCTTCTAGCATCTAAACCAATTCATGATAATCTGTAAAAAAATTCTTGAAGGCTTAAATTAAAGTTGCATTTTTTTTCCATGGTTCTACCTAGTTAACATGATAGGAAGTTAGAAAGACTTAGTGTGAACATAACCTGAGCAAAAGCTTTCAAAAAAAGGGGGGGTTGGCAAGAACTAAACCCTAAGAAAGAACATGCAGTTTTTAACTTTGTAATTGAAAGAAAATTTCAAAATAATAAGAACGTATTGATTTTCTTCATGAAGGATGAAATAACAATTGGTTTTTTTTCTCTTAGCTGATTATATAACCATAAATTTCATTATGATGGTCAGTATGTAATAAGTGCAGTTTGAGCATAGGAATTGTGTAGAGGGTTTTAGAATGTTACTATTTTCTCCTTCTTGGCATGAAAACCCTATTGTTTGTTGTACTAGAAGAGTTTATTCCAAGCTGAACTATCAACCATGGGAGTAATGAAGGGTTTCGTAAAAACCCTAGTTTTATATATATTGGTCATATGTGGCAGGTAGCCAGGTAAGAGTGTGTTTTATTGGAAAAACCTAAAGTGGGTCAAGGGAGTTACCCTAGGATAGGTGTCCTTTGTAAGAGTAAAGGGTGAAGAGAAAATATCTTGAATGCCCTAGGTTAGAAGAGTTTTCCAAGTCGAGCAGGGTGGGTGAGTTGTATGGAAGTACAAAACTATGGCCATAGTAGGTGCAAGTGCCACTGACTACACTTTAGTACTCACAACAACCCAGATACCTAACTAACCAAAGTTACTTGCTTAGTAGGAAGGTATCCTTAGTATCATGGCAGAGTTAGATATGTAGGGTTTACCAATAGAGCTCAAATCGAAATTCTAGAGGGTTTCCAACATTGCCTTTCATAAGAAGGGAAGGGACCCTTCCAGTTAGGAAGGTGTGTGGGGAACTGCATGAGTTTGTGGTTGGCAGAAAAGCACTTGGATGATACTTTCCCTCTCATGCAAATGGTGAGTAGAGTCTTGGAAGATGTAGTATCCGGATGAGGATTTCTAATCTATTACTTTTGTAACTCTTGTTATAGTACTTGAATAGATGAATTCAAATTTTTTCATATTATTTAAGTAGAATCCTATATTAATTTTTACTACATTAGCTAAATGGTTATCACCTTACTATGTTTCTTTAAAAAAAAAATTACTCTAGTTGAATGAGTCATCTTATTTGTTTTTAAGTTCAATGAAAGCAAGATGTTACATTTGGTATCAGAGTGCGGTTGCACGCTAGAGCTTATTATTCCATTACATAGATATAATTCCATGACTTGTAGTACTAATGTGAAACATTTTGTGCTAGACATGGTACAAACCAAACAAACCACTCGTAATTCTATAGCGGGGAACACCTGCTATCTATAGGCTAAGAAGGAGTGAGAAGCTTTAACTAAGTCTATAGAAGGGAAAAATGTAGATGGTGAAGGTTGGTTGAAGGAGAATGAGACTTTTTCCCACGCCATGGAATAGATTCATGATGTGAAGGCTAAAATAAAGTGGTTTGAGAAATTGGTTTCCAGTATCCAAGTTGACTTGGATAAGAAACTGCCTCCAACTCACCTATATACCTAGTGAGGGTAGTTGTAATAACCCAATAAAGAAACAAAAGAAAGATGAGGAGCACCTGTGTGTGCATCCCCCCTAAAATAATTGTAATCAACTCTAACAAGTCTAAGGATTACACACCTCTGACTCCCTAAGATAAAGTGGAATCATATATTTTGTATGCAAGTGTTGCTGATAAATAAAATACTTATGTGCATGTTGAAACAATCTTGTGTAAAGAATTAAATTCACAACATTAAGTAAAAAAATTTATGTTGTGTTAACTATTGCATTAATACAAGTTGAAGGGATTCAAACCTAAATCTAATATAATGTTTAAAAGAAACTTCAATTAGAAGATATCTTTAAAATATGTGTACGTGCAGTAACTCGGAAGGGAGACATGATGTTGGTCAGAAATTTGGTAATGTTGAAAATAAGTTAGATCAATTACTAGCACTTCTTCAAGATACTAGGGATCATGTAACTCACCTTGAAATGGAAAGAGCTAGAAAGGAACCCTTAAGGGGTGGTGACACTAAAAGTTTCCATGTGGAAACCATAACTAGTGAATAGGAGGATGATTATGCGGGGTGGGGAACTCATGACTTAGGTAAGGATTAGATAACTCTGGAACTGTCACATGACATGAAAAAGGTGACTCCCCCAAAATTTGATAGGTCAAAATCCAGAGATGCCGCTAAGGCATGGCTAGTGGAGATGGAAAAGTACTTTTAGATTAGAGACTAAATTGAAGATAAGAAGGTGTTATGGGAGCATACCAGTTGCCTAGAGAAGTGTCCACATGGTGGACGAGCAAGAAGTTGGAACTAGGAACAAATTCCAAGTGATTGACATGGTTAGAATTTTTAGCCATATTTAGGTAGAGGTGGCTACCTCAGTTGTTCTATGGCCAAAAGTTGACCAATTTCCAGAATTTGTCACACGGAGATCTATCTATAAACCAATATTGGGAGAAATTCATTTGTCTCTTAAAGTACGTTCCATAGTACCATGAAGATGAATATTTTTGGGTCAAAATTTTTATATTAGGGCTAAAACCCCAAATTGGGGGACAAGTAGATTTTTTGGGTCCAACCTCTATGGACCGAGTGTATAAAAAAGCAATCAAGAAAGAGCAAAGGTTACAATATATAGCTGCAGATAGGGAGAAGATAAAGAAAGCTAAGTGACCTTGAAATCTCAAACCTTTAAAAGAAAAGGGGACAAGCTCAATTTCCATCGTAAAAATGATAAAGACTGTCGAGATTAGAAGGGTGGAAGTCGAAAGGATAGGAAAGGTGGGAACAATCATAACAACAATAACAAGAATTAGGACATTGGGAAACCCATTGAGAGAAGGGGTCTGCCCGGAGGGTGTTTCACATGTGGTGGGGACCATTATGCTAACCAGTGTACCACAAAAATAGTCTGACCATCCCCTCGATGGAATCAATTACCATCACAACAAGCTACATTCCAGTAGCACATTCATGCAATCGTTGATAATAGGCAAGCAGAGTATCAGATTACTCCTATTGAAACTTTAGGTAAGTTATTTGGAACCCCTATTTCAATTCTTATTGACATAGGAGCAACTGAATGCTTTGCATCTCCTAGGGTCTTGAGCAAGGTATCTAGAATATCTAGTTATATGCAAAATACTTGGTCAGTAGAATATACAAACCATTCAAAGGCTTAGGTAGAGCAATGCTTATTTGAGGCCTGGATTGATTTACCTAGTTTCTCAACAAAAGTAAGCCTTTACATGGCTCCCTTAGGTACTTATGATGTAATCCTAGGAATTAATTGGCTATGGAGGCACATAGCCCAAGTAAATTGATTTTCCAAGACAATGGAGTGTCTAGACGATTTAAGATATAAGGTGTTCATTCAAGGAATTGTAAGGCTAGTCAAAATAAGATAAATTTCTGCCATGCAACTTAAGAAGGCCAAATGTAAGGGTTGTCAGTTATTTGAAGCTAAAATGGAAGTAGTGGAAGAACTGATGGAAATGAAGGAATCCTATTGGTTGGATGAATTTTCTTACTTTGAAGCCCAAAAGGAGTCAAGAATGGAAGAAGAGACATCATGAGATATGGGTGAGGAAATAGATAAATACCCTTATTTTCTAGAATTTTTAGATGTTTTTCCTGCTAAGTTACCCAGTTTTCCACCCAAAAGGGCTTTTTATTTCACCATTGATATATAGTTGGGGGCATAACCAATATCTAAATCCACTTATCGTATGGCAACCTCAAAATTGATGGAATTAAAGACTCAACTATAGGAACTTTTGGAAACAGGTCTAATAAGACCTAGCATTTCACCTTGGGGAGCGTCAGTACACTTTTTCATAAAGGATGGTACAATTAGGTTATGTATTGATTATCAGATGCTCAATAAGGTAACCATAAAGAATATATATCCCTTGCCATGTATAGATGGTATTTTTGATCAAATGCGAGGGGAAACAGTGTTTTCCAAGATTGATCTATGATCAAGCTATCATCAACTGAGATTGAGGGAGGACATCCACAAAACAACCTTCAGAACTAGATATAGACATTATGAATTCATTGTATTACCCTTTGGGTTAACAAATTCCCAAATTGCATTCATGAACTTAATGAATATTGTGTTCAGGGATTGTTAAGACAAGTTTGTGCTAGTGTTTTTGAATGATATTTTGATATGCTCCAAAAACGAGGAAAAACACCTTCAACATTTGCGATTTGTGCTACAACGGCTAAGAGAAAATAAACTCTACAGTAAACTATCCAAGGGCTCATTTTCACAAAAAGAAGTATAGTACTTAGAGCATATTATCTCTACAGATGGAATTGTGTTAGATCCAACTAAGATTAAGGCCATTTTGGAATGGTTAGAGCTGAAAAATGTGCATGAAGTTCAAAGTTTCATGGGGTTGGCTGGGTACTATAGAAAATTTATGGCTAATTTCTCTAGAATAGCATGTCCCATCACATCTCTTCAAAGAAAAGGGAAAATATTTGTTTAGACAAAAAAGTGTTAGGAGGCTTTTGAAATCCTAAAAAAAAGCTAACAATAGCACTGGTACTACAAGTACTAGATCCAGAAGGACATTTTGTGGTCACCAAAAACATCTCAGGAGAAGGGTTAGGTAGTGTACTCATACAAGACAGAAAATTCATTTCCTTTGAATCCTAAAAATTGAAAAATTATGAACAAAACTATGCTCCTCGTGATCTTTAATTCACTACAATAGTGCATGCACTACAAGTATGGAGGCATTACTTACTGGGAAAACCTTTTGAATTGAGATCTAACCACCAAGGGTTGTGGTATCTATTTACTCAACCAGATATGAATGCTTAAAAAAGAAGATGGCTTGAGCTAATATCGGATTACAACTTTGAAATTAGCTACATCAAAGGGAAAGAGAACCATGTGGCAGATGCCCTTAGTAGGAGGCATATATCCTCTATGCCGACTGTTCAAAAAACTTTCAAAATCAGGTACTTCAATACTCAAAAGGGGATGAATACTATAAACAGGCCTTATCAAAAGACTCTCAAGATCATAGATATGATGGTTTTTAGTTTTATGTTGATGGGGTGCTCAGGTACAAGGGAAGGATGTACATTCCCGACTTAGGGGAGTTGAGGAAGGTAGTTTTGCAAGAGGCTCATAATGTGCCCTATTTTGTACATCCATGAATAAAAAAACTTGTGGAAGATATTAGACCATTGTACTTCTAAAAAGGGATGAAAATTGATTCAACAAAATATGTGGCAGAGTGCTTAGAATACCAAAGAGTCAAAGATAAACATCAACACCCAGTAGGGTTGTTATATCCACACAAAATTCTTGAGTGGAACTCGTAAGTAATTAGCATGGATTTTGTGCAGGGACTTTTAATGTCTAGAAATAGGAACCACACAATTTTGGTGGTGGTGGATAAGCTTATGAAGGTATCACATTTTATTCCGAGGAACCTAATAGATGGGGCACCCATTATAGCAAGGAAATTTTTGCAAGAAATTTTCAGGTTGCACGGAGTTCTTGAGAAGATTATTTCTGAGAGGGATGCCGAAATTACCTCTAAATTCTGGAAAACACTTTTCACATCTCTTGGAACCCAGCTAAATATAAGCTTGACATATCACCTTGAGACATATGGTCAAACAGAAAGGGTGAACCAAGTATTGGAAGACCTTCTAAGAGTTTACTGCATGGATCAACAATACAAGTGGGAAGATTACCTTCTGCTTGTAGAATTTTCTTACAATAATACATATCATTCTACCAATGATGGCACCATTTGAGGAATTATACGAGTGCAAGTTCTGCACTCTTATAAGTTGGGATAAGATAGAAGATAGGATTATCCTTGGCCCCAAAAGGCTCTCAGAGATGGAAGAACAAATCAGGATGATCAAAAAAAGGTTGGCAGAAGCCAATGACAGGAAAAAGAGTTATGCAAATGCCAAAATAACTCCTAGACGGTTCTTAGTTGGGGACAAGGTTTTGTTAAGGGTCAAACCATAGAAAAGTTTCATTAGATTTGGAAAGTCCACAAAGTTAGCACCGCGTTATGTTAGACCTTTTGAGGTTTTGGAGGAAGTTAATCTAGTGGCCTATTGGATTGATCTTCCATCAGTATTGTCTAGAATGCACAATGTATTTCATGTTTCATACCTAAAGAAATATATTCCTGGCAATAATGATATGATTGATTAGAATGCTTTGCAGGTGTGGGATCTAGGAGTGGTAATGATAGAGCTCCTTAGGGTGCTCAAAATGTGTAAGATATGTATGTGCAACTGATAAGTTACATAGTTTAAGTTCCAATGGGGCCAATACACCAAGGATGGTGCCACCTAGGAATATTTCTAGGATATTAAACAAAGATTTACTCACCTCTTGAAGGATTATGAGATTCCTTCTTAATATGTATATATTAACTTATGATTTTATTAAGGAACTAAAACATCATTGAGGATGATGATTCTTAAGGGGGGAGACATGTTACATCCCACCCTATATGCTTAAAAATAATTAAACTTTTTGTAGTTATGACAAATGAATAATGAAAATTTTGATTGAATATTGCAAGAAATGTTGAGATCTTCTATGATTGAGTTTTGTTAGAGAAATAAGGAATTATGCCATTATGATATGAGCTATGAATTATTTCAGTGGGAATAAATTGTGTTAATGATGCCCTAGAAATAGAAAAGTTGGGTAGCACATACCACAACCTCCGAAGGAGGGAAAGTATCATCTGAGTAGAGAGGTAGTCTTGGGATGATCAAAAAATTACAATCTGAGTGGGGACTAGGTTAGAAGGATCTAGGAATCCTAGAAGAGTGTAATAGGAGTCTTAAGTTGAGGTAAGTCTTATGTGTGATCTTTTTGGGCGTGGTTTTGTCATAAATGGAATTAGGGTTTCTATAATTATTTTCTACTTTCTTACTATCAAAAATTAAGCTAAGCAAGCATATATGCACATGTAGGAAGAACTTACATATGCATACTAATGCATCCATGCCAATACATGTGCATGAATGACTGCATAGTTTAATTAATTTCCTTTCCTGATGGTGAAACCTATTTTAACACATTGAACTCATCGGTAAGGTATTATTTCCTTTCTGAGGCTAATATCTATGCCTGATGGCCATGTTAAATATATACTGCCATTATTTATACTTCTATAGGAAAAGTATATTTAATAATTCATGAATGCTTATAAATTAATAAATATTTCCTGGAGGAATTTGATTAAATACTTGAATACTCTCTTAAGGTCTAAAGGACCAAAATTTTAAATACATAAGTATTTAAGCTATTTTATATTTTTAAAATAGGATATTTTATTAAAGTCAAAGAGAAGAAGTTATATCATGTTTTCCACCAAATGTGAAGGTGTAAAAGATTTAAATATATTTGAAAAGAAAAAGAAATAGTAAAACCCACACTTTTAAAATAATAAAGTGGGACCACCTTGAGTTGGAAAAATAAGTTTATTCTTTGTGGAAATTAATAAAATTATGATGCCACCTTTCTTGGACATATGGTTGCAACATGAAAAGGTGGTTCCTTGTTTTTAGCCACAAATTTGGTGCAGCAGTTAGGATAAATATAGCCTGGATTTATCCACCACATGAGAGTGCTTTTCTTTGGTTAATTTTTTTTCTTATGCTAAGATCAATCTCATTTTGTGGAGGGTGAGTTGGAGAAGACTTAGGAGGTGGTTACCATAACCACCTAATAACCAATCAACCTATTTTAGTTGTCTATTCTTCTCGAAAAAACTCATTATGGATGGACAAGAGAGATTCTATGGGGGCTGGATTTCAGAGAATAGAAAATGCTACAATTAGGAAAACTATCTTGGGCCACATTTTTCTCTTTTAAGAGGAAGAAGGTAGAAATTAGCAGTAGGGTTGAAGGTTGAGCTGGGAAAAGCTTAAAGTTTTCTTGCATTCTCAATTGCTCACATTCAGATTCTTTAGTCTAGAATTTATTAGTAGGAGCGTCTACTCTTTTGAGTATAATTTTATGAAAATAAGTGCTTTCTTGCATAGGGTTAATCCATGAGATTATTGCAGCATATGATTTCATTTTCATAAAACATATATAGTTTTTTCTTTTCGTGTAAACTATTCTATACAGTAAGGTTATGGTGTGCTTGAACTTTCAGATGGATAACTATGTCTTTGATAGACCAAAATCCTTAGTTCTCTCTTCTAGCATCCAAACCAATTCATTATATTTTGTAAGAAATTTCTTGAAGGCTTAAAATGAAGCTACATTTTGTTTTTCCATGGTTCTACCTAGTTAAAAAGATAGGAATTTAGGAAGACTTATTGTGAACTTAACCCGAGAAAAAGTTTTTTTAAAAAAAGGGGGTTGGCAAGAACTAAACCCTAAGAAAGAACATGCATATTTTAAGTTTGTAAATGAAAGAAATTTTCAGAATAATAAGAATGTACTAATTTTCTTCATGAAGGATGAAATAAAAATTGGTTTGTTTTCTTTTTGCTGAGTATCTAACCATGCATTTCATTATGATGGTCAGTATGTAATAAGTGCAGTTTGAGCACGAGAATTGTCTTGAGGGTTTTAGAAGGTTACTATTTTTTCTTGGTATGAAAACCCTGTTGTTTGTTGTACTAGAAGAGTTTATTCCAAGACGAACTATTAGCCATGGGAGTCATGAAGGGTTTCGTTAAAACCATAGTTTTATATATATTGGTCATACATGGTAGGTAGCCATATAAGAGTGTGTATTATTGGAAAAACCTAAAGTGGGTCAAGGGAGTTACCCTAGGATAGGTGTCCTTTGTAAGAGTATAGGGAGGAGAGAAAATCTCTAGAATTCCCTAGGTTAGAAGAGTTTTCCAAGTTGAGCAGGGTGGGTGAGTTGTATGGAAGTACAAAAATATGGCCATACTAGGTGTAGGTGCCACTAACTGCACTTTAGTACTCACAAAAACCTAGTTACCTAACTAACCAGAGTTGCTAGTTTAGTAGGAATGTATCCTTAGTAGCATGGAAAAGTTAGATAGGTAGGGTTTACCACTAGAGCTCAAATGGAAATTCTAGAGGGTTTCCAACATTTCCTTTCATAAGAAGGGAAGAGACCCTTCCAATTAGGATGTTGTGCGGTGGACCGCATGAGTCAGTGGTTGGAAAGAAAGCACTCAGATGATGCTTTCCCTCTCATGCAGATGGTGAGCTGAGTCTTGGAAGACCCAATATCTAGATGAGGATTTCTAATCTCTTACTTTTGAAACTCTTGTTATAGTACTTGAATAGATTAATTCAGCTTTGCTCATATTCTTTAAGTAGAATGATATCTTAATTGTTACTAAAATAGCTAAATGGTTAGCACCTTACTATGTTTTTTTTCAAAAAAAAAAATTACTATAGTTGAATCAGTCATCTTATTTTTTTTTAAGTTCAATGAAAGTAGGATGTTACAGAAACCCTAAAGATCTCAATCTAAAGTATGCAAAGGAGAAAGATATCTTGCAATAGGGTTGTCCTAGGGTCTAATTGTAAACTAATGAGGGTTTCACCACCAAGCTAGGGCTTGGAAAGACTAAAAAAATGCAAGATCTAATGTTCAAACCTAGTGATGCATGAAACTTGAATGAATGACCTAGAAATGCATATAAATCAGAACATAAAGTTGTAAAATTAGAGGCATGCATCTGGAAATTTGTAGAGGCTTGAATGAAGTCTTGAAATGCTAGAAACACTTAATTTAATGTTGAGTGGGACTTATATGCCAATTTGGGGGATTTAGTCCCAGACTGAGTTTTTTTTAAATTTGTATAGCTTCTGGATTTGATTGTGTCCAAATATTTTGCATCAACATTTCGGATCACATTTTGTGATCCATCATTAGGATGAAAGAGAGCAAGAGGAGAAGAAATGGATAATTGCAGACTTAGATAAGATAAAAAGTAGAGAAGAGGGGGGAGGAAAGGTTACACACAAACTGAGGAAAAGAAAAGAGATATGAAAGAAAATAAACAATTAGAATAATGAAAAAGAAACCACACTTGAAAAAAGAAGGAAAAATAAAAATAAAAATAAATGAAAAATGAAAAACCTCAAACTTGAAGAAAAAATAAAACAAATTTAAAATAAATAAAGAAAGAAAAGAGAAACAAGAGAAAAAAGAAAAGAAGGAAACACCTACCCGGAATACACCTACATACACACACCCACAAAAACACACTTAAAATAATAAAAATAAAGGAACCTCAAAAATTGAAGAGAAAACAAAAAACAACAAGATACAACTAAAAATGAAGAAAAATGAAAAGGAACAACAATGTATATATATATATATATATATATATATGCAAAGAAATTAAAAAGAATGTAAATGAAGAAAAGAGAAACTCAACAAATCTAGAAACAAAAGAAAAACCAAACATAAAAGAAAATATATATAGAAAAATGAAAAGTGAACAAACAAAAGAATGAAAAGAAAAGACGAAAAAAGAATCAAAGAATAGATATAAATATATATATCAAAAAGAATATCACTCTAAAAATATAAATAAAAGAAAGACAAGAGAATAAAATGAATAAGCCAACAAATATAAATAAAAATGAATAAAACTGAAGAAAAGTGAGACAAACTAAGAATACAAATAAAAGAAGATAAAGAAAATAAGAATAGGTGAAAGAAAAGACAAAGGAAAAAATTCCTAGAAAGAAATAAAAGGAGAAAAAAGCAACCTGATAAATCTAAAAAGAAAAGAAAAACCACACTTAAAAGTGTGTATATATATATATATATAAATGGGAGATGAAAGAACAAAAGAACAAAAGAAGGGAAAAATTCAAATATAAAAATTAACAACCATAAAAGAAAATAAAAGACCAAAAGAAGATAAAGGAAAAAATACCAAGAGAGAGAAAGAAGAAAAATAATGTAACAAAATAAATAAAAAAAAAAAATAAAAACCAAACAGAAAAAGAATATATATATATAAATGAAAAATGAAAAAAAAAAATAAAAACAAAATAAGAAAGAAGAAAAAAGAACAAAAGAAACAAATATAACCAAAAGGAATATCACTCTAAAAATAAAAGAAAATAAAGGCAAGAGAAAAAATGAATAAGCCAATGAATATAAATGAAAGAACATAAAGGAATGAAAGAAAAGAAAGACAAATAGAAAAAAAGAGTAGAAGAATGGAGAAAAATAAGAATAGAAGAAGGATAATTGAAATATAAAAATTCTAAAAACAAAGGAAAAATAAATAAATAAATAAAAATAAAAACCTATAGAATACAAAAAATATATAAAAAATAAAAAGAAACTAAAGAAAGAGAATAATGACGGAAAAACAAAAAATGAAAACAAGGAGAGGAGAAAAAGCCAAGGAACAAAAGAGAAAAATAAGCACCAAGGAAAGATCAAGGAAAAAGAAACAGAGAGGAACATGATGGGAGGAGGAAGAGGGGGAAGAAAGAAAGGAGGCAACAAACCACCCGATGGGAAGAAAGGATTGAAAGGGAGGAGGATGAGAAAGGATGAGAAGGGGGAAGGACAAAGAAAGAAATGGGGGCAAGGAAAGGGGGCCTGAAGAAGCTAGGAATAGACCTAGTTGCGAAGGTTAGAAAGAAAGGGTTACCAAGCAATACTAACAACCCAACCTTCATCACGGTTAAGGTTAGAGGGGTGGTTGCTAATGTGAATGGCTTCCTTGAGCTTTCGTTTGAAAAATTTATCTTCTTTGCACAAGATCTGGGTGTTCTCCAAACATATGTGGTGCTTAGTTGAAGAAGAGTGGTCTGCAAGTGCTGATTTGACAACACGATCATGTTTGATGTCCACACTATGCTCCTTAATTCTTGTGCCAAAAGAATGACCTATTTTGCCTATATACAGGATACCACAAGAAAAAACTACCTTGTAGACCCTAGACTCAAGTAATATGTCTCTTGATTCCTTGAGAGAGGGGAGACAGTGTTTCACAGTTGAGAAAGGTTTGAAAGCACAATGAAGCCCTTTCTTCGAAAGGATCTTGGATTTTTTTTGGGAAATGCCTTCAATATAAGGAAGAGTAGCATTAGGAGGAAATCAAGCTTGGAGGTTGGGGAATTGGAGTGGAACCTCTCCCTAGCATGGCTAAATGCTCTAGAGATCTGCCTGTTTTTGTAGCCATTAACGATGAAGACTTTATGAAGATGGGCTAACTCTTAGTCCAAGTAATCTTCATCACAAATGCGAAAAGTCCTCAAGGTGAGGGTTTTGAGGATACCACTTTTTTGACAAGGGTGATGATGAGAAGATGAGTGGAGATAGAGGTCAGTGTGGGTGGCCTTGTGAAAAACCCGACAACCTAGGGAGCCATTAGGTTTTTTGATGAGCAAGATGTCAAGGAAAGGGAGTTGGCCATTAGATTCAATCTCCTTAGTAAAGGAGATGCAATGGGCCAAGCTATTGAGGTGGGCATGAAATTTTTCCAACTAGTCAAGCCCATATAGCCAACACACATTGGTGTCATCCACATAGCGCTTCCACCATTTTGGCTTAAGGGGGGAGGAGAAAAGGGTAGACTCTTCAAACTGCTCCATGTAGAGGTTAGCAAAGACTAGAGAGAGAGGGGAACCAATGGCCACACCATCAACTTGCTCATAGATGACATTTTGGAAAGAAAAGAAGGTGGATTTCAAGCACAACTCTACAAGAGAGGAAATTTCCTCATTAGTTTTGTGCTTGATAATCTCAATGGAATCGGGGATGGGAACCTTGGTAAAGAGAGAAACAATGTCAAAGCTCACTAAAATTCCATTATTATCCAGCTTGACGTTCTTGATAAAATCAACGAAATGGGAGGAATCTTGGATGTGGGAATCAGAATTACCGACAAGAGGAGAGATTAATTTAGCAAGGAGGAACACTAATTTGAAAGTGGGAGAGTCTATTTTATCCACAATGGGTCTTAACGAAATATCCCTTTTGTGAATTTTTGGGACCCCATAGATACGAGGCATCACTTTTTTGTGCCAAAACTAGAATCTGACAGTGTTGATTTTGAATCTCCAGAAACCCTGAAAAATTGGTTGTACTAGGACGCATACGCCCAAGGTGGCATATAAGTCCCAATGTACTTTTTTTGAATGTTAAGGTCTGATTCTATTCTCAATGTCTTCCCTTTCTCCCACACTTTGTTTCTGAACCTGAAACCTTGATTTCAGACCTATAGATGACCTTTTGTGAAGATAACAACCTTGTAAATGAGGGGACAACTTCAACAACTTTCTCAAAGCCCATAACCTAATCTTCAAGGGATCTTCAGGCTCCAAGACACCTAAATCTAAAATCACACATATAAAGAGAAGGAAAACTTTTTGATTTTTAGTAAATGGGGGTTTTCCTTGGTCAAATCCCTTTTAGGTAATTAAACCAAATGATGAGATAATGAAACAAGGACATGAAACATGAAGCATGGAACATGAAATATGAATAATGATACCTTGAATGATTTCTTGTAAATATGAAATTTAACATGAAATGGACATGAAGGATGTAGATCTAGACCTTGAAATAAGTGTAGAACAATGCTTAACCTTGGATCTTTAATTGCTACATCACAACACTAGCTCAACAACATGCTTGATGCTTGATAATCTTAACATGATGATGAATCTTCAATTGCTACAATAATTGATGAATAATTCTACCATTGAAAGCCTTAGAAATGATCTTGAATGATTTCTTGGTGCTTTTGTGAAGTATTGGAATGCTTAAATCTTGAGTGCTTGACTTGATATCATGAATGCTTAGTCTTGCTTAGGTCAAATTTAATGGTTTTAAGGTTTGTTATATATGCAATGCATCCAAATGACCATTTATTAGATCCCAAAGACTGACATCCATAAAATTTGAATTTAAAACCTTGATTTCTTGCTCAAAACTCAAAAAATGAGCCAAATGGGACTCATACTCCATCTGTGGCATATGGGTCCCACAAGGCCTTTTTGGAGAGAGAAAGTGTCAAAGGATGAAGAAATTAAGTTTATTTGAGGTCTATGTTAGGATTTTGGTTAAAATATGCCTCAATATGCATAATATAGGGTCTTAGGGGCCTATTAATGATGATATAAAGGTTATAAATGCAAGGGGGCCCAAAATTCAATGTGAAAGTGTAAATAAATACATTTTGCAACACTAAATTAAGGAAAAATTGGGAGTTAGCTCACAAGGGACCTAAACCCAATGTGATAGTGTTCAACACATTACAACACTAGATTTGGTCATTTAATTTGCAAGTCTCCTAAATTTAATGTGAAGGAATCAATAAATAAACTTTACAACACTAAATTAAGGAAAATTTAGGTTTATTTAGCTTTAAAGGGGCCCAAAACCTAATGTGGATGTGTAAAAATCATCACAACACTAGATCAAGGCAATATTATGTCCAATTTATCATTAATTATTCCCAAATCAAGTAGGGAAAAGGTGCACTTTTTCCATTGCCACAATACATAATTAGGTCGACCAGAGTTAGACCAGAACTCCAAACATATGTACATCCCATCAAATGTGCAACACAAAAAACTTTTTAACACATTGAATTCTCTCTTGGACGACATCAAACTACTTATCTTCAACACCGCATGGTATGATAATCAAATATGATAAAATGTGAAATCTCCCACAATAGTGTGCAACATGAAAAATCATTGAGGTCTACAGAACAAAAATATTGTCATTCATATCTCCCAAATACCTTCATATATCATCATGAAACTCCAAGGTAGAATAAAACTTGTAGGCATAGACCTATGTACAAAATCTTGTAATGATATCTTTTACTAAGATCAAATATGGATCAAAAGACCAATGTACTGAGCCAGTGTACAAGCATAACACTATTTCCCAACTAACTAATAACTGTACCACTCAATCCACACACCCTAGTCAATTGAAATCATGTCAGTGGATGCAACTAATGTTAGGATAAATAATGTTAATAGATTTTGAGCAAATCATACAAAATAGGATAGTCTAGATCAAAATATTAGATCAACAAACATTCATAACTAGAGCAGCAAAATACTAGCAATCAACAAAATTTCATTATTTGTTGACATCAATGACAACCTACCAATTTCCAACACATATCAAGAAATCGATATTTTAATTGTACCAATTAATTTCATCAATTATTATCATAATAATTGAATTAAATATGAAATTAAAAAAAAAAAATGAATAAAAGAATCTTAAGAAAAGATTATAACACATACTCTTATACTTAATTTGGTTCATGATTTAATCCTTATCTTATTCATTTTATTTTTATTTTTATATTGTCCATTCATTCACCATTTATTAGTCCATGCCTTTATAAGGTGGGGAACTAATGTTATCGCCTCAATCTTGCATATTAAAATTGTGCTTTGGGAATGGCTCCAGGAAAATAAAGATATAGTTTTGTTGATGTTCTAGAGAATATTTAGAAAAAAAACAATTTTTTTTTGTTTTTTGTAATTTTGTGATTAGCAGCTGTAATTTTCCTCATGGTTTTGGCAATTTCTAATTTTTTTAAATAATAATTATTGTAGGGAGCTTTGATATTGGAAATATTTCATGAGTTTGTTGATATAGTCATGTGTTGGCATGGACTCTTTGTAGGGACGCATGGCGTCTTAAGCAATACATTTTCATTTACTATTTGTGTCTTCTCATTTATTGTGACCATACTAAAGTGCAACCATCATTAGTGGGTTACGGTATGAAGTTTTAAGTCTATCATGCAAAGTTGCTCATTTTCTCAGGCTGTTTGATGAGGCAGATATTTGTGTCTGTTGGGAGGGTTTTCATCGATGGTGTTGGAAGCAAGAAAGGTGGCGTCTATAAGTTACTCTATCTTTTATGCTTTGATTTTTTTGTTTGTCTATTGGTTTGCTCAGATTGTTCAATGAGGGTGAAATTGGTGCCTTTTGAGAGGGTTTATGTCTATGATTTTGGAAATGAAAAATGAAGCATTTGTAAGTTCCTATATCTTTTTAATTTCTACTGAGTGAACTCATGCATTAAAACTGCACTTGAATTTATTAAGTGAAAATGAAAATTAGGTGTAAGTAAATGAAAATTTTCTGGGAATAAAATCATTAAATATGTGTCTGTTGAAAGGGTTTATAGTGTTTTATAGTGTCGATTTATACTGGTTTACATATTTGCATTCTATGTATCAATGTCTATTGTTTGTTGTTGTTTGCATTTTGTGTGTTTATTTTATTCTTGGATATTCTTTATGGGTTAGTGTCTGTTGCTGGGTTAAATACTTAGTTGCATATCAATTTATTCAATGAAGATGAGAATAGTTCATGTTTTGAATATTTCTTGGTTTTGAAGTTTTAATTTTGTTGAGAAAAGTATTATTTTTGTTGTTTGTCTATTTGTTTAGGTTGTTTCTGTGAGTGTAAATATGGGTTAGACTTTCTTGTTCAATCCTTTCCAATTGTGGGTTGCTTTTATGGGTTGTTGTCTATTGTCGAGTTAAATACTTAACACCGTAATTCATTAATGTGGATTTCTCTGCTACCCATGATTAAGAATGGAAGTAGCTAGTTGCACTTCAATTTATTGGGTGAAAATGAGAATTGTTCATATTTAAAGTATTTCTTGGGCTTGAAGTTTAAATTCTCTCGACCAAAGTGTTATTTGTGTTGTTCTCTCATTTTCTAAGGTTTTTTTTTCTGAGTGTATGGGTTAGTATTTCTTGTTGAGTGAAGGACTTACCACAATAGTGTCATGCCCAAAAAATTTTGTTACAAAACCCAAGAATTTTTTTTTGTAACACATTAGTTAAGGTAATTATTACATTGGCTAACTGTCATGTCCACATTTAGCATTGAGTCTAAACACAAATGTCACCACCTTCATGTCAATCATGCTTACTTGAAAATTTAAGCATTTATAGCTTTTTGGGACAATTTGTGCTTCTAATGGAAAAGGGTTAATTTGCTACCAATTTAACCTCTTAAATTGAATAATAATGTCATTACTATATCTCTTCTTTTTTTTTTTTAACATTTTTACCATAGTTTACATTATGCCTAATAATATTAAGGTGAACTCTCCAATTGTTATAATAATATTATTTATTTTATTTAGCCAACCTAATAACATTATCATTATCCTTATTTAATCGTAATAACAATAATATTTACTCATTCGCTACAATATTAATTTTATTTCTATTTAACCAAACCAACAATAATGTTATTGATTTATAAAATAATATTACTAAAATAATGTTTCCATTAATTCTACCCCAATAGAATATTACCCCTTTAATAATTTACTAATACTACTACTAAGGATAAGGATAAACTCTATTGGATGTTATATTTTCAATTTACACTATTATTATTATACCAAATACTGTAGTTAAAGAAGATTGAACTTGTGTAAATCTTTTTACTTCTTGTTTTAACTCACGAGGCTAAAATTTAAAGTAGAGGAAGATTGAACTTGTGTAAATATTTTTACTTCTTGTTTTAACTCACAAGGCTAAAATTTAAAAGGATAAAATGAATGTTTATTTTTTTATTTTCTTTTATTTTATTTTTACTCACAATATTAAAATTGGTAAATGTAGTAATATCAATATTAATATTAATATTGTTGTTAGCTATGTTCTCATATATATATATATATGCAAGAGTTATTATTATTATTATTATTTATTTATTTATTTCATATTGTTTCCAATCTTAATTGTTACAATATTATATTTATATAAATGTATAGATAGTAACTAAAAAACTAACATCATTGATAAAATAATGATATTAAAACCATTACTTTTATTGTCACATATAGATATTTTATTCTCTCATATTATCAATAATTTTTTTATTATCACGAATCAATTAATAAAATTTGATTTTTAATCTGAAATTACTTTACTATTGATAATGATATTTTATTAAACCAATATAATAGTTTTATTAACCATGATAATAAAATCAACATAATTTTCCCAATGTGTCTTTAATAACTTCAAGTAAATTTATAATAATATTATGATTACTTTTCCCTGTATTAATTTGGCTAAATTCATTCACTTGCCATTAAAATTTTCTTACGGAGATTCATAAGAAGAAATAACGTGCACATAACTACTATCATAATTTAGATTTATGGAAGATTATATTAAAAGGAGATTATATGTTAAGTGCAGCAATGAGCCCCTATTAAATAGCAATCCTCTTTTATTTAAAGGTATCACACCCAACTATAAACCTATTCATACAATTACTGTACTGCTTTGAATTACTGCAGAAGTTTACTGCATACTCAACCTCCTTTGAGATGCTAGATAATTTGTTGAACCTTTGGGTTAATTGTAGAGTGTAACCAGACTACAGTATGGGTGAGAGTTGCTTGAACTATAGCAAGAATATGCCAACAACACTGTATGATATCGAGCAAGAGGTTATTTTACTTGACTTCCAATGTATGCCAGGTATGCCTCACCCGAAGAAGACAACTTGATCCTTTAAAAAGGCCTTCAAAATTTGCAAAGGACCCTGTTCCATCCTTAGAGAAGGATTTCTTGCGTACTGGTGGTTAAGCACAAGTTGAATGAAAATGTAATCTTCTTCAACCTCCCTACATTGGCTATTTTGGAGTTCAATTTTTAAATTGCTATCAGGATTCCATCATAACAAGAGAACTATAGCTCTGCCAACATTTATTAGCTGATTTGTTTAACAACACGCCTCACTGGAGGTATCACTTAGTGAAATGAATGTTTGCAGATTATGAGTGGAATAGATTTTGTTTAAAATGATTTAGAACTTCAAGCACGTGCAATTTGTAGATGTAAGGCCATGCAACAGGTTTGAAGCACAATTCCAAACCTCTTTATCAGTTGCCCTGTACTTGCAGTTTGGGCTAGAATAGGGACTATGGATTAATGAATGGATGCGAATGGAAGAAAAATAGATAAATAAATAAAGTACGCAATCACCTTAATGAATTTATGGAAGGTAAAGGAAAGAAAATGTCAGGTGTGAGATCCAGCTCATAGATTGCTTGTGCCATATAAGTATAAGCAACTTCTGACAGATTTGACGCTATGCATTGATTTCACATTAAGGACAAATGGATTTGTTGAAAAGACTTTAGAAACTATGATACAATGCAAATGGAAGATTATAAGTGTTTTAAATAGAATGCAACTGGCTATTGTAGAAGTCATGTCTCTATACTCTGACGGTGGCTCTATACTCTGACGATCAGGTGAGGCTGTCGTTATATATAATCTAACTAACCGTTGGTAGACTTGACTTGCTTACATAAGTAGGGATCACATTTAAAAGACATGGCCACCATCTGAATAAAACTGTCAAAGCCATACTTGAAAGAGGTCGATACCACTGTCAGATTGATTTTCAACCATTATTGATGGCACTTGACTGACATCAAAAATTCCCTCACCTACACCTAACAACCGCAGTAGCTTGTATTTAATATCCTCGTGGAAATTTTGCAATTGCCATGTCTTGAGCTCATAGTGGATTAGCTCTGACAGTCCGATTAGGTGACATTATTGTCAGCCCACGTGATCTTCCTCACTCATTCTTTTTTCTTTCTTTTGGTGCCCAGATCACGCCTCCTTGCACAATAAATTTGGACCTTGACTAGACTACATAACCTGCTCCCAAGCTTGCATTTTTATTTATTTATTCTTTCTACCAACATGCCGAACAATATAATGCTCTTTAAGGTAAATAATTTCACCACTAGATTTTCAACTGCTCACTCCTAAGGCCAACCAATGATGTCAACTTAGAATTTACTCTAGGGTGTTTGTTCTATTGTCATACTGTTACAAGAAAGATTCAATAGAAAGTCTCATTTTTTATTCTTTATGGAGTCTTTTTCTTTCTATCTTTCCAAGGTGAGTGTTAATGTTTTCGAATGCATGATGACAGAGTTCTTGGCTATTCTAAACCCTACCAAAGTAGATGCCTATTGTGTTTCTCTATATTCTGCTACTTCCAGATGATTGCTTGAGGGACATTAAACCTATTACATTATGTGGTGGTCAGCGCTTCTACTGTTGGAGATGATTACTAGATATGCATTCTTATAGATATTATTTCATTTCCTTATTCTATATTGTTAATGCAGGATACATAGGTGCACAAGGTCGAATTAGTCTTGAAACACATTAAGCCATTCATTTTGTTGTTCTTTTTTTTTTTTCAAGGATCATGAGGGGCTTGATTTAGATAGAACATCCTATTTACGGGGCTACTGTTATAGTCAACTTCACCCATCATAATTTTCCAGATTTCATATCACATACAACATGTTCTTGTTTGTTTTTTTTTCTTTTTTTCTTTTTTTCTTTTCTCACCCCTGTAAAAACAACAAATCTCTGAATAAAAGGAATATACTAAACATTGTTTCAACAAACAAAAAGGAACCATGTGCATGCATACCCGATTGATTTATAACCATAACCATTCTACTTTATTATTCTGATAATGACCTGGGATAATGGCTTTTCTGGTGTCTTTTTTTTTTGGAGCAGAAATATGTTAGTTGCATCACTGTTACAACATAAGAACGATTGGACTCATGTCCACTTGTTTCAGGAAAACTACATAAATCATTCAAGACCTATTTATTTCAGCAGTAACTATAAACAGAGTTTCCTTCAAACTTGATCCTCTGGATAGAAGCTATCTACCCCTATAGAAATATTTCACAAAGTTTATTTTAGCAGTTCTTTTGGTCTAGCAGTACAAAGGGTTAAGGCCTAAATGCACATTCTTTCTTTCAGGTTACAAGATAGGTCCATAAGGGATTTTCCCTTCCCCCATAACAAGATATAGTTTCCTTGTGTAAATTTCTCATTATTCACTTGATACTCAAGAATGAGATGACTATCATGCAAATCAAAATAAAATCTGCTCTTTCCATTCCCTTCCTTGTTGCATCATAACATAGTAAACAAATTTAAAGAAATACAACAAATTCCATACACAACTAGCTAAGGCTTGCTCTCCACCCTGCCATAATGGCGTCATGGAGCCTCATGGGTTCTAGCCATACCCCCGAGCAAGGAAATGTTGCAACCCCCATAATGATGAATGGGGTTCTTTCAGATTTTACAAAGGAATAAGAATAACAAAGCATAATTTAATTACATAGAGGCTCTCCACTCACCATATTAAAAAATGAACCATACTAATGTGATGCCATCTTACCACAATTAAACAAAGGAAATGGAAGTAGAAGAGAATACTTATCTTTTAACTTAGCTGAGGTGATTAGGCTCCTTTCTTATCATCTCCTCTCCATGCCAATCCATCTTGATCACTACCTCCCAAGAGAAATGACTCCTCTACTCTCATCTTCCCTTCAATCTCAACCAAAGTTCTCCAAAAGGAGAAGTGGGCAATGCCCAAATCTTCCATCTTCTTGAGGTATATAGGAATCCTCCAAACCTACACTCTTTCCCACCAGTGCTCACACATGTGTGAGTCTTGTGCCAATTCCAAGAAATTTTGGGGAGTGGGAGGTTGAGAGTGACAAGTCACTCTTCCCAAGCCCCAACACTTTTTGAATTCGTCACACTCATGAATGTGGACTTTTGAGGGGTCTTTTCACACTCCAAGGACAAGTTCACATGTCAAAAAGGTTCCAAACCCATAGGTATAGGTCCTAGGGGTCTATTATTGCTCAAAAACCAAGGAAATTGACTCAATAATCCCTTTTCAAAACCTACACAAGAATCCATACGAATTTTGATCCTAACCAAGGGTTCCAACCCTAACCAAACTCACATCACATGTCCTACAATTAGATTCTACTCAATCACCCAACCAATAATAAAACTTCAAACCCTTCTAAGTCAAATAGGGCTACACTTAGAACTTCCCAAAGATGTATTTGATTTGATTCCAACATTTAGCTATCCTCCTATTTGCATATTTGATTCCTGCACATTACCAAAGTCAGCATGATTAGATCATATATCTCGTCATATTATTAGCTAATCCAATTCACATAATTTTCACTCATGAACTATTTACTCATTAATACATCAAATGAACCTAATAGTTCAATTTTCATTATAATCAAAGGAAATACACACTTACTCCAATACAAGAATATAGTCAATGAAATAGTCACTCCATCATTTTTTTTACCACCTTAGTAATTCATTTTAAACTCCTATAACATTAACGATGAACCATTTACCAAAATTTAATATGCCAAATAACCCAACACTTTAAAGTTATATCCAACAATTAACATGTGCATCTATCATAATTAAATTAAGGTTAATGGCCATGAATCCTAAAAATACTTTTATCTTTCATTTCATCATAATTATCATCTAACTACTTGTTTGATTGAAATAAAATGGGAAATACAAAATTGGGTCTTACATTCATGGTAGCATAAGCAAGAATATTATCAAATAATAACACCATTTGTCATCCATAATATATCTTACCATTTATTTAGGATCACATAAATTAGATTAGGAATTTACTAATCACATGCAAGGTGGGGCCTTACAAATAGTGTTCTTGTCCTGATTAAGAATGAAAGTAATATTTGCTCGGCATGCATGCATTGCAACTGCACTTGAATTTATTTGATGAAAATGAAAATTAGGGGCCTAAGTAATTGGAAAATGTCAAGATGTAAAATGATTAAGTCTGTGTCTATTGAGAGGGTTTATGTCTATTGTATTGGGAGTGAAAGATGAGGCGTTTGTAAGATTTTATGTCTTTTACAGTGTCATTTTGTAGTTTTTTACACATTTGAATTTTATGTATTAATGTCTATCATTTGTTGTTTTAATTTTTTGGATGCATGCATTGCATTAAAATTGCACTTGAATTTATTAAGTAGAAATGAAAATTATGTCAAAGCAATTGGAATATATCTGGGTATAAAATCATTAAATCTATGCCTGCTGAAATGAGATGTTTGTAAGTTGGTATGTCTTTTACAGTGTCATTTTACAGTGGTTTATATGTTTGCATTTTATGGGTTAATGTGTACTATTTGTTATTTTCATTTTGTGTGTTAATGTCTATTCTTCTCTATTGTTGATTGCTTGTATGGTTAGTGTCTACAATTGAGTTAAATACTTAACATCGTATTTCATTAATGTAGGGTTATGCCTAGTGTTTTCATGCATGCATTGCAACTGCATTTGAATTTGTTAAATGTCAATGAAAATTAGGTCTAGGGAATTGGAAAATGTTTAGGTATAAAATTGTTAGCTCTGTTTTGTTGAAAGGGTTTATTTCTACCATGTGGGATCAGAAAACAAGGTGTTTGTAAGATGGTATGTCTTTTACTGTGTCTGTTTGTAGTACTTTACATGTTTGCATTTTATGGGTGAATGTGTATTGTTTGTTGTTGGTTGTATTCTATGTGTTGATGACTATTCTTTGGTATGGTTGATTTCTTTTATGGATTGTTGTTTGTTGTTGAGCTGAATAATTAACAATGTAATTTATTAATGTCCATTGGTTTGCTAGCCATGGTTAGGACTGGAAGTAATATTTTCACTACGTGTAATTCATTAGTGTCAATTGCTTTGTTAGTCATTATTAAGAATGGAAATAATATTTTTTGTTGCATGCATCCATTGCAACTGTTGTTAAGTTTATTAAATGGAAATGAAAATTAGGTATAAGTAATTGGTAAATGTGTGTGTATTAAATCATTAAGACTATGGTTGTTGAGAGGATCTATTCCAATTGTAAATGGGGGTGGAGAACGAGGTGTTTGAAAATTTGTATGTCTTTTGCAATGTCATTTTATAGTTTTATGGAATATGTTTTAAAGTTTTGTTTTATAGTTCTTTACATATGTGCATTTTGGTTGGTTTATGCAATATGTTTGTTTGCGCATGTGCATGGAAGTTGCAAATGTATTGAACTATCAAATGAAAATGAGAATTAGGTCTAGAAAGATGCAATATGTGTTGGTGTAGAATGAGTTTGTTGATTGTCAATGTTTTGTTCACTTTGGAAATATTATAGTTTTCATTTTTCCAGCGAGCAATTTATGTTTGCATGGGTATGTGCAGGATCATGATGGGACAAAAAGTGGCAATATGATGGGTATGTGGTTGGTGACATTTTCTTTACCCAAAATTGATGAAATGAAAAGGGTTTTTAAAGGAGATTCTCAGCTTTCCACCAATATAAATTATGCTTTACTTTGAATTTAATAAGTAATTATTATTCATTTTCTATTTGAATTACAACTAATGTCCTGATTGATAGGCTAATTGAAAAACATCTATAGCTTTCAAACGGTCTGATATTTTTTTAATCCAAAACATGTGTCACATTCTATGTTTTGTATACTATAGGATTAAAAAAAGAAAAAATGAATTTCATGAAGTTTTGACCAAGTTAAGGTGGTCAGACATACGAGTTTTTATATTTTTTAAAATTTGTAATAAAAATTCATAATTAATTATTTACTTGGAAAAAGATTACAAAAAATATGCATCACATTAATACATGAGTCCTCTACTTATATGTAAAATATTATAAAAAAATATTATCATTTTATTGTGGTTAGGGTGGTCAGACAGACACCTACTTATTTTTTCCCTGAAATTTAAGTACTATTATATTGAAATTTCAAATTTTCGCCAAATAATTTTTTTTTCTTTAAAAAAACATAGTAGTTTAGAAACTACATTCAATTTTCTACAGATTCTACTCTTACTTATTTTTGAAATAATATAAATAACTTATTCAAATTTTTACGTCAAGTTGCCTAACTCTATTTTTTCTAAATTTTTTGCCACTTAAGGGCCTATTTTTTCCATGATGATCCTGTACATACCCACATATTATTTTATTCAATTTTATTTGTTGATCATCTATTCAATTTGATTACCGCTCTACAAATGTGGTGCAAGAGCACCTACAACTTATCTTCAAAGTTTGATAATTTTATGTTGATCAAAAGTGAGTCAAGGGGTAGTTTAGTGTGGTTTGAGTTTATTCAATCCAAATAGGGTCTCAAAATACCATCCTTGGGTTTTGTGTGGTCATTTGAGTTTATGGATTAATAAGTTACATAAAAAGGAAAAAAAATAATGTTAGGAAAAGTTGTTAGAATACTATTTTATGGGAATCTTAAGAGTCTTAGGAATTTAAATAACATTTAGGGACATTTGAAGAAGTTAGTTTCAAATGGTAAATGTATTTAAAAGCCTTCAAGGGCTCAAGTAAAGGTTGGAGAAGAATTGTAATGCATTTCCATTAAGAAATACATCGTCCATTTTTGTATTTCACTGTGTTTTCTTTATTTTCTAGAAATTTTAACATTTTGTATAGGTCGTACAATTTGTGGTTGGCCTTGAAATTTTTTTGATCTTTGTGGGGCATGGAATAGCTTTCCATTGGATTAAATTTGAGGCTTTAATACTGTGTTTTGTGAGAGAAAACTTACTTTTTCTAGAACTACCTATTTTGAAATAGTATAAGGCTCTATTTGTAGACAATATGACACATTAGTCATCTCACCTACTGTATAGACCATGTGTTTCAGTGGGATGACATAAATAAGGGTAGATAAAATTTACAAATAGATTTGTGGGCTATGGAGGCGAGACATTTGATGTAGGGTGAAGAACTAGCACTGAAAAATGTGTTTTCCCTTATGAAAATATGGAACCAAAATAGTGTTTCGACAAAGTATTGATGGGATAGTCTGTGTGATGGTATTTTGTCCTCAAGTAGGGTATTTGTGACTTGTTTAAAGCATTGGTTTTGCTTCATAAGCCCAGGTATGTGTATTTTCAAGAAAACCCTAAATCTTTGTGTGAAAATGAGGGTTTATTGGGAAATCAAAGTAAAAGCCATAAATCTACAAATGGCTTGTGAAATTGGGAGTTTTGGGATGTAATTAGTGACTGTCCAAGGATTTTTTTTGTGTACAAGGTGATTGGAGGATACTTTGTTTATAAAATAGGGCTCATTCTTATAGCCTTTTTGCAAGGCCATTTGATAATTCTCTATGTTGGTACAAGGAAACTTTGTGAAATCTTTGACAATAGTATTTTGGGATCTGAGGTAGGTCTAGTCTAATGTTTGGATGGCCAATGTATGGCTTCCTCTAAAATATAAGCCAATTGTTGAGATTTGGAGGCTATAACCTTGTTGGTGTTAGTTGATTCAATTTGGATGATTGTGATTTCAAGGGTTCATGTCTTGCTGAGATCTAATCAGTATTGAGTTTTTTGTAAGTTCCTCCACCTTGTCTGCATCAAAGTGGTATTAGAGCATAGGGACAAGATTCCTTGTGATTGGTTTTTTTAGGTTTGAAGAAGAAGGTGAAGAGTCAAGGTTGAAAATATGCCTCCTAAGAACGTTGGTGCTGCTAGGGAGTTGCGAGATCTGAAAGAGAAGCATGCTAAGCTTATATAATCTCATAATGTAGTATTGGAAAGGGTTGCTACCTTGGAGACAAAGAAGAGGAGAGATGTGGATGAAGAGAGTGAATCAGAGGAAGAAGATTAAGATTATGAAGATGCTGATGAAGATTTAGACCTTGAAGATCAGAGGATGGTGAAGATGCTCAAGACAGTAAAAGGTAATTCTCATAAGGTAAAGGTTGATCTTCTTGTTTATGGTGGTAATTTAAATGAAGAGGAATTACTTTATTGGATTACTACTATGGATAACTATTTTGAGAGTGAAGATATTTCAGAAGAACAGATGGTGAAGGTGGAAAAAACAAAGCTAAATGGACATGCTCTTCTATAGTGGGATTATGAGCAAGCGGAGAGAAGAAAGCAAGGAAAATAAGGGATCACTTCATGGGAAAAGATGGTATGGTACATAAATTGAAAGGTAAATTTCTTCCAAAGGACTATGAAGTTCAATTGTATAAAAACTTGCAATGATTGAAACAAAAAGAACTAGATGTTAAAGCCTACACTGATGAATTTTACAAATTAAGAATAAGATCTAGAAGGGATGAGGATGAGGCTGAAAAGGTGGTTAGGTATCTAGGTGGTTTAAGGTTTAATATTCAAGATGAACTTGTGGTTGCTAACCCCAAATCTATGGAAGAATGTTTTCAACTAGCAATCAGGGTGGAGGAGAAACTTAAGAGGAGACAAAAGAAAGCAGTTAGAGGAAGAGGTGGTACTAGTGCAAGAGGAAGAGTAATTTCTACACCAAAGCAGCCAAGTGAAGAACAAGAAGGAGAAAAAATAGGTAAAGAGAAAAGTGTTGATTCTAGAGGTGGTTTTAAAGGTAGAGGAAGGTTTAGTGCTAGTAGAGGTTCTAATGATTTGTCAAGGAGATGCTACACATGCAATGAATTTGGCCATCCATCTTGGAAATGTCCTGAGAGAGTCGGTAGTTCATCAAGTGGTGGAAAAAGGACTGATAGGAGAGCACAATTGGTTCAGGAAGAGGAGTGCGAAAGCAAATATTCTACAAGTAAGAGGGCTTATCCTGAAACAAGGGAAACATTGATGGTGAGGAAGATAGTGTTAAAGGTAGCAAATGAGGTAGAGCCATTGCAAAGGAAGAGCCTCTTCAAAATTAATTGTAAGTGCAAGGATAAGGTATGTAGATTTGTAATTGATTCTGGTTCAACAAAGAACATGGTGTCTACTGAGATGGTGAATAAGTTGAATTTGAAAAAAATACCTCATGAATTTCCTTACAAAATTTCATGGGTAAGTGAAGAACAATCTTTGTTGGTGAATGAAAAGGTTGTAGTTGATTTCTAGATTGGGGGTTATAATGATAGTGTTGTTTGTGATATCCTACCTATGGACTATTGTCATATACTCCTAGGTAGACCTTGGCAATATGATTAGATAGCCTTGTATGATGGTAGAGAAAATACTCATACAATAGTGAAAGATGATTGTTCTTTTGTCTTAACTACACTTGTAGAAGATGTTAAGGGTAAAGTAAAAATAATAATGTGTTGGAGGAGAGTGTTTGTAAAGGTTAAAGAAGACACAAAGTTGAAAGTTGTTGATAGTACAAAGTTAGAATTTACCCTGACATCAGGTGTGAAGACAAGTACAAAGCTAAGGAGTGAAAGGATAGTGGATTGGCATGCTAATGTGTTGGTGGGGACCATTCAGTATCCTATAATTAAGAATAAGGTTGAAGGATAGATTGGATCTATAGGTATAGTAAGTGGGAATACTAATAAGATAGTGGTACAACATGCTAAGGGGATAGTAAGGTCAAGACCGATGACAAAGATTAGAGGATAGGATATTCAAAGAACTAGGCATGGGTACAAGCATCAAGTAGAGGTAAAGGTAAAGATAGTGCAAGATATTTCTAACAATTGTTTTTTTGTAGGTGTGGATGGGAAAATGCAGTCTGGTTTTGATAAGGGAACAAGGAAAAGACCATTGACAGGTCTGAATGTCAAGATGGAGACACAAACAAGTGTAAACAAAGCCAAAAAATGTAGGGCAGTATAAAGCACAATGTATGGAAAAATGGAAGGTGTTTGCAAAGCAATGGAGAGTGTATTAGGCTTGGAAAAGTTGGTATAATCTGCAACTCATGAGGCATGAGTCTTTTCCAATGGAGGTGTATGGTGTGGGAGCACCTACACCTTATCTTCAAAGTTTGATAATTTGATGTTGGTCAAAAGTGAGTCAAGGGGTAGTTTAGTGTGGTTTGAGTTTATTAAATCCAAATAAGGTCTAAAAAGACCATGCTTTATGTAATTTTGGGTTTTGTGTGGTCATTTGAGTTTAGGGATTAATAAGTTGCATAAAAAGGCAAAAAATAATGTTAGGCAAAGTTGTTAAAATATTGTTTTATGGGAATCTTAAGGGTCTTAGGAATTTAAACAATAATTATGGACATTTGAAGAAGTTATTTTCAAATGGGAAATGTATTTAAAATCCTTCAAGGGATCAAGTAAAGGTTGGAGAAGAATTGTAATGCATTTTCATTAAGAAATACATCATCCATTTTTGCATTTCATAGTGTTTTCTCTGTTTTCTAGAACTTTTAACATTCTGTAAGGGCCGTATAGTCTGTGGTTGGCCTTGAAATTTGTTTTATCTTCATGGGCCATGGAATAACTTTCCATTGGATTAAATTTGAGGCTTTAATACTGTGTTTTTTGAGAGAAAACTTACTTTTTCTAGAACTGCCTATTTTGAAACAGTAAAAGGCTCTATTTGTGGATAATATGACACATTAGTCATCCCACCTACTATATAGACCCTGTGTTTTGGTGGGATGGCATAAATAAGGGTAGATAAAATGTACAAATAGATTTGTGTGCTATGGAGGCGAGACATTTGATGTAGGGTGAAGAACTAGCACTGAAAAATGTGTTTTCCCTTATGAAAATATGGAACCGAAGTAGTGTTTCAACAAAGTATTGATGGGATAGTTTGTGTGATGGTATTTTTTCCTTAAGCAGGGTATTTGTGACTTTTGTAATGCATTGGTTGTTCTTCATAAGCCTGGGTATGTGTATTTTAAAGAAAACCCTAGATCTTTGTGTGAAAATGATAGTTTATTGGGACATCGAAGTAAAAGCCATAAATATGCAAATGGCTTGTGAAATTGGGAGTTTTGGGATGAATTAGTGACTGTCCAAGGAGTTTCTATGTGTACAAGGTGATTGGAGGATACTTTTTTTGTAAAATAGAGCTAGTTCTTGTATCCTTTTTGTAGGGTAGTTTGATGATTCTCTATGTTGGTACAAGGAAACTTTGTGAAATATTTTAGAATAGTATTTTTGGATCTGAGGTAGGTCTAGTTTGATGTTTGGGTGGCCAATGTATAGCTTCCTCTAAAAGATAAGCCATTTGTTGAGATTTGGAGGCTATAACCTTGTTGGTGTTAGTTGATTCAATTTGGATGATTACGATTTCAAGGGTTGATGTCTTGCTGAAATCTGATTAGTTTTGAGTCTATTGTAAGTTCCTCCACCTTGTCTGCATCAAAATGCTACTGGAAAAATAAAGATATGGTTGTATTTTCCTCATAGTTTTGTAATTTTCTAATTTGTTTTGATAATAATGATTATTGTAGGGGGGTTGCATGACATTTTAAGCAGTACATTTGCATTTACTATTTGTGTGTTATGATTTATTCCAAGTAGACTGAAGTGCAGCTGTCATTAGTGGCTTATGATATGAAGTTTTAAGTCTTTCTATAACATTTTAATGAAGAAGACAATTAATTTGGATTCAAAAAATACAAAATCATGACAAAAATTTCAAAATCCAATGAGGAAATTGGAAAAACATATATGTAAAAAGAATATATATATATATATTGCATTTACGTAGGGTTGATTTTCATTTGTTGTGTATAGATTCAAGTGTAGTTGCCATTGATGGATTATGGTTTCTAATTTTGAGGCTATGAAGCAAAAGGCTATTTAGGTTGTATAGTGCGTACACATCCATATATATGTAAATGTGTTTATATATATGTACATGTGTATATGTGTGTGTGTGTATGCATTCATATTCATTTGCTAAGATTGTTTGATGAGAGTGGAATTTGTTTGTCCTAAGAGTGTTTATATGTGTTTTGTTAGCGTTGACAAACGATGCTTTTGCAAAAAAAAATTGTGTTTTTTGCAATGATTTAATTGTTTAACATTTCAGTCTTGGTGTCATGTGGCATATATGTTTCAATGCCAAATGTATTGAAATGAAGCTTAGACTATTTTTTTTGTAATGTGTATTATTTCAATTCAAGTGAATCTACATGTAACAGTGATAGACATTGGAAGATGTCTATATGTACATGATATAATTGATATATGATTGATGTTTCAAATGATGCATGTCATGAATATTTTGTACAAATAATAATTCTTCCAATGGTGTCTATTTGGAACTATTAAAATCATGTTTTTGTTTTTCCCTAAAATTGACATATGGTGTGTTGTTTGCTGGCTCTTTGTATTTTGTAGTTACAATTTATAGTTGAGATAAATGCAGCGTGGAAAGAAATTTTCTTGTGATGATCTCTTGCTATGCATGTGTCATTGGTGCAATTTTTTTTGTGGGAATGTGGTGTTGCCAATAGTGGGTCACATGTGTGCATATGATCACATTTTCAATTTTAATTAGCAGATGTTAATTTGCGGTGAATAGATTGAAATGAAATTTCCATTAATGGATTATGGTGTTAAATTTCATGCATGTCAAGGAAAAAGGATCTATATATATATATATATACATATATGTGTTTTCTTATATGTATGTATGTGTGTACATATGTGCAAGTATATATATAGGTATGCATATATACATATATATTTGCATGTGTGTATATATATATGTGTGTGTGTGTGTGCTCTGCATTTTGCGTTTACTGGGATCGGTTTTTTCATTTATTTTGAATAGATTCAAGTGCAGTTGTTGTTAATGCATAATGGTGTTGAGTTTTGGGTCTGCTAAGCAAAAGATTGTTTTTATTATATCCTACATGTATATATGTACGGATGTATATATAGCTATATTTAGCTACATATATATATTTGTATGTACATATATATGCATGTGTAGATATGTATATATAAAGGTATGTATACATACATGTATATATGTGCATATGCATATATATAACTCTACACACATACACTTACATATGTGTATATATACATATGTATATATGAACGTAACATATATATATATATATATACATTTTTCCCTATGTGGATGTATATACAAATATATGTGTGTATGCATCTATATATATATGTATATGTATGTATGTATGTATGCATACATATTTGTATATAGTTAAACATATGCATATATATGTATGTGTCAATGCACATGTTCTTACATATATGTATGTCTTGATATATGCACATATGTATACATGTATGCATATGTGTGTGTGTGTGTGTGATATGTATATATATGTACACCTGTATTTGCATATAATCAGGTGTGCATATACATATATATGTCCATGTATATATATGTGTGTGTTTATTTATATATATGTGTGGTTTTTGAAAAAAAAAGACTATTGTCCATTTTAGATGCATTATAGAGTGTGTTTTCTAGTGGTTGTTGGTTTTGCAGGGATCTATGCCAATTGTTTATTGTTTGCAAAGAATGCTTTGCTATACACCTTGAAATACTGCTGCAACAATGTGAGGAGGCATGATCTGAACTAGTTTATGTATTTGCAAAAAACCATGGCTATAGATGTATAAGAAACAATACATATAAAACTAAATATATTGATCAAATATCTAGGTATTATTTTCATATTGTTTCTGATAAACATCATACATTGTCTGTTACGTAAATTGCAATGTCATTTCTTTTAGAGACTGTTAATAGTTACAATTAATGCATTATAGTATATGTTTGTGACCTTTTTGGAGTAGTTTTGAAGCTAATCGTAAACAAACAGACTGAGAATGCACATGGATTTGGACCTATCACAACATGTGTTGATGAGGATGTAGAGATAGGCATTGAAAAATTGATGTGAGTTAGATTTTAAATATTTTGTCTTATATATTCATTTTGGAATGTTCCTTGGATTGTGTGAGGTTTAAAGATTAAGATTAAATCCACAATAGACAATGCAGTGTCTATTTCCATTTTCACTCATGTAGTCTTCTTATGTTTTTTATAGGATTGTGCATATGGTGTTACAAATCTATAGTCTATTTAATGAGACTTTGCAGCTTGTTCAAACACATCGATGCAGTATTAGATCACACTCCACCTTTATTTTCAGTTTGTACTCCATAGTCTAAATAAGATTCTTATTTATTATGTGTTATGCACATGCCCTTTTTAGATGTTCTCTAATGCAGTTGATATGGTCTGTGCCAATTGTAGGTGTTACTCTTTCAAGTTGTATTTTAATCTTGACTAGCTTTTGGAATTTTTTTTGGAAGTTATTACTATTTTGGCAGCCATGATTGTGGCTATGCTACTGTTGTTTCTTTTCCAAATGCTGGGAAAATGCTTCTTAGAAAGGTAGCTAGAATCATGAGCATCAAAATCCTATTTGCTTGCAATGATTTTTGACCTTCCTAGCTACATCTCTTGACTGTCTTGTAATAGTAAGCTATTGCTTCTAGTATCAAGGAACCTATCAATCTTAATACTAAATAAAATCTATGCAACCATGCATGAAAATTTCCAATTAGGCAAGGCAACTACTACTAATAATGCAACTTATCCTCCAGAAATATCCATAGTTATTTCTTGAACATGTGAATAATGCCCATGGATGAAGACATGGACAAATCACTACTTATATCTTGAACAAATGGAGATGTTTCAATAACTATTATTATTTCATGGATATACAATTAACTTGAATTGAATGTAGACTTTGAAAAAAATCAAGTGGGACTATGTTTTGGTAAAATAATTCCATGCAATGCAAGATAAATTTAAGTGTCATTTTTGTTGTTCTCATATTCTTTTCATTTGTTACTGTTGATTGTTTACATGAGTTAATGTTTCTAAGAAAATCCCTTGATTCATACAAACACACTACTATATTTCGAATATGAAATTTTTTTATTCTCATCTAATTGATTGAAGTGCAGCTGACATTCATTACATTGCATGTTTGTGAAATATTACAGATTTTATGCTGGGAGCTTTGACATTTGGCTAGATCTAATCTTTTTTTATGAAGTTGAATTGCAATTGGCATGCTACTATGGAAGATGATATATTAGTTACATCATGGATGATGGACAACAAAGAATTGAACATTTATTGAGTATATATAAAAATAAGCAATATCAATGCAAAAGGTATAACAAGTTTCAAACTCAAGAGAAACAAATTTCAGTCTCATCAAACAATTTGAGCAATTGTCAAGATGATTAGATAATGTAGGTAATGCTTTGTTGAACAATCTTTAAATCTGGTAGATGGAATGATTAATGCCAGCCGTATTTCAATCCAATGGCAATGAGTGAGAATTAGTGACTAGGAAATGCTAAAATTCCATGTTAAAACAACACACATTGAATTTTGTACCTACCTAGGCTTTATACTTAACCAAAGTTAGCAAAAAATTTGACATTAATGATTATATTGTTAAGTGTTTAACTCAAGAACAAAATCTAGGTGATGAAAATAGTCAAGGATAGTGAAGAATAGACATTAATAGACAAAATGTATCCAACAATAAACAATACACATTAATTCATAGAATGGAAGGATGTAATTTGGGCATACCAAGTTACCAACGCCTCGTTTCAATACACACAAATTTAATGATTTCATACCCAAATATTTTCCACTTACCTGGACCTAATTTTCATCACTATTTAACAAAATTCAAGTGCAATTGCAATGGAATGCATGCATGCAAAAAATGCAAACAACAACAACATTTTCCAATTACGTAGGCCTAATTTTATTTTTCGTCAAATAAATTCAAGTGCAGTTGCAATGCATGTGTGCTTAGGAAATATTAATTTCGTTCTTAACCATGAAAAGCACACTATCATGCTAGCTCCTTGACTAAACAAGAAAGACTAACCCATAAATACACTCAGACAAACAACCTGAGCAAATGAGAAATTTAATGATTTTATATCGAGACATTTTGCAGTTACTTAGAGCTGATTTTGAGTCTCATTTCATACATGTCTTTATCATGCTTAGAACAAAACATGGCATTAATGAATTATGGTGTTAAGTCTTCTGGTGAAGAACAAAGGCTAATCCATAAAAGCATTCAAAGGTAGAGAAGAGTAGAGAATAACCCATAGGGTGTAGACATAAAGAAACAATAGAGATTAATGCATAAAATGTTGAGATGTAAAAAAATATAAAACGACATTGTAAAAGATATAGGAACTTAAAAATGCCTTGTTTTTTACTTCCAATACAATAGACATAAACCCTTCCAACACACACATATTTCACTATGTGAATTGTTATGTGTAGTTTGGCAATTGTTTAATATCTGTTGTTCCCTATCAATCAGTGTGATTTGCCATGGATATGAGCAAATGAAAAAACAACACAAATAATACTTTGCTTGACAGATTTAAAACTTCACACCATAAGCCACTAATAACAGTTGCACTTTAGCTTACTCACAATAAATGTGAGCTCACAAATATTAAATGAAAATGCACTAGTTAAAATGCAATGCATCCCCAGGAAGAGTATTTGCCAAGACACAACTATACCCAAAAACTCATGAAATATTTCCAATAACAAAGCTTCCTATAATAATAATAATTATTAAAGAAAATTAGAAAATGATAAATCTATGAAGAAAATACCATCATCCAATGAGGAAATCAGCAAAAAAATCAACGTTGTGTGTGTAATTGTGATAGGATTATGCTTTCCTAATGTTTTTTACTATATACATTTTTTTACTGCACTTGTATGTGGATAAATGGCATGGTTCATAGTATTTGACATGCTTAGTCTAAAACTACTGCTAGTATTGAGCATTGGAAATTGGAATACATGGTTATACAAATTTCTTATTTATTATAAGGTTGATAGGTCTTTTGTTTTTCTTAGATGGCAATTGTGAATCGGAGCATTTTTTTGTGTATGTGAGAGCATAGGAGATCAAGTTCCTAGTATGCTATGGTGTAAATTTGTAAGTTCAATTTATTTTTTATCCCTAGTTTATATATTTACATCCTCTTCTTCTTGCAACAAAATTATTCTATCTAAATTTGAAAGGTCTACTAAATTGCAATTATATTCATGTGTGAAATTTGTTTTCTTGTGTTGTTCTTCATAATTGTTTAATTATTTTTATGTTTTTCCTCTATATTGTTCCTATGTCCTTGAACAAAGATATTTCCCCAAGTTGATGATCACATGTTCAAATGAATATTTTATTCATATCTGTAGTTATAAATATTAGAACTTGGTTATCTATTTGCAATTATTTGTAATGGGCCTTGTTACGCTACAGGAATCAAATGCGATAAAGAAGAAATGTTTAGCAGGATCATGTTTGTGACCAACAAGAAGAGAGTATAGAAACTATCAAGCTTCATAGAACTGAAAAACCTCCTGACTATCCATGTACAGATTTTGGTTGTTGTTGCTATGTTTGAATTAGTAGTAACTAGTCACCAAAAAACTGTGTTGGCAAGCTAGTCCTTTGTTTCAAACCGTATGAAGGGAAAACTACAATTAAAAAAAATAAATTCAAAAATTGATAAAGCATAGTTTTCATGGACCGTCAAACACTTTTCCTAATTAGATGTAGCTCGGAAGTGGAACTAGTTTGAACAATGCAAGGTTGGCACTCCTTAGGACTTGAGAGCATAGAGTTTTCTTCCATACTACATTTTGTAGTGTTCCTTCAACATAGTATTATTTTGTCCTTCTATGTTGTGCATTCTGCATTGGTCTTTTTGACCTAAGAGAAAGAGCTCATAAAAAACCTCTTGCTTAGCAAAGTTTTGGGTGTTTACAGATTGATAGTCCAAAGCTTGCTTTGAATTTGTAAGCGTGCAATTGCACTTATACATATATGTATATATATGTATTTTTGTGTATATATGTATATGCATATACCTATGTGTGTGCATATATATATGGATGCTACAACCATGTATGGAATTGCAAAGTATAATAGTATTGGTAGCAAATTTGATACATTTTTTCTTTTGCTTAGTTTATTTGCTTTCTAAAAATAAATTGGTGTTGCTCAATTTATTTTGTTCCTTTCTTTGTATATTTTGTAGTATATACATCATTTTTTTCTATCATATATCACCACAATTTGCATTATTGTTGAGTTATGTGAGTAATACATACCCATGTTTATTTCTATTTGTTGTAGTTCTCAGATGTTTCCTATGCTTCCTAGTAGTTCTAAAACAAGTTCCATTTTAGCTACACATATTGATCTTAACAATTTCTTATTGCATTCTTCCTTCTTTGATATCTAGTTGCCATTACAGGTCTATAGGTGGGACTTCTATATTGCCCCTTCTTGCTTCTTTAATTTGTCATTGTATGTATTCAATATTTCAAAGATCAAATGTTTCTTTGTAGTAATTACTTTAATAACAATTGTCAATACAATTAGCTTTTTTTTTTAATATTCCACATGGAATCTGCACATATGGTTTCAAATAATTGTGTTAAGAGATGTAAAAACTATCCCATGAGCCAATAATAGTAGAAACCTAAAAGGGTATGTGCAAGATCATGATGGGCCAAAAAGTGGTGATATGATGGGTATGTGTAGGGTATGTGGCTGGTGATTTTTTTTACCCAAAATTGATGAAACGAAAAGGGTTTTTAAAGGAAATTCTCAACTTTCCACCAATATAAATTCTGCTTTACTTTGAATTTAATAAATAATTATTATTCATTTTCTATTTGAATTATGACTAAAGTCCTAATTGATGGTCCGATTGAAAAACATCTATAGCTTTCAAACGGTATTGCATTTTTTGAATCTAAACATGTGTCACATTCTATGCTTTTCATACTATAGGATTAAAAAATGAAAAATTGAATTTCATGAAGTTTTGACCAAGTTAAGGTGGTCAGACATATGAGTTTTTATATTTTTTAAAAGTTGTAATAAAAAAATCATAATTGATTATTTACATGGAAAAGAACTACAAAAAAATATTCATCACATGCAAAGATGATTCCTCTACTTATATCTAAAATCTTATAAAAAAATATTATCATTTTATTGTGGTTAGGGTGGTCAGACAGACACCTACTTCTTATTTTTTCCCGAAATTTAAGTATTATGCATTGAAATTTCAAATTTTCACCAAATAATTTTTTTAAAAATAAACCTAGTAGTTTATAAACTACATTCAATTTTCTATAGATTCTATTCTTACATATTTTTGAAATAATATAGATAACTTATTCAAATTTTTAAGTCAAGTTGCCTAACTCTATTTTTTCTAATTTTTTTGCCACTTAATGGCCTATTTTTTCCATGATGATCTTGCACATACCCACAAGCCAAGTGCAAATGCACCTTTCACATCAATTGATGAAGCTTTCCACCATGCACATTGTTTTTGAATAGAATCATTCAATTACAAAATTGGCGATTGCTTATTTGACACTGTACATGTCTTGGTGCATTATCATTATACATCAAAGTAGCTACACAATGGTTTGGTGGATCATTTTTTAAATTATTTTCATAATCATTGTCCTCTAGCTTTAAATTTTAATGATCTTGATTTGCACCCAACAATGCTAATGAGTTTGCATAATGTACATGAAAAAAACACGTATCTACAAAGAATGAGGTTGTCATCCACATAAACCAATAATAATGGTGAGACTGGGCTATGGGGTGACACATTTTTTTTCTAAAATGGTTGGAATATTGGCTAGGAATTCCAATACACATTTGATCTTTAACGCACAAAACAATGTATTTTCATTTCAATGAGCATGCATCTAATCCTACAATATTGATTCTTTTCCATGACATAACTTTTGTTGATGGTCACTAAGAGCCTATCTTCTCACAACTAGAAACATACTATCACATCGAAAATGTATAGCCACACTTACAAATCATAGACCAGTTGCAATGTCAATAACATTTGGCACACAATAGGAAATCTGTTTTAAACAATTGGGATTTCTAGGGTGCCTACATTTGGTAGTACATGTGGTGAAAACATGTTTGTTGCCATAACATTTTTGCTCCTTGATCAATTTGACCCAGTTGCTTTGTGAATGTTTATGGCACAGTAATTGTCTAATGCATTGAAAATTGAAAGCAAATATGCAATTTCTTGTTTTGATGATCTTGCTTGAAGTAGTGTAGACAACAATAATCGCCTATTGTCATTGTTTTCTAGAAATGGCATGCCATATGTGAAAAGTTAGCTTGAAGGGACTAAATTTTGTGCCCTATGGCTATCGCATATGTTTGATGCAACAATACACATATGGCAAGCATCTCCACTACCCAAGCCAAAAACATACTCTAATTCCACAAGCCCAAAAAGAAATCTAAACTTAATTTATTTTCCAAATAGCTCAGGTCATTGTCATTATGAACCACTTCAAGAAAAAGAACAATTGACACAGACCATCCATATGAATGATCCACTCTCTATTCAAGATATGTCAAGAATTTTTGAATTAGAGGCAATAAAAAATATGAATAGTTCTCATAAAAAATAAAGAATTGCAACAATATGCACAACTTCTATAGAAAAGTACAAAACACATCAGAAATTATGCTCCTTGAAAGCACAAATGTGTAATACACAACCACCCAATGCAAATGCTTCACATAATAGCGCTACTAGTTCATTGCTAGCAACTAGCAAAGTGACAAGAATAATTAAGTCCTATTAAGTTAGCAACATTGAAAACTATGATTCTAGTGAAAATAAAACACATCGACAATCACTATATTCTTTAAAAAGACAAATATGAAGTGGGAAATTGGATAGTGCTTTGCATTTGCAAAAACTGAAACAAAGACCTTATAGATTTTCTATGCTACAAAAAGAAAACAATGCTTATCAACAAACAAAAGGAAGGAATGTTCATAGCAAAAACAACACAGTCCAAAAATCTATTAACTCATACTTGCAAATGATAAATGACACACCCACTCAACCATGCTCTATTTGTGACATATTGCATTTCTATCACAACATCTATAAAGTTGACAATGCACTTATAAATGCTTTTTCTTTGCTTTTTGCTCAAACATATGAAAAGAAGATGGAGATAGGCCAACCCATTTGCAAAAAATGTGTAAAATCCACACTAGACAGTAAGATTCCATGTTTTGCTACATCTTCAAGAATAAGACGAAATGCACAAATAGATGTTGTTCATTCTTTGACTACTCTTAAAGAAAGACTTGTGTCTTTACACATAGATTTTGCACAGATCAGACAATTGGGATATAAACGAGCACATTATGACTTGCTCGAGACAACTATCAATGTTCCTATAGATTTTGATAGAGTGCAACAGGCCTTGCCTAGGTAGGTAGATGAGGCAACAATAGTAGTAGATAGGCTAAATCGAAAGCTAGAATATGATAATGCATATGCACAAGGAAATGTTAGACCTACCATAGTTATGAATGCTTTGATTGATCTATATAGAACACTGCTATACAAAAAAGATAACACATCTATAAATAGAGAATGACATGAATTGTTGACAAAAAAGACAACTTCAATACAAATAGATTCTGAAACAGAACATGCTATGCAAGATGGCACATCTAAAGATGATGAGGACCCAATAATTGAATCAGTTATACATTGGTTTAATGAATTTCTATCGATCAAAGACCTTGACACAACAATAATCAAAATTGCACCATCAAAAGGGTTTAAACCTCTTGGTATTTTCCAAGACATGTATGCAGAGGAGATGAATTTTTTGACTTTGTTTTATGGTTCGGCATGTCCAATTGACACTACTAAAAATTTGACATACCAAAAATTGCAAGATGGGAACTCATGCATAAAGACAATGAATTTGTACAACACATTACAAACATTTTTTTCAAGTCTATTAAAATTATTATTCACCAAGTGGCATCGCTAGCATGGGTTTGCATATGGAAGGCTAAATTGAAAGGTGAAAATTTTCTTGCAAAAGACGTGTGCAATCTAGCAAAACTTGAAAAAATATTATGATCTCCATTGGGATATAGAACATTAAAAAGAATTAGAACCTCTCTTGATTATTTGGAAAATACAAAAAAAAACATACTTGCAATGATAAGATAATTGGGACCTCCAACCTTCTTTGTGATGTTAACAAGTGTTGAGCATTTTTGGGAGCCATTGTGCAAAGCTTTGCACGAAATATGTGCTCTGCAGGAATCAAAATGTAATGAAACCATAGAAGACAAAGACTTGGATTTCAAAATAAGGAAAAATCCTATGCTTTGCAGTCGTTATTTCAATCACAAAGTCAATGCATTTAAGAAAATGACGCTAAGAAACCATGAGCTATTCAAACAAGTCTCCAACTATTCTTTTGTTATAGAATTCCAAAACAGGGGAAATGAACATGTTCATTTTTTTCTTTGGATAAAAGATGCAGCTGTATATGGAAAATGATCAAATACTAAAATAGAAAGCTTTGAGGAAAAGTATATTTCATGTAACTCACTACTACTTGATACAAATCTTGCCAAAATGCAAACACACCATCACACAAAGATTTGCAAGAGATGCAAAAATTCAAGTTGCAGATTTAGTTTCCCTTTGCATCCGATGAGAAGAACAACAATTTTGGAACTGCTCCTGTTGCCTGATGCCACAATCAAGGAAAAGGAAAGAAAAAATTTAAGCAACTGGAAAATAAGCATTACACAAAATAAGTTTCATTTGAAAATTTTCTACATGAATTGGAAATGAATGAAAATGACTACATTACAATGCTCTAATCGACATTGTCATGCAAAGTTGTCATGCTAAGAGACCCATCTAACATTTGGATAAATGCATTTGCAAAGAAAGTGCCTAGCCTATGGTATGCAAATACAAATACACAATTTATTTTGGATGCATATTTTGTTGCATCATACTATAGCTCATATATGACAAAATAAGATAGAACATTGTCTCTTGCATTTCAAAAATTGTGACGTGAATGCACTGCTGCATACGATGGAAAAGTGCAATTTATACACAAGCTAGGCAATGCTCTACTTAACTATCAACAAAATGTCTAGCCGTCAAGTCATTCATATTATTCTTTCATTGCCACTACACAAATGGTCAAGGAATATTGTTTTCATCAATACAACACTGTTAGAAAGCCGAGTGTTCATGTTAAAAATCCCTAAGCTATTGGCGAAAGAGAGATGATTCTAAAAATATCATGTGTGCATATATAATAGAAAAATACATGCAATGGCCTAAAGTTCTAGACAATTTTTCATTGGATGAATATGTTGCCTTTTACTCTGGAAACTTGGGAAAAATGCAAAGAAGATCAAGGCCACAAATCCTACGCTATGTAAGATACAATCCACACATTGATCCTGATAATTATTGCAGAGAAAAACTTATGCTATATGTGCCTTTCAGATGTAGTGAACAAATCCTACTAGATGGATATGAAACATGGAGTGTAGCATTCAATGCAAACAAAGTGCAAATTGCAAATATCGAAAAAATGTTCACTCCACAAATTATCCCTAAATGGGGTGACATAGATGAAGCTTCTACAAAGGATGAAAATGATCAATGCCCAACAATTGACATTGCAGATGTGCTCGATGCAAATAGAAAGGAAAATGGCATGAAGAAATATGACATCATGAATGATTTAATGCAAATAAAGAATACAAAGGTCAAAGATTCTATTTGCAAAAAACTATTTTCAAAGATCACACATCCACTTCTTTTAAGCAATGAAGAGTACTACAAATTATGAAGAAATTTGAACAAAGAACAACAATCAATAGTAAACGACATACTAATGACAAAAGGCTTGCTCCAAAAAAAGCATTGTACTTGTTCTTGACGAGTGGAGCAAGCACAGGGAAAACCTATATAGAAAAAATACTTTTTGAGGCAATGATTTGATACTATGATAAACAACTAGATAGTGATCCATTGAAACCTAAAGGAATCATTATTGCCTCAATAGGAAAATTTTCATTTAATGTAGGTAGCATTGCTACACATTCAATCTTCCAATTGTCATGCAACTCTTCGAAAATGTTGCCTCTAGATTCAAACATAGCTGATGCTTTGAGCAAGAAATTGGAAAAAATGAAAATTCTTCTTATTGATGAAGTGTCATTGATTAGCTCAAAAATGCTTTACAACATTGACATAAGACTTCACCAAATTAAGCACACACCAACAACACCTTTTGGAAACATAGATATGATTTTTTTTGTGATTTTTACCAAGCACAACCTGTGTGTGATACTTGGATATTCGAAGAAACAATAATAGATAAAGAGAAAATGTCATATACCTTTTGGACTGACAATGTCAAATGCTTTGAGCTACATAGTGTAATCATACAAACAAATCAAAATTTCATTTCTATACTTAATTGTGCTAGGATTGGTCAACAAACAATTGGGGACATCGAGTTTTTTAATACAATGTGCTATAAAGCACCTCTGAATGATCCACGATTTCCATACTTGTTTCATAGAAATACAATAGTCGATATGCACAACAAAAAAATGCTAGACAACTTACCAACAAAGCTTTGTGTTCTAGATGCAATTGATAAACAAGACATAGCAATTGATAACACTCAATGTCAACCTCCAAAATCATCATTGCTTAGCATAATTCTACACAAGCAAGACATTTTGGTTGAATTGATTGCTTCCAACATCGATACATAAGATGGGATAGTGAATGGTGCAGATGGAATTTTCAAATTGTATAGAACCATGCAAGAAGACATTTTTTGGGCGGAATTTAATGATTCAAGTGTTGGAAAATTGCGGTGACGGAGAATGCAAAATCTATACACAAATTCTATTATGCCTTCTTGGAAACCCACAATGAGAATCATTAGAAAGTTCAAAATAGGTACAAAGATAGTAACTAGAGCATAATTTCCTTTACAACTTGCATGTGCATGCACTATCCATAGAGCACAAGGTTTGACAATGGACGCAATTGCTTTTGACCCATGCAAACTCAATCAGCATGGCCTTTTGTATACTGCTTTATCGTATGTAAGAAATAGTGAATCACTAAATCTCACACATAGATTACAAGAATATAACTTCAGAGGCTTAGAAAAAGTAAATAGTGAAATGAAACACCTTATGGCATTTGCACGATGGAAAGTGGAGTACAACCTTTTGTGTGTGTCTCTAGATCATTTTGTCATATGCTCTTTGAACACACATGGCTTTGTATTACATGCACAAGAAATAGTTTGCTTGGCCACATTGACTTCCTTGACAAAACATACAATTGCTATACTACAGCTGGTATTCATGGGCTATTAACATGCTCAAGAAAAATAGTTTCAATCCAAGAATTTCAAAAAAATTCAACAAAATATCTAGAATCAATAACCATTGACTTGTTGCACATGCATATTTCTATGCGCATCATAAAATTGTACATGAGACCAACCACACCTATTCATGATATTCTCATTTTTTTACAAACTACTATAACCTCACTGCCAGCTAATTCAAAATTGATTATTTCTAGAAAATTTAACATTGACATCTTAGAATCAACAAAACCAAAGGAACTTCTCCTTGAATTTATGAAACAATGCAAATTGTCATCGGTTGTTGACAAGCCAACAACACATGCAGGTACTTTGTTGGATCAATTTTGGATACATAGTATAGAAATTGGTACTGTCAAGTTCAAAGTGCTAGATACATATTGGTCAGACCATTTTGCAATATCTCTTCAGCTCTAGTCGCTAGGCCAAAGTATACAGCCTCGCAACTGCGGTTGATTGGAGTATTCATCCTTTGTGCAGTGTGCTATTTTCGGTGCTTTACATTGTTGGACATAATCAATATACAACTTATGTGGGTGCAAAAGAGTTATTGGATCAGTCTTTGTTCATATAGTTTGTGTCTCTACACAGGTTAATTGCTTTTCCATAGCTCCGCCCATGCAGATCTCTGCTTTGGTAATGTCCCTGGTCAAGACCATCAGGCATGCTCTTCTAAGCAATTGATATGGCTATGCAGTTGCAACTCACTATATATATGCTCTAAAAAAAAATTGTTCTCACACACAATACTACTAGGCCTTTGCACAACATATGATTCTTTAGTGGAAATAAATTACAAAAGTAATTTTTTTATGCATTCTACAACCACCTTCAAGCACATCCACATAGTATTTACTTCATGGATATGAACCTTTCAAATTGATGTTACAGTTTTTGCTACTTGTTATTTGATTTTTTGTTAATAGTATCTAGCCTGGTTCCTATGAGCTTCTCATGTAGCTAGTTTTTTTTTTACTCATATAAATTTTAGGTCTTCCTACCATTAAAAAACAATAGTATCAATCATGGATAGTTGCACCTATCTCTCATGCTTATGATATTGCAAATTATTGGACGACTATTTTGAAATAGTTATGTTGTTATGCAAAAGAGCTGAAAAAATATAGCACACGATACATTTGTTTATTATAGATATATTGTAAAATCCAAAAAGTTATGCATGACAACACCGGGTTTTAGCAGAGGCTTGGAAATAGTTTCCGTACACATCAAATTTATAGATTATGAACTGCGGATTGGAAATATTGTGCTATTTCATAGAACACAAATCTCAACATTTCCTATCTTGTAATACAACATCCAAAACATCTACGAATAGGTAAGCTCTTCACATTTTGCAGGAACAAATTTCAAAAACACATCAAATCTCATTAATGCTTTCCTCTTGGTTTCTTTTGTTACATGCTTGACATAAATATATCATTCCATTTGTTTGTAGAGACATTTGGAAAACACACACTGGCTCTATTGCAAAATTAGAAGATGGCTCAATCAATTGACAAACAAGATGAAAAAAGGAAAGTACCTTAGTTTGTTTCTCTCGCATATGATTTCCCTTTTTATATGTTTAATTAAAAATTTAGTTTTAGTCATTCTTCATATTGCAACATGTAGATTCAAAAAAACAACTCTAGAGCCATCTACCATCTTCAATATATGCACAAAGAAAACATCTTTAGCATTTGAAGGTGATGTTCTGGCTACTTATGGGCCTTCTATTACCACAACTCCTGGAACACCACCAAAAGTAGTGATTGTGCATGTTGGTTTAGTTGATAGTCATGGTCAAATCACAATCACTGCAAACATCAACAACAAATTAATTGACACATTTTTGCCATTGTAATCACCTAATACAAGTGTCTGCCTCACAAAATTTGTCATTAGGTAAAAAACACAATGTGAAAGAGTAGATGTTGATTATTCCCTTGTTTTGACTGCTAGGAGCATTATTGAGCCCATTGAGAAAGTCTATCAAGATCATAGATTGATTCTCGACAACCATTTCACAACTCATCCAATCAAATGATAGTTTCTCTATTGGATCAATTGGTGTTGTTGTTACTAGTCATTTACAAGCACCAACACAGTATGAGTTGCAAGTTAAAGATGGAGAGAGACAAGATGATTTTTCTAGTGTAAGATGTTTTGCACAAATCATGGCAACAACATAGGATTTGAGCACTTTGCTTTTTGGAATCTATTAAAGAGTTTCTTCACTTTGTTTCGCATGGAAAAAACTTGCTAGTAGAGTGCTTTACTGTATTAACTATTTCAATGTAATTGAATTATTAAACTCATTTCATTTGCAAGCTTGCATCTTGACAATTCTTTATCTTACAGCTTATAGTTCTGATCAGCCATGCAAAGTTGTATGCAAGACTTTAGTTGATCCTAGCATCAACAAAAACTCCTTTCATATTGTTTAGAAATATTGTTCGTTCTAGGCCTAAAGGCAAAATTTTGATGAAAACAACACAATCCATTTTCATTGATGAACTCAATGATGCATCTACAAAGGCCTCTCTAGAATCATTGAAGACCTCAAACATGGAAGTGTACATGTCAACCATTTAGCTCTTTCACCTTAGTATAGATTTCTATTGAAAATAATTTTCCATATATGCCTTTCTATACTAAATTTTCTAAATAATGCATTGTTATGATTTATTACTAATTGCATTTGCACTACCATTGTAGGTGACAAGAACACTAATACCTAAGAATCTCAACTTGCCCCCATACAAACCAATCTAAATTTCATGTAAACAAAGATTTTTCTTTACATGGAGAACATAAAATGATACTGTGCAGTGCACTGCATGTGAAACTGACACAAGATTTGTATATGCCCACTTTCTACAATGTATTGTTTAGATAACAGAGGGAGTTGTGGATTGTTATTTGCACAAACAGTAGCTCCAAAATAGGTTCCCCAAGCTAGCTACAATTCCATTTGAAGAGTACAAGAAAGACATGTCCGCAATAATGTTCTTGCTACAAATATGTTAGCTACAAGGGACTTTCACCCTTGCAATGGATAATTGCATCATACGAATTCTGGGTGAAGCAAGCAACATAACATCTCCAATAATTTGACAAGGAATTTTCAGCTTCACACAGGTGTTTACATTGCACTATTCTATTTTTTATTCTTATTCATTGATATCAAATCATGTAAACTGCATTGTCATGAATGTAATGCTTATTCATTGGCAACTAGGATCAAGGAAATGCAATGTTGCAGTATATAACAATGTCAACAAGCAAAATGTCTAGAAGCCTATACTGCTTATATATTTTGGACACAACCAATACGATAACAAATTCGTTTAAGATTTTATGAAAACTAATATGATAGTTTATTTTCAGTTGTTTTATGCATTGAACAAGTTGACAGTTGTATTTTCTTCTATTCCAAACATACATACTATAGACATGAACACCTTGGATTTCAATTTCATAAACAGTTACAATAAATATGTTTTACTTTATTTCGACCTCTTCTATGTAGCACATAACTTGAAACTTGTTTATTGATATTTTTCAACCAACATACTATACATATAAATTAGTTTGACTATATTTTGAAAAGCAGATATACCTAAAGTTCCATGTGTAATGCTCTTTGCTCTTTGCACATCATACTAATACATGTTTGTGATAAAAAGGAAAACTACCTTGCTCCAACATTTTTTTTATGTCACATACAAAATATTTACAAAAAATGCTTGCTGCTTTTAGATACAATGTTTTGTTGCTCGACAAAATACCTGTCTACAGAAATGATTGTTTCCTTTCTAGTATTGTTATGAACAATTTATATTTTGATTTCGAGATTGCATCAACATTAGATGTTTCTCCAAAGCATTATTTATCTAAAAAAATGTTTTTCGGGTTCTTTGCAATGTTTTTTTGGAAAACTAAATCTTTGTTTAAACAGATTTTGAGGGTATGTGTAGGATCATGATGGGCCAAAAAATGGCAATATGATGGGTATGTGGCTGACGACTTTTTTTTTACCCAAAATCGATGAAACGAAAAGGGTTTTTAAAAGATATTCTTTGCTTTCCACCAATATAAATTATGCTTTACTTTAAATTTAATAAATAATTATTATTCATTTTCTATTTGAATTACGACTAAAGTCTTGATTGATAGGCTAATTGAAAAATATCTATAACTTTCAAATGGTATAATATTTTTTGAATCTGGAACATGCAGTACATTCTATGCTTTAGATACTATAGGATTAAAAAAAAATGAATTTCATGAAGTTTTGACCAAGTTAAGGTGGTCAGACATACGAGTTTTTTATATTTTTTAAAAGTTGTAATAAAAAATTCATAATTAATTATTTACTTGGAAAAAAATTACAAAAAAATATGCATCACATCGGGACATGAGTCCTCTACTTATATCTAAAATCTTATAAAAAATATTATCATTTTATTGTGGTTAGGGTGGTCGATAGACACCTACTTCTTATTTTTTCCCAAATTTAAGTACTATTGCATTGAAATTTTAAATTTTCACCTTGAATAGATTTAAAAAAAAACCTAGTAGTTTAGAAACTAAATTCAATTTTCTATAGATTCTATTCTTACATATTTTTGAAATAATATAGATAACTTATTCAAATTTTTACGTCAAGTTTCCTAACTCTGATTTTTTTGAATTTTTTGCCACTTAAGGGCCCATTTTTTCCATGATGATCCTTCACATACCCTTGACACAAAAATCACTAGGATGATGGGGGTATCTACATAGCATAAACATAGTACTTAGATTAAATTTACAAAACTTATATTGCACTTTGAATATACTTGTTGAACCAATCACATGCTTCCTGTCTTCAAGGACAATGCATCTTTATATATGTTTTATTTTTATTGATTGCTAATGGGTAGACAAGAAGAAATGTGTATCTTCCTAGGCCTTTCTTGACATTATTTTATAATTTATAGGCTCTTGGAATTCATTAATAGCTTATGATGTGACGTCTCCACTCCATTTAGAAGAGCATTGTTTGTGTCCCTTGTTCAAATGCAATTAAGTGATTCTTGTAGGATTAGTGCCTCTTAGGGCCTATCTGTTGATGGGTGTTTTGCACACTTTCTCAACATAGGTAGTGCATAGATGCACTACCTCTCTTGAAAGGAGACTTCCAACAACAAGATGCTGAAAATCACCCCAAGGTCTCTCGGGTGTTAGGTCATGACTTGCATGGAACTCCTCAGTTAATGTTTGATGTGATTTTGTTGGAAATCACATGGAAGACTTACGTAGCTGGATGCAAGGTGGATCTTAAAATATGAAGTTTCTAAGATGGGAGTTAAGGTGCACTTTGCTATAGGTTTGAACAACAATCTAAAACTTCAATGTTTTCCTTAAGTTTTGTCTTTACAATGTGCAATGAACCTTAGCATAGGTTGTTTCTAAAAAAAGAAAAGAGCAAGGAAGAGGGAAGGTTCTTGGATCTGGAACTAATTGCGAACAATGATCATGGAGGTTCTACTATGGACAACTTCCTTCAAATAAGATTCCACTTAACAAGAAACCTACAGTATCATGAAATTTGTGCCATCTTCAAAGGTCTCCAGATAGTTTACCATTCATCCTCCACATACATGCATGAATGAAGATAAAATTTTAAGAGAAACTTCAAGTTTCAGCCCAGACTAACTTTACAAGACCATTTACCATCAACAAATAGAAAAAAGTATGGACTGGAAGGCATCAACACAACAAAAATTTCTACAATCACAAAACAACATTACCAAAATCTATCTAAGCAATTTAAAGTTAACTAGAACAATAGTGTAAATCTAAATAAAGCATCTAACAATGGAAGATTGAATAATGAAACATGTGAAGAAATAAGAAAATGCACCAAGTCAATGTATTTTCATTAGAAATTTCTGCAGCATGTCTTTACAACAACTCAACTCTCTCCAAAAATGAGAGGAGATCCCCCCATTTATAATGCCCAAAAAGTAGAACAAATGGCCAAGATTTAATCTCATTGTGTGGTCAAGATTCACTAAAAACTAGGGTTCTACCTACCCCCCAATATATTATAGTTTAAAACACAAATTTGTCTTCGTCCCTATTTTGTCCTCTAGTGACAACACTATAGCCTTTTGTCTTGTTACTGATTTCCCTTTTCCTATAGCTATTCCTTTAGAAACACTTCACTAATAATAGGGTCACCTTCCTACTTCAAAGCTACATACTCCATGAACTTCAAAATTACCGGTTGGAGTTTGTCGACTTCTATGACCTCAGACCGCAATACTTGATAACTCCACTCCTTGGAGTTGTCCTCAAGCCTTTTCCAGTCTTCATCATACTTAGTAACATGGTCCCGAAACAACTCTGATTGGGAAAAGGCTCAAGTGGAAAAACTCATGAAATCTGTGGTTATCTCATCTGACATCCCATCCTCCATCTTTTTGTGGAAATGAGGCCTTACTTTATCTGGGTCCATTTGTACGACAGGCATCTCATAGCCTATCATTAGCTTCAAATATCAGATGCAATCCATCCTAATCTCTTTGAACCACTCAATATCCAAATCTACTTTGTCAATCACCTACTCCAATATTTCATTTCTATTCTCAAAGTCTTGTTTCCATACATCCATCAGCCATTGATCGTCCCTTTTGAGCATGAGCTCCTTTTCCCATGCTGTGCTTGGTAGCTTGAGGACAACCTTGATCTTTGGATAGGTGGACTCATATCTTACCGAGAAGTTAGAGCAGAACCTTCTTGTTCTCTCAAGAGATCGTTGTAAGTCCAGGAACTTGTTGGCTATCTGGACAGCCCGGTCGATGCCCATATTTCTAACGTATAGAACCTGTCAGAACTAGCTTTCTGTAGTTTTGTCCAAATTCTCTCTTTTCTAGCTTATCAATTTGATCCTTGGACAGTAGTTGCGGTGGAGCCATGGACGTGGTAGGAATTTCTTCAGTTGAGGACCATTACTGGATGTAAGTTGTTAGATCAACTACCTATGCTTTAAGCTCATCCTTTGAAACTTTATCCTATTGTATCAAATGCACTACCATGGCAATAGATTCCTCGAGGTGCTCCACCTTCTGTTCTCTAGTAGCTATTCCCAAGTCAATGGTGGAGATATTATAGCTCATCCCTTATTTTCCCACCACTGGCATTGCTACCTACATAGTTCGGGATCTGGAAGTGTCCATCGTTACCTTGGATCTGATTTTGGGCTTCTTCTCTTTCTTGGTTGTGATCTGCGCTCAGGCTAGGATAGCCTCCAGTCTTGCTCTTGGATTCTTTAGGGCGGGAGTTTTCTTTTCAAGCTGTCTTTCCAACCATTCGGGCATAGTAGATTTTCCCTTAGGCGATTCACGATCACCCTCGCCCTCCTTTGTTTGGATCTCTATTTCTTTATCTCTGGGAGCATTTTCTTCCATTTCCATGTCTTCTCCCTCTTCCTCATCAGAGTCTTGGATGAACACAAGGCACTTGATGGGAAGCTTAGTAGGAAATTTCTCCTGAGGACCTTCTTTCTCAGCCTCCTTCCCTTTCTTTTCTTCATCTTGTTCACCCTTATGCTCATTCTCCTTAGGCTGCTCAATTTCGAGACGTTTGTCAGTTGGAACCTCACCCTCAAGTTTGTCTTCTTATATGTTTTCTTCTTCTCTATAAGGTGGTGATACATTCTCTTGTTGTTCCCCTATAGGGAGTTCTACATTTTTTGCTGCCTTGTCATCTTCTTGCCTTTCTTCTCCAGGAGGTCACCTTTCTCCCTCTTCTTTATCGTCCCTCAATTGTCAGGCCATTTCCTCCTCGAAATCATCATCGAAGGTTTGTACAATAGTTCTACCACCTGCACCCTCCTCTTCATCTCCATTTTTAGAAGACCATGTTTCTTCTTCTTCACGGACCACCCTATCAATTTTCCAATGTTCATACTTTGGGTGTTCGTGGTACTCATCAGCTTCTTCCTCCACTACCTTTGAAGTCTCCATCTCTAGGTTTTCCCATTCTTCTGAGATTAGCATCATGGCCTCCATTGCTGGTGGTCCTATTGGAGGTTGCGAGAGCAAAGTGCTAGCGAGGACCTACGCCAAGACAACTTACATGGTGAAATCCAAAAAGATTTGGGAAATCTCAGAGGGGACATTCTACAAATGTTGCGAGAAAGCCTCTGGAAATGTGAGTGCGGGCATTGGCATTGTCATTGCTGCTAATGGAAGCAATGTAGTGGGTGACATGGAGGCAGAGGAAAGCGGAGAAGTTGCAGCAGAGGAGGAGTCAACCATTATTACGGGCCCAACTGGCGGAGAGGAAGCGAGATGGATCGAGATGTCCACCGCAGGTGGGGATGTGGCAACCATGGCTTGGGAAACAGATGGAAGGGAGGTGGAAATAGGGAGAGCTGGAGGAGGTTTTGGTTGATCTGTTTACCCTTCCTCACCCTCTGGAAGGGGATCCTCTTGAATTGTTGGCTGCCTCGTGACACTTCTCATCCATTTGGGCTTCTTAGAGGGTGAACCTCCTAGACATTTTTTGGAATAAACCTTTGGATCTGGTGACTCCTCCACTTCAATCCCTTTCCTCTTCTTTGATCTTGTGAGCGGAGGAATCTTGGATGTCCCTCTTGTTGAAGTTGTGGTAGCCACATCCTCTGCAACACTAGGATCACTCTTGAGTCCCTCATATGTGAGGACAACCCCTTGTTGCTTCAATCGGGCTACTTGTCCATTAACCCATTCTTTGGTACGAGCCACGATTGGATAGGTTATAATATCGAGGTCATCGACCTCTTGCTCATCCCAATAGAATGAAGCCTCTCTATGAAACCTTGGGCACAAATATATGTGAAGTTTGGGTATTGTATGAATAAGAAGGCGTATTGCTTCGAGAACGCCCAAGCACTATGAGAGACCCTTCTTTCAAAATCCCCTCCAAGCAATCTGATGATGTGGCCAATGAAGGCATCGTTCACCCTGCAATACTCTTTCTTGAAGTTCCTAAATTGAAGTTGGGGATATCTTTCATAGACCTTCAACGCACGACTCGGTTCCTCATCAGGTGCCACAAACAATCCACTGTACTTCCTCTGCTCAGCTAGTGAGTACACACGATAGGAGGTCATATAGAACTTGGAGGTCTTCTTTACATTCATGAACTACTCATGGAAGTAGTCACTTATTATGCCTCCCTAGTAGAAAGAAGCTTTTGTGGTGATATCTTCATCCCCATGGAGGATTTTCTCTATGAAATACACCATCCACTCTTAAAAATATGCAGTAGTGGGGAGGCCCATCACCCTGCTCAACATGGTGACCAAGTCATGGTAGTCCTCTTGGAATTCGTTGTGGAAGAGCTCTTGAGGAACCTTTGCAGCACTACCCCTTTTTTCCTTAAGTCAGTACTAGTTTATTAGCTTCTTTCATCACATCGGGTCCTTGTCCCACATTGCTTTACTCTCTGCTATGGTGGGCATCTCCATCTCCCCAAAGGTGGGGATGTGAAAGGTCTTCGTAATCGCCTCACCTGACATGTCAACAAGGATGTTTCCATCTCTATCAACGATTGTTCATGTCTGTGGCTGATATGCCTACCTACAAGCCATGACCAATTCGGGGGCTATGAGGGATGAAGGGAAGCATGAAGCTTTAGCAATTCCACTTTGCCTGATTAGTCTGGCATTGCTGGTCTTAAGATGGATTCTAACCCTTTGCTTGAACTCTTCAATATCGACGTGGCCAGTATTGGTATCTGTAACTTCTTTCCATTCTATAATTATCTTTGAATGAAAAGGATCTCCTTGGAACTAGTACTTCATTTGGTCTTTATCCTCCTTTCCATGAGGATCCTTTCCTGCCTTTTTCCCTTTTTCTTTTTCTGCAGTTGCCCCCGAGGGTCCTACACCTGATTACATATATCCTGCAAGCAAGGAAATAATGAGCATAACTGATCATGAAAGCATGAACATTAGTTGAAATCCCATGGATGAAATCCAATTAAACAATATATCATTCATGAAATCAAACTTTTACTTCGAGATGCCATTAGTCATTTACTGGAGGGATTTTGGACAAACCAGGTCGGGAGGGCCAGACTTCCCTGGTATAAATGTTGTTTTGAAGGGCGAACAGGGTAGGGAAATCCATGTGATTTCTCCTGACCTCATATTTTGATGGTTTGAAAGGCTCATGCAGGAGAAGGGTGAATTTGAGCATGTGGGTTGAGATTGATTTTCAAATTGAAGGTCATTTGGATCATTTTTGGGGCACTCAAAGATACAAGGGCGGAAAGCTATCAAGGCTCTGCCATTTAGAATGACAGTCGTTGGGTGAAAATATGGTGGGAGCAATCCAGTGGACTGGACCCAACATTGAGCTTGGCTGCTAGATTTTCTCTTAAGTTTCTTTTAGCGATTCGGGCGGCCGGTCCCGGAGGTCGGAAAGACGAACCTGGTTTTCCCTTTTGAACTGATTGAGATGGGATGGAATCCCAGTAGATGGAGCCCGGCAAGGGAAATGGCACCAAATTTTTCTTTCTACTTGGTCTTCACAGAAAATGGAGGGTTGGGACCTAGGAGAAAAAAAGATGTCAGACGGCCATTTGAAATGATGAAGATGCTAGGGAAATTCGTAGACAAAACTCCATGAACCTGGGCCCGGGGACATGTTTGATCAATTCATTTTGGTGTGGTCTAACGAATGGAAAAAGGAGAGGCGGGTTCCGGATCTTGGGTGGAATGGGCTGCCCCACCATTTGGAATGGCGGAAATGACGTGGAGTCCCATTGGAGCGGGTCTAAAAAGTCTAAATGGAGGCTGAACTTCAAATTTTGTTGAGTTTTAAGTCCAACGGTGATGTACTGAAGGAAGTCTATGGTAGCAGGCCCGATAGGGCATCCCGTCGTTTGGTTTGATTGTTATCTATTTTCTAAGTTTAACAGCGACGAGCCAACACGGGCCCAGAGGGCGCGAATGCCTTGTGCAAAGAATGACGTTGGCAAGGACGAGTTCTGACTTGATCTTAGAAGATGTTTTGGAGGTTTCTTAGAATTTGAACACATGGGTATTTAGATGTTGTCATGTTTTACTAATTAAAGCATTTTTAGCCCATTTTGTTCATTATTTTAAGCACAAAATCATGAAAAACCTCAAGGGAGGGCAGACGGAAAACCTACCTCGGAAGTCCAGTGAAAGAAGTTGTAAAATCCACTAAGGATCGGCAAACTAGGGTAACGGGCGCGAGGGTGATAGGCGACGAAGGCGCTAGACTCCTCAAAATATCCCTGAATTCCTCTGGCTAACCTGACATATGAAAATGACAGGTCAAGCAAGATATTTATACCCAAATTAGCATTTAATACACCCATTTAATGCCTGTACGGATGACAGGAGGGTTGGTGGGTTGAAATCTCAGACGATGGCTGGAGGTGCAGGGTCTAGGGGCTGGAAGAATGCGGTTGGATGACCACTTCAAAGTTCATTTTGAAAATCACCAAGGAAAAGGAACCAGAGGTCTGGAGGACAGAGCACCGCCACAGTTTGGCCGTCAAAAATGGCGAAGACAACACGGAGTTCCGGGGACGGAAGTCCAAAGGGGCGGGCCCGGTAGGGGTAAAAGCAATCCAACTTCATCACAAGTTAAATGGGGTTGGCAAGGAAGGAGCCAGGTCTCGGGGCTCAAGAAGGCAGAAGCCTTCCACCATTCAGAATGACAAACACCCAGAGGAAACCTAGCTAGCGAAACCTTTCAAGGCGGGCCCGTCAGGCCCCGAGGCCACTAGTAGAAGCAAACTGCCAATGAGATTCCGCAAGGAACTAGGACTTAGCTAAATTGGAGGGGATGAAAAAAAATCAACTTAAGATGAGACTTTGGAGGCACATTTGACCATTTAGTACACCAAAATGGGGCACGCAAAATGAGGTAGTGACAAAATGCCCCGACAAGGCGAAAGAAAACAAGGTCCCCATTCCGAACGGGGCATGTGTGCTGAGGGCACAACAAATGGCAACTCTGTTGGGAAACACTACCGAGCGTTCTAAGGATAAGTATTCATTTAGGACCTAGAATCTTTGGTTTCGTAGACCAGGGGAAAATTTCCAAGAGTGAACTAGGAGAACAGGGTCCTTAGTTGGGTCAGTCTATAGGAGATCTCAGAAGTGTGTGCAGTGAATTCATTGTTTTTCACGGAAACTATGACAAGCGGTTGCTAATCCAACCGAGCAAGCTACATAAACCATCCAACACCAAAAGTAACCTTGACATTGCCCTGTTGCCAGTCAGGTGTGCATAGCCCTGGCGGAGTTGTCGCTGTGATCCAACAAATATTACTCTACTATCGGTTGGGCGTCCATAGCCCCGGTAGAGTTACCTACACACCCATATGGTCGCTTAATTTCAAATTTTTCTTCCTCTTCTTTGTTTTGATATTTCTTTCAATGTTCCCTTTTCTCACTTATCTTTTGCTTGACTATGTAAGCACTGAAGCCTACAATGGGTTTGGGAACCACAGTCGTCATAAGATTTTTCACTTACTAGTATATCATAGCAGACATTGTATAGTCCTCTAGAAATAATTAACATGTGTTTTGTGCAAGATCTGAGATGTGCGTAAAAAGATCGAACCAAGGGTCAAGTTCTAAGGTGGAGTTCAAATGAGGAAACCACTCCTAGGCATCTTTCAGGGACCGATAGTCGAGAGTGAATGTTTGGCCAAAGAACACCAAGGACGAGCAGCAAAGTGAACCATTTGTTGAACGAGCACGACCACCATAACAAATAGAGGACACCCTCTTCAAAGCAAAACAACCGAGGGACAAAAAAAATAGAGCGACGTGAAACAACAAAACACAAGTAAACCAAAAGGCAACCTACTCTAACCCATGTACAAATATTTACAAGGAAGAGCTTGAAAGAGCTTAGGCTTGGAAGTAATGCTTCAGGGGTTGCCCATTGACTGGTAATGGGATGTCCTCACCAGTTAAGGTCTTTAGGCAAAAATTATTGTCTCCCAAAATTTTAGCTATTTGAAAGGGGCCAAGCCAAAGCTTGTTGAGTTTTTTGTGTCCCCCTTTCTTTTCATGGGCCTTTTCCTAATACAGAACTAAATCTGCAATTCTAAAGGCCTTGATTTTGGCTTGGCGGTCGAACCATCTCTTAACCATGCCCTGATGTTTGGAAAAAAATTCTATTGCACGGTCTCGAACTTCTTCTAAATGCAAGAGTTCAGTTAACTGAGCTTCACTACGATCCCCCCTTCATAAAATTTGTTGATAAATTGGAGAGTGGGAATCTTCAGTTGAATAAGAATTATGGGCTCTAAGCCGTAAACAAGATGGAATGGGGAATCACCAAGGGCATCCTTATGGCGAGTGCGGTTTTCCCAAAGGGAAAAGCAGAGCTGGGTATGCCAGTCCTTGGGATTCTTATCAAACAATTTCTTTATCACTGTGATCAGGTTCTTGTTTGTGGACTCAGCAAGGCCATTGCCTTGAGGGTAGTAATTAGATGAAGACTTAATGGAAATCCCGTAGTCGAAGGCCCAACTAGAAAATTTTAATGAAGAAAATGCAGGTCCATTATCACACACCAATGCATAAGGACAACCAAAGCGATTTAAAATGAAACTTTCCAAAAAATTTGTAACTACCTCAATTGTGCATTGCTTACATACAATTACTTATGTCCATCTATTGCAATAATCAGTAGCGGTAAGAATGTACATGTGTCTTGCAGATGATGGAGGGCTTACCAGACCAATGAAATCGAGACCCCATTGTGCAAATAGCCTCACCTCCAACATGGGTTGCAGTGGGACATCAAAATTCTTCTCCTTCGTGGCGGTGGTCTAACATGTGTGACATGAGTGAACATGACAATAAGCATCCTTGAAGACTATTGTCCAATAATACCCTGCTCTTAGTATATGATGTGCAGTGGAAGGCCCAGATCCATGACCAGTGCCAAATTTGTCATGAAACTCCTTCAAGACTCGATTTGCTTCTTCCTTGCCAAGGCATCTTAAGTAGATTCCTTCATGATTTTTATTGTATAAAATGGATCCTTGCAACATGTAACTGCTTCTTTTCAACCTAAGAGCACGTTTTTGGGCTCCTTGTAAGTGAGGTGGACACATGTGGTGCAAAAAATAATAGATGACATCTTCATACCATTTTCCCAGAGAAACATCCTCAAGCTGGTATTGCTGCATAGTGAGTTCAGGTCCTTCTTCTGCTGCTGCTTCAACAATTGTCTGGGTGAGTGCTTGTCCTCTCACTAATCACATTGGTTGGATTTTCATATCATACTCCTGAAGCAATGTAACCCACTTGGCTCTTCATTTGCCTAATTCATTTTGCATGAGTAGAATTTTTGAGTATGTGCAGGATCATCATGGAAAAAACAGGCCCTTAAGTGGCAAAAAAATTAGAAAAATCAGAGTTAGGCAACTTGTCGTAAAAATTTGAATAAGTTATCTATATTATTTCAAAAATATGTAACAATAAAATTTGTAGAAAATTGAATGTAGTTTCTAAACTACTAGGTTTATTTATTTATTTTTTAAATCTATTTGGTGAAAATTTGAAATTTCAATGCAGTAGTACTTAAATTTCACAGAAAAAATAAGAAGTGGGTGCTTGTCTGACCACCCTAACCACAATAAAATGATAATTATTTTTTATAAGATTTTAAATATAAGTATAGGACTCATGTCCAGATGTGATGCATATTTTTTTATAATTTTTTTTCCAAGTAAATAATTAATTATGAATTTTTTATTACAACTTTTTTAAAATATAAAAACTCGTATGCCTGACCACCTTAACCTGGTCAAAACTTCATGAAATTCATTTTTTTTTTAATCCTATAGTATGCGAAACATAGAATGTGACACATATTTTGAATTCAAAAAATTTAATACCGTTTGAAAGCTATAAATGTTTTTCAATCAACCTATCAATTAGGACTTTAGTCATAATTCAAATAGAAAATGAATAATAATTGTTAATTAAATTCAAAGAAAAGCATAATTTATATTGGTGGAAAGCTGAGAATCTCCTTTGAAAACCGTTTTCGTTTCATCAATTTTGGGTAAAAATAAAGTCTTCAGCCACATACGCTACACATACCCATCATATTGCCACTTTTTGGCCCATCATGATCCTACACATACCCTTTCACTACTAGGTCGGAGACAATGGAAAACATTTTATTACACAGGATATAACGTCTAAATTTCTTCACTCCCCTAACTAGGGCATATGCTTGTTTTTCTACACATGGTAGCATAATTCAACATCTTTCAAAGTTGCACTCATGAAGGCAATCGGGTGCTCATTCCCCACTTCATCTTTTTGAGTCAGAATACTGGCATAGGAATGCTCTGAAGCGAATGAATAGATGTAGAACGGCTTCATATAGTTTGGGATGACAAGAACAGGTGCCTCAACAATAGCCCGTTTGATTTCTTCAAAAGCCTACTTGGCTTCAGGAGTCCACTCAACTTTGGCATCTTATTTTAACATGGTGTTGAGTGATTTAACAATCTCAACAAAACTCGTGATGAATTTCCTGACAAAGTTGATCTTTCTGAAGAAAGATTTTAATTCTTTCTTCTTGCCTAGTGGTGGGATCTTCAGCAAATATTGGATGCATTAAGGGTCTATGGAGATTCCCTACTCTGAAATAACATGTCCAACCAATCTACCCTCATTCACGCTAAAAATGTACTTCCTTGGGTTAAGGGAAACCCCAAACTCCCTACACCTCTGAAACACCTTGTATAAATCAAAGACATGATCACTCCACCTTTTAGAGAACACAGTTAAATCATCCATGTAGATGATTTTGTATTTCCCGATCGGATCTTTGAAGGCAATATCCATGGCACGCTGAAAAGTTGCACTAGCATTGTTGAGCCCGAAGGGCATTCTCCTGTAAGCAAAGGTCGCCCACTTGGGGGTGAATGTTGTCTTATGGCGGTCTTCGTACTGCACCATAACTTGGTTATATCTGGAGTACCCATCGAGGAAGGACATCATTTGGGAGTCGTTGACGATCTACAGTACCTCGTCCAATGAAGGCATTTGATAGTTGTCCTTTTCTGAAGCTCGGTTCAAATTGGAGAAGTCTACACACAATTTGATTTCTCCATTCTTTTTTCTGACTAGGACTAGGTTGGCCACCCATGTGTAATGCCTAACTGGGAAGATAATCCTAGCTGAAAGTAGCTTTTGTACCTCTTTGTAAATGATGGGTTCTAACAAGGCATTAATAGGATGTTGTTGTTTGCAAAATGGCCTCACTTCTATCTTGAGAGGGATGGTGTGCATGATGATGAAGGTGCCATAAGTCTTTAGATCCTCATAATTCCATGCCACCATGTCATGATACCTCTGCAAAGCATCGATGATTCCCTTCTTTTCCTCGGGCGTGCACACTTTGCCAATAAAAACATTTTTGATCTCTTCGACAGTCCCAAGGTTGTGAGCATCACACTGGTTGCTTATGGCTTCCTTCTTTGTTTGTCAATCCTGATCCCTGATTTGGTCCAAATCAAATATGCGTTCAAGCTAAACCATGCCTCTGGGAATCGTGTTGGTTTTGAGGTTGATGACCCCTTCTATATCAAACTCGGCCTCTTCCGGATCAACTTCATCAATTATTTGGGTGGAAAATATATCAGAACTCGTGATGAATTCAAGGATGTGCTTATCATCATTGAAGACCTGAAAATGAGTGACATTATCTGGGATGGATGGTGTGGATGTCAGCTCAACAATAAATTTCTTAAGCCCGAACAAGGAGAGGGGTTGCAAAGTGTTGGTTTCTTGAGCCAAGGCATCGGCTGTATGATTCTGAGGATGAGGGATCAGTTGTATATTAAATGCATCTAAACCTTCCAAGAGGTCCCAAACCCTATTCCTATAGTTTGCAAGTCTTCTATCATGGCAGGAATATAATTTTCTAACTTGTTTGACTACGATTTTGGAATCCCCGAAAAATTGCAGCACTTTGGAATTTTTCTTTAAGGCCATAAGAAGACCATGGACTAACGCCTTGTATTCTGCTACATTATTGGTGCAATAAAACTGCAACTTATGGGTAGCAAGAAAGGTCTTACACATTGGGTTGATGAGTTTGAACCCAACACCAGGTCCTTGTTTTGATTTAGATCCATCAAATCGAAGTGTCCAAAATTTGGATAGCTCTTTAACTCCAAGCCCAACTAGGCTCTTGTTTCCTTTTGGTTGGGTGGTTACCTTTGCGACCTTTGGGGACAGTTTCAGCTCAGCATGTTTAACAGTTGGTGGCTCTATTGGCACTTCTTTTGGTGTTTCCTTCTGAGGGACAACTGATTCTTTGATATGCTCTACCACTGTTTGGCACAAGCAGTAATCAAACTCAGAGTGGGCAGCATTGTGAAATCTACATCAATTTGGAAGCAAGAGATCCTAGAAATCCATTTAGGCACCCAAACTGAGTTGGTCCTTTGTGTACTTTTCCATGAATTCCTAGAAACTATTGAGTAGTCCCAAGTTGTCATCTTCATCGTGTTTACCATCTGACTCTACCGGTATCCTTTCATCCTAAGGCATTTGAGTGAATTCAGTTGGAGGGCTGCATTGCACCAAGAGTACTTCGGCAACACACTCTTCTTGGGGTTTGAATTCGTCTAGGTAGGTGAAGGGATAGTAATTTCCCAATTCTATCTCAACAAATAGCACGTCATTCAGGTTGTTGTACTCCATGATCATGTACTTCATATGAGGCTCATAGTCTATACGGATTTGATTTCGTAGCCCTTTCCATGGCAGCCACAAGTGAGAATGGTTCGTAGCAGCATATCCATTCAGCATTCTATTGAAGCCTCTTCCCAAGATGATCCCATATGCATCATGAATGTTAGCCACTTGAATATCAATGACTTGTTGTATCCTTGGGTCTGTAGCAATTTGCATCGGGATCCAATTCATTTCTCCCACGATGTTGATCTCTATTTTGTCCAGCTGGATCACTTTCCTTCTTGAGGGTGTGGGAGTAATCCCAAGAGCCTTGCACACTGTCAGGGGCATAACATTAGTAGATGCTCCTGAATTGAGCAGGAAGTTGTGCAAATTCTTCTTGAATATCTGAATGGTAGTAAGGAAAGGGGGAGTTTCAAATTTTCCTTGGAAGAGGCCCATAGATATATCTATTTGAGCTACTTGAACCTTGTTCTTATCGCCAGTTTTATCCCTGGTCTATCTAGATGGCTGATCCTTGGAAATATGTTTGTTGTTATGATCTGGTTCCTTTTCCGACTGTTTACCTGCAAATTGATTTGAGGGAACATCCTTCCCTTTCCCTGTAATATCTTGAATCACATATTCCTACCTGAGTTATTCAAAGGTGACTCTTTTAGTTGATGCCTCTTGTGTTGTTTCAGAGGATGGGGTCCCATTAAGTACCCTAAAGAAGGCATGCCTTATAGCAAGGACTTTGAGTAGTTCGAAAGATAAATTGATTTTTACTTTCTTGAACTCTTCCACCACATATTCACCCATTTCTTCAATCTTAGAGTCAAAGTCTTAGCCTATGGCAAAGCTAGAAGGTTGGGTTTTTGTTTGACTTGACTGGTTTTGGGGCTGGCCTTGAAGTTGATTTTGTGATTGATTTTGAGGCTTGTCCTTGCTGAAATACTGAGTGGGCACGTGGGGAAGCCCAGGATTATTGCTAGCATTCAAATTGGGCAGGGTAGTAAAATTATTTGGTGGGGTAGAAGTTGTAAAGGGTCCACCCGCCTACCTATTCCTAAGGAAGTAAGGATTTTTTCTCTGGTGGAACATGTGAACTTCATCTACATGTGGTTCTTCCTCATCTACTAGACCATTATCTATGGAATGGAAAAGCTGAGCCAAGGTTTGCTCGTTACTTACCTCTTGTACCTCTTCACTCTTAACGGGGGTGAGTTCGACCTCAAGCTCATTGTTGTCACTCTGCAGAAATGGTGCTTGGTTGACCACGAGACAAGAAGAGTCATAAGACTTAGATGGGACGATGTATCTACAAATGGCACTATCAACAACATTTTGGACCTCCACTTGGAAGATTTCAGCGACTGTCTGGAATTCAGGACAATCCAACTCAAAGTGTCTACTGGTCTTGTGAATCTAGTAAAATCTGGACAAGGATGCCTCAATGAGATACACTCCACTGGTCATTTTTTCATTGTTGGTAGGCTAATCAAGAGGAGTAGGGACACCTCCATTATTGGGCCTCGTGTTCCACTAGAGATTCTGCCTCTGAGAAGATCTCCTCTCAAAGCTTTGACTTGAATTCTGTCCTCTATCATAATTCTTCCCAAAAGAGGTGCCCGCTTCTCGGTTGTCCCTACCATCCCTGTTGTCTCGACTATCCCGATTAAGATTAGCCTGGAGGCTACGCTAGGAGGCTTGCAACTGATTGTTCTAATTCTTTAAGTGCGTCATCTTCGTGGAAATTTTCTTTATCATTTATGTCAACTCTTCCAATTTGTCTTTCTCAATAGTGCTCGACTGCGACACTTGATTTTGGAGGAAGACAGGCACGGCTGCTGGTTGGTTCTGATGTGCTAGAGGGAATTCTGGTCCCAATAGGTATAATGGTACTTGCGATTGTTGAGAGTACACCTGTTCTTGTTGGGGAGTCTGAGGATAGCTTTGTTGTTGTTGAAGTTGCAAATAAGAAGGCACAAGAGGTGCATAATTCATTGGTTGTCCTAGGTGCAGGACGATGGGAAGTTGAGGCACCTGGTTCATAAGAGGAGTCTGATGAGCGAATGCTTCATTAATCCCTTGAACCTACATTGGGTGAGCTACCAGTCCCAAAGAAGGCAGTGGACCGGAGATGTTTTGTCCCAATTCCACACTGGCAACAACAACCTCTGCATAAGCAGTTACTAGTGTGGTGAGCGACGGATGCATCCTTTTTACCAATGCTGACATGAGATTATCTAATGTTGCATAGTAGATGGGGAGGGTTGCAACATCATTTTGCACATATGGATCTTGAAGCCTCATGAAGGCATGATGGAAACAATCATTAAAAGATCCAATAGGTTCATTAACTTTCCTCCGAACGGACATAAAATGTTGGTATAGCTCTAAAGGGATGATTGGAATCTTATACTTCTGCAGGAAAGCATTCTTCATGAGGTCCCATGAGGTAATGGACCCTCTCAAAAAATTGATGTACCAATGAAAAGCCTCCTCTCCCATTGAGTATGGGAAAAGGCGGCATGCGACGTCTTCATGACTAATCTGCATATCTGTAATTGTCGTTTCAAATATTTTGATGTGTTCTTCTGCCATCCTTTGTGGGTCGCAAAGATTGAACTTTGAACATAAGCCCTCTAGATCCTTGGGTATGTTGTGGTAAGCAGCAAAGTGCAACAACGAAGGATTTTGCGCCAACCAAGCCATGACAGGAGGCAGAGGTGGTAACTATTGTTGTGGGACAACAATTTGGAGTTGCACCTACAGTAAGACAACAGCCTGGGACTACACCTGGGTTGCTGCTGTTTGGACTATGCCCTGAACTTGAAGGGCTAGGAGAGACGCAACTCCCTGGCTGCCAGAAATGAGGGGTGAAAAAGCAGTTTGGTATGGCTGGGTGGAGGATGGACAAGAGCTGAATGGAGATGAAGGTGGAAGGGAAGTGGATGGGGTGGAGGAAAAGGAAGAAGCAGAGTCTCCTCCCTTAGTTTGTTTTTCCCTTGTGGGGGGCTGTAACTCTTGAAATTCTCCCTTGTTTGGTGTAGGCCGTAGAACTCTCTGAAATATTTTGGGGGAGAATGATCCAATTTAATCTAGCTTCACAAGGCCCTCCTTCTAGCACTAGTTCTGTTGATGGGTGGTTTGCACACTTTCTCAACACAAGCAGTGCATGATGCACTACCTCTCTTGAAAGGAGACTTCCAACAACAAATTGCTGAAAATAACCCCAAGGTCTCTTGGGTGTTAGGTCATGACTTGCATGGAACTCCTCAATTGATGTTTGATGTGATTTTTCTAGTAATCATAGGGAAGACTTACATAGATGGATGCGAGGTGGATCTTAAAATCTAAAGTTTTTGAGATGGGAGTTAAGGTGCAATTTGCTATAGGTTTGAACAACAATCTAAAACTTCAATATTTTCCTTAAGTTTTGGCTTTACAATGTGCAATGAACCTTAGCATAGGTTGTTTCTAAAAAAATTAAAGAGCAGGGAAGAGGGAAGGTTCCTAGATCTACAGCTAATTGTGAACAATCATCATGGAGGTTCTACTATGGACAACTTCCTTCAAACAATATTCCACTTAACCAAGAAACCTATAGTATCATGAAATTTGTACCATCTTCAAAGGTCTCCAGATTTTTTACCATTCATCCTCCACATACATGCATGAATGAAGATAAAATTTTAAAAGCAACTTCAAGTTTCAGCCCAAACTAACTTTACAAGACCATTTACCAACAACAAATAGCAAAAAGTATGGCCTGGAAGGCATCAACACAGTAGAAATTTCTACAATCACAGAACAACATTACCAAAATCTATCTAAGCAATTTAAAGTTAACTAGAACAATAGTGTAAATCTAAATAAAGCATCTAACAATGGAAGATTGAATCATGAAACATGTGAAGAACTAAGAAAATGCACCAAGTCAATGTATTTTCATTAGAAATTTCTGCAGCATGTCTTTACAACAACTCAACTCTCTCCAAAAATGAGAGGACACCCCCCCATTTATAATGCCCAAAAAGTAGAACGAATGGCCAAGATTTAATCTCATTGTGTGGTCAAGATTCACTACAAAATAGGGTTCTACCTACCCCAAAATATATTACAATTTAAAATACAACTTTGTCTTCATCCCTATTTTGTCCTCTAGTGACAACACTGTAGCCTTTTGTCTTGTTGTTGATTTCCCTTTTGCTATAGCTATTCCTTTAGAAGCTCTTCAGTAATAATAGGGTCGCCTTCCTGCTTCTTCAAAGTTGCATACTCCATGAACTTCAAAATTACTGGTTGGAATTTGTCGACCTCTATGACCTCAGACCACAATACTTGATAACTCCATTCCTTGGAGTTGTCCTCAAGCCTTTTCCAGTCTTCATCATACTTAGCAGCGTGGTCCCGGAATAGCTCTAACTAGGCAAAGGCTCAGGTGGTAAAACTCATGAAATCCGTGGCTCTCATCTGGCATCCCGTCCTACATCTTTTTCTGGAAATGAGGCCTTACTTTATCTGGGTCCATTTGTATGACGGCCATCTCATAGCATGTCATTAGCTTCAAATATCAGACGCAATCTATCCTAATCTCTTTGATCAATATCTGAATCTACTTTTTCAATCACCTACTCCAATCTTTCTTTTTTATTCTCAAAGTCCAGTTTCCATACATCCATCAGCTAGTGATTGTCCCTTTTGAGCGCAAGCTCCTTTTCCCATGTCACACTTAGCAGCTTGAGGACAGCCTCGATCTTTGGATAGGTGGACTCATATCTTTCCAGGAAGTTAGATCAGAGCCTTCTTGTGCTCTCAAGAGATTGTTGTAAGTCTAGGAACTTGTTGGCTGTCTGGATAACCCGGTCGATGCCCATGTTTTTGACGTATAGAACTTGTTAGAACCAGCTTTCTGTAGTATTGTCCAAATTATTTCTCTTTTCCATCTTATCAATTTGTTCCTTGGATAGCAGTTGCGGTGGAGCCACGGACATGGTAGGAATTTCTTTAGTTGAGGACCATTGTCAAATGTAAGCTATCAGATTAACTACCTGCACTTTAAGCTCGTCCTTTGAAACTTTATCCTATTGTATCAAATGCACTACCATGGAAATAGATTCCTTGAACTTCTCCACCTTTTGTTCTCTAGTAGTTCTTCCCAAGTCAGTTCTTCCCAAGTCAATGGTGGAGATATTATAGCTCACCCCTTCTTTTCCCACCACTAGCATTGCTACCTGCACAGTTCGAGATTCAGAAGCGTCCATTGTTACCTTGGATATGATTTTGGGCTTCTTCTCTTTCCTGGTTGTGATCTGCGCTCAAGCTAAGATATCCTCTAGTCTTACTCTTGGATCCTTTGGGGCAGGAGTTTTCTTTTCAAGCTATCTTTCCAACCATTTGAGCATCGCAGATTTTCCCTTAGGCGATTCATGATCACCCTCGCCCTCCTTTTTTCGAATCTCTATTTCTTTATCTCTGGGAGCCTTTTCTTCCATTTTATTGTCTTCTCCCTCTTCCTCATCAAAGTCTTGGATGAACACAAGGTGCTTGATGGGAAGCTTAGTAGGTAATTGCTCCTGAGGACCTTCTTCTTTCTCAGCATCCTTCCCTTTCTTTTCTTCATCTTGTTCACCCTTATGCTCACACTCCTCGGGCTGCTCAATTTTATGACTTTTGTTGGTTGGAACCTCATCCTTAGGTTTTTCTTCTTCTACATTTTCTTCTTCTCTATAAGGAGCTGATACATTCTCCTGATGTTCCCCTATAGGGAGTTCTACATTTTCTGTTGCCTTGTCATCTTCTTGCCTTTCTTTTCAAGGAGGTGACCTTTCTATCTCTTCTTTATCATCCCTCAATTGTCAAGCCATTTCCACAAAATCATCATCGAAGGTTTGTACAATAGTTCTACCACCTGCACCCTCCTCTTTGTCTCCACTTTCGGAAGACCCTATTTCTTCTTCTTTGCGGACAACCCTGTCAATTTTCCGGTGTTCATACTTTGGGTGTTTGTGGTACTCATCGACTTCTTCCTCCACTGCCTTTGAAGTCTCCATCTCCCACTTTTCCCATTCTTCTGAGATTAGCATCGTGGCCTCCATTGTTGGTGGTCCTGTTGGAGGTTGTGAGGGTGAAGAGTTGGCGAGGACCTACGCTAGGTCAGCTTGGATAGTGGGATCCAAAAATATTTGGGAAATCTCATAGGGGACATTTTTCATATGCCACAAGAAAGCCTCTAGCAATGTGAGTGCAGGAATTGGCATTGTCACTGCTGCCAATGGAAGCGATGTAGTGGGAGACATGGAGGTGGAGGAAAGCAGAAAATTTGCAGTAGAGGAGGAGTCAACCATTATTATGGGCCCAGTTGGTGGAGAGGAAGAGAGATCGACTGAGATGTCCACAGTAGGTGGGGATGTGGCAACCATGGCCTGGGAGACAGATGGAAGGGCGACAAAAATAGGGAGAGCTGGAGGGGTTTTGGCTGATTTGTTTTCCCTTCCTCACCCTCTTGAATTGTTGGCTGCCCCGCGACGCTTCCCATCTATTTGGGCTTCTTAGAGGGTTAACCTCTTGAATCTTTTCTGGAATAAACCTTTGGATCTGGCGATTGCTCTGCTTCAATCCCTTTCCTCTTCTTTGATCTTGTTAGCAGAGGAGACTTGAATGTCCCTCCTGTTGAAGTTGTGGCAGCAACATCCTCCACAACACTAGGCTCACTCTTGAGTCCCTCATATGTGAGGACAACCCCTTGTTGCTTCAATTGGGCTATTTTTCCATTAACCCATTCTTTGGTATGATCCTATCGAGGTTAGCGACCTCTTGCTCATCCCAATCTATTGCTGGCAACAACAAGTTAGCGACTGCGTTATACCTGGGGTCCATGATGGTGCTTTCATCCTCTTCAACTTGATCAAGTACAAGAAACAATTGTACTCTTTTTATGAAGTACGCAATTATTCGCATGTAGTGCCTTGTGCGGACCTCCTTGTCATCCTGGCAATCTGCCTAGAATTATTTGATGTGATGCAAATGGGCGTACCCTAGTCCTAGTGCTTTCCTTACATGCCCATATGGGTTCATCCGTGGGTGAGCAGTGTGTAGGTGGAAATGGTATTCTACCAATTCCTTCATAGAATTCCCAACACACTGGGAGGTTTGCAATTTGTGCATCCCCTGGCCGAAAGCTAAGGGATAAGGGATCCCTGCCAAGTGTCTACTGTCAAGGACTGAATGCACATGCTACAACTACCAAGAGAGCTCTAACAGTATGATCCAATCATTGGGGTACCGGGGCAGCTTATTCGACCTCTTTGTGAAACCTTGGGCACAAATATATGTGAACTTGGGGTATTGTATGAATAATAAGGCATATTTCTTCAAGAACGCCCGAGCACTGTGAGAGACCCTTCTTTCAAAATCTCCTCCAAGAAATCTGATGATGTGGCCAATGAAGGCGTCATTCACCCTACAATACTCTTTCTTGAAGTTCTTGAACTAGAGCTCAAGATATCTGTCATAGACCTTCAACGCACGACCCGGTTCCTCATCAGGTGCCACAAAAAATCCACTATACTGCCTCTGCTCAGCTAATGAGTACAAAAGATAGGAGGTCATGTAGAACTTGAAGGTCTTTTTTACATTAATGAACTATTCATAGAAGCAGTCGCTTATTATGGCTTCCCAATAGAACTAAGCTTTTGTGGTGACATATTCATCCCCACGGAGGATCTACTCTATGAAATACACCATCCACTCCTAAAAATATGTAGCAGTGGGGAGGAACATCACCCTGCTCAACATTGTGACCAAGTCATGGTAGTTCTCTTGGAAGTCGTTGCGGAAGAGCTCAGTAGGAACCTTTACAATGCTACCCTTTTTTCCTTAAGCTAGTACTAGTTTATTAGCTTCTTGCAGCCCATCGGGTCCTCCTCCCACATTGCTTTACACTTCGCTATGGTGGGCATCTCCATCTCCCCAAAGGTGGGGATGTGAAAGGTCTTCGTAATCGCCTCACCTGACATGTCAGCAAGGATGTTTCCATCTTTGTCAACGATTGTTCATGTCTATGGCTGATATGCCTACCTGCAAGCCATGACCAATTCGGGGGCTATGAGGGATGGAGGTAAGCTCGTAGCTTTAGCAATTCCACTTTTCTTGATCAGTCTAACATTGTCTATCTTAGGGTGGATTCTGACCCTTTGCTTGAACTCTTCAATATTGATGTGGCCGATATTGGTATCTATAATTTCTTTCTAGTCTGTAATATTCTTCGAATGAAAAGGATCTCCCTAGAGCTGGTACTTCATTTGGTCTTTATCCTCCTTTCCACAGGGAGCCTTGCCTACTTTTTTCCCTTTGTCTTTTTCTGTAGTTGCCCCCGAGGGTCCTGCACCTGATTCCATATATCCTGCAAGCAAGGGCATGATGAGCACAATTGATCACGATACCATGAACATTAGTTGAAATCCTATGGACAAAATCCAATTAGACAATATATCATTCATGAAATCAAAATTTTACTTCCAGATGTCATTAGTCATTTACTAGAGGGATTTTGGACAAACTGAGCCGGCAGGGTCAGACTTCCTTGGCAGAAATGTTGTTTTGAAGGGCAAAGAGGATAGGGCAATCCATGTGATTTCTCTCGACTTTAGATTTTGATGGTTTGAAAGGCTCATGCAAGAGAAGGTTGAATTTGAGCATGCAGGTTTAGATTGGTTTTCAAATTGAAGGTCATTTGGATCACTTTTGGGGCACCCGGAGATACAAGGGTGGAAAGCTATCAGGGCTCTGCTATTTAGAATGGCGGTCGTTCGGCAGAAATCTAGTGGGAGAAGCCTGGTTGACTAGACTTGGCATTGAGCTTGGCCACTAGATTTTCTCTTAAGTTTCTTTCGGCAATCCGAACGGCGGGTCCCGGAGGTCGAAAAGATAGACCTGCTTTTCCCTTTTGAACCGGCTGAGATGGGACGAAATCTCTGTAGACGGAGCCCGATGAGGGAAATGGTGCCAAAGTTTTCTTTCTACTTGGTCTTTGCGGAAAATGGAGGGTTGAGACCTGGGATACAGAAAGACGTCGTCAGACGACCGTCTGAAATGATGAAGACGCTAGGGAAATCTGCGGATGAAACTCCATGAACCGGGGCCCGGGGACATGTTTGATAAGTTCATTTTGGTGTGGTCTAACGAACGGCGAAAGGAGAGGTGGGTTCTGGATCTTGGGTGGACAGGGCCGCCCCACCGTGTGGAATGGTGGAAATGACGCAGAGTCCCGAGGATGGAGTCTGGCAGGAGTGGGTCCAGGAAGTCAAAATGGAGGTCGAACTTCAATTTTTTTTGAGTTTTAAGTCCGACGGCGATGTATCGATGGAAGTTCAGGGTAGCGGGCCCAATAGGGCATCTCGCCGTTTGGTTTGATTGTTATCTATTTTCTAAGTTTAACAACGACGAGTCGGCGTGGGCCCCGAGGGCACGAATTCCCTGTGCAAATAATGGTGTTGCAAGGCCGAGTTTCAACTTGATCTTAGAAGATGTTTTGGAGGTTTCTTAGAATTTGAACACATGGGTTTTTAGATGTTGTCATGTTTTACCTAATTAAAGCATTTTTAGCCCATTTTGTTCATTATTTTAAGCACGAAATCACAAAAAAACCTCACGGGAGGGCAGATGACAAACCTACCTCGGAAGTCTGGTGAAAGAAGTTGCAAAATCCACTAAGGATCGGCAAACAAGGGCAATGGGCATGAGGGCGACGGGTGACAAAGGCATTGGAATCCTTGAAATCTCTTTAACTTCATCTGACTAACTTGACATATGAAAATGACAAGTCAAGCCAGATATTTATACCCTAATTAGCATTTAATATTCCCATTTAATGCTCGTACGGATGATAGGAGGGTTGGCGGGTTTAAATCTTGGATGGCAGCGGGAGGTCCGAGGTTTGAGGGCTAGAAGGATGTGGTTAGATGGCCGCTTCAAAGTTCATTTTACAAATCACCAGTAAAATGGAACCCGACTAGGGAAACCTGGTGAGGCGGGCCTACTAGGCCCCAAGGCCGCTGGCAGAAGCAAACTACCAAGGGGACTCCGCAAGGAACCAGGACTTAGAAAAATTGGAGGGGATGAAAAAAAGTCAACTTAAGATGAAACTTTGGAGGCACGTTTGACCATTTAGGACACCAAAATGGGGCACACAAAACGAGGTAGTGACAAAACACCCCAACAAGGCGAAAGAAAAGAGGGCCCCCATTCTGAACGGGGTGTGTGTGTTGAGGGTACAACACTATTCATGCTCATTTGCTTTGACTTGATTCTTACATGTTTTGTATCTACATTTGGTTTCACTCCTACAACACTGTCATTCTCATGTGTTGTGTATTGGGTTTGGCACAAAGAATGAGGCATCTTTAAGTTCCAATATCAATTACCCTATCATTTCCTTGGCTTGTGCACTCATTTCCTCATATTGTTTAATCCTAATCAAATCTATTTCTGTTCATATGATTTTATGTCTATAGTATTGCAAGTGAGCCATGAGGAAAATGTAAGTTCCTACACCTTTTTGCAATTTCGAATACATTTGAATTAGGAAAATACAAAAAAAAGACAAAAACATCAAAAGTGAATGATGAAATTGAAAAAATAGAGATGGATAGTTTGATGATGGAAAAATATGCCACTATTCAAATGCTTTATTTCTATGATAGTAAAGACCAAAAAATAGGTGTTTTTAAGTTCCTATGTTATTTTTTGCTATGTTGGTTGACTTGCTGAGATTTTTTGACACAAGCAAAATCCATGTCTTTTGACAGGGCCTATGTGTACTGCTTCATAAAAGGGGGTTGATGCATCTGCATGTTCATCTATGTTCAATACTATTGCTTTATAGATACCTTCAAAATTCCCTTTCACCTACTCATGTCTTTGTATTATGTACTTCTACTCTCGCATCAAATTTCAATAACACAATATATGTATACACCTTACTTTTAATTTTCATTGTTTATTCATTTTCCTTGATTCTTTCATGAAAGTGAAGTCTTAAGTATTGATCCAATTTATATCAACCATATGAATAGTGAGAAAATAATTTTTACATTGTTTATTCATTTCGAAAGGATCTTTCATGGCAATGGAAACTATCTCCGTGAACAAAATTTATCTATATCATACTAGCAGCCAACAACAAAACATCTGTAAGTAGGGATTAATGTCTATTGTTTGTGGTTTTCTGCACTCATTGGTCTCTACCATTTCCAGATTGCGAACATCCTCAGCTCTAAGCATAATCAATGCCTTGTAGTATTAAATTTGAAGCCTGTAGAACAAAGCATGGTTTACATTGTTTATTCATTTTCTTTAACTGTTACATGACATGGCCTGTGTCTCTTGAGAAAGATTATATCTTTCATAGTCAAAAGTAGTAGATCAAGAATTTGTAAGTTACTATATCTTTTACACTATTGTTTTCTGCATCACTTATTTGTCTCCTTACAATATTTAATGGAAGTAGAGTCTTTTTTTTGTTGCCAGGGTTTATGTCCATTGTAGTTGAACTGAAAAATAAGCTATCTGTAAGTTCATCTATCCTTTACACTGTCATTCTATATTTTTTTTCATTTTCACATTCCATGAGTTACTTCCTACCATTTTTACAACAAACATAATACTTTGGTCAATAGAATTAAAACTTCAAAACCAAGAAATCTTTAAATTACAAACTATTCTCATCTTCATTGACTAAATTGAAGTGTAATCCATTTGTAAGTTCCTATATCTTTTACAATGTCATTTTATAGTTTCTTACACCTTTGCATTTTATGGGTAAATGTATCTGGTTTCTTGATGCCTGCATCATGTTCCTTATTCTTTACCCTTCAGTATATTTGTATGCTTTAATGGATCACTCTTTGTTCTTGACTAGAAGACTTAATACCATAATTCATTAATGGCATCTTCTTTGCTTGGGATTATAAATACATCTATCAAATGAAAATGAAAATGAAAATGAATTATTTCTATCATGTTCCAATCAAGAAACAAGCCATTTGTAAGTTTCAATGTCATTTACACAATTGTGCTCTAGTTTTTCCTTTCTCTTCCCTCTTTGACCATCTTTATGAATCATTGCCTCCTCTTGAGTTTCAGACTTAACACCATAATTCATCAATGTTTGCTTCTTTGCCACTGACAACTAACAAAGCATCCAATGGACTCAAGTGCACTACACATCAATGGATTTAAGTATTAAGCTCCTATCCTTGTTGCTCCCTCAAAACCACTTAAAAGGAAATTTGTAACAAATTTTCCATTTTGGATCTCTTCTACATTAAACAATTTCTCCTTCTAATAGTTACATGTTTTATGCTTTCAACTATTACTTGTGTAACCTAATTGCTACTTTTAATTTCTCCATGCAGTTACCTATACCAATGAAGTTTGATAAGGAGGCTCAGTTGGTGCAGGTTTATATTCATGTAGCTAGATTGTAGTTTCATATGTATAAAAAATCCATGTCTATTGACCAACTTTATACATATCATATTCAAATCCAAAACCAAGTGATTTGTAACTACCTATATCTTGGTCATACTCATTTTTTGTATTGTTTATTCATTTGCTCAAAAAAGCTTAGCAACGTTAAAACTGTGTCTCCTGCTAGGGATTATTTCTATCATGTTCCAAACAAGAAACAAGCCATTTGTAAGTTTTAATATCATTTACGCTATTGTGCTCTAGTTTTTCCATTCTCTTCCCTCTTTAATTGTCTTTATGACTCGATGTCTCCTCTTGAGATGTAGACTTAACATCATAATTCATCAGTGTTTGCTTCTTTGCCACTGACAACTAACAAAGCATCCAATGGAATCAAGCACATTCCACATCAATGGATTGAGGTATCAAGCTCATGTTCTTGCTCCCCCTCAAAATCACTTAAAAGGATATTTGTAACAATTTCCCCAATTTGGCTTTGTTCTATATTAAACAATTTCTCCTTCTAATATTTACATGTTTTATGCTTTCAACTATTACTTACGCAACCTAATTGCTACTTTTAATTTCTCCATGCAGTTACTTATATTAGTGAAGTTCGAAAAGGAGGCTCAGTTGGTGTTGGTTGATATTCATGCAGCTATAATCACAATAAAATTATCATTTGTACATACATCAAGTTGATTGATTCTATGTACATGAAACTATTTGGATTCCCACAAATTATACATTACATTATTCATTGTAATCTATCAGACATCATACTTCTCATACACACTACTTAGTCAAGCATATTTATTCTGATTTTGATACAAATACTATATTAATACAATTGTTCGTACAAAGTTCATTTGACTTCTTTTTCATTCCGGTCAGTGGTATTTTCCTCATGCTTTTCTCATTCTCCACGTTTGTTTTAATAATAATTATTATTGTAGGAAGCTTTTCTATTGGAAATATCTGATGAGTTTGTTGATATAGTCATCACTTGGCATGCACTTTTCTTCTTTAGGAATTTTCCATTATGTCTTCATAAAGACTTGACATGATAATGTACTAGTCATGTTTAAGAATGGAACTAATATTCACTTGAACTTATTAAATGAAAATTAAAATTGGGTCTAAGTAATTGGAAAATGTCCGGATGTAAAAATCATTAAATCTATGTACGAGATATTTCATCTCTTATGTTTACCAAACCCTACCTTCTATTGGGCATAAAATTTTCATCTAGCCACTTTTGTGTAATAATTGCTTATGAAATATTGTTGACTATAATTCAAGGTCACCATAACCCTAGACCATTGTAGAATATTTTAGTAACTTCCATTTCCCTAAATCCTCTATTGCAACAAAGCTCACACACATTTTAGAAATCCTTGTAAATTTTAGCTCTTGAAATAAATTGATTATCTACCTAGTATATAACACCTAAGGCTAAGATCACACACATCCAATATTGTGATTTTAGTAGGGTTGAATTAAACCAATAGGTTCTTGATTGACATAGGTTTCCAAGTAGTTCCAATAAATTTTCATGTCAGCCTAGATACACATGTTGAAGATTATTTTCCCTCACAAATGCACTAGATTTAGATCTAAGCATAATGAGAACATGTAGACCATTGCCTTCATCCTTAAATTCTTTTAAGTCATTTAGAGGAAGGTTGCTACCATCATTGTACGATCTCTTCCACAATCCAAATGCCACTACAACTATTCTAGAACTGACTGATTCAGTGTTTCTTTGCATTCTAAACATTTTTTATTTTTAATTCTTGGATGCTATAGTGACTCTAACACAACATACTTAGATCTTATCTACACGATTTTAAGGAATGTCTTTTTCATTGAACTTCAAGCCAAAATTCCTTTCTCACTCTTCTTTTCCATTTCTATAGTATAATTATTCATTTATATAAAACCCCTTTTTATAATAATTAGATTAGCTTTCTTTATTTACTATACAAATTTCTTCTCTTGAATAAATTAAACATGTTAGTTTAATTAATATATAATAGGTGGTTTAAATTATCTCACCAATCTCACACATAATTATGAATTTAAAAGTTGAAATAAATGAATACCAAGTAGTTGAGAACTTGGGGTGGAATCATACTAGCAATTTTATCCTATAAATCCATAATCCTATCATGCAGATCCACAATCTTGTCTAGAATAGATGTGGGCCTTTAGTACCTAAAAGAAATGTTCACCCAATAGTATTTAAAATAAGGAAATAAGGATTGGTGCTAATGATAAAAATAGAATCTCTATGCAAATTGATGTATAATTATATAAAAAATTGTAGTTCAAATATGTGACTTGATAATAGATGTCAATTGAGGTAGATAAGTTGAATTTTTGTTGATATATGTGAGAGAATAATTGATGCACTACATTTACTTGCAAATAGAGATACATTTTTTGATACTTTTTGGAAAAAATATGTTCTCCCTATTCATTCCATCATGTCTACAAATGACCTAGGATAATGTCTTTAATTACACAACTCTAGACATATGAGTTTGAAAATCTTGACACATGCATTGACATGTAACAATAAGATCCTCTCAACATTGACCTTGACATGCAAAAAAATATATTAAAATTAAAGCACAAGATTTCATAGCTGGATTTCACACATGCTAATGTAACATGTCCAAATAATGGGCGTAATCTTGAATTAGTGAGCACCAAAATAGTCAAATCATGGACATTAAAATAATTTATCCTAAATACCAAATCAAAATCAAAATTATTGAAATATACACATTTATATTCTACAAACAACTATTCATAAAAACATTAAAATAACTTAAAATCATAAAATAAACCTCAATACAATTAGAATTCTAACCTATATTTTAAAATAATTTTTAAATTTTTAAATAACAAAGATGGCAAAACAAAATTGCCAAAACTATCACAACCCAAAAATGAATAAACAATTAGTAAGTATCACAATCACCATTCTAAATGAATAAGCAATTTGTAACTATAGATAACTACCATTCCAATCAAACAATTGATTAAAAAAACTATGTATATAACTTAAAATCATACATCTTAAACATCAAATCAATATAAAAAAGCTACTAAAACATACACATTATATTCTACGAACAACTATTCATAAATATTTTAAAATAACTTAAACCCATAAATTAAACTTCAATACAATTAAATTTCTAAGCTATAATAAAAAATAAATAAATAAAAGAACAAAATTGTCAAAGCTATCATAATCTAAAAATGAATAAACAATTAGTAACTATCAACAACTAGTAATTGGAAAATGTCCGGATGTAAAAATCATTAAATCTATGTCTATTGTAGTGCAAGTGTAAAACGAAACATTTCTAACATTACATGACTTTTACAGTGTCGTTTTATAGTTTTCCCACTCCTTTGTATTTAATTGGTTAATGTCCATTGTTTCTTTATGTATGCATTCTTCCCGCACATGCATTGCAAGAAATGGTCATGATCAACATCCTAAACTATTCTATAACTACTCCCACTATTCCAAAAAATAGATAATGTACACATCTCATGATGTTTAAAGATGATAGATTGTTTGTCAACTACATAATTAAATATCACTATTCAAGATATAAAATTTACAAGGAAAACCATACAACTTACCCGAAGATTTCACTACTCAATGTTCATATTCGAAAGACAAATTGAAAATAATCAATCAACCTCTACAAGACAACACATGCATAGCCAAGATCCACACTAACAAAACCTATGTCTAGTCATTGCCTTATGTTGTGCACAAAATGACAACGACCATCTTCTTTCCACATCGTCAATACAATAGGTTATGTCTTTTTTCTTCCTATGTGCTTTCGCATTGAAAATTTCAATCAAACATTGACAATATTTTCTCTAGCCATTGATATGCCTTTCCACTCCTTATTCCATTTGTGTATTGTGGTCTCTTTGTTCATGTATATATGTATATAAATATGTATGTCTCAATGTATATATATCTATGTATATAGATGTACAAATATATATATGCACAACCCTCTCAAAACAAACAATCCAAGCAAATCACTAGCCAACCCAAAAATTGAAAATGTACACAATATAGGAAGTTACAAATGCAAATTTTGTTGCTTCCAACACGGCTGATGTAGCCCATCTCAACGGACACGGGTTTTAGCCTCGCCAAAGAAGTAGGCCAAATGGATATGTATATATACATACATATAAAAATGTATGTGTATACTTATATATATGTATATGTACATGGCTCTAGGAGAATTCATTGTCAGCAATTCATCAAAGGAAAATTCACCACCATGGAAAATTCACCGCAAGTAAAATTCACCGCCAAAAATTCACTAATATTTTTTAATATATATTTCAAAAACTTGGTGAATTTTCCGTCGGTGAATTTTCCATGACGGTGAATTTTCCTTCGATGAATTTGTCGGATGCCATATGTACACACACACACACACACACACACACACACACTTATATATATATATAAGTGTAGTTGAATATATATATATATATATATATATATACGTCCATACATATATACATGTAAAAAACAATGCAAATAATCTTTTGTTTGAAATGTTCAAAGTTAAGGAGCATAATACATTCATGTGGCAGCTGCACTGCAATCTATTCATAGCAAATGAAAATCAGATCAAAATAAATGCAAAATGCCAAGTGCGGACATGTGTATCTATATATATATATATATATATATTTCAAAGAATTGATAATGGTCATATCTTACAATGTTTCAAAACCATAATTTGTTTGTAATCTACATCCAAAAATATAAGTAATTAAGACATTAAAGTTACACAAATTCCAAATGACCAATCAAACTTTACAAAATGAAAGATGTATAGCTTTATATCTAGAAAGTGATAATGAGCATTTTCTTCCTATCACCACCCTACATTAAATTGTGCAATATTCTCTAATCCCGTTAATATGCCCAATTGTCTCTCATGCAATTTTCCTATTCAAACCTTTGTTTAAAAACCACCAATGTCTTCTCTTTAAAACACATAAAGATCTATCTATGTAACCATTTGTCTATCTGTCAATGTTCACCAATACATTATCAACTTGGCAATCGAATATTTTTTGCTCGCTTTGCACATTGCAAGATGCTATAGAAATTGCAAACTCGGCCTGGCGTTCCAATACTGCACAACTCTACCCACTCAAATTCAACCAGGTCTTTGAATAGAATTCTTCTCCAGACTGCTTTTCACAGCTCACCGCCTGTCTGCCTTTACACTTGTCCTCTTTTTAACTTTATGGACAAAAATTTTCAAATATCTTTCTTTAGTATTTTCAAAATAAATGCTTATGTATATTTCAAATTGAATGTTTTGTTTTACTCTCATTGCATATCATGTATAGCACTTGACTTACATATTGGAATCTGACTAATTCTAGTTTTTTTTATAGCATTCATACATGGTCTAAAAAAAAATTGTAGTTAAAATAAACGTCAATTCCATTAAATCAATAGATATAGGCAAAAAAAGATTTTTACATAACTGTCTATATTAAATTGTTTAAATATATCTATGGCATATACATACATATATGTTTATACACATATGTGTGTTACTGGTCATACAAATGATAGACATATATCTATGCCAGAATACAATATGAAAAATATACATATTTTCGCTATTCAGTAATCATTATAAATTTCACTACATCGAAATTCCAATTCATTGGAAAATTGTTCACAAGAGCATATTTCAAAACTTAACTATTTCTAATTTTTGTTTCAAGACTACATCATGAAATATAATGCCACATCAACATGCTTTTTGTCACCCAATCCAACAAGCTCACAATAAAGGATCGGACCAATACTCCTTGCCTTCCCATCATCAGCGCTCAACAACTGATGTAGCATCACTTCATTGGTTCTTTTTCCCACTAACCCAATACATTTTGTTTATTTATCAATTCTCAACTCAAAACTATTCAACATTCTGCAAGCAACTAATATCACAACCACATAACATTATATAGACAACTGCTATCGCCACTGCTCTAACATTCTCAAAACCCTGACCTTTCTAGTCCGACGGGGACTTTAGCAGAGTTCATGTTCACTGTATATTCATCCCATTTGCACATACTTTCATATATTCACTCCATTTTAACGAAAAAGACTCATCTCTTCATTTCTTGAAATTTGACCTAATTCAACCCGGAGAACGAACTTAAAATTAAAAAAATTAATAAATTCAAACTTATAACTTTCCCACCTGAATCTACGAACAATAACGAGTCGGCTTGACTATTGATACAAAGGTCAGATCTGGAGAATTAAAAATACGTTCACAACGCAGTTGGATTTTCTAAAGATGAAGTAACCTGATTTTTTTTTTAAGATTGGAGAAAAGGTTTAATATACATTAACAAACAAGTCAACTAACAGAAATACCATTAACTAGTACGCCGTCTGTGGGAATCGAACCCACGACCACGTGGTTAAAAGCCACGCGCTCTACCAGCTGAGCTAAGACGGCATTTTGATACTAAACTTGATAAATAATTATTCATAAATATTTAATATATCTCTGAAACGTCAAAACTGAATATTCTCTTATTCTGCAAAGGGTATTGGAAATTTTGTTTGTGTCAATCATCTTTTGTAGCTTGAGGAAGAAAAATGTGTGGATTGCATATATTACTAGCAATTGCATTTTAGGTGTGTAATGGGGTACGTCGAACAATTGTATGGTTGTATTAGAGTTTGTGTAGACATATTGGTTGAAATTTAAAACTGTGTATTGAACATATAAAAAATAGAAAAAAAAATTGGTCTATTTGTTGCAAACATTTTATTGTAAAAATTAGAATAGATTGCGACCTGTATTGAACAAGATATTTAAAAATGATTTTCAGTTTATTTCGATGTAAAATACCTTAATTGTGAATAATTGATAAGTTCAAATGATGTTATTCCAAAGAAAAGGAAATTGCTCAATCTACGAAAAATGACAAGATTGGGTTGTAAAGCTTTATATACCTTGGATTCATGGAAGCGCTTCTATTGATAAAGTTTTTAGGAGGCAGAGGACCTTGAAAAACATCTCCCTTTCCATTTAGAGTACTTCATTAGAGGCATGCAACTTTTTGTCACTACATTCTAGCTAATCAATGAAGGAGATGATAAAATAATGCAATTATCTTTGGTTTCACTCTGTTATGAGATTTAAATTATGTGATAGAGATGATAGGACAATCACATTATCTCTGCTTTTAGTTTCACTTTGACTTGACATTTTATCTTGAATGGATCCCACTTCGAAAGTGGCCAAAATTGGTCATAAGGACTGCAAAGAAGAGATAGAGGAACCAAAAGGTTGGTCTAGCTTAAACTAAATTGAAATTGGAGCTATAAAAGAAAAAGAAGAAATCATAAAAGCTGGTGTGAAAAATAATAAAGGAGAATTATCATTCATCTGTAGGCTCAACTCTATATGTGGAACAGAGGAAGGAATAACCAAATGATTCTAGAAATCAAAATGTTAAAGCTCAAGATCATTTGCCCCACTATAGCTTTTTCCTCAAGTGAAGCCTTGTCATATATCCCTTTAAACATATGGTGGTGGGACAATTTTAGTAATATGCAAAGCCTCCCTTGAAATAGGGGGTAAATTCGAGAGGAATAATTAAGCCAACTTAGATACTTTAAACCAAACTAGTAAGTGTATATAAATTGTCTATAAAAATATTTTAAATTGCAAGATAAAATCAGGATCTTTACATGCCAATTTTAACTGTACACATTTCAGATACTTTTTCAAAACAAAATCCAAATTATAAAGGATTTGATGATGCATAATTATTACTTGTTGTGCATTCAAATCCTAATGAAATTTTCTCATAGAGAAGTAATTTTCTTTAATAGCTTCCTTGAATGGCTTTTTTGTAAGTGGATCACATAGTTTGTAGATAGAAAAGTTGACCTACAATAGAAACGAAAGGCTATGATTGTTGAATGAGGAAATTTGGTGCAAGCCAAACATAGGAGGGCACATGAGGATCCATGCATTGGCAGGAACCCAAGAATAATCCAAATGAAAGATCATTTTCACTATACAGGAGAATGAATGTATACAAAACGACTTGATTGTGGAAAAATAGGTGTTCCCCATTAGACTGACATCTTAGGAGATTATAGCAGTAGGAAACATGCAGTTATTAATATTAACATCTATTAATGTCACTTAGGATTAAATTTCCAAAGAAACTTTTTGTATATATACATTTTAGGCAACATCAAATTTGTCTTACTACAATGAAGAAGATTCCAAGTAGTACAAAAGCTTACCATAGCTCCACATTTTCTTCTCAAGAGAAAATCATATCAATAGTAGCTCCCATTGAGGAGTAAACCATCCAGTTTTCAATATTATGCTATACCTTTAAATTTTGGTCTTTTCAATAATTTTGACCCAAAAAACTTGATATAGTCATTTACTTTGTGAAATGCAAAACAAAAATGGATTTAAAGACCTGGGGTTCAATAGTCCATACAATTATGAGACAAGATTATGCAAACAACTTACTCTACCATAATTATCAATGTGAGAAGTCTTTTTAAATGTCAATCAAACCCTGAGTTATGCTTTCTTGCAGTGGTAGGAGCCAAAACATGCTCTCTTTCTTCATATTTTTTCTCAAATTGACGAGCTACTTCAATCTGCCAATCAGTAGTGGTAGAAAGAGCCTATGTTTGGACTTCAAATGCCTTGTAGGACACAAACAAATCTGGCCTCATTGAGCTATTTAAAGAGGAGTAGTTTTCAAGCATAAATATGATGATGCAGAGAATGAAGACATGCTTATTAACCATTTGGAATTAGTTTAGTAGACTAGTAATGAAAAAAAAACAATTGAAAATTCATTGGAAAGATCATTTGAAATTACCAAATGCAACAAATAGGTGTCCAATGTCATCAATTTACATTTGATTACATATTTCCAACATGTATCAAAATATGAATTCAATAAAAAAAAATTACCTAAAGTGGACCAAATTTCCTCTCAGGCATCGTAATGGATGGTTTACATACACTCCAAGCTCTCTAAAATGAATCTACACATTATACACTTGGAAATATGAACCACTCTAGTGAATCTCCAAACCCAAACAAGAGCTTTGTGACATGTTAGACATACACATGGTATGTAGCATTTAGTAAAAGGGCTTAAATAACCAATAAAGTGCAAATTCATTTTATGCAACTTGGAGTCCCTGTATACCGTGATCATGTGCCAAAACACTTTTTAAACACATCCATTTGTGCTAAGTGGGTATGTGCAAGATCATCATGGAAAAAGCAGGCCCTTTAAAAGTGGCAAAAAATTCAGAAAAATCAAAGTTAGACAACTCGACGTAAAAATTTGAATAAGTTATCTATATTATTTTAAAAATATGTAAGAATAGAATCTATAGCAAATTGAATGTAGTTTATAAACTAATAGATTTATTTATTTATTTTTTAAATCTATTTGGTGAAAATTTGAAATTTCAATGCATTGAAAGTATTTAAATTTCAGGGAAAAAATAAGAAGTAGGTGTCTGTCTGAGCACCCTAACCACAATAAAATGATAATATTTTTTTATAGTATTTTAGATATAAGTAGAGGACTCATGTCCCGATGTGATGCATATTTTTTTGTAATTTTTTTCTAAGTAAATAATTAATTATTAATTTTTAATTGCAACTTTTAAAAAATATAAAAACTTGTATGTCTAACCAACCTGAACTTGGTCAAAACTTCATGAAATTCAATTTTTTTTTTTAATCTTATAGTATGTGAAGCATAGAATGTGACGCATGTTTTGGATTTAGAAAATATGATACTGTCTGAAAGCTATAAATGTTTTTCAATCAACCTATCAATCAGGACTTTAGTTGTAATTCAAATAGAAAATGAATAATAATTATTTATTAAATTCAAAGTAAAGCATAATTTATATTGGTGAAAAAGTTGAGAATCTCCTTTAAAAGTCTTTTTCGTTTCATCAATTTTGGGTAAAAAAATAGTTATCAGCCACATACCCTACAAATACCCATCATATTGCCACTTTTTGGCCTATCATGATCCTGCACATACCCAAGTCAACTATAGCCAACTCACTGCTATACATATACAAAACCAAGGATTCAACAACTCAATGAACTTACCAGTAGACAAACAAACTTAACATAAAATATAAAACCAAAAAAATTAAACTCCATTACATAAAATTTATTACAAATGATGTAACAATCCCCTAGCCTAAAAGCCTTTATTGACCATATTTGTTTCCATGTCTTTAGGCTTGTTATTATCATCCTTAACAATTCTTTTCCAATACCAATGCTTCTCCTATTAAAACCTCATCTCTTCCATGGGAATGCCATTGATTTCAGGAAGAAGTAAGTAAATAAAATACTCATAAGAAACACCAGGCCTGCAAAGAGGATCAAAATGCCATAATTCAAGTTGCATAGAAGCACCAGGAATGACTATGCAATAATGGTAGTGAGCAAGAGGTTAACACTGACCACCATGGTTTGATTGGTTGGGTGAGTCTCCAGTGGATATATATATATATTTTTAGACATATTGGTTCAAATAGAACAATGTGTATATAACTTATAAAAGAAAGAGATCAAAAAACTTAAATGGAAATAGTATACAAATGAAAGGGAACTTGAAAAAAAGGAATGGTTAATTGCAATTATAAGAATGTATGCAATTGAATACAAAGATAAAGATATATTGTGTATTTTGTGAAATTTCGTCACATGTTCAATTACTAAACAATAGATCTATTTAATATTTGGAAAAAAACTATTATAAAATTGTTTATTTAACCTATTAAAACAACACGGGGTGATCCCACAATAGTGGTTTACAATTTTTGGCCAAACAGGATATTGAAATTATTATTTTTAACTAAATCTTCACATTCAGGCACCTATAGCGACTGAACTGTGAGGAATTTGAAGATGATGCAAACTAGAGTCTCGTCAGATTTTGTCTATAGATTCTAAAAATATTTTTTTCAAATTTTTTGGAATCAGATTGCACTTCTTTTTCCATCTCCCACAAAAATAGGTTTTTTCATAGAACAACATTTTAAAAAAGTGACGCACACTGTATAATGCATAGCATTTTTGTAGTGCCCCTCTGACTCGGTCTTTCTGGAATGTTGGCGTAAGTATTATTTGTGATTTTATTGATAAACATGCCTTGTTCAATTAGCTAATTAAGTTAAATTGTGGTGTAAAGAGTAATATGATCATTCATTGAAGTTTTGAGCCCGCAGAATTACTTGGGTGTTGTTACACAAAATGGATTAGTCATCCATTTATGAATGCAATTAATTATGAATTCCAAAAATTGATCAAAGAAATAAAGAATAAATATATTTTTCCTTTTTATTAATAAACAAATAAATATTATACTAATTATAAATGATATTGTCTTTTATAAGATATTGCAAATTATTTTACTTTATTCAAAGATTTTATATATTATTAGAAAATAAACAAATAAATAAATAAAAATGTGAATAAAGTAATAAAGTTTAAAAAAGGAGGGTTTCAGGCTGAATAATAAATACATATATGTATTTATACAGAGCCTGAGGTATTAAAGAAAGAGAATGACAGAGTAAAGAAAGTTTCTTTTTAATTCTATTACATCTGTCAGTTTACATGTTGAACACATGTCTTCTTGCATGAAAATCTGCTTACACCCGTCAATTACATTTGCTAGAAGTTTCTGAGGCCTTTTTACTTTTTTGGACATTTGGAAAAAGGAGGTCACGGGGGGAGAAAGAAAAGATATTCGAAGATGTTTAGAGGAAAAAAAAAAGGAACCTAATCGGAGGGGGAATTCTGCATCAGATTTTACCCTGTTCTCTCTCTATCCAGTAAAAGAGAAACAAAATACTAAGGTAAGTTAGTTACATGCTCCCTTATTTTCCTTTTTACTATGACCATTTTCATTGTGACATGTCCTTCTATTCTATCCTTATCAGTTCATGTGCTGTGTCTTTACTTCCATAAATTCCTTTCATCCGCTTTGCATACACTTCCATAATGTGCTATTTCAATAAAATTCTTTTGCGTATGTTTGGTAAATATTCTCTGCCCTAAAACCCATTTTGTGCCCACGTTGCTATTCTTGTGTTTCATTCCATAAGTTGTCATCTCTTTGAGGCAATCTGGGAATAGTTCGCACGCCTATGTTTGGGTGATTGAAATCAAATAATCTCCCTAAAACCATCGACAAACTACCTTTGTTGCAGCATTTGGACTTTGGAGGGTGTATAAGTTTTAAATAATGTCCCTGTAACCGTTTGCAATCCGTCACAACAGTAACGCTTATACATTGAAGACTAGAGAGGTATAAATAGCCTTCCTGTTCCATTGGGAACCTCACATCTGCATTAGAATGTTGTAGAGCCTTAAATAATCTCTCTAATTCCATTGTCTGCCTATCTCAGTTACAGCACTTGAATGTAATAGGAAGTTTAAAAAGGTTTTAAATAACTTCCTTGAATCTGCTTACAATCTATTGCAGTTGCAAGACTCGAGCATAGTAGAGTGTAAAATTTAGATAACCTGCTTGATTTTGTTGGTGTCGACATCATTTGCTTGAAATTTTTCTTAAGCCTTCTTATCAAATCTGTTTGTGTGCCTTGTCCTTGCACACATTTTGCACACATGCTTACCTGGCCAGTTGCAAAAGGGCTACAGATGTGTGAAGTATGTGCAACCCTCATTCATGAACCTGCTTGATTGCATGCACCTAGAATGCAAGCACAGCCTACATGGTTAGGATGTATTTCAGAGTGCTTCATTGATTCAGAGATTTTTGAGAGCTTCCTTACAAAACCCACTTTTGCGCACATTTTGCAAACACTGCATTTCTTCCATGAGATGACTTTTCTTTGAGGCATTATGTCAAACAGTTATGTGCCTAGTCTGTGTTCCACATTTTGCATGCAAATCTGCCTTGACACAGTATTATGGTGCAAGCTTATTTTTTAGTTTGTTTCTTTTAAGAACATTGCCTCTGTTTTTAATGATGGAAACCCCCAGCGTTTAAGTTGGTATGATTCATTGGGCACCATAGGTTTAACTGGCTTCTTTAATTCAAAAAATTTTGAGAGATTCCTTGCAAAATCTATTTTGTGCTCTTTCTACAAACCGCTCCATTTCAATCCTTGAACAATCTATCACAGCTGTAGAATATGGACTTTGGGGGTGTATAAATTTTAAATAATGTCCCTGTTACCTTTGGCAACCTGTCACAGCAGCAACAATCGAGCATAAAAGACTGTAGAGGCATAAATAGCCTCCCTGATGTTGTTTGAAGCCTTCACAACTGCAGTACTTGAAAATAGAATGTTGTAGAGGTTTAAATAATCTTTTTGATTTCATTGTCAACCTGCCCCAGCCACAACGCTTGAGCATCATAGGAATTTTTTAAAAAGATTAAATAACCTCCTTGACTCCACTGACAATCTACTGTAGTTGTAGCACATGAGAATAGAAGGGTGTAAAAATTTAATAACCGACTTAGATCTGTTAGCGGCAGCATTTGCTTGAAATAGGGCTTTGATGATGATTTTTGGGTATGTTTATTAAATTGAAATTTTTGGCCAAGTTCCTATGCTATTTGGATATGTTATTAAAAGGAAAACTTCTCAACGATAAAATGATATATCTCTCTCTTTAGAGCCTAATGTAAGAAATGTGCCTCTACTTTAGTTGATAGGGATGAAATTAATATAATGCTTACATAGAATCATTAAGTAATGGTAAACTCTTTTCCCCGAACACATTGTTGCAAACCTCATGGTGATAATAATAATATTCATGTTAAAAGGACTTATCCCCTTAATTTCATAGCCTTGATATCATGTGAGTGGAAGTTTGTTCATTAATTTAGAACAATAAGGATTGGGAGATATACGTGGGGATAGAAAGGGGAGGAAAACTAATTCCTGTAAAATTTAGCCTGACCCATCTTAGGAAATGAAATTTCTTAACCTAAAAGCAAGGTATAAATATAAACATATTTATGATTTATATTTCATCATAAAATAGTTTTGAAGGGAGCCCCCACTATCTAATAAAGTTATTAAAATATAAATAAGGTAGTAAAGGTAGTGAAAAGTCATTGATTATAATTAAACAATTCATTTATCATTTCATTAATTAAGTTAGTAAAATTTATTGTTTAATTAAAGTAGATAAATTATTAAATTATTTCATCAACAACTTTTAGTAAAATGTTATTTGTTATTTAATAAATTTTAGTAAAAGGATATTATAATTATATATTAATGAATTCATTAATAAACTATAGAAAATATTAGCATGTGAAAGTTCTCCCAACTTGAGGAAATATTGTAAATATAGTCATTGCATTGAAAATATTAGGACATACACTAATGATAATGCTGTTGGTGGAAATACTTCTAATACCAATGGTATTGGCAATTGCAAATAATTATAATAACATATAAGAATATATTTATATGTACAAACATAGGTGGTCCTCCATAATGATATATATATATATATATATATGTAACCATATGTGTGAATAAATGTGTATAAATAATATATGTTTTAAGGTAAAAGTAAACTGTTTTGAGACATGTAAATTTTAGCACATTACTATAATCTTATTAATTATTTTGATAATTACATAATGAATGTAAAACTATTTAGTCAGATTGTACTTTTTCAAATCATTATTTAGAACTGGTAATGAAGATTAAAGAAAAAGAATTGATTTAATGGTATTTGGGTATTTGCATAGTTTGGTTTAAATTAATAGACTAGGTTAATAATGTTTAGAGAATTATGCTTTCAAATAAATGAGACAATATAATAATGAACGATTGGTTTTCCTTAGATAATCTCAATTATTTACTATTTGGTAGTTTTGTTAAGGTTAGGCAAGGAACTTGTAGAAGGAAATGTGTTTTTCTTAAAAATTGTACTAGAATGTTTAGAACCTCTTTGTCAAAAGATATAGTTCTCATTGGGTTATAGGTTTTGATAAAATTCGTTTTATCTTGCTAACAAATAGTTTCCTTAGAAGGATATAATAATCTTGATAATCCACATGTGTATAGTAAGAGAGGATAAGGATTTAGTCTTGAATTTGATCAATTGAAACTTTCTTATGATTTATTATTGTGAGTTAAAATGTCTTTGTAGTGAATAAATGAATAAAATGTAAATCGAGCGTCTATTAGTCTTTATGGTTATGAATGTTTTCTTATATATATTTAAATGTGAATTTTAATGGTTATCATGATTGATTGGATTGATCTTCAAATTGAGATTGTGTATCGTTGATTGTTGTCATTGTCATAATTGTTGTCTTTGTTAAGGGTGATTAGTTGCCATACTGCAAGGGTAGCTTGAGAGGAGAAATAGAGGTCTCCCTTGGACACTCAGTTGAATTTGTGTCGAAATTGATTATTTTTGCTTCGGTTGAATTTGATGATCTCTTTATGATGAGGCCACTTTTATTCTACTCCTTTCGATTTATGATTATGAAACTTATATAGTCTTTTGGTGGGGTCCTTGATGATAGTCTTCCTTATTGTGCTAATTCTGATTGAGGAGACTTGTTGCATTGTATTTCTTGTGGTCATATTTGAGATGGTTGGGAACCTGATATACTTGTATTACCTTCAATAGAAGGTTGTGGATTTACGATGTTTTGGCTTCTAGAGGCAATGGAGGAACTTGACTTATGTTGATTTTTCCACGGTTGTTCTGTTGTGATTTATTGCTCTTATTTTAGATTTTGAGCTCATGAGTAGTACTTTGTACTATGGTGTTGAGTTTTGATGTGGTGGGTGGTACCTCCTTGTTCTTGATTTCAGTGATTGGAATGGGTTTGTGAGATGGTTCTTGCCTCGCATGTTGTGAGTTATGCACACTTTGATTTTTATGTGAGCTGAGGTACACCCCTTGCTTGTAATTATTTTTGGGTCGTAGGAAGAGTGGCTCTTCATGGGGGCCGGCACACAAAGGGGTTGTTTGGGTAACCCATGGAAGAATTTCTTAATCAAGTGATAATGTAATTAATTAACTAGTAGGTTGGGTAGATAAACACTAAACAAGATTAATTATGAGCCTCACCCATACCGTTAGTGCTTTCATAGACTAAGGATGGGATGAGAAGACCTAGTTGGTAAGATCACTGCCTTGTCCTCACAAAAGGTAAGTGGTTCCGCATGAGTCACCCTATGGAGCGGTCGCCTTGAGATAGGCAGTTTGGATAACCATAGATGGAGGTGGTACCTTGTGATAGGTTGCCTGGAAAATCCATGTAAGGCCATGCGATGACACTCTCCTACAGTACCCGTTTATCTTCCTTTGTTTGGTAGCATTTGGGAGTGTTGTTTGAATTGTTGATGTTGTTGAGGCAATTGGTTCTTGGTGATTGTTGTTGAAGCCTCCAAGTTCTATCTTTTAGTGTTACATACATGCCTCATGGCAACTTGATTGATGTTAATGAAAGGTGCCCTTGATAGTTATTGTTGATTGATATTGCAATTTTATTTGAAGGCTTGGATCCTATTGTTGTTGGCACCTCTTATGGTTATTTAGTGTTGAGCTATAATCTTGACATTTGGATTTGTTGGAATTTTCATTATTTTGTTTTGGCTAAGTGATGACAATGTTGTGGATTGTTATCTTATGTTGATGATATCCTTGTTGTAGAGTCTAGTTTTCTATTGGTTTGTTTGATTGTTTTAGATTGCGATATGGGGATCTTTCTTGTCAACTCCTAGCACGGGGGGTGGACTTTCGGTTCCACGTGGTCGGGTGGAACGTGCTATGCACCCCATTGGGTCCCTAGCCAAGGATCAAGTTGTGCAGATATGTGCCTCTTGCGGTGACTCTAGGATTGTACCTGAGTCGGAGCTGATCTTGTTACTTTGTATTCACCTTTTTAATTGTATTAATCTATCTTATTGTATTGTTCCTGTATATATTGAGGAACACATCTGTATCACCGTATCTCTTATATGATGTAACTTTTATTATCATTGTAATGATTGTAACCCTTGACATTAATTTATGATCTCTGATGGATGTTTGTCGTTCATGAAATGTATATAAATACTTGGTACTTTTATGTGTTAACATTTCATAGTATGTAATTCTAAATGGTGTTGTATCTATAGAAATATACACCACAATTGGAATATTGAACTATTAATAAAATGTTATATGTATCTTTTTCATCTCTTTTGATCATGGATGGTTGGATGCTATCTTTATGTAATATTGATTCATTCGTTATCGTTATGGTATTAGTTTTAGGACATCGTGATGCCATCTCGTATACCCCAGAGGACGTAATGGTCATTGTGATTGTATAATTGCTTTATATGCAATATATGTTCATGTTTATCTTATGAATTGTTCTTCTTTCAAAAAAAATTGTGTGGTAATTTGTTGTTTCTGTTCTCCTTTGGGGTTTGCACGGCGGGGTGCTACAATTTTTCCATGAAGGATAAAATTATAATTCTTTTCGAATTTAGATTTGTAACTCTGATATCAGTGCTTCCACTTGGTTAGATAGTTTTTTATTGAATATTTTTTCTTTAATTAAGTTTCAAAGTCAAACCAATGACAATTTAGACATAGCGCAACCGTATAACACGTAAATTTTTTTGTATATATCAAAATTCTTTTTTTTTTTGGTTGGATCAAGGACTTCAATATCTGGTGCACTCATATTTTTCATTTTTTATTTATAATCTGCTATTTTTCCACATGTGCAAAAAAAAGACCTTCATTTTTGATGAAAAACCTATGTTTAATAAAACTAAAAAAATAAATACATAATAAAACCAAAACATATTAAAATTATATTCTTTGGATAGCTTGTTCCAAGGACTACTTGATTCCAGCTGGGTTTGTGAAGATTCCTCCATTTTCATCCTCAACCCGAGCTTCAAAGCGTAAAAATTTAGGTTTTGTGTATGAACAAGGTCAAAATTTAGGGAAAAGGGGGGTTCTAGTGAACCCCTAGGGGTTTGAGTGAACCAGGGTTCATTCAAACCCCTTCAATATGCATTTTTCCTTTTATTTTTTGGGCGGGAAATGTGGGCCTAGTAATTAATGGGTTCGCTCGAACCCTAGTTTGGTCGAACCCCTTTTTGGCTCGGTCAAATGTGTAGGTTCATTTGAACCCCTAAAACCATTTTTTTTTGCCATGGGGTCATTTTTTCTCAGTTTCCCTTCCTCCATCAAATTGTAAACCACTATTGTGGCTTCACCCCATGGTGTCATTTTATTTTTTCTTCTTTAAAAGAGAATAAAATAAATATCTTGTACTTCTAAAAGTTTATAGATATTGCTTTAAATGAAAGAGTTATCTGTTTCTTTTACCAACTGTGCAATTTCCACTTAATTCTAAAGCCTAAAAATGCTAATGAATTGACTATAGGCAGTGAAAGGTTTTCTTAACAATTAGAACATGAGATAGCCAAGCACTTATGAACCCAAGGAATTATTTTGCTTCAGATCTGGCAATAACTTATTAAACACATCAGCTTCAATATGGAAATGCCAAATTATTTTTGAGGGGTACATAATTGTTCCTCTTGCCCTAGAATTATGTCCACAAGTCTCAGGGAGAATCTTGAAAAATGCCTCACAAAAGCTATTTGTTTGTAGGGATACGATGCAAATGAGATAAAATGGGCAGAGTTTGCAAGAAAAGTTTACAAAACCCTACCACACCATTTTAAAAAAAATTAACATAGCAAAACCTAGATGCCTCACACTTTTTTGCACGGTGGAGACCACTAGCCCAATTCATGGCTATGTATGCATCTCTATTATTGAGTTTAATTGTCACTCCGACGAAGCTCCCTGCATAAGTCTGACAGAAATTATACAACCCACCAAACACGGGGTAGTCCTCTCCTACATTGAATCTTTAAATCTCTTCAACTACTTGAGTTGCTCATGCTATGTTTCAGGTGTAACAAACTAAAGAAATGAGATATAATCATCAACATGGAATAACCTAAGCTCCTTGCTCTGTAATAGATTCAGCCTATAGATTTCCATATTCTCATTTATCCCATAGTGCATAATTAGGTTGTGATCCATTCTGATTCTGTGAGGCTTGATGGGATGGCCCTCGTTGTAATAGTAGTTCCCAATGTCTGAATCATAAAAATACAAAAAATTTCTCTTGCTTCCATCTAGACCAGATGTTAGTGCATTGCTTGATTCATCCATTTCTATTAAAAAATAGAGGCTCTAAAGCCTTTGAACTGCAATGAAAGTGCTATAATTCAAGCAAAATTGCAACACCCACTCAGCTAAATGCAAATAATTACAATACCCACTTGGTAAAGTGTAAATTCCAATATAGTTAACTAAATGGGACCACAATAGCAATAGGAATAAATAAGCAAAAACGTCTCAATGAATGAACTTAATGAAGTTGAGCAAATGAGTATTTGATAATCCTTATGTATTGTTTTCTTGCAATTAGTGGAGATATCAATAGTACCTACACAAGAATTCCTATATGAGAGTAGACTAAGATATCAATACAATAATAAATAAACAAATAGCATAAGGAAAAAAACAAGGAAAAAAAGAACAACACATCAAACCAACCCTAAGGACCTTAGTATGCTTTCACAGAGGACATTTAGGCAAGTGAAAATTCTTGTCTAGGTGAAGGAATGGGATGATCTGCCATTCATATTTACCTTAGACTTTGCACAAAATGTGTCATGCTATTGACCCAGTTGGTATCACTTCTCCCTTATTGAATTTGAGGGCTAGCAGTATGCTGATTACCAGCTGTATCACAAATAAAAAATTTGTTAAATGAAGTTTAGATATTTCAAGCAAAGTAGCCTTTTTCTGGCTACATAGAAAGTGTATCTAATTTCCCATGAACAACATTACAGTCTCAGGAAAATCGTGCTCTAAAAGACATATATTCTATGCCGACAAATTCAAATAATGCAAATTTTCAGAAGTGAAGGGGCGAAACCATTCTCGCAAGTGCCCCAAAAGCTCTGCCTATGCTCTTTCTAGTGGTCATACAAAATTTGCAATATTTTAGTGAAGCTTTTTACATTTATTTTGTAGCCACTACTAGAAGATTTTGAGGGCTTTGAGCCCCCATTTGTAACTTCAACCATTTCTACACAACTTCAAACCCTGATGCACAACACTATATGAATCTAGAACAATATAGAAATCTTGATTAGAATGATGAGATTGTGACCATAGTGTTGTAACCTGCCCTGACTCACTCCATGGAATGGAAGTAGAGTTACTGAGCATAGGAAAAGAATGTTGGAAAATATCAAGGACTCCTCCTTGAGCTGTGAATTACCATTCAAGCATAATGTGATTGAAATGCTTGTTCTAATCGAACATTTAACTGGAAAATATTTTAACCAACACTCTCATTTATTAGAAAATATGCATGCAAAATGCGGAAGTACAGAAAGGAACGTGAACTATTTGACATAATGCCTCAAAGAAATGTGATATCATGGAATGCAAGAATTGCAAGATATGAAGAAAATAGATTTGTTTAAAATGGTTTTAGGGATCTTCAAGCAATTGCAATTGACAACTGTAAAGCCGAATTCCACAACCTTTTTCTAGCGTCCCCACTGCATGCGCCAAAATGGGAGCTTTGCAACAGGATATGAACATACATCAAATCATAAAGGATAGAGGAGATTTGTCAAATGTCGCAATTGCAACTTCCAGGAAAATAGGCATACAAACTATGGGCACGTAGACAAGGCACGTGTATCTTTTGATAGGATGCCTCAAAGAAACGTGGTCTCATAGAGTGCAATATTTGCAGGATATGCATAAAATGGATTTGTTGAAGGGATTTAGAAACTTTCAAGCAAATGGAATCTAGCGGGTGTAAATTCAACAAATATTCTCAGTATCCATTCTGCCTATGCCAACATGGGAGCTTTAAAACAGGGTATCGACACCCATCAGAATTTATGCCGATGGGCGCACATAGTGAGTGTGTAATACACTGTGAGGGACGTTGTATGTGCCAAATTCCACACATTTTCCAACATCCTTCCCCACGTACACCAAAATGGGAGCTCGGGATTTTGCACAGATTATGTCTTGCCATCATCAAGTTGATGGGAATGGATGGGAAAAGTTTGCAAGGAGAAATACCACAAATGTTCCTTATACTCAAGGAAAATGTGAAACCCCTAGGCGGTTCCCTTGTCACATGTAAAGTGCAGTCTAGCAGAGTATTGAAACACTAAAACTGAGCATTTTGTAAGTTATTTTAATTGCACATAATCATGAAGTAACATCTACTAGCTGCAACCTAATACTAATCATATAATGTCAGGGCTCAAATGCTAATTCCATTCTGACTATGATACTGAGCCAAATTCTAAGTTTGACTACAGAAAGGTTATCTTAGCTAACAAATAGTATGAACCAATGTAACCTTGCACAGAAATCCTAAAGCTATAATACAAGTCACATAAAAATCCTATCATATTTCACAAATATGCTATATGTTATAGTATCTTAGCTGTCATCAATAAGCTTACCTTCAACCTAGCAGATATGAGATGGTACTCAGAAGATCAAACCTAGGCCTTGATTGCCACACATAAAGAATCCTCCTAGTCACTTGTTCTACATGCTCATAACCGAGTCTCCCTTAACAAGCCTCTCGAGATGAAGTCACAGGGCCCCCAAGGAGATCTTGCCTCCATTTTTTTCATTTCCTTCTCCCCCCAAAATGAGTTCCCACCAACCATAATTAGACCACTGTCCATGTGTCAGAAGGGTTGCACAATATCTGTGAAAAAATAAAAGCAAAGAACACATAAAATATGATTTAATTGAATAAATTACCGATTAGCGGTGAGATAATTCCTGTCCTATAAGGATTTTCTTTTAAGGGTTCGTAGGTTTTCTTCTTTTTTAAAGATCTCTGAGTCTTTACACGAATTTCCAAGTGATAAATGAATTTGGGTTGCAAAAATCAGCATCTGTGTTCTGTTTGCGAGCGAGAAGAGGTTTTGCGATGATGTGTTTGAAGGGATAGGTAACATGAGGGACTATTCTTTTCCTGAAATTGCACAAGAGTCCATAGCTAGGCTTATTGCCTTCACAGAAGTTGTGGCAGCCACAAGCCCGGGCGGACAGTTGCAAGTGGAAATCAATGCATCATGGAAGGCAGTATATTGAATGCAGCATTAATGTGGGGGTGAAAAATTTTGAGGAAACAAATCAACGTAGCTGATCAATTTGATAGGCAACCAAGGACTTGAACCGTTGATTGCAAATTTTAGGTTGGCCTCTTTCAAGTTGGATACGCCTTCGGCGTAAAAAATTCCCATAAAAATGGGAAATAAAAAATTAAAATAAGGTTTAAATATAAACTAAAATTTAGGTTGCAAATACAAAGGGTAAGGTGGGCTAGTGAGAATTGAAAGACTAATATATTAAAATTTTATTTTAATAAAATTAAAATATTTAACTAGTAATCACATCTTGGTATACAATGGGCAGCCCAAGAGGTGTAGAAGGTCAATTAGGAAAAATATTGGTCTATTTTTCGCATACATTTGTATAGTATATGAGCTCAATTGGCAGGCCATTTAGCAAAATGATGTTGTTTGTTCAACAAAGACATCAATGTATAAGTGGTAGCTTCAAATAAACTATGCATCCACTTACAAAGATCCAAACATGACTAAAACAAAATCTTTGAATCAAGAAGATAATCAAGAACCATTACCAACAAGCTCATGTTATGTTTGCAATAGGGAGAGAGGGAGAGAGAGGGGGAGATAGGGATAGAAAAAGGGAGAGATATCAAGAAGAGAGAGAGAGGGGGGGGGCGGGAAGGGGCAAGGGGGGGGTAAGGAGAGAGATAGAGAGGAAGATAGGGATAGAGATGGAGAGGGAGAGGGAGAGATAAAGAGAGAGGATAGAGGTATATATAGAGATGAAAGAGATAAATGTATAACTTGTATTAAATTTTAGACTGCACACAAAAATAGTATTCTATTTCTTCATCTCTTTGACTCAATTTAATTTACACATATATAGGAGAGTCTACTCCTACATTCAAGGAGATATTATCTCCATAAATCCCTATTTAGTTGTAATTGTTACTCACATAACAATACACAACTTAAATCATATGAATTGTTAAAACAACTCCAAACTGTAATATACATTATTGTTATGATAACAGTAATATTACTAACTACGAACATTTACATGATAATAATTACTCACATAATTATTATTTACCCACATACATGGAGCACTAACTCATATTTCCTAACATTCTCCCCATTAGTGTGAACATGGTAGAAAAACATCCACATACTCCTCTACAATATGCTCACCCCTGCGACATGTCTAACTATGTGACTCATGACCTTGATCCAAAAGAAAGGCTCTCTCCTTCCATGGTTTTAAATAGGCTTACCACAAACCTTGATGTGACAAGAACCCATAAACTGTCCACCTCATGTGGTTTTTTGGATCCTCCCACAAACCCTTTCAAGATCCATGAACTGACTTACTTTGGTGCTTTTGTTCACCACTATGCTTGTACATTAGGGAAATATATAAGAATTAATATACATATCATAAAAATGAAAAACTCACACTGGAAAAATTTTCACATTACATTCCATAAGAACATATTGTTCTTAATTATAGTCACTGTTATCGATCACTGCCACTCAAACTCAAATAGCATAGACAACCACCACTACTACTAGAAGTTTCCCTTGACTTTAGTCATTTTGGCATGAAATGGGAATGGAACATTGGTTATTATCCCTCCCTCCTCCCACAATGTGAAATTTCCTCTTATTCACATAACTAGGAACAATGAAAAGAAAATCATATCATGTTGTATACTACTATCCAGATCTTGTTGCACATGATCACCATTGCTAATGAACATATTCAATGACCGATCATCTTCCAACAATGTACAGTAGTTAGAGGATCACCATAGTCAGAGGTTCTTTGTAGTTATCTACCATCCTATACAATTTCTCTTCCAACATCCACCACATAGAGCAACAGGACACTGCAAACAATAAAAAACACACCAAAAAATGCCATCATAGCTCTATGTGGCCCTGTCGTTGGTGATTGACAAGAGGTCGCTAATTGACCTCCAACCTCCGATGCCTTTGTCCTACATTATATTTTCTACTTAGAAAATTTCACTTTGAAGCTCAATTTTACAATGCCCCCCACAACATGGATGTCGCACACAAGCGATATTGCATCCATTTACAATTGAGGCAATTTTATAACAATTTTTTTGACATTTTTGAATAATACTTTTAATATATTGACACCCTCAAATGAATAATTGATTCCACTAATAAATAATGCCACACCTTCTCTATTGATTCTTTATGTTTTTGAAAATGTGAAGGAATTTGTTGCATATCTACACCATTGCAACAATTTGTACAATTTGCACATCCAAAAGAGCTGAAGTTCTTCCTGTGTATACCCTGCTACATGCATTCACAAATATATCTCTAAAAAGTTGCAATTAATTTCAAGGCCAAATTGTCCTTCCTCTAAGTGTAGAATGCTTTGTCTAGACTTGCTCAAACATGGACAAACAAGCAAACATTAGTCCTTAAACAAGTATAAACAAGCATTCCCTATGAAATTCATTTGAACACAAGAACATGAAAACAAAGTAAAATACAAAACAAATTACTAATGAAATACTATTCTAATGCTCAAACCAGCATCCCATCGAGGGATTGGTGCTTCTTTGATGTGGAAAGAAGCCCTTTCCCAATCCCTTGATAAGCTTGATGATGGATGTGTGATTCTTGATGCAAAATGTCAATAACCTAGCTATGGATGATGAAATTCTATGCTAACTTGGATGAAATTGTTGATGAAATCATGGATGCTTTGAACTCAAATGACTATAATGTATTTGCATGAAGTTGTGTCCTCAAATCAATAGAGAAGGCCTCTATTTATAATGAAGAAGGTTTGAAGAATGAAGAATGGGGATAATATGGGATTAAAGATTGGACCAATGGCATTGTGCCACTTGTCAACATGCTAATGAAGGGAGGTGGAGCATATTTTGAACAATGTGCATGTTAAATGCATGTAGGTGAAATTTGAATTTCAAGAGGTGGCTTGTGTAAGAGGGGATGTAAGAGGAATTAATGCCAAGTTGGCTCAAGGAGAGGACATGTAAAAGCCTTCAATGCAAAGGTGGAGGACAAAAGTCCTTTGGGAGGGAAAAGTCAAGTGGGTGGAATATTCAAAAGAATATGCCCTATTTGAATGAAAATAGAGGGAATTAGTAAATCAAATAAATTGATTTACATGTGCAACTTGAAAAAGCTAGAGGAATGGAAGATTAGTGTTAGGAGCTAATTAATCTAGGATTAACTAACTTAAATTGTGATATTTAATTTAAATATTTTGAGTTTATTTAAATCAAATGAGAAGATATTGGAAAATTGGTATTTTAATTAAATAAGATGATTTATTCAATTAAATGAAGAACATTAGGATTTAGTTAAATAAAATTAATTTATTTAATTAGATGGAAGAACATTAGGATTTAATTAAATAAAGTTGATTTATTTATTTAAAGGAAGAATATGATGAAATAATTTGATAGTGTATTATCTAATTTTAGGAGGAATTAAATTAATTAAATAAAGATTATTTAATTAATTGGTTAGTGTAGAAATGATTAAGAATTGGTGTTAGTTAATCAAAATTATGTGCGTGATATCAATTAGGATATTTTGAGTGTCTACATTTTTCCCCTCTTTGAAGCAATGTACTTGTTGCATTGGTTCAAAGAATAACCTTGCTAAGATCAAAGTTCAAAAAAAATTTGATTTTTTTGGATGCCCCAGTGGAAAGAAGTATACTGGTACACTCCCCCCTCAAGAGATCGAGCAAAAAAATTGATTTGAGGGTCGATCTCATGACAAAGAGGTTCAAGATGGATGTATGGATGGTTATGTAATGGGATGCTTAGATTAGTAGATCTATATTATGATGATGATGCAAATGAGATGAACTAAGATGCTGAGAATAACAAATAGATATTATCCTAAACATCTTAAATGGTGATGCAATGCATGTGAGATGGAAGATGTGATATGCTATGATTATGAGATGTATGTAATGCTATGATATGCTCTTTTTCTTTTTTGGTACCTTTCCTATATGATGATGCAATATGTATATATGTATGGATAATGTGATCATTCTTATATGATTATGCAATGGATGCCTTATGCAAATGTATGGTTTATGAGATGCTTAGAATAACCAATCTATATTATGGTGAAACGATGTCCAAATGTCAAGCATGTGAAATGATTGGTGTTTCCTATTATATATGTGATATTAGTATGTTGATGGTTTGTGGATACAAGATGGATGCATTGGTGATGTTTGGTTGACTATCATGATACCATGTTAGCGCGAAGAGAAAAAGAGAAGAAATGAGATGATAAAAAGAGGATCCAACACTTGTCCATGATTTGCCAAAACTTTATTACAAATAATGATGAGAGACTAATGATATTTCACTTATCATAGATTGTTATTTTAAAAGAGCTTACTTTCCTTATGTTTGATAACACACATAGATGTACGATGCATCAAGGTATAAAGAACCAAGATGGCGTTGTACCTAGTGTGATGGACTTTGACTTGATAATCAAATAGGAGTATCCTTGTTGACACCTGTCATACGAAACCCTATTTAGAATGCAGTTTAGATATTTTAAACATCTCAGACCAAAACATAGGAAGGAAATCCCGCCTATGTGGTCAACAAGACACCTAAAACACTTTCCCTAAGAACTAAACAAAACACGCATGACCAAAGTTATATTACAAGAATATCCAACAAGCACATCATATAAAAGATAATGATCAATGCCCCATTCCTTTCTCTCTAAATCATTTTGATTAGACATCATTGAGAGGTCACTGGAATGAGTGCAATAAGATAAATCAATAAGAAAAAGATCAAGTAAACAAACAAGCCAATGTTCTTCATACCTTTAGCCAAGACTAAACTACGGTGATGCCTGATGTTGATGTCCATTGTAGGAAGGATGCATCCCAGGACATGATGTTATCAAATGATTTTGGGACTAAGTAGATGATGGGCTATTAATATAAAGAGTTAACCAACTTGTTTACCTACTGACCTAGACTCAAGACCTTGGCATTTGATTTTTCACTCTTAATCTGCTAGACTTGTTTCTAATTGTCATACCAAAGGTTGAGGACATGATAATGATTTATTATGAGCGGATGTTTATTGCGGGTGAATGTGAAATGGGATGGATGATTTTTTTGGTTTTTTCAAATATTTGGATGTTTTTGATGTTTTGAAATGTTTTGGGGTTATTTTTTTTAGATTTTTGGGTTATTTAAATGTTTTTTTCAAAGACGATGTAGTTCGGATTTCCATGTTTTTGACATTTTTTGACTTTTTGACCTTTTTTGGATTTTGATATGTTTTGGATGTTTTTGGATTTTTGCATGATTTTGACGATTTGGATATGGATATGTGTGATGATATCAGTGATCTATTTTAGGATTTTGTTGAGAACCAAGCTAAGGTTGATTGATTTGATTGATTGATTGATGATGATAACATTGTTGAGTATACACAACAATGAAAGGATAATGTTAAGCAACGCGAGGATTGGGAATGATATCTTGAGTTGATGATGAATTGATTGCATTTGATTGATCAAGATTGATGATGATAATTTTGTTGAGGATACACAACAATGCAAGGATAGTGTTAAGAAACACAAGGATTGGAAAGGATATCCCAAGATGATGATGAATTGATTGGATTTGATTGATCAAGATTGATGAAGCTCGGTTTGGAACAAAATTTTGTTTCAGATTATTTGATGTGATGTTGAAGCACACATTAGATGCAACTGATATTGATTGTTTGGATCGATGTTCAATTAAAGATAAAACTTGATAAGGGACATCTTCTCATCAAAATGTGCCATGGGCTAGTGATTTGGATTTTAGCTCACAAATTCTTGACCAATTTGATTTTATGTTTTCCAATGTTCGGATCACCACATAAGTTGGAGGATATAGATCAAGATTTATTCCCAAAGCAAGATGTAAATATCTACCCCTAGTGTCTAGCAATGTATAGAATGCCATGGATGGATTCTTGGATAGGTGTATGGATGGATGGATAAGGATTATCTTGTGACAAGATAAGGTGTTCGAATAGAGGATGCTTATTTGGATAGTGCTTCATGGCTCAGATAATGTTGGATAGGATAGGATCAATGAAAATGAACCATGTCAATATGTTACCATAAGCAAGTGTAAAGTGTACACCAAAATTTCACTAGGATCAAGATAATTTGTAAGATGGATGTAGATGGGTTGGAAATGGATTGGATAAATGGTTTATGGATGAATGAATTTATTATGGATGAGCTGGATGGAATACTAGATTTATTATGGATGGGATGAGAAGCTTCCACCTAAACTAGCACACGTAGATGCTCAATTCTACACATGATGCCTATTTGTTAGGTTTTCATCATGGTACCAGTTCAAAGTGCCACCATAGTGGTTTTCACTGGAGACAATTTTTTTCTTTACTGTTTTCAATCCTTTTTTTTTTTTGGATTTTCATATTTTTGGATTTTTTTGTATTTCTCTGTGAAAGATTTTTAAGCTCATGTTGAATCACCTGGTGGTGTTGATGTAGATGCTTCTATCATAATGTGCCATTGATATCCTGCCTGAAGAAGTTGTTTTTCCAAGATACGTGCACTTGAATACAATTTTTGAGATTCTTGATCTGCTTTGTTGATATCGAAGTTAACTTTGTCTTTGTGCACACATCGCGATATAGTGGCTTCTGAATCCTTATGATGAAGGGTGGCTACCAATACATGTTCAATGTGAGAATTGGATATCATGCGTGGAGGCATGGGTGGAGTGTGTTTAGGAATAAAAGATGGATTGGTTGATAGTTTGGAACCTTTGACTCTCCAAACTTGGGAAAATGAGAAATGATGGGTGGATACAGAAGTGTGCATGGAATTAGGACCAACTGTTTGATATACTTTGTGCATTGCTTGAGAAGCCTACTTTTTCCTTTTTGGAAATCTTTGATGGATACTTTTCCCTTTTTTATTTTTCCCCATAGTTTCTTTGACTGATGGGGTTTGATAGGAATAATATTTCTTTGTATTTTTTGGTTTCCATGTGTATTTGATCTGTCCATTATGCTTCTCAGCTTCTTTTTCTTTAATAATGTTCTTTGTGCTTTGATTGAATTTTTTTTTTATGTTGGTCCTAGTTCGTGGATGGGGTAATGTGTGGATGAAGATTCATGACGTGGTTGGTTTTAGTATTGGCATTGGTTTCACCATAAGGACTCTTCATGCTCTCTATGTCGATGCTTTCACTAGATAAAGTTTCCCCCAGTATTATAGAGGTATCACTGATATGTTTAGGTCCCTTAATTGTCGAATAACCAAGACCTTGATGCTTATGATTGCCAATAATATGTACTGGTTCTAGGATACTCTACTCATGTAGGCCTAATCCTCTGGCTTGATAATTCATCTGTTGAAACATTTTATTTGCAATAGGATATGATTTACCTTGGAAACAAGGTGCTAATCCTTCTCTACTCTATTGTGGATCTTCACAGGTGATAGATTTTTCATTGATAAGATAGCTTTCCCTAAAATAGGTAAGTGATCCAAGTTTATAAGTGATAGGATCCTCCATAAGTGGGATAACTTCTTGATTCATATCTTTGGCTTGATCTTGTGAAATATCATATTTTAATGCTTCTTCAAGAGGTTTTGATGATTCACTGTCCATGTAGAAGTCTCCCTCATGGTTCATTTTTTATATGCCTTCATAGGATGTTTCTGATTCACAAATTCTATAGAAGCCTTCTTCATGACCAGTTTCTGATGTCTATATTTTTCTATATCTTGATCATGTGTACAAATGTTAAGAGTAGGGGACTCTTGTTCCTTTGTAATGATATCAAGAGTATGAGACTTTTGTTTTGAATGAAGATCATCTACATGTCCATTAGGAGTAAGCATCTCATAGGTAGATTGAGGAATATGTGCTATATAGATATGATCATCATTTGTGACATCTTGTATAAATAGGAGAGTGCCCATTAGATCATTGTAGTATCTTGGAGATACAAATTCTTGATTTTGATTAATTTTGGAATTGCTTTTGACATGCTTTGGATCAAGTTCTTGACATGGGTCAGTTTCAAAGGATGTATTGCTTATAAAGAGTTATTGGATATCTTCCTTAGGCATAATAAGCGACTCAATATCCTCTTGATCTTTGAGTGAGTTTGTATCGAGTGTTGAGTTGAGGATTTCTTCAATATCTATAACCATGAGGTCAAAGGATGTCAATATGTCTTGGAAAGGACCATTGTAAGACTTTGGTGAAAGATGTTGATCATACTTTGGAACAAATTCTTGATATATGTCCTGTAACTCATTAGGTGATGTAGAGACATTTTCAACATGATCATTGGTCAATGGTTCATGGATTATTTCAATAGGATCAAATAATTCTAACACTCCTTGAAATAGATCATTGTCGAATATTGTTGAGGGGTTTTGATCATGACTAAAAAGTGACTCTTGATGTATATTGAGTTGATCATCGGATGAGGTAGAAACATCTTCAAGGTTCTCATTGATGGATAGATCTTGATCATTGTTTTCAACAATTGTGGTGGAGAGATTGTCAATATTTTCAACCATAGGATCAAATGATAACATTTCTTGAATTGGATCATTGTTGGGTATTGTTGGTGGATTTTGATCATGATTGAAAAGTGACCCTTGATATAGGTTGATTTGATTGTTGGATGAGGTAGAAACATCTTCAAGGTGCTCATTGATGGATAGATCTTGATCATTGTTTTCAATAACTGTGGTGGAGAGATTGTCACTGTTATCACTAGTGGTTGAATCTTGACCATTATCCTCAACAATTATTATTTTTTGATCAATAAGGTCTTGGATGAGATTTTTGAGTTGAATACAATATTATGTTTGATGAATATTTTCTCTATGATACTCATAATAAGATCCACCCCTATTCCAAGGGAAGTTTAGGATAGAGTTGAAAGCACTAGAATTCGATTGGATCTCCAAAAGGAGTGTATTCGCATTTGTGCTCTTGTGAGATTTGTGCTTGTTGAGGTGATTGATCTTTGAGATGTGGTGATTGGGTTTTTTGTTGATGTTGTTGATCTTGATATCCAACCTCTTGACATTTGAGATATTTTTCTTGATGTGGTTGTGGACACAACTCAATGCTTTGATGACATGGTTTAACCAATGGAAGAGTGTATTGATTTTGGGGTGGAGATTCCTCTTGGCGCAATAAATCATCTATTTTGGTAAGTGTAGCAATTTGATCTCACAAAATTTGATCTTTATTTTGATCTTGACACCCTTGATTTGGAATGTATACTTGTGGTGTTTGTATGGGATCATGGAAAAATTGATTTTGGAAAATGTTTTGATTTGGGATGATGATTTGGTACTATAGGTTGAAATTGAACATTTTTTTGGTTTGGAAACATATTGCCTTGATTTAGGTAACTTTAATTTTGCATGGTGTTACCTTGACTTGGATCAATACATGGAGTCATTAACATATTGTTTGGACTTTGAACAACATTTGTATGATTCACAAAAATATCTATCCCAAAGTTTACCATGTGTGGCTTTGAAATGTTCATGTTTGGTAAACTTGTACTTGGTATATTCACATTTGGCATGTATGGATTTGGTGGGATAATGTTGTTTTGTTGAAGACTCATGCATTGATTGTTTGGTTGATAGATTTGTAGGTTTGTAATTTGATTTAAATAGATACCATAGGGAAAGGTGTTCCAAAATTTAGATTGGGAATATTCACAATTGTTGTACCATTGAGGTTTGTAGGAGATAATGATCCCATGTATGGATTGTATAAATGTGAGTTTTGATAATCAATTGGCATTGTAAGGCTTTGATAGTTTGGTTGATTTAGATTACTCATGATGTATGAATCAAGTTTATATTCCATGTTCTTCTTGTGTTTTGACCTTGTTGACCTTTAAGGAATTTAGGACCAATGATGAGATGAAGGATGAAAGGGGTGAATGATATGCCCGTGTTGAAATTTTAGGAACCTTGGATCAATGCTAGACTCTAGGATTTTTGATTGGATTGGTTTGATTCAATAATGAACTTGTGAATTCCAAGATGTTGGATGTGACCTTAGGATAAACTTGTTCAAATGATTGCTAATTTAATTAAATGTATGAGAAAGGATGCATTCCCACACACCCAACTAAACACTTGGTGATTTACCCAAGTGTAGAATGATGTTTCCAAAGCTCTAAAGTTGTTTGTGGGATGGAGATGATAAATTTTTGGGATGGATGAAGTGTTTATTTGATCCTAGATGAACCTAAAAAAGACCTTGTTTACAAGACCAAGGTAGTGAAGAACATGCTTTTCCCTAAGAGTAGTTCAAACCAAAAGATCAATGTTTTGCTTGGAAGAATGTAGGATAAAAGATAACAAGCACATGTGTGGGGTTCAATTGATTTGTTCTTGGTTAATTAATTTATTTTAACACATCCAAACTTCTTGTTTAACTTTCAAAAAAAATTTCTATGTCTCAACTCCTTTTCATTCCATACAGTCCATTATGTGAAAATCAAAGAATCAAAGGCATAGTTTTCCCATGTTGACTTTAGAGAGAGAAAATTAAGATATGGATCCAAATATTTAGAAGCCTCTAAGGATAGAATCCCTAGGGACAAGCAATAATACTTGCACTTTTCAAAGGTATTTTCCTCTTCTAAAGGGTTTGAAATTTGATGACCTTGCTAAATGTTTTTTTTCAAGATTTTGGATCCAAGCAATGTGGTTAACTGACTCAAATATTGCACAACCCTAGGATAGAAAAGAAAATATTTGTTGAATTCCCACTTGGATTTCTCTAGTTGTGCTTATTCAAAGTGGATGATTAGAAGCTTGACCACACTAGATCCCCTCCATGACACTAACTTCTATGGGTCAACCAAGCTTCAAGTTCTCATGAATCTCCCATGAAAAAAAATTCATCTCTACTAAGAACCACAAGTATGTGGGATGGATTTAGAGGTCTGACCTCTTGACACCAACAAATAGTAGGGTTTTTGGCTTTTACACAGATTGGTTCATAACCAGGGTACCCATTTAGACGACCACACAAGAGGAAAGATCAACCCATATACAAAGAGTATCACCTACTTGTCTGTAGGAGTGCCTGTAATGATGAGTTTCCTCAACATTCAAATTTATATATCGGTTGGGATTAGCTTGGCATTTACCTCGTCACCGGTTTGAGTTGTTCCCTTGGGATGAGTACTTTTTCCCACCAAGGTAGGCTCTCTAAAGGTAAACAACAATGAAGGAGTACATTTGTAGTTCAACCACCTAATGTGCTTAGGAGGGAACACACACAATGCCTTTTCTTCATGCTCGCATGATTTGTTCAATTTTAAACCCAAACTTGAAGTGTGGAGGAAATATTTTAGACAACCTAATGTCACTAAAATTATTTTGATTCTCAAGATCTCCATGAAGTGTGAGAGAAGTGCATACACATTCAAATGACACAAGTTGAGAAAAAGATTACAAAACAAAGCAAACACAAGTTCTTTTTAAATCCTCAAAGGAAATAATGAGTTCTTTTTAGAGCACCAAAAGACAAGCGTGAATTTGTTTGTTCAATTTTAGTCCCAAATCAAAATTCTAGTAAGTGTCTAAGGTTCAATTTTAACCAACTTGACAAAGCTTGAGTTATAGGTTAATTGTATGCCCAAAATAATTCTAGTTGGTCCTAAAGCATGAAAGGAAACTATATGATAGGTTATTTTCCCATCAGTGTTTAAAAACACTACTACAATGAGTATCAAATGTTTTTTTCTTTCACTTCCATGCTCCATGATCCTTTAATACCTGCAATCCAAGCTCCAAATGTTAGATGAAATCAATAAACAAGAAGATATGAGGGTTATACAAATGATTAAGCATAGAAACCCTAAAACTTAGACCAAGTTTCATTGTGATTTGAGATTAGGTGAAAATTTGAAAATTTTAACTTTCCTACACCATTGCATAACTTATGAAATTCTACCCCATTTTAAAAAAAAGGTTTTGAAAAAGACCTTCATATGACCAAGATATGGCCATTTTAAGATTGACTATAAAAGCAAAAAAAACAATAGCATCACCATTTGAACACAGAGGCAACACCACTATATAGCGATGCTGAAACAATTGTGTCACTATTTGAGGATTTCAGTGTTTCTCTTGTAAATTCAATGTCACTCTGTGGAAAAATAGAGACCGCGTTTGCATCACTATTTCCTCCAGCGTCGATGTTTGTCTTTTCAACATCGCTGAAACTTGGGAAAACAAAAAACAAAAAAAATGTGTTAATTTTGAGATTTCTGCCATCCTTCTAGCGCCAAATGTAGAATGATTTGTCTAGACCTACTCAAACATGGAAAAAAAAGCAAACATTAGTCCTTAAACAAGTATAAACAAGCATTCCCTATGAAATTCATTTGAACACAAGAACACGAAAACAAAGTAAAATACCAAACAAATTACTAATGAAATACTATTCTAATGCTTAAACCAACATCCCATAGGGGGATTGGTGCTTCTTTGATATGGAAATAATCCCTTTCCCAATCCCTTGATAAGCTTGATGATGGATGTGTGATTCTTGATGCAAAATGTCAATAACCTAGCTATGGATGATGAAATTCTATGCTAACTTGGATGAAATTGTCGATGAAATCATGGATGCTTTGAACTCAAATGACTATAATGCATTTTCATGGAGTTGTGTCCTTAAATCAATAGAGGCCTCTATTTATATTGAACAAGGTTTGAAGAATGAAGAATGGGGAGAATGTTGGATTAAAGATTGGATCAATGGCATTGTGTCACTTGTCAGCATGCTAATGAAGGGAGGTGGGGCACATTTTGAACAATGTGCATGTTAAATGCATGTAGGTGAAATTTGAATTTCAAGAGGTGGCTTGTGTAAGAGGGGATGTAAGAGGAATTAATGCCAAGTTGGCTCAAGGAGAGGACATGTAAGATCCTTCAATGCAAAGGTGGGGGACAAAAGTCCTTTGGGAGGGAAAAGTCAAGTGGGTGGAATATTCAAAATGGGTATGTGCAAGATCATGATGGACCAAAAAGTGGCGATATGATGGGTATGTGTAGGGTAAGTGGCTAACGACCTTTTTTTAACCCAAATTTGATGAAATGAAAAGGGTTTTTAAAGGAGATTCTTGAATTTCCACCAATATTTAAATTATGTTTTACTTTGAATTTAATACATAATTATTATTCATTTTCTATTTCAATTGCAACTTAAGTCCGATTGATAGGCTAATTGAAAAACATCTATAGCTTTCAAAAATATCACATTTTTGAATCTGAAACATGTGTCACATTATGTGCTTCGATACTATAGGATTAAAAGAAAAAAATGAATTTCATGAAGTTTTGACCAAGTTAAGTTGGTCGACATACGATTTTTTTATATTTTTTAAAAGTTGTAATAAAAATTCATAATTAATTATTTACTTGGAAAAAAATTACAAAAAATATGCATCACATCGGGACATGAGTCCTCTACTTATATCTAAAATCTTATAAAAAAATATTATCATTTTATTGTGGTTAGGGTGGTCAGACAGACAACTACTTATTTTTCCCTAAATTTTAAGTACTATTGCATTAAAATTTCAAATTTTCACCAAATAGATTTTTTTTAAAATAAAACTAGTAGTTTACAAACTACATTCAATTTGCTACAATCCTATTCTTATATATTTTTGAAATAATATAGATAACTTATTCATTTTTTTACGTCAAGTTGCCTAACTCTGATTTTTCTAAATTTTTTGCCACTTAAGGGCCTATTTTTTCCATGATGATCCTGCACATACCCAAAGAATATGCCCTATTTGAATGAAAATAGAGGAAATTAGTAAATCAAATAAATTGATTTACATGTGCAACCTACAAAAGCTAGAGGAATGGAGGATTAGTGTTAGGAGCTAACTAATCTAGGATTAACTAACTTAGATTATGATATTTAATTTAAATATTTTGAGTTTATTTAAATCAAATGAGAAGATATTGGAAAATTGGTATTTTAATTAAATAAGATGATTTCAATTAAATGAAGAACATTAGGATTTAATTAAATAAAAGTGATTTATTTAATCAAAGAAAGAACATTAGGATTAAATAAAATTGATTTATTTAATTAGATGGAAGAACATTAGGATTTAATTAAATAAAGTTGATTTATTTAATTAGAGGAATATGATGAGATAATCTAATAAAGTGTATTATCTGATTTTAGGAGGAATTAAATTAATTCAATAAAGATTATTCAATTAATTGGTTAGTGTAGAAATGATTAAGGAAGAATTAGTGTTAGTTAATCACAATTAAGTGCATGATATCAATTAGGATATTTTGAGTGTCTACACTAAGAAAATCAATGGATTTAGATGCAAGCATGGTGACTAGATTTGCAACAAGAAAATATTATAGCAGTGGCCACAATATTTAAGCAATAAAATCAAACATATGTAAATCATGATCTGGTGGAAGAATATGGAATCGTTGAATAAGAGATGATTAAAAACACAAATGATATTATATTTTCTCTAAAATCTTTCACCTGCTAAAATTTCTTGTTTCTTCTCACACCCAAAAAATATTAGTCAAATTTCTACCTCAAATAGCTCACTAAATACTACGAATATCTTCAAATGATTTCTTGGTTTTGTTCCACTCTTTACTAGCTTTCTAAAATATTTTGAATTTTTAAATTTTTTTGAGAAATGAATGACATATGATTGTATTTTACTAAGACTACATTATACTGATATAAAAAAATGTGATTTTAAAATTAAAAAAAATATACTAATGCTTTTACGAACTCACATATGCATCAATTTGGCTCAAATAATATTCCTCATTATTCCATTGGAAATCAATATTTGTTAAAGGAAGCTCCATGGATTTTCACAAGCATGAAGATCGTTACCATATTAAAAATATTAAATTTTAGACTGCACACAAAAATATTATTGTATTTCTTCATCTCTTTAACTCAGTATAATTTACACATATATAGGAGAGTCCACTCCTATATTCAAGGAGATATTATCTCCACAAATCCCTATTTAGTTTTGATTGTTACTCACGTAACAATACACAACTCAGATCATATGAATTATTATTTTTTATACGTAAACGCCTTTGACTAGAGTTTTGAACCAGTGAGGCCACATTCGGGTGGCCTCATCCCCATCATTCATCTCTCCTCTTCCTCTCCTCCATCTCCTCTATTCCTCCTCCTCCCCCAACTCCATCTCCACTCCACCTCTTCCTCCTCTCTTTCTCTCCTCCATCTCCTCTCTTCCATCTCTCTTCTACCTCCTCTCTTTCATCTCTTCTTCTCTTCGAGTTCCTCTATCTCCACTCCTCTCATTCTCTCCTCTAACTCCTCTCCTCCTCTCCTCCAACTCTTCTTTGCCCCTCTCCTCTTCTTCCTTTCTCTCCTTCCCCTCCTCCTCTACCTCCCATCCTTCATCTCCTCCTCTCCACCTCCTCCAGCGCACCCCTACACGTCGACCTCCTTCCTCATTACATTGTAACCTTCCTACCACCACTCAAATAATATGAATTGTTAAAACAACTCCAAATTGTAATATTGTATCATCAAAAAAAGTAACCCTTTTTCATGCTTAGTTTAGGAATTAATAATTAATGAAAAAATGGACTTAATTGTGCCTTATTTAGGGTGTTGTAAAGTGTTTTCCTACACTTTCACACTAATTTAGGGCTTCATTAATTAATTGCGGTTAATTGAGGTTAATTGGACCCTTTAATTCAAATATAAGCCATATTAATTGCATTTTTCAAGGATCTATCCTGACACCCATTAATGATATTGCATGACATTTACATTGGAAAAGTTGGAGTCCTAGAAAGTAGTGTTAGGACCCATTCACCACTTTGGGTGAATGTGTCCTCCTAACATTGTACACCCCTTTCTTGGCATATTTGAGATGGGTTTTTGATGTTAATTCACCTACCCGAAGCTAGGTCCTAGGAAATTGTGTTAGGACCCATTCGCCCAAGGTGGATCCTCCTTGCCTAGGACACCCCTTTTGAATTTATTTGTGGTGTGATTTTAGTGATTTTGAATTCTAGATCTGATGTCGGCTTTTATTATTTGAATTTTGGGGTTAATCCTTAGATTTAGTATAAATATAAGGTTAATTCACATAGTTTCATCTAAGGCATCCTATCAATTTCAAGTATTTGAGAAAAATAGAAAACTTATGATCAAGAGAGCATCTTCAAGAGAATTTCAAAGGCATTCAAAGGTAGATTATCAAATCTTTATTGCAACAATTCAAGATCATATCATCATGTCAAAGGCATAGTGCATCAAACATGTTGTTGAGCTAATGTTGTTGATGTAGTATTGAAGATCTATTTGCAAGTATTGATTCACATCTAGTTCAAGATCAAGATCTACATTCTACATGGCCACTTCATGTTAGATTGCAAATTTACATTCCAATACATCTTCCAAGGTATTATCATTTCATGTTTCATGTCCATGTTTCATTATTTCATCATAAGGTTTAATTACCTAAATGAGATTTGAATAAGGCAAACCCCTATCCTCTAACAATCAACAATTTTTTCTCCTCTTTGATGTGTGTTTGCAAGATTTAGGTTCAAGATCAAGTGGAGAACAAGATTGAAGCAAAATTGTAAAAATTGTCAAGTTGCAAAGTTGTCATCCATATTGCAAGAAAATGAAAAACAAGGCTATAGAATTTGTTTCAGGTTTTCGAGAGCTAAGCACCGAGGAGTTGGAAGTGTAGACATCAAGGAATAGAACCCAAATCTTAGTTTTTAGAAACACTAATAGGGATGGTCCATTCTCCAATAAAGGCGAATGGGTCCTTTGTGACCTAAAAACAATAAGTTTTCTACATGGTACACATTGTTTCAGCCTTCCAAAACTTCCTTTATTGTTGTTATAATAGTTAGGAGTAGTTTATGATTGTTATTTATGCATTTTGGCCTTCATAATTGAATGAAAACTAAGAAAAACATTGTGGCTCATCATCTTGATTAATTCATTTTGATAATCCCTCCCTTTTTCTTTGTTTCAAATATATATTATTGTTATTATAACAATAATATTACTGACTACTAACATTTACATGATAATAATTACTCATGTAATTATTATTTACACACATACATGGAGCACTAACTCATATTTCCTAACATAAAGAGGGAGCGAATGAGAGAGAGGTAGATAGAAAAATAAAGATAGAGATAAGAAGTGATATATAGATTGAGAGGTAAAGACAATAAGAGATATAGGGGTAGAGAGAGATAGAGTGATAATGAGATAGAGATAGAGATAGAGGGAGAGATGGAAGAAGAAATATGGAGAGATAGAAATAGATATATATATATATATATATAGGAAGAGGGAGAGGGAGAGGGAGAGAGGGGGAGATAGATGGATGGGTAAAGATATTGGGAAGCATGTCGAGAGATAGAGGGAGAGAGGAAGAGGGAGATAAATAGAGAGCTCAGGGGAAAATCTACAAACCTATGTCACACTTTATAAAGCAATTGACCAACACAAACAAAAAATTACAACTTCGACTGCATAAAAGTGGTATTCATGTTTAGAGTTTCAAAATGATGTAAACTAATGAAATGTAGAACTCTTGATGAAGTTTATTTATGTAATTTTTCAAAAGTTAAAAAAATTGTTTTAATATTTTTTATAAATTTAAGGGAAGATTTTGAATGACTAGAAAAGTCAAGAAAAAGTGACATTGAGTTGACATCAAGAAAAAGATAGCAAACAATTTATTTTCTCCTAATTTTTTTCTAAATAAATAACTTCAATATCTAGTGCATGGAAAAAATTTAAACTTTTCGATGTATATTTTCCTTGTAATAACGTTTTAAAGTCAAAATGTACCAAAATTTGATATTTTCTTTTAATGTCAACTATTGTATAATTTTTTAAATTATTTTCAAAAAATAAATTATAATTTTGAAGAAGATTCTCTCATCTAGTGCACCATATATTTTTCAATTTTTTTTAATATGTTTTAGTATTTTTTAAATTTCTAATTAGCCTTATTTTTTATTTTAGCAACCTATTTGCATTATTTAAAATAAAATCATATTAAAAATAATCAAAATATCCAAAAAATATATATATTTGGAATCTTGACTTCGAGCTCTATAAAAGGGTGTTTTTAGTTTTTTGGAAATAAATTATTTTGGATGAAAAAATATCATGTTCAAGTGGAATTTTCTTTTCTTTTTTTTTAAATATCATGTGCCAGGCTAATGTTAAAATATTTAGACTACACTTAATGTTAAATTATCGACAAGTGTATGCTAATCACCTTTATAATGATTTAGTAGATTAGCTAGTAAAATTTCTTGATGAAATAAATATTGGGAATTTAATGTTATTAAAGTAGTAGATTAAGAGGTAATTTTAATACTAGGGTTGAAGAATAAAGAGGAAATGTGTTACAAAATTTTGAAGTAATTAGTAAAAAGTGTTATACTTAAGTTTGGAAAAGTTTAATGATTACATGGCTAGAGGAAATATAGATGTTAGGACAAGAATATTGAAATGTTGATATTGTTGAATTTTCAAGTGAATTAGCATCTTAGTTGGCAAGTATCATTATATGTGGAATATTTCCCTTTATAGATGTAATGTTGTGTGATCGTTAGTATTGATTTTGTTCTTGATGGACATGTTTTGGAATGTTATGCTTGACTTTGGTTGATCTTGATGTTTAGTTGATTTTGGTCATTGCCTTTGTGTGAAGGGAGCATGTTTGTACCCAAAAGGTTATTGAAAGGATTTTGATTCTTGAGATTGATCTTGTAATGACATGATTTTTTTTATAACTTGTTTGAGATTGAAGATGTCGTTACAATGTTTACACTCTTATTTCACCTTTGTCGTTTTGTGACTGTGGGTCTTTAATAGTCTTTGAGATCTTGTTATTGTTGTCATTCCTTGGATGGGGAAAAACCTTGTGATAGTATTTTTGAAATCCTTCCAGAGGTTTGAGGGGATATGGTTTTTACTTACAAGGGTTGGTATGGGGGCCATCGTCCTAGGAGGATCCACCTTGGATAACCCATATCAAGCCTAAATCATTTATTTGAGTTATATTTTGTTTCACCTATAAGAGGGTGGTTTCATGATTTTATTATTTGATGATGGTTGAATTTCACACTTAGATTGTATTTATGTGGGTTTGAGCCTTTCTCTTGAATGTGGTTTTCATTACTCTGAAGTTCTAGAGTGAGATGGTGCACACCTCACTTGGTGTAGTTATTTTGTTGGATTTGGTATCTTGTGCAAGTTGGCTTGCCATTTGTGATTTTGAGATATTGTTGTTAGTTGGGGAAGTGGCTCTCAGTGGGGGCCGGTGCCCCAAGTGGTTGGTCAAGGATAACCCATTGTGATTTTAATCAAGTGATAACTTAATTAATTAATTAGGGGGTTTGTTTAGTTTTCACACATTAATTTAGATAATATTGCCTCACTCATGGGCCCAAGTGCTCGTTTAGGCTTGGGATGAGTGGGAAGGCCTCGAATGGCAAGATCAACTACCTTAGCTCTGAATAGTAATTTTGTAAGGTATGTTGATCCCACATAGCGAGCATGGGGGGTCGGCGACTGGTAGAGGTTACCAGGAAAACCTGAGATGGGGGTTGATAGCCTATGAAGGTTACTCCAGGATAACCTGTGACTACCTATACGATGACACTCCACCCTTTAACAACCTTGTATGTTGTTGCTTCCCTCTTGTTGTTCTTGAGCCTCTGGAAGTGGATGTTGTTATGTGTTTGATGATGGTTTTGTCATGTTTCTTTTGTTTCTCTAGAATTGGATGATTTTTGGGTTGGATGCTACATGTGCTGGATGTCTCTTGTGTCTTGTTTCTTGTGTCATGGAGTCTTGTAATCATTGTTTCATTTGATGGTTTCATTGGTGGTCCTTCTTGTCCTCTCCTAGCATGGGAGGTGGGTCTTCGAGTCCACGTGGTCAAGTGGAACGTGCTACGCACCCCATTGGGTCCCTAGCCATTGATAGAGAAGTGCATAATTGTACCTTTGCAGTGACTCCTGAGATATACTAGAGTTGGATCCAACTTTGCAGCATTGTATTCATACATTTCAGATGTAACATTCCATGTTATTGTACTCTTCCCATACATGTTGGGAAGCAACATTGTATTGATGTAAACCTTGAGCAATGTATCTTCATGTTATTAATGTATTGTCCATTTTCATGTTATTATCTTATGGTTATTGGTGTATGTCTATCTTTCATGTAATGTAAAAGATGTTGAATGAAAAGTAATGCAGTCATGTAACCCCAAGGGACTTTGTTATATGTTGTTCATGTATAGTTTCATTTCTAGTGTTGAATGTTATTATTATGCTTCATGTTAGTTATTTAAAAAAAAAAATTATGCCATAATTGATTGATATTTTAGTTTCCTTTGGGATTGCATGGTAGGGCATTACATATAGAGAAATATAGATGGTGAGATAAAGTGATAGATAAATAGAGATATAAAAAGATATAGAGAGAGGAGAGATGGACATAGACATAGAGAGACAAATAGAGATGGAAAAGAGAGAAATATAAAAATAATAATATTAAAAATAATGATCCATTTTTAATCAAATTTTGCTTTTTGGTATGATCAAACTTTATTTGAGCCAATTTTAATGGATTGGATCATTTACTTATGATAGTTTAACCAAATGATAACTTCTACTTTAGATATACCCTCATATTATTATAATCTAACATATAAAAATAAAAATACATACTCCAAATATTTTCTATATATATAAAATAAATTATATTTATTTAAATATCATTAATTTTCCCTTGATTAAGTAAATCAATTGTTTTAATTTAGTTAAAGTATTAATTATTTGTATTTATTCATAAATTTTTGCCTCCCAAAAATTACAAGATAATGTATATTTACTACTATATATAATCTTATAATTTATTAATTTTATTAATAAAATAAATATATTTATTGTAAATTTAAAGGTGATTTTTTAAATTAAATTTAACATTATTTATTTATTTAAAATTTTGGTTTAAATAAAATAATATTTTAAATATAAAAGTTACTAATTAGCTTTTTAAGATAAAAAATTATATTTTTTAATAAAATATTAAAAATTTATAAAATTATTGTAAATTTAAATATTTCAATAAAATACAAAAGATAATAACATAACCAAATTTAATTTCTCTCTTTTATTTTTTGTTTTTAAAGAAATATATTTATATTCCCTAATTCAAAGGTAAAAAATTATGAAGTAAATAAAATAGCTTTATAATAATATAAATTAAGGACACCAAAGGTTTTAAATATGAATCAAATAAAATAATCCCATGTTAAGATAAAGACACAATTTTTTAAAGATATTTAATAAATAAAATATCTCTTCGATAAATAAAACATAATTCTATATTTTTAAATCTTAAATACATCCATTTAAAAACATAATACATCCTAAATAAAAATTTAATATAAAAACTTCAAACATCTTTTAATAAGTATATTTAGGATATCTAGTTAATATTTATCAAACTCTAAAATGTAGATGGTTTCATTAGATGTCAAAAGGCATCATCAAAAATTCATAGTGGGCCTCATGTGTTGTTAAAGTTGTCTTATTTAATTTATCATCTCTATTTCTCTTTAATGATAAGGGAAAGGAAGATCAAGTTACAAAATCATAATTAAGACATTATTATATTGTGAATGTGCCAATCTTAAAGCTTAAATTTGATGATTGATTCAACATATCAAACATTTTTTAATAATTATCTATTTAAAATTATTTAATTAAATATATATATATATATTTAAAAATATTTCTAATAGAACACAATGATTATTTTATTATTTTTAAATATATATTGATTTAAAACATAATATGATTAAATAGACTATCTGCCATGTTCACTCAATAAAAATGAAAACCTTTAAATTGATTCCTTTTACATTATAAGCAACACTTGATTAAAAAACTCTAATAACAATTAAGTGTATTCAAATTTACCACTTTTAAATAATAATTTATTATATATATTTAATCTTTATTTTATAGTACATATAATTATAAAACACAATGTATATATATCTAATGGTTGAATTTACATATTTATGTGACTATTTTTGTAATTATTTTAAGTCAATGATTCAATATATTTAAATTTCTATAAATAACATACTTTTGTGTAATTTTAGGTTCATTCTTTTGGCCTTCACATATCCTTATATACACACATTTTCATACATTTATTTGTATTTTATTTATTTCTACACATCCATCTATATAAACTCCATTATTGGATCCTCCATGATTGTGATTTAATTGATTGAAATGATTTAATAAGATGATGCATATTCCTTGATTATACCATTTAAATATTCAAATCTCATAAAAATAATTAACCAAATTCTAACCCTTAAATAACTTTAATAAATTATTTTCCTTCACTACAAGTTATAAATTAAATCACCATTTATACCAACAAAATTAAAGAAAAATAATTCATTTTCTAATTTTTAAATCTATTGTCTATAAAATAACCTTTTACTTTTCTCTCACATAGTTTGTGTTTGAATGAACCTTGATTTAATAAAAAAAATAAAACTAAAATGGAATTGTATTATTCTATAATTAATCAAGAACAATTTATCAAACAATGTTACAAAGAAATTCAATCTGCTTGAGTCATTAATTAATCGCAAGGAAGTTTAAAGGTTACATACCAGTTCTAGCCATATCTCAGTCCACCGATGGTCATTAGGGAGTAGAATGAAGAAATAATTCAAAGTGACACATATATAATTGCTTGTTAAGCTACAAAATTTTCTTCTTCATGAAAAATTGTTGGGGAGTATAACTATAAAAAAATATTGAAATTTTTGAACATGTAAACATTTGGAAAGAGACTTAAAAGCTTTTGGCCTTCTTAGCATGCAGATCTAGAAATACTTGAATAAATATTTTACATAGTAATGAAGCTGGTTTTATGAGGCTTTGATGACTAGTGTTTTCTTCTATTACTACCGACTATGCATTTATTATCTTAGAAAATAATTACACTGAAGGCGTTCCCTATTTGAACATAGTCAAGGTGATTTTTGAAATTGACGGTTTACAACGACATGCAAGGTGATTGAAAGAATCTTAGCCATCAAATTTTTGACATTTTAAATTTTTTTGTTTGCTATATTTTCTTCACCTTGTGTTTTTGGTTTTCTATTTTTCATTGAAAGTGCACATAATACAAATAAGTAAAATATTTCTCAATACTCTATGCATCAATTTAAACACCCAATAAATAGGCATCATGACTCTTGCACCGTTTAGTTTCTCCTTCCATTTTTTCTCTTCTTTTTGTCTGCTACTTTCATGTGTTAGAAACTAATATCCTTACAAAAAAACATGTCTTAGAGACGATAACATAATGCCCCATCCCCCATACAATTGCATCATTACGAGATAAGATTGATGGACAGACATCTACGTGTGTTGACATATAGACATTTAGGCATGTGCCATTTTGAATGCTGTTACCTATCCCCATATGTCAAAAAAATGTGGAACACTGGTGACTTTTAAAATTATGTGTTTTGAAAGGAAAAAAATCTTGCCATTTTCTCGATTTGCATTTTGTTTAAAGAAGGGGAGATTGAAAGGGAGTTGCAAGCATTTGGAGGAAGAAGCAGAGTGGTCATTCTCCCTACCAAAATGTATGTGATAGGAACAACAAGGTACCATATATATATATATATATTGTAAAAAATGATTTTGGTTTGACCCCTCACAATGCTTTGCTGCTCTTAAGATTTTTCACCTAAAAGGAGAAAGGGGATTGGATGGGGAACCAAAATGCAAGGGTTTACTCTTAAAGTCTATGTTAATGAGATATATTATGCCTAATTAAGATGTCCTAATGCTCTGATATGAAATTGAAGTGATCTAATGATGCAAAAATATGAAAATGTTAAGTGTTGAAAAACACAATGTGATATGCAAAAATGTCTAAGAATGTAACTAAATATTGAAATGAAAAAACAAAATGAAAGAGGTGCACCTGAATCAGAAGTTTGATGTTGGAAGATTTTGGAATGCTGGGAAATTTGACTGGAATGTTGACTGAGACACTTAGGCCACTCTAGGTGACTTAGTCCCAATTTAGGGAAACTTTGCTGGAACGAGAATCTATCAAATGGTTATCTAGAAATGTCAAAATCAATTTTTAGGCCTGGAAGCAGGACTAATTCGCCCCTGGTGGTGACTTAGTCCTCCTACATATTTTGGGAAATTTGGGACAAAATCTTGTAGTCTCAGATCTGCACTTCCTTTTCTAACAAGTGTTTGTACTTAATTCTGCAGGAAACGGGGCAGAAAGTCTCTCCAAGCTTGAAATAAGGTGATGTTGACTTGATTGACTTTATGCACTTTTTGATCACTTTTCAACACCTATTGCTTGACAAATTTGCATACAAAAGTCACATGTAAAATGGGAAAAATGGTTGAGGGTTAGAGAATAGGGGTTTGCCTTGGTCAAACCCCACTTTGGTAATCAAACCCTAAACAATGAAATGAGATGAAAAGAGAATGATAAATAGATAACATGCAAACATAATAAACTTACCACACCATTGATGTTCAAATCTAAAGATGTGCAATGAAGAACTCCAATAGCTTGACTTGGTGATGCTTGATTTTCTTGAATGCTTAATGAGTGCAAGAGATTGTAAGTGATTTGGAGATAGATGATTGTAGGAGATAGAAGATGTTAAATGAGGTTAAAAACCCTTATTTATACTTGATTTTACTAAAATTTCTCGAAAGTAACACATCACAAGCTGACTTCAAGGGTTAGAGGACAAAATCCCGCTAGAAATTTAAAATAATTTTGAGTTTTGTTCCAAAAAGGACTAAGTTGCCCCTATGGGCGACTTGGTCCCACTTATGCAATTTAAGTGGGTGTCGGGAATTTTAGGACATTAAATGTTTTCCACAGGAATATCCTTAACAAAACACTAGAAAATAACCGAAAAGTGTATTAAGGGATTATTTAGACACGAGAAAGGGTTGAATTAGTGAAATTAAGCCTAGAAAAGTGTGAAATCTTGTTACAAGACTTTACAACACTTCAAAATAGGTCTTAATAAGTGATAAAAAGGTGATTTTTAGGTGAATTGTAATAAATAGAGTCTAGAAAAGTGTAGAAATGTTTTACAACACTTCACAACACCTTCACAAGACATCATAATTTGAATTTTTAAGCCCTAATATGAATGTTTTGACCACATTAGAACATTATTCCTAGGAAAAATCAAGCCAAATCCCATTAGAAAGACTCAAGTGAGCATAAAAATGTCAAATATACATTTTTTGGTGACACATTAAGCCCCCACTTTAGTGAGAGGATGAACTTGCTTCAAACTCTCGCTAAAGTAGCCCAACATGCACATGGAGAGGGATCCTAATGTACTTACATTGGTAAGATGAAACAACAATAATCAAGAAGGATGGTCAAGCCCCCAAGATCAAGATCTCATGGAAAACCAAACATAAGAACAAAAGAACACACATGATGATGAAAAGGAATGAAAGCTTTGATCATTTGTCCAGCTTGTTGTGGATTAGATATAGGCTGATTTAAGAAAAAAGAATGCATACCCACTCTAGGGTGACAGAACTCATGGTGGTCCGTCAGGTGAGAAGACCCAAAAAGGTAAGATACATATGCTAGTTGGTATGCACTCACAAACACAAAGGTGGCTATGGGGAAATTCATGCCTCAGAATGGGCTTCCCACTCAACCATATCAAAGTTATAATACCTCCTGATAACTTTAACAAGGTGCCATAAAGGAAAATGTTGATTTGTGCTTCATGAGATAAGCAAAGCTTCGTATGCTTAGAACTCATGAACAAATGCAAAGGTACCACAGGCATGCAAGCTACATTATGCAAGGTGGAAAAAATGTAAAAATGTAAAATGTAAAATGTGCAAAAAAGTCAAATGTAAAAGTGTAAAATGGAAAAGATGTTCAAAGGATTCTTGTTAGGTTCATGCAAGGTCTATCACTTAGGGAACATTTGATCTAATGTCTCCAAGAGAGGACCAATCAAAGAATAGAATATTCACAACTTCGAGGATGAAGTGTGTCACATTAGACCACCAAGAGGAACGTAATATGCTAAAATAGATCACACTTATGAAATACATCACACCCAATGTCATCCATAAAGTGACAAACACATCGTATAAAGTAACAAGGCTACACTTAGAATGCAAGAATGAAAATGAAATGATGCCAATGTATGCCCCCACTTTAAAGGAATTGCTACATGTCGGTCTATGAGCAATTACTTTAAAGTAGCAAAGGAAAGAAAATACAAAAAGGGAAAATAAAACAAGACATGAGAGCCAACTCGGAAAGCCCTATGCCAAGTCATATTTTTTTGAGTAAGGTTGCCCCCCAGAAAGAAACACACCAAACACATAAGGGATCTATGGATTTAGGGTCAGTATGTTCATTACTGCAATGTTGTTATTAAGAGCTTGGAATTGTCATCATTCCCCAAATCACATAGAACTAGAAGAATGATACAAGGAGAGCTAAAACAAAAGAAAAATACAAGTCTGTTTTGGGTCAACATGGAAGAGGTATTGCAGTCTCAACACTTTGCATCATCCCCAAAAGCAAAACACAAGTGAAAAGAAAACGAAAAAGGTGAAAGAAAAGGAAAAGCTTTTGGGTCAACATGAAGGAGACATTTTAGTCTCAATGCCTTGCGTCATCCCCAAAAGGAAAAACACGAGAAAAAAAAGACAAAGAGAAAAAGGACCTTTTGGGTCAACATGGAAGAGACTTAGGGTGTTTCAATGCTTTGCGTCATCCCCAAAAGGAAAACACAAAACAAAAAGGAATAAAGGAAAGAGACATTTTGGGTCAACATGGAAGAGACATAGGGCGTCTCTACGCTTTGTGTCATCCCCAAAGGGAAAACACAAAACAAAAACAAAAAGACAATGCACAACAGATAGAAGAATAGAGGTACAAATAGAGGAAGTGTATGTAGAGAGATAACATCAAACACACGACACGGGGGAACACGATACGTATGTAAAACAAATGAAAATGTAAAGGGAGCTAGTAAGGAAAATGTAAGTCAACCATTAACCACGGTATTGGCTTCTCTAGCTTGATTAGTACAAGCGGAAGGGAAATAACATAGTTAAGAGACAAGAACAAATGCATTACTAGGATAAGGCTAATAATTTCTTGCCCTCGTGGAATGTAAGGCCAGAATGAGCCAAGAAACGTGATGGGATGAATCATGCAAGAGTGAGAATGGAAAATTATACAACTATGGCATGATAAGTGGGATTTAGTTCTTAAGAGATGATGGGAAAGCATTCAGTATCAGTGAAGTGATACTTGTTCAAAATGTCATCCAATATTTGACATTCTTCAGTACGTTGTCCAAGAACATGATGATATTTGCAAAATGGTATGTTATAATCTTTGGGATAGATAACCAACCTATTCATAGGTGGTAAGAGTATAAGGCCTTTGTTTAAAAGAAGTTAAAGTCTCCTTTTACATTTAGGTGGAGGATGTGTAGGAAACTTGAGTTTTTTTAATTTGTAAGGTCATTTTCGTTTGCTAGAATCTCCCTTTTCATGAATGGAAGGAGGAAGAGGACTCGTGGGTATCCTAGCATCCTTTTCATTAAAATCAAGTAATGGTTGTTCACATGGAAGGAGAATGTTTAAGTCGGGAGGAGAATCAAAGATCACTGTACCATCATCTCGAAGTCTCCAATATTCAAAATGAGGCTTGTTGTCATGAGGAGGATCTTGATATCCTAATCCTGTTGTGTTTTCTTCTTGTGGTTTTTGTTCAAAGAGTTGGTGAATGTTATGTTCAGTTGTTGTATCACAACCTTTTTTGCTTAATATAGTAAAGCCCTTGCCATAGGTTTCTTCAAGGTTTATGGGAGTGTTTGTGACCTTTTTGTTGTAAAATAGTTGTGGAGGTGCTTATTGAGAGGAACTAGGTCCAACTGATGGAGGGAACTTAGGTCCTTCGGTTGTTTCAGGGTGAAGATAACCAAATGTATTAGAGGGTGCAATAATAGGGAGAGTTTGTGACCTCATGGATGGGTAAAAGGCTGCATTGGCATCAAGGTTATCAAGACATTTGTTGGAGAACTTATTCATGCTATCGTCAGCTTCTCCAATGATGTCTACATCACGAGGAGGAAAATCATGAGGAGTTGGAGGAGCATGCATAGGATCAAGATCGTTAGGATCACAACCAAAGGCACAATTGGACATGCCTACTAAGGATTTCGAGGAATTCCAAATCTTATCAATGAAAAGGCCATGATGCAAGAGAAATGAAATGCAAGAAATAGTTAATCTAAAAATCCTGACAGAGTATAGAGACAGAAAATAGAATTAAAGAAAATTCCCAGAAATTACTAGAAAATGCAGTGCAAAATATGCAAGAGGACTCAGTCGCCTAGGGTGGCGATTTAGTCCTACTAATGATTTTTTGTGTTTTTTCAGAATTTTTAAATGCAATTCCATGTCTTTTAGATGCACAAATGCAACTACAGTATGTAAATGCAAAGTTTTTGTGTTTTTCAATAAAAAAATGATGCAAGAATGCAAGCTAATATGAACTTTTTCACTAATGCAATTGAAAACTCTAGGATGCACTTTAACCAATGCAAGATGCAATTCAAGTGAAACCAAGTATTCTCTTGAAAATAATAAAAGAATAATGTCAAAAGAGGCAAGTTCACCAAAATGTAAACACTGATTTTGGTTTTTCCCCTCACAATGCTTTGCTCCTCCTAGGATTTTTTAGGTCTAAAAGGAGAAAGGGGATTGGATGGGGGACAAAAATGCAAGGGTTTACACTCAAAGTCTATGTTAATGAGATGTATTATTCCTAATTAAGATTTCCTAATGCTCTGATCTGAAATTGAAGTGATCTAATGATGCAAAACTATGAAAATGTGAAGTGCTTAAAACACAATGTGATATGCAAAAATGTCTAAGAATGTAACTAAATACTGAAATGACAAAACAAAATGAAAGAGGTGCACTTGGGATCAAAATTTTGATGTTGGAAAATTTTGGAATCCTAAGAAATTTGACTAGAATGTTGACCGAGACACTTAGGCCAGTCTGGGTGACTTAGGCCCAGTTTCAGGAAACTTTGTTAGAACGAGAATCTGTCAAATGGGTATCCAGAAATGTCAAAATCAATTTTCAGGACTAGAAGCAGGACTAATTCTCCCTTGGTGGCAACTTAGTCCTCTTGCAGATTTTTAGAAATTCAGGACAAAATCTTGTAGTCTCAAGTCTGCACTTCCTTTTCTAACAGGTGTATGTAGTTAATTCTATAGCAAATGGGGCAGAAAGTCTCTCCAAGCTTGAAATAAGGTGATGTTGACTTGATTGACTTTATGTACTTTTTGATCACTTTTCAACACCTATTGCTTGACAAATTTGCATACAAAAGTCACATAAGGGGAAAATGGTTGAGGGTTAGACAATAGGGGTTTGCCTTGGTCAAACCCCACTTTGGTAATCAAAACCTAAACAATTAAATGATATGAAAAGAGAGTGATAAATAGATAACATGCAAATGTCATAAACTTACCACACCATTGATGCTCAAATTTGAAGATGTGCAATGAAGAACTCCAATAGCTTGACTTGATGATGCTTGATTTTCTTGAATGCTTAATGAGTGCAAGAGATTATAAGTGATTTGGAGATAGATGATTGTAGGAGATAGGAGATGTAAAATGAGGTGAAAAAACCTTATTTATACTTTATTTTACTAAAATTTCTTGAAAGTAACACATCACAGACCAATCTCAAGGGAACTAGAGGACAAAATCCCACTAAAAATTTAAAATAATTTTGAGTTTTGTTCCAAAAAGGACTAAGTTGCCCCTATGGGCAGCTTGGTCCCACTTAAGCAATTTAAGTGGATGTTGGGAATTTTGGGACATTAAATGTTGTCCAATGGGAATATCCTTAACAAAACACTTGAAAATGGCTAGAAAATGTATTAAGGGGTAATTTAGACATGAGAAAGGGTTGAATTAGTGAAATTAAGCCTAGAAAAGCATGAAATCTTGTAACAAGACTTTACAACACTTCAAAATAGGACTTAATAAGTGATAAAAAGGTGATTTTTAGGTGAATTGTAATGAATAGGGTTTAGAAAATTGTAGAAATGTTTTACAAAACTTCAAAACACCTTCACAAGACATCATAATTTGAATGTTTAAGCCCTAATGTGAATGTTTTGACCACATTAGAACATTATGCCTAGGAAAAATCAAGCCAAAGCCCATTAGAAAGACTCAAGTGAGCATAAAAATGTCAACTATACATTTTTTGGCGACACATATATCTTCCAGAAATATATGTTGTTTTTCCATCCTGCATAGGGACTATGAAGAATTGAATGGGTTGTTGAGTTTTTCATTTATAGTTAGTGGATTTTGGGGCATGTTTTGAAATTTTGTGTTTTAAAGCAAAAAATGCTTACCATTTTCAACAATGGCATTTTGCTAAAAGTTGGGGAGCTTGAAAGGGAGTTGCAGGCATTTGGAGGAAGAAGTAGAGCAACCATTATCCCTACCAAAACACATGTGACAAGTGCAGGGAGGTACCAGGTATGTATATTTTCCAAAAATATATATCATTTTTCCATCTTGCATGGGGACTATGAAGAATCGTATGGGCATTCATTGTGAAAAGCGGTTTTCATTGGTATTCAATGGGGTTTTGAAGGGTTCTCCTTGTGAAAAGCAGTTTTCATTTGATATGCAAAGTTGCTTATGTGCTTTTCTATTGAGGGTTTTATAATTTTATGATTTTAATGTTCACATCCAAACTTTCACAAATAAGGAAAACTGTGAATACAAATTATAATCAATTGGTTAGTCACCCTTCAACTCAACTTGGTTAAATTTATGTATCCCCCACCTGCAACTCCTCCCCATTTGGTTTCAGTGTGTAGAGAGTCTTACAACAGTGTCTGGGTTAGGTTTCATAAATCATCTACTCACAACCCACTATGTTTTCCAACCTGCAATTATTTTACACATTTATTTTTTTATCATACAAAGAAATTGAAAATAAATTTTTAATGTACCTAATATTTTTTATAAATTTTGAAGTTTCCTTTCATTACTTTCATACTATCTAAATAACAGAAGGTTTTGAAGACATTCGTATTGTAAATAAAATTGTATGTTGGAAAACACTGGGTTTATAAAACCTACAACCCACATATTGCTTTAAAACCCTAAACACATAACAACCCAATTGGTTAGTCACCCGTCACCTCAATTTTCTTGAAAACATTTTGTTTTGTAGATAGTAAGAATGCAATTAGAATCTGAGTGTTATAAAACTTGCAACCCACATACTGTTGTAAAACCCTAAACACATAATATTCCTATTGGTTAGTCACCCCTCAAGTCAATTTGGTTAGTTTTATGTATCCCCCACCTATAAGTCCTCCTCGTGATCTCCACACTTTAACTTTAAACATGTAGAATGAAATAGCTGATAACCCACATTATGTTTTTCAACCTGTAATTATTTTGTGCATTTTTTGTTCTAATCATATGAATAAATTGAAATACAAATTTTACTCTAAGAGTTGTTATAAATTTTGAAGGTGAATTTCATTACATTTTTACTATCTACAAAACAAAAGGTTTCCAAGAAATTCATATTGTTTTGTAAAACTACATCTTGGAAAACACTGTGAGACTAATCAAATTGAGCTTAGGGGTGACTAACCAATTGGGTTGTTACTGCACGTTAAAATAAAAAAAGTTTTAATTGCATTCATACTATTTTATAAAATTGTAGGTTACAAAACATTTGTTGTTATTAAACCTATAACCCACATACTGTTGTAAAACCCTCTACACATAACATCCCAATTATAGCTCAATTTAGTTAGTTTTATGTATCCCCCACAGGTGGAAGTCCTTCCTAAGCTCTCCACCCTTGAGCTTTGAACATGCAAAATCGAATAACTCACAACACACAGTGTTTTCCAACCTACAAATATTTTGTGCAGTATTGAGGGTGATCCCACAATACTGGTTTACAATTTTTGGCCAAACTGGACACTGAACTGATTTATTCTAACTAAATCTTCACTTTCGGACACCTATAGTGGCTAAACCATAAGGAATTTGAAGATGATGCAAAATAGTGATTTATTACATTTTTCTATAGATTCTAAATATTTTTTTTTCAAAAAATTTGGAATCAGATTGCACTTTTTTCCATCTCTTTTGAAAACTAGTTTTTTTTCAGTAAACACCATTTTTAAGGAGTGACGCTCACTGTATAACACATAAATTTTATTCCATGAAGGATAAAATTCTATTTTTCTCGAATTTATACTTGTAACTATGATATCTAGTGCTTCCAATTGGTTTCATAGTTTTTTATTGAATATTTTTTTCCTTAATCAAGTTTCGAAGTCAAACCAATTACAATTTAGACATAGGCAAACCATATAATGTCACAAAACTTCTTTTTTTATGCATCGAAATTCTTCTTCTTTTTGTTGGATCAAGGACTTCAATATTTGGTGCACTCATATTTTTCTTTTTCTTTTTTATAATCTTCTATTTTTCCACATGTGCAAAACAAAGAGCTTGATTTTCAGTGAAAAACCTACATTCGCAAGAAATAAAAAAGAAATATAATAATCAAATTAAATTTAATTAAAATTATACTTTTTTTGAATCTTATAATAAGGACTACATACTTACAAAAAATAAATTTTAAATGAATTCATTTGATCCCACAAAAGGTAAATCAAAAGTGGTTTTTTATCAACTTTTTTATAGGTGTAAAGGAGACTCCATTATAGGTATGGTTTAAAACTAGTGGGGTTCTATCCAAGGGGGCTTGGTCTAAGGTGGTTTGATCAAACCATCTTCAATTGGAATCTTTTAAATGGAACTTTTCAAGGCTTAAATCATTATATTTTCTAAAAATATGTGATTTCAGCAAAAATTAGGATCTCCCAGAAAGTGTAAACCACTATTGTGGAAGCACCCTTGAATATTTAAACACATCTTCTAAAAAAAAATTACTTATTACAATTTATATCACAAATTTACTCACATTAGCCTCTAATGGTCATAGGTGCATAGAATCCAGAGAAAGCGATAATTTCTCTCAAAATCCATAGCTCGCCAATGAATTTTATGGTGAAACTCCCACCTACAATGCTAACTACCAATAAAAGGAATGAAATACTAGTTGACGACGTCATTATCTCCACATTTTTGTTGCCATAACATTTCCTCCCATCTGCCAAATTTGTCATTTTATCCCCCATCTTGGTGGGCCTCGTAATACATTGTTCCATCATGTTATGTATGCTACTATGTATTTTTTATTTATTTTGTGATGATATCATGCCTCTGACATGTGTTCTTGTATGGAAAAAAATCTACACTTTTTTGGTCAATCAAGGTTATCACCAAGGTTTTCATTGATTTCTTAACCTTTATTCTTGTATACATTATATTTTATATTCTTGGATTATCATAATTTTTTGATTCATAGATATTAGTATCCATGTATCATGATTTATACACTATTAAAAGTGTTAGAGGAATCCTTGATAGTACTAAAGGGTATACCAATCAATAAATTATGAAGGTCATGTATAGCTAACTATGAGGGAGAAGTAATGTTAGCAAGTTCTTGAAAATGTAATTATCTAGTAGGAAATAAACTTTTCTTATCAAAATTTATTTCATGATCAAAATACAATTCCTCGTTATGATTACCCTTAGTGGTAAGTTATCAATAAGTGGATCAAGAAGCTATATGAGGACTTAGACATGCACTTATTAAAGGAAAATTATAAATTTGACTAGCTCTTGGTGTAAAAGAACCAGGTAGAAATATAATAAATGATAAATCAAGGGTAGCTATGAATATTTTTATCTCAAACATATATAATCAATATCATATTAGAAAATTTGTTATGAATTTTTTTAGAATAAAACCCTAAGGGAATGCAAGAGTGAATGCTTTCACCAAAATGAAAGGGAGAATAAAATTCCTTCTACATAAACCTTGGATAAATAAATAACAAATAGAATCCATAATTTACCCTAGATAAAAGAATATGTGACCAATAATAGGTTTGCATGATTAAGTGTGTGTAAATTAAATAATAAAATAACAATACTTAGCTAGAATTTTGATGCATATACATTACAATAGGCATCCAAAAGCAACTCATCTAAGTGTTATTTTTTATCAAAGGTCAAATGTATTCCCTTGAACTAGTAAATTAATTTTTTTCACTTGGGGTTACTTTTTTAGATGCAATCATGATTAATTGTGTACCTACAAATCTTATCTACACAAATGAAAATCTAAGCTAGATCCAAAGATCTAATCTCTACAAATATCTAACCTTTCACATTTAGTCTATAATAGTAATTTTTTGTTCCTATTTTCACACAAAAAGCTTGGGTTCATGGTTAAGACTTTGAATGCATTAGGAATGATATTTCATTTATATTAAACCTCATAAAAATTAAAACTCAACAAATTTGAAAATAATCATAAACAAGTAAGAAAAAAATGGATGCCCTAAATGATGATGTAATGCAAGTAATTTGATACATGCTCCTAAATAATTAAATGCAAGTAAGAATGTGATAGGATATCTAGATCTAGGATCCCTTTAAAAGAACTAGGGTCACCCCTTGACACAACTCCAAAGTTCATAAATGAAACAATTTATATTGTATTTAACACACAATGGTTGAGTAAGAAGGGTAAAGCCAACCCCTTTATGTATGAAAATATTTAAAATTTTACTATTTATTATTTAGAATGATAAATATACCTTTAACACAAAGTATTACAAAAAGAAAAATAATATTTGACTAATGTTGTTAATAAAAACTCATATAATATTACAAATAAATATAAAAAATAAGAGGGGGAATACATCTAAAATTTCCCAAATGAACAAGAAATGAATAGTTAGCTAGAAAGAAGGTATCTAGATGAGACCCTTGAAATATTTATTTATGCTAAAATTTTATGGTGCTTATGGGTAATCTTGGGCTAGTTGGTTTTGACTTGATCATCAAAATGATAGTGGTGCTTTTGTCCATTGGGTCTCACTTTTTCTTGTTTGTCATACAAATAGTGAAGTAGAATGGGAGGTAGTTATTTCAAAGAAATCCTTAGATTCTTCCCATGGATGTCAATAATTAGTGGTTGAGGGTGACCCTTAATTGTGATCATTGGTCTTTGCAATATTTTTTATATAAATTGAAAAAATTGACACTTTTTAGAGTAAACTTTGGAGCTTAAGAAATTATTTGATGAAGTGATGTTTCCTCATTACATTAGGGACTAGTTCAATAGTATAATTTTTGACAAATGCCAAGACAAATCAAGATATCTTCTAGTTTCTTTTTAGTTAATTAAGTGCTTCTTAGCCAACTTTGGACTTGCTCTTCGATTTTAAGCCACCTTAATCTTTTTGTGCTATTGTTTTCCTTATGTCTCATGGAGACCACTAGGTTTGGTATTTGAGGGTAATTATTTTAGTGATTAATTTTGTTGGGTATAGGGGTAGTGATTTGGTTTTTTTTTGTAAACGCTAGCTCTATTTAAGGTTGTGTACTATTTTTTTTTGGTAAGTTGCACTTTCTTTCATTTGGAATTACTATTCTTTATATGATTTGAATTATACTCCTTATTACATTGTGTTTTCTTGTCTTTCTTTAGGTTTATGTATGGATACACATGTTGAGTGTTGGTGAAGTGACTAGTGTTGGTGATGTTTTTTTTAGCAGTGTACGTTCCTTACAATGGTTGGATGTTGTGACTTTGCAAAACCTAGGGACCCCTTTTTAAAGTGGGAAGGTTTCTAAAAATTGATTGTATTTGATTCTTAATTGTAAGGATTATGCAACTCTCATCTTTGTCAAAGTCATTTTAGCTCAAGTAGGTATCTGAGTGGTGATGATCCTCCTTAATGAAAATCGACCATTCAAAAGGATTTTGTGTTAAAGTTAGCATCAATAGTGTCAATGACTAAGCATAGGGTTTAGTTGCTTCATTTTATATTTCTCTCCTTGTTCAATGATATGGTGTTCTAGTGTTGTGTTGGGTGTTGAAAATGTTTAGTTTGAAGTTTCAAATTAATCAACTTTCTTGAAGGATGTTAGCTTAGTGAGTGAACACAAAGAGCCTAAGCATTTTTGCAAAGACTTAAAGGTTGAGTGGTGAAGAATTTAATGTTTTTCCATATTTTTTCTTGTTTGGAAGTGTTGAATATTTTTTGGATGCCCTCTTTGGATACAATTCATCTAGTGCAAGCTAAGAGTGGAGGTGTTCCATTGTATGAAGTTACTTGGTCTAGTCTTTTTTGTGTAATGGTTTTCCTTCGAGCATTGTTTGTGAGAAAGAGAAATTCATAGTTGTGAATATAGCTAAAAGAATGTTGATTCTATTGAAAGAATGGGTGGTTAGATCCCTATATATAAAATCATATTATTATTTTTTGACTATTGATGTTTTAAATTATAATACTATTGTTTTTTACATTATAATATGTTGTTTTCCAAATTCAATCATTATAATCATATTTTATAATTCTTTTTCATAAACAAACTCCCTATAATTCAATTGCCCTCGTTTTAATTAGAATGTTATTTGTTTGGGGACGATGCCAAGTCGATGACCATCACTAGGAAAGTTCTCCTTGTCAGTATACACGCGCTCTTTACTCGCCAAATTGATCATCGCGTCTCACATTATTTACCTGCCAAATGGGTAGCAGCCATTATTGCATTAACACTTTTTCCTGGTCCGTTAAATACCATACCCCCGCCGCGCATTGTCTAACAATTCATACCATCAATTGAATTCTTTCAAATTTCTGAAATTCTTTGCAGCGACTCTTAATTCGTTTTTGTTAAGAGATGTCTCAACCTCAATTGCTCACAATTGACTTCTTGGGAATCGGAAGTGATGAGAGTAGCAGACCCCAAATGGCTCCTGCCATGGATTCTCACCAACAGCAGCGATGTAAGTTACTATGTTCCGTCTACCATTTCAATTACTTCAACTTAAATACTAAAGATTTCTTACATTAATCTCAATGAATTCAGCAATGCAGTCATGCCTGGGGAAGATAAAACCTCACATGCTGCAACAAGTGCTTTCGCAAGGATGTTTCGGCAATTCAGGGTTTTCTCAGGCGGAGATTCACGATAGGGTTTCTGAAGAAATTAAGACAATGGATCTGTTTCCGCAATACAGGGTATGGTTTAAATCCAACGGCAAACAGGACAGCAATCAATTGCCTCTGCCGGATACACAAATTAAATTTACTGAAGCTGCGGCTGCTACAGATTTCAGGTCTACTACCAAAATCATCTTCTGAGCTAACGATTTTCTACAACGGGACAGTTAAAGTCTACAGTGATATTTCTTCTGTAAAAGTGAGTTTATTATTAACCTTGAGACATTATGAAGTTTGATTTTCTTTTCAGGATTTAGCTAATATTTTGATTCATCCACAGGCAGAGGCTATAATGATGCTGGCCGCCGCTAATGGAGATGCTCTGCCTTCTGATCAGAGCGTATCCTCCACTTTTGTTTCAAACATTTCAAATTCTCTCCCTCTCTTGAGATTTTTAAGAAAAGGTGATCGAAATCCGGAAGGATCTGCAGATTATGCAAATCAAAGTGGCCCTGTTGACATACCAAATGCCAGTAAGTGTTTCATATCACATATTTGACGTAATCGGCTGTTTTCTGTTTTTTTTTTCCCAAAATTATTGCGGATTTTCAGACGTGATTTCATTCTGTCAGTTATTTTTTTAAAAAAAATTATTTGATCTTTTATAATAACGCATAAACTATGTTTCAGTCAGTTTAGAATATAAACAATTGTACTGTTCAATAAAAGCGGATTATCTTTGCTAGCAGAACATCCAATGGCGAAGAAGTTATCACTTCAACGTTTTCTGGAGAAACGGAAGGACAGGTATATTGAGCTTCTTGCTTGATTTGAGATGGAGACAAATGTATACAAGATTGCAATAGTAAACTTTGATGAATTTGTGCGCAGGCTTAACAGATTACTTCCTTACCTGAGCTCGTCAAAGAATTGTTTAGTTGGTTAGGACAGCGAGGAACTTTCTCGGAACGGCAGAGTATGTGGTGGCAAATGCTCGACCACGATTTCCACGAGTTTTGAGTAATCCAGCATACATATCATGGATGATAGCGCTTGGGAGTGTGTGGGTCCTTGGGCTTGTCGGTGTTTTGAAATCCAAAAGGAAAAATGGGTTTCCGAGTTTCCACACAATTTTGACTCTTATGTTTCTGAGTTGTAATTGTTATATTCATGGTCTGAATGGTAGTGTCATAAGTTTCTTCAGCCCTAATCTAGTGGATGGTAATTTTATATTTTATTTATGCGTAAATTCTTTTTTAATTATCAATATTATCAATGATAAATTGTGGTAATAAAGTTATCAATGTAAGATTATTATTAATTCAAACAAACAATCTACCAATATTATAGGTGACTATAATAAATTACTTTTTACTAAATCTAAATAAATTCAGTTATATTATGAGTATTTAATTTAATTAAAAATATTTGTTGTAAATTCTCTTGAATGAATTTGGTGTGAAAATGTTTTTTTTATTTAAAAAAAAAAGAAATTGTATGTAATCATCATTACAAGTCTATTACCAACTTAAATAAAAGAAAAGTTTGAAGGAAGATTATAATCAAAGTGTATATGCAACTATAAACCTAAAGGATAATGTTGACCAAAGCAATGATAGAATCATCTATAAAGTATTAGTAATGGAGTATTAAAATGTTATTATAAAACAAGAAATATATAGTATCTATGAATCTAAATGATGACAATTATAGTGGGAAAAGGGGGTTTTGAGCTAGATGGTAATGTCCTTGATTTAGATTATATTAATCAATCAAGCAATACTAATCTCAAAATATTAAAACAACCATACATGTTTACTCTATCACTTGTGTGAGATGTTAGAGGATATTTCTTTATCTTGTAATAAAAGAAAACCTTCCTGATGTTAATGATACCCTTGTAAGTTATGTAAATGAAGCGATGCAATGCTCATGCTAGCTAAATAACAATTATGATAGTTATAGGAGTCATGTTAATAAAGTCTACTTGGCTAAATTTTCTTATGAGTGAATCGAAAAATTTATATTGATTATTTTGAGCCATAATGGTTGTGCTAGGTGAATAATATTATAGTTAAAACATAGGAATGTGGGATTTTTTGTATAATATTTTTGTTAATATCTATGTTTAGTATTGAACCATGATCATTTAGAACTTTGGTTAGCTTAAGGTTTGATTTAAAAATAAAATTGTTAGGTTTTTCTCTAACAAAAATTATGGGCGTGACACAATGTAAATAGAAATTATGTCTTTTAGAAAGTTCTAGAACATGTTTTTGTTTGACCACATTAGAAAGCAATCAAATAATCCTACTTTATACTTTTTCCCAATTTATGCATCACCTATACTTGAAAGTTCTCATTTAGTTCATATAACCATATATGAGTTTCTTGAAGTAAGGTTTATACAATACTAATTCTATTACACTAATCATATTACTAATTTTGTAGGCAACAAGAAATACAAACAAGGAGAAAATTGCATACTTATCAGTCGACCACTTTTGTATGCCAAATTGTATTGCGTCATTAAAAGTTAATATTGTTGTTTATGATTGATATAAAGGATTAAAAAAAAACATTTTTTATGCTAAACTGCACTACTTGTCATAAAATTTTAATGAGTCTTAATGATATATATATCATTATTATTTCAAGCTTACTATACTCTTTTTTCTTTTGTGGCCTTTTGCTTTTGAGTCCACACTTCATATTGAAAATAGTCACTACATATTAAAGTTTGACATGCAATTTGAAACATTACCTTGGGGTCTTCATACAAATTCATTTGGCTATTGCACCTAATCAAGCTTTTCTTTTTAGATCGCGGGCTTGCACTATTTTCTCACGCTATTTAGCATTTGATTATAGATCTCTCTGACTTAGAATTGAGGTAATTGTGCAGTTAGTCAAGAATTTTGATTTTATGCCCCTAAGTCACGAGATTTGAAATTAATCAATTCATTTTTAATTCTGCAAATATTATTGTATGGTATTCAACCAACTAGACATATTTCTTATCCTTTGCATTTTCCACATGGTTTTTCTTCTTGTGTGTATGTGTGTGTGTGTGTGTGTGAAATTGTTACTAAATTTCTTGCTTATATTGTGTCTCATTTTTATCACTAGTCACACAAATTATACTTCATGTTTTTCTTGCTAGTTAAAGATATTTTTTAACAATGTTTCTTTTCTTGCTTGTGCTTAGATTCTAGCATGCACACACAAGTTGTTTACACATATTACTGTTTGGATATGATTACATGGCATACACCCCAAGATCTTTGTGCATATAGGTTATGCACCTAAAATTGGATCAAAATTTGATGTGGTTTTGATTAGTTTTATAGTGGTTATCATTGATCTGGAATCCTTTTTTGATTTCACAGAGAAATGTGTTTTAGAATTTTGGTTTTCGATGATATTAACATAAAACAAAAATTCCTGGTCTATTGCGAGTGGCTGCTGCTTTTTTCGGTTTTTTCCTTTTGTAGTAGCCTATTTTTTTTCTATTGGACTTTCTGTCCTTTCTCTTTTGTTGTAAACTTGGTGGTTTCAGGTCCCTGTAAAACCCGTTTTTCCCTTTATCAAAAACATAAAACAAGAATTATTATAATCTCATCTAAAATACAATACATTTCATGATACAAATATCTTTGGGAGTCAAAATGAGAAAATCCTTTGTGCTAATGATGCGTTTTTCAATTCAACTACGAGTGATATTGGTAACTGTAATGAGGCTACTCTGCGTGATTATAAATTTATTATTCGTCTAGGAAACTTTTCCATTTGTTCTTATTATAGTTGATTCTCCCTTTATGATCATTTGTAGATTTTGACTTGGGAGATATTTATTGTTGTAATGCTTGAAAATAGAATGAAAATTGTTATTCATGCTATAATTTTCCATTGAAAAATCTACTTTTGAAATGATTTTCTTATTATTAGTAGTGTCATCTAATGAAGGGAGTTGTAGCTCCTATTTCTACTGAATTGCTAATCTGATGGGATTTATTTCTTTGAAATCATTGAGTTTAGAATCTTTACCTAAGAATGTGGAGCAACTATTTTTTGTGTCTGCCATGAGTTTCTAAATCTATCCAACACTCCAACACTGCCCAAAACTCCCAATGGCAGAAAATTATGTTGTAAAACTCAAAATATTGATGAACCAACTTTCAAAGAGGAAGGGGACATGACATTCAAGTATTATGATTTCATCTCGTTGACATATAAGATAATAAGAAATTAGTAGAACATGCCTTTTCCTAGCAATTATCTATACCCAATAGCAGCAGTAAAAACTCATAAGAGAATAGAGGATTCGACACAACTAGGGCAATACATTAAATAAATGAATTCTTCTAATCAAATGTTAAAAATATGCACAATGGCCAGTTCTGCTCACAACTAAGTCAAGGATAAAGCCAAATGTCACAACCAACATGATAGCAGAAGCACCAACATGCTTCACACTCACTAATAGAAACTCGACACCATACATCACTTGTATAATTCTTTTTCATAAACAAACTCCTTATAAATCCCTCACTAATTTTTAAAAATGGCATTAAAATTTTGCCAACTCTTCTCTATTAATAAATTTAAAAAGAAATGCATGGAATATCTTATATTGCTAGTCTAATCATGTGAGATCCAACTCAAGACCTCAATTACCCTCGTTTTAATTAGAATGTTAATTGTTTGGGGATGATGACAAGTCGATGACCACCATGAGGAAAGTCCTCCTTGTCAGTAGACACGCGCTCTTTACTCGCTAAATTGATCATCGCGTCTCGCGTTATTTACCTGCCAAATGGGTAGCAGCCATTATCGCTTTAATACTTTTTCCTGGTCCGTTAAATACCATACCCCCGCCGCGCATTGTCTAACGATTTATACCATCAATTGAATTCTTTCAAATTTCTGAAATTATTTGCACTGACTCTTAATTCTGTTTTTGTTAAGAGATGTCTCAACCTCAATTGCTCACAATCGATTTCTTGGGAATCGGAAATTATGAGAATAGCAGACCCCAAATGGCTCCTGCCATGGATTCTCACCAACAGCGGCGATGTAAGTTACTTTGTTCCGTCTACCATTTCAATTACCTCAACTTAAATACTAAAGATTTCTTACATTAATCTCAACGAATCCAGTAATGCAGTCGTGCCTAGGGAAGATAAAACCTCACATGCTGCAACAAGTGCTTTCGCAAGGATGTTTCGGCAATTCAGGGTTTTCTCAGGCGGAGATTCACGATAGGGTTTCTGAAGAAATTAAGACAATGGATCTGTTTCCGCAACACAGGCTATGGTTTAAATCCAACGGCAAACAGGACAGCAATCAATTGCCTCTGCCGGATACACAAATTAAATTTACTGAAGCTGCGGCTGCTACAGATTTCAGGTCTACTACCAAACAATCATCTGCTCAGCTAACGATTTTCTACAACGGGACAGTTAAAGTCTACAGTGATATTTCTTCTGGAAAAGTAAGTTTATTATCAACCTTGAGACATTATGAAGTTTGATTTTCTTTTCAGGATTTAGCTCATATTTTGATTCATCCACAGGCAGAGGCTATAATGATGCTGGCCGCCGCTAATGGAGATGCTCTGCCTTCTGATGAGGGCGTATCCTCCGCTTTTGTTTCAAACATTTCAAATTCTCTACCTCTCTTGAGATTTTTAAGAAAAGGTGATCGAAATCCAGAAGGATCTACAGATCATGCAAATCAAAGTGGTCCTGTTGACACACCAAATGCCAGTAAGTGTTTCATATCACATATTTGACGTAATCGGCTGTTTTCTTTTTTTTTTCCAAAATTATTGTGGATTTTCAGACATGATTTCATTCTGTCAGTTATTTTTTGAGAAATTACTTGATCATTTATAATAATGCATAAACTTGATCATTTATAAGAAATTCTGTCAGTTTAGAATGTAAACAATTGTACTGTTCAATAAAAGCGGATTATCTTTGCTATGCAGAACATCCAATGGCGAAGAAGTTATCACTTCAACGTTTTCTGGAGAAACGGAAGGACAGGCATGTTAAACTTCTTTCTTGATTTGAGATGGAGACAAATGCATACAAGATTGCAATAGTAAACTTTGATTAATTTGTGCGCAGGCTTAACAGATTACTTCCTTACTTGAAATCGTCAAAGAATTGTTTAGCTGGTTAGGACAGCGAGGAACTTTCTCGGAACGGCAGAGTATTGGCAACTGTTCGACCACGATTTCCACGAGTTCTGAGTAATCCAGCATACATATCATGGATGATGGCGCTTGGGAGTGTGGGTCCTTGGGCTTGTCGGTCTTCAATCCAAAAGAAAAATGGGTTTCCAAGTTTCTACATAATTTTGATTCTTATATTTCTGAGTTGTAATTGTTATATATTTCATGGTTTTAATGATAGTGTCATAAGTTTCTTCAGCCGTAATCTAGTGGATGGTAATTTTATATTTTATTTATGTGTAAATTCTTTTTAATTAAAAAAATAGTTTTTATTGTTAAATTATTTGATGTTTAAGAATAGTATAATAAATAGTTGTATTTTTGGTTTATTGATATATTTTTTATACACTGTTTATTGTGTATTACAAAAAAAGAATAACATTTTATTATTCATTATATTGTTATTTATTTTGAAGGGATTACAGTATTGACATATTAAAATTTTGTCACATCCAAATTACTAAGGTTTCTTGATATATCTTTCATTTTTAAATCATTGTAATATTATAAGAGTTATTGATACTCTATAGTAGTCCAAGATCACAATGAATAAAAAATTGTTCATTTTTTATTCATTTTGCATCACTATTTTATTTGAGTGCAACTACATTCATCTTTGCAACTACTTTCCTCCTCTCTTTGTCACTATTTGAGCTTACGGTGGGCTCATCGACGTTGTCGAGGTTCAAGCGAAGGTCATTTCAGCTTATAATACTATCATCAAGTTAATAGGTGCATATGATTTCCTCTACAAATTCATGTTCATTGTTAATAGGTTAACAATATTAATTGTTTTGCATGAATTGTTCAAATATGCAACTTGAAACCCTAAAATTTACAAACTAGGTAAAATTAAACTTGTAAAATTTACAAACCCTAAAATCTCAAATAGTACATCTTGGAACCATTAAAATAGTGTAGACACAAACACAAATAGATTATAATTTCTATTGGTAACAATAAAAATAAATTGTATCATGTGCATTCTTTTATGGAATCAATAATATATCTAGAAACCCTTGAATCTAATAATCCATAAAATCCATAACTTGAGACTTTTTCTCATTTAGAAAGGTCCAATAAGAAATAAAAACAAATATAAAAGTAGATCTCCTAAGAAAAATAATATCATAGTAATTTATCCATATCCATACTACAATGTTGCAAACAAGAACAAAAGGTAAACAATCTTCAATTATGGAGAACAATTGAAAGAATAACCCTATATGTTCTAGTTGCTTCCATCACATAAATATCCAATTCTAAGAACTCTATTAATAGACAAGAATCAATAATCTAAAATATTTATTTTCTAATTAATGCACCCAAGTGACATTTCCAACGCAGTTGTTGAATTCTAACTCTATATCTAAGTCATTATAGCCTCTATGTCAAAGCCCATATTGACTAGGAAAACTATGTGAGCCAAAGGAATAACATCTTCTACTTATGATGGAGATGCATACCTCTGAATTAGTAAGTGATTTTTGTGTTAGAAAAACCATTTACCCTCTCAACCCTTACCCTTCACTTATCTCACCTATTTCTCACTTACCACTACAACCATTCCTGACCATTTCCACACTCGCATCCTATTTTGATGAAGTCAACATCTCCCACCCTTAGTGTCCCAACCTCCACTATTGACCTTATCCTAAATGGGACAACTAATGAACAAGACATGGGATCAACACAATGAAAGCGAGCCACTCTCCTATTATCTTCTATGTTAGAGGATAAAACCCTAGACCTCCTCCACACCCCTCTTTATTTAGCCATCATATTCACCCAATCCCACCATAATTTATTATGCCAAACTTTGAAATGTATAATGAGATAGAAAATTCATAGATCCACATGTATTGATGATTAGATTGATGGTAAATTTCTACTTATTTAAATTCACATTCCCTTAAAAGAAAACGAATTTAGAATGGTTCTACTCTTTATTTGTCTAGAACTATATATTAATTTCTCTAGAATTAGGTTATGCATATTTTCATGGAATACAAATTCAATTGAACATAGGGGCCTACTTGATTAGTTTTGTCATCCTTGTATATTGTAGATAAAGCCCAAATGAGAAAATAAATTTGATCTTTCTTACCAATACATTCTCTCTCTTGAACTCTTTTATATTCCTAACTCTAATTTACATAGAGGGCATTTATTGAGAATCTTTTCATGAAGCTTCATGATCAAATTTTCTTACATTAATATCCCTCTTTTGTTACACACAATACTACCTTAAGTGTTATTTTTTATATACACAGGATTCTGTTTGCTTGCAAACTTCCAATGGCGAAGAAGTTATCACTTCAATGTTTTCTGGAGAAACGGAAGGACAGGTATGTTGAGCTTCTTGCTTGATTTGAGATGGAGACAAATGTATACAAGATTGCAATAGTAAACTTTGATGAATTTGTGTGCAGGCTTAACAGATTACTTCCTTACCTGAGCTCGTCAAAGAATTGTTTAGTTGGTTAGGGCAGCGAGGAACTTTCTCGGAACGGCAGAGTATGTGGTGGCAAATGCTCGACCACGATTTCCACGAGTTTTGAGTAATCCAGCATACATATCATGGATAATAGCGCTTGGGACTTTGGGTCCTTGGGCTCGTCGGTGTTTTGAAATCCAAAAGAAAAATGTGTTTCCAAATTTCCACATATAATTGACTCTTATATTTATGAGTTTCAATTGTTATATTCATGGTTTGAGTGGTAAGTGTCACAAGTCTTTAGTTTTTTTTTTTAAATTATATTTTATTTATGTCTAAATTCTTATTTTAATTAAAAATAATTTTTATTGTTAAAATATTTGATGTTGAAGAATAGTTTAATATAATAATCAATGAAAAATTGTATTTTTAACTTATTAATATATTTTCAAACGCAATGATTATTGTGTATTAAAAAAAAATCATATTATTATTTATTATATTGTATTTATTTTGAAAAAAATTCATTGTTATATATATTGTAAGGGATTGCATTTTTGACACATTTGAATTTTGTCACATCTAATTTGCTAAGGTTTCTTGATGTATCTTTCAGTTTTTAACAATTATAATTATAAGAGTGTTGATTCAACCCTATAGTAGTCCAAAGATCATCTACAATCAAAACACCTTTTCACACAAGAGATAAGCAATTGTTTTGGTTTGAAGTTTAAAAATTCATTAGATGCAAATGAATAATGATATAATATACAATAATAAATCATTTTTGTAGAGACAAGGTTGAAACCATAGGATTAAATTAGATCATCATATGTGTCTTAATCCTATGACATAAGATACAAGAAGTGCATGACCTAAGTAAGTTTAAGTAGTTGTGAATAGAACCTAAAAAACAACTAGTTAGGTAATATACATTTTTTACACCAATAGTAATGTATACTAGAAAACAAAAATCTTCAATACAATTATGAATCTACCACACATTCATCTAATAAACTCATAAGATTAATTTATCACACATGTTCATGACAAGTTAATAATTTCAATAGTTAGACAATTTGATCTAAGTCATACATAGGGGACGCTTGGAGGACAATTTATAATCTAAGTGATAAGAATTTTCTAAATAATACTATAAACTATATAAGTGCATTAGAACTTGTAATCTAAAATATATAGAAAACCTTAACACATTCATAGAGTATGATATTAATAATAGAAAATTCTATTCAATAACAAAATATGGATAAATGCATAAGTGTATTCAAATTATAGAAAATGTGATGAATTATAATTCATGTTATCAAAGAAGGGTTGACACATCTTCCCTAATTTTCCTATTCTACATGGGAGAGGATATCAAATAAATTCAACATGTTGATATGTTGATGTCTACCTTGATTCTTGACTTGCTAGACTAGAATAATCAATAGCCAAGTCTAACTTGCACTACCATCTTCTACAAAATGTACAATGTTATGTTATAAGTGAAAGTTATAAAATGTGGTTAGTGCCTATGGTTTTATTGCATGTGTGGATAGTATTTTTTCAAATGTTAAACTAGATATGGTGTGAATATATATGGCACATGACATCATTATGTGGTAGAGATATATATGGTGCTAAATTGTGTCCACCTTGTATAGTGTGATTCTTTGTGGCATTCAACTTGTTAGGTGGTGTGTGTGTATAGTAGCATTTCTTATGGAGGGGAATATACCACTCATTGAATATGTCTAGTCTAATGCTAATTCATAGAAAGTAGAGCATGAATAGAGCATGGGTTGCAACTCACACAATACAAAGGTGTATAAATAATACGTGAAGCATGATAGTAAAGAAGATTTGTGCAACTATTGAAGCTTACACTTATAAATTTTTGAGATTGCATGCCTATGCATAAAACTACTAAAGTTAATGATTGCACCAGTGCACACAATGTAGTATTATTGAGTGTCCATCTATGAGTGTGATATTGGCACTATGCTAGCATGCAAAAAAATGTGCAAGGGGGTGAATAAGAATTATTATCTATAAATTGATGATTCAATCATGGATAGATGATCTAATTAAGGATTATCTAAAAAAGAGGGCCCTAGCTTGATTGGTTGAAAGCATCCTATTGTAGGAAATTGGTGATCTCCCCATTTGTGTGTTATTAGATAAATATATTGATTGTTGGTGTATATAAATTGATATGTACACCAATAATTAATGCACATATAAGATTTAATATGTATTGATTGTTGGTGTATATCAATTGATACACGCCAAAAATCAATACATATACATATTTATATGCATGTTGATTGTTGGTGCAAATATAATTTGATAACTCAATCAGCATATCAATCTTAAAAGTACCAAAAAATAATCTCAATTAATAGTGGTCATATGATTTATTTATCATTTTTTTTCCTTGTTCTTGAATTCTTATTGTAGTTGTAGGTGATAAATATCAAAAGATTAGTGAATTTGATGTGCACAAATTGATCTTGATGTGTGAAACTATTGTGTGATGTATGGAAATTATTTGAAAAAAACCTTTCCTAGAATCTATTTGCCTTCACATATTAGATATTTGAGAAGTGAAGGTGGTGTTTAGAGACATTTTTGATGATCTTTTTTATTAGATAGGTGAATAGATTCTCTTAGATCAAACTTTGTGTTTGATCAAATTAATTATCACATCACATTTTTAATCTCTATAGAGCATATAATATTTTACTCTACATTTTGATGATGATGCAAAAAAATTAATTTATGAGCAATTAAAATATGATGATAATTAAATCTTATATTAGTTTGATAATGTTTTAAATGATGTTCATGTGAATTACATTGAGATGGTAATGAAAGTTTTACATTATGTTCTAATGATATAATTAGAAATGTATATACAGTCAGACTAACTATCCTATTGGTTTGATGAGGTGGATGCAAGATATAGTTTTTCCCCTTGAAGATTGAGATGGAGAGAATCATTGGAGAGAGGGAAGTAGATGCAAAAATAACCCATGCTTACCATATTCCCAACAACACACACACACACTAGCACACTTTAAAATGTCCATGTTGTTCATGAAAAAATGATAATTGTTTGTTGCATGAAATCAAATAGTTTGTGCGTAACATTATTCTTTCACTAGGAACATTTTCATTTCTTTGGTACTTTTTTAAATTAGATAGATAGGACTACCATTATTCTTTGAATTTAAAATGAGGTAAATGTCCTTCAAAGAAAACCCTTTTTGCATGATTATATATGCATATTTAAATAATTGTTTGTATTAGAAAAATATATATGTATGTACATACTAATCAAATGGAAATATTGGATATGTGTGTATGTATATGTACATGTATGTATTTAAATATATAAATATATGTACAAATACAAACACACACATGCACATATAAAATATTTTAATAAATGGTAGGAAAGATATGTATGTGTGTGTGATTGTTTTGATATACATAATATAATATAAATGTTAGCCATTAATTGTATATTTATTAAAGAACACAAAAAAATTGACAATTGTCTACTCTAAAGTGGAATGACCGACATTTATATAGAAGTTAATAAGGGAATAATTCACTTTTAGTGTACGTAAACTGAAAAATCTACATTGAAATACAATGAAAACCCTTTTTCAATGATGAGGAAAGAGGATAGTGAGAAATTTGAAGTCGAGAAAGATGGTGTCAAAGAAGGAGAGATGGAAAAGAGGGGGACACATAGGGAATTGACAAGAGGAAGGTGAAGTGTTTGGTATTCTTTGTATTTGGAATTACAGAGCTACAATGCATGTTACATACCCTATTTCTTTTTATTTTTCCCAGTACATTTGAAAGAATAATTGATTTTTTCTTGTTTTGTAGTCTTCCTATAAATCAATGTGGAAATGGTTAATAATGTTATTGTAAGAGAAATTATTATAGGATAAGATCTAAGATAAACTAGGGACTAACCCAATTGATAAATAAACCTTTGTAATGAAAATAATATTTCTATTTAATACCCTATCAACCATATTATAGTCAAACAAATATGCTCAATAAAGTTATCTCAGATTGGTATTTTTCAATCAAGTTTATGCCATAGTTAATCCTTTCTTAATTTTATCTAGAATATTGGGAGTTTAAATGATTATAACCATTGGATTTGTTAATATTGTGATAGTATTTGAGGTTTTCTTTGATCTTTGTTAACATTGTGATAGTATTAGAGATTTTTTTCAACCCATATTAATATTATGACAATATTTGAGATTACTTTTTATCTTTTTTAGCATTGTGATAGTATTAGAGATTTTGTTCAACCCATACTGATATTGTGATAATATTAGAGATTAAATGTTCAACTAATGTTAATATTGTGATAGTATACTTATTTTTTCAAATTTTATAATTGTTATCCTCGCCCTTATATTAGTATGTAATTGGATTTTCCAAAATCCATGACAATAAGAGTTATAATTCTACCACTCTATAATAGCATAATACCTACGCGATCAACCTTGTCAATCTTATGATAGTGTTTGACTTATATGTTGACCTTGTTAAAATCGTATCAGGATTTGAATTCAACCAATATTATGTCAATATGAGCTCAACCATGTCACTATTTTTTTGTGTTTTATGTAAATTTTGTCTCAATCTACAATAAGAAATATTGTAATATGTAAGTCTATTTGGACTTATTATTTTTAATTAAACCTATGTTAATTTAGTTTAATTTCACCAAAGATATTATGTAGCTAATTGTTGTAGCCATTTGGTTTGGCCAAAATAATTTAGAAAATTATTTAAGTTGTCTGGCCTTATCATATGCACTTCAAATATTATATGCACTTCAAATCTATAGTTAATGAGTTTGATCTAAACCAATTTCATGACAATAAAGAATACTATGTTATTATGCTTCAACTTTAGCTAATTGGTGTAGTTGGCCATACCAACTATTAAGATCATGGGTTTTCATTCTTACTCGTCTAAGTCAATTATAAATATATGTTAATGACTATAATCTCTTGGAAGTTTATAGTGTGAATCCTAGACACTACTATCGGTTTATTTGATATCGATATGAAACAAGAAAGATATGAACTCGTGATTTAGCAAGAAAATAAATAACATTGAACTCTATATTCAACAATACAATATGTACAATAAAATTTATATATTTTTGTGTGATCCCACAATAGTGGTTTACAATTTTTGGCCAAACTGGACACTGATATTTTTTTTTTTAACAAAATCATCACATTCGGGCACCTATAGCGATTAAACCGTGAGGAATTTGAAGATGATGCAAACTAGAGTCTTGTCACATTTTGTCTATAGATTCTAAAAATATTTTTTTCAATTTTTTTGCAATCAGATTGCACTTCTTTTTCCATCTCCCACGAAAATTGGTATTTTCAAAAAACAACATTTTTAAAAAGTGACTCACACCGTATAATGCATAATTTTTTTTCCTTGAAAGATAAAATTACAATTCTTTCAAATTTAGATTGGTAACTCCGATATCTAGTGCTTCCACTTGGTTAGATAGTTTTTTATTGAATAGTGTTTCTTTAATCAAGTTTCAAAGTCAAATCAATTACAATTCAAACATAACACGACCGTATAACGCATAACTTTTATTATATGTATCGAATTTTTTTATTTTTTTTCTGTTGGATCAAGGACTCCAATATCTGGTGCACTCATATTTTTAAATTTTTTTTTTTGATAATCTTCTATTTTTCCACTTGTGCAGAACAAAGAGTTTTGTTTTCGGTGAAAAACCTATATTTAATAAAACTTAAAAAATAGAAAGATAATATAATCAAAACATATTAAAATTATATTCGTTGGATAGCTCGTTTTGAGGGGAACCCAATACTAGTTGGGTTTCTGAGATCTCCTCCATTTTCATTCTCAAATCGAGCTTCGAAGTGCAAAATTCTCAGCAATTTTGGTGCCTCAAGGGGGAGGGTGAAAAAATGTGGGTTTGGTCGAACAGTTGTTCGGTCGAAGAAAAAAAACATGTTCGGTCGAATAGGGGTTCGACTGAACCCACACAACATAGAATTAAAAAATTGATTTTAAATGGGTTCGACCGAACATTTTTAAAGATGTTCGGTCGAACACCTTGTTTTAAAAATTAATTTTTAATATTAATATAAATATTAATTATATTCTTTTTAAATGATGACTTGAGAGAAAGATATGGAGGGAGTGGGGGTAGCTGGCAGGGCTTAAATTTGATGGCCATATGACCGTATTTAGAGATTTTTTCCATAGAATACAATCAAAATTTTAAGAAGATTGTATTAGATAAAAGGAGATATTTTGGATAGATTGTCAAAATTTATATAGAATTATAATTATATATATGTTTGATTTATATATAATTTTACATACACTAAGCTATATCATAATGTTTTAAGGCCACCCTTGAATAGATAACCGTCATTAAAAAATTTGTTGACAAGCAAAGTCAACCATCAAATTTAATCCTTGGTAGGAGGGAGAGACCTTTTAGAGAGAGAGGGGGGGAGTGGGAGAGAGATAAAGGGTAGGCGGTGTACAAGGGTTTAGGGTTTAAGGGTTAAGGGTAGAGGGGAGAGGGGGAGAGGGGGTAGGAGTGAGAGACTTGAGAGAGAGAGGGGGAGTGGGAGAGAGATAAAGGTTAGGGGGTGTACAAGGATTAAGGGTAGAGGGGAGAGAGGGAGAGGGGGTAGGAGGAAAGAGACTTGATAGAGAGAGGGGGGGAGTGGGAGAGAGATAAAGGGTAGGGGGTGTACAAGGGTTAAGGGTAGAGAGGAGAGAGGGAGAGGGGGTAGGA